>RSEF01000004.1:61876425-62093857 GCA_003993805.1 Himantopus leucocephalus | reverse complement strand
TTTTTTTTTTTTTTTAATCACAGTAAATAAAATTATCAACAGCAAGAGAGTGCAAGCCAAGAAAGTCTTACACTTCTGTCTAAGCTCTAGAAAATACAATAGCACACAGTATAAAGCACAGGAAGAGATAAACTTTAACAAGTAAGCATCCAAATTATTGGAGTAGAATTTTGAAGCAATTGTGTTGTGAGTCTTTAAATATATTTTAAGGTGAAAACACAGAAAGCACGAAAATGCATGAAAAAGTTTTTCTCAGCCATGTAAACTGTAATCTAATACTTAAAGCAACAGTGAATAAATAGTTAGGATTCTTAAAGTTAAGAATGATGGCTCTACAGAAACCACTGGGGGTATTACTGAGATCCGGGTTCATAACAATAATTCATAAAATACGAAAACATATTAGTTTCCCACATACTGCACAGTCTTGTTTAATTCTTTTCTTTCATACTTAAATTAAAGCCTTCTATCAAACACTTCACCAGATGATGTCACAAGGGCTAAAATAATCAACAGGAAAGACAAGGAAGGGAGGAAGGTTTGGACTGAACTATCAAAAAAACTCCACCAAAACTATCAAAAACCCCACGGAGCTGTCAGTGACTGTTTTCCCAACTAAGCTTGGGTTCTCTTCTACCTCTGTTCAAACTGGCTCTTTAAATTACCATCCCTAATGCTTGAACCAAGTTACCTGCTTCTGAATCATCTGGTCTACAGTTCTTTCAATCCCATTTTGACAAAGAGTTTTAAGAAAATTCCAATTACTCTGAAACTCTTCAGTAAAGTATCTTCATTTAAATATAGCAAACATATTTTTGCTACCAGCCTACAGAACAAAATGATTAATTCTTTCAAGTTTTCTATGAGCACCATCTGGTCGTTGTGATTGTGGCTGTTTTACTTATCAACATGTTTTAACAATTTCTCTTTTGACAATTTAGTCTTTGACAATGTCTTTTTGCCTGAGAACATGGGGTACTTTGTATTCTCACCACATTTGTGTTACCCACAGAGAGTGCTGGAAACTGTCAAGCAAGATGGAGAACATATCGACAAGCTTTGTGCAGGGAAACAATTTCAGATGGTACTTTCTTGGAAGGAGCGGAGTCTTTTTCAAGTTCAGCAGTGGAGTGCTCTTTCTATAGATGTTGGGGTACCCCGTTGAATGATACTGAGAAGGTGTTTGCTCCTTAGTAAATAAAACTTGCACTGAATGCAAAACCAAAAAGCTTTAGAATAGAAGGGAACTCCCATGTCAAAGTAGTCATTTACGCTTGGGAGATCCTTATTTTTGAGAAACAATAAAAGAGGACTATGGGAAATGAATTTTTAGGAAGATAAGAGACCCATCTGAAATACAAGCAGGTGAGGAAGGTGAACTTAATGCAAAACTGCAGAGGAAAGTCCCATTAAAACAAGTTAAACTTGTGGCTGATGATAGGTATGAGCTAAAAAACATTAAAAAAATCATTCTAAGGTGACTTCAGATTTTTTGGACAACATTAAATCAGGTCCTTTTCTGGTATACCTTTGGAAATTTTCAGCTCATTCAAAACGCTGATGTTTATGCACTCCTAATCATACCTACAGATTCACAAATAATAAACACAACCGATTACAAAAAAAGAGTTTTCAATTGATAGCTACTGAGAGGGAACAGTTCTCATCTATGACATGAAACATCTTCTCAGTAAAAGCTGACTTTATTATACTGCATCATTGTTTCGGTCTTGAGCTGGTTGTTCAATATCAGGTATTTTAGAGAACTAAAACCAAAATACTTAATGCATTTGAAATTAATTGAGAAACATTTTGGACAAATGCCTTCAAATGTAATTGTTCAGAGAATATCATTGATAGGGTGAGAATTTGCCTATCATTTCCTTGAAAATGTATTTCTACAAGAAATAATACTTTTCATATTTACATTATGAATCATTAGGCAGCAGAGCATATAATCCTCAGTGTAATCAATGACAATTTACAGAAGGAATCATTGCATGCTGTTAATAATGATTAAGTTTTTCTTGTACTTAGACAGATTTCTACTTTGAACAAGTATTTACCAGCAAGAGTCTGTGTCTACTAAGAGACAATGTTTAAATTACAGATTTCCAGCAAAATTTCCATCATCTACTGTTACCAAGCAACTTTCCATCAACAGGGAGGATCAGAAATACACATGAAGAACAATCTAGAAAACAGGGAATTAGGGCTTGGTTCAAGCCTCTCAAGCAATCTCCTTTTCCAGCATCATGAGGCTTTGGAGCAAGACTTCACAGTCTTTCTGAAGTGCTACCTTGAAAGTGCTGTGAAATAAAAATCACTGTTTTAAACTTGTTCAACCTGGCACATGCCTTCATTAATCTGTTTCTCTTCCTTCCTTCTTTCTTTTAAATTTATCTAAGCTTTGTGTCAAGACTGAATTTCATAAGATTCTAAGTGAACAAAGTCAAAGTGGTTCACACCATGTAATGGTACAGTAAAATTTCTAAGCTAATACCCAGCCAAAACACCTACCTCTAAAACAAACTTAGCAAAAAGCCTCAGCAATAGCACCTTGTGTGGTTTCTAACATAAGCTTATCTAACTTGAACAACATTTTTTTTAGTAAAACAAAATTAAAAAAAAAAAAGCTAAAACACATGGATATGATTTAACCTACACACACAATGGGAATGTCAGTGTACTCATTCAAATGCATTTGGGACCTCAGTGCTTTGTAGTGTTTGTTTGTGACCTTTATGAAAAGAATATTTCTCTGCAATAAAACCGTAAGAATTACACCCTTTTTAAGTTCAGACTGGAAAAAAATTACATTTTGACTACATGAAAACAACTGGTTTAGATCTTCTGCTGAAAGAAAAATGAAACTGAGTAAAAAACATAAACAATGTTTACACCTGTATTTTTTTTTTTAATATATTCACCCTTTGTTAAGCTGATTAAGCATAACTTGATTCTGTTTTTCAGGTATGATTAAGTCTAGTCTCAAGATGATAAAAAAGTTTTACTGTTTTTTTCTTATTCTCAGCACTGCTCAGATGATCCACGTGACATGTAGCCTGTAATCCCCCCACACAATAGCCCCAGGTGTTTAATAAGTCACCTTACTGTGTACCACCAAGATGAAGAAAGACATATTCCCTTCAGACTGGGAGCATTTAAGGTAAGAACTTCCTAATTTATCTGATCTATGCCTAACAACAGCCAAACTAGACAGTGTTCTGGAAAAAAAAGTGCACTATTATTGATGGTCTTCTATTTTGTATAAAATCTTTAATAAACACTGGACAAACAATTCTCCACAGAGAAGCCAAACTGCAGAAAAGAAAAACCAAATGACTTTGCACATCTGTCATCAGAAAATCTTGTGAATTTAATTTTAATACCAATTCTGTTGTCTTTCATTCCATCCTTACTCCAGCCATTTTTCTACTAACATGAACAGTTTTGTCTGATAACGCCTGCAAGATTTTACCTCTTCTGCCTGCACGCATTTTCTAGAAAACAAAGATAATAGTTTTAAAATGTCAAATTACTGATTTTGATAGCACATGCCTTGCACCAAATACATATGTACTGTTATAAAAGAGCCTTCTTAAGAACATATGTTTTAAAGATAAAAGACTAAGGATTAAAAAGATACATATATCACATATTGAAATATCACATATATTCAAAGGCCAATAAAACAAAGTGTTTAAAAAGCCTAATGAAATCCCATACTTTTAATATGCAGGCACCTTCCAAGTCCTTTGTACTGTTACCAACTAGAATTCACAAGCTGCCTCTTTCCCAAGCTCTGTTTCAGATCCAAGAGTTCCCTATTTCCCCATCTCCCCACCATTCCACATACAAAATTTCTGGGATGGTAACACCACTGAAAACTAGTAAGAGGTGCAACAGAAGTATGGTATGATAGATAAGAAGCGGGAGTTTAGTCTACCCTAGTGAACAAAAAAACATTACTATAGCCACTATCCCTTCTTTCTCTGTCTTAGCTGCAAATTAATTCTCTTTGCCAAGGTTCATTGTTATTCTTTGGGATATGCTAGAACCTGGTTTGAATGAATACCTGAGATAAGCAGTTGTCTTGCATTTTCAGACCTCAGAACTTTTACTACTTGACTTTTACTTGCTTTGTAAGTCTGAAATCACACGCAGCTCCTACTCCTACTCACAGCAGTCTGAGGATTAACATAAAAATTTACTTCAATCATTTTCATGCTGATTTTTTTCCAAAACACATTAGGAAATGAGAACCAGAACTTTGTTGGTGATACAAATTATCCAGGACTCCAGACCTGAGCACAAGCACCTTCTGTGATTCACGTAAAGGAATTTAGAAGGTAATTGCTATCCTGTTTTTCATTGTGCACTGAACTTTCAACTATCTGAACATAAGCAGCCTGGTTATCCTTGAGCATTCAGACAGTTAAGAGAGTTAACTGCTTGAAAAAAAATCTGACCCAAACATTGGACACTGGTATAGGTGCAGACTGAAAACACTAGCAAATAATGCAAATTTCCATCAATTTAACTTCCATTCTGCAAAAACACTGCAGACTGCTTAAGAAAAAAACAAAAAAAACCAACTGACCCTCAAACTGTTTGAAAGACCCAGAAGGACTCTGCAATTTATGGTGAAAAGAGAAAGAGCTGAAGAACGTTTTGTTGAACGGATGACCTTAGAACATAGCAAACTGTAGACATATATTTCAGGTACTTGATCCTAGACCTCAAAACTCAACATGTTAGAGGCATGTCTGTGCAGTCAAACCAGCCTGAAATATTATACAATGTCATCCACAGTAATTTTGGTTTCTTGCTTCACTGCTAAAGTCATCATCTAAGGAACCTAAAACGATCCTATATTGTGATCCTGATATTACAAATGAGGGGGAAAAAAAGACCTCGTAAATGTATTACGATCCTTAAGGAAGGACTGTATATCTATTCGTAAATCCATAGTTTCCCATCCTTCATGCTATCCTTTAGCAATGACTTAAGATGACAAATCAGTTAAATATTCGATTTTATATATAAGGAATAAAGTCTTAGAGAGATTAACAGATTTATCTGTTAATGACACAGTAAATGTTTTAGTAAGATCGCTACAATAATCCCAATCTTCTGACTGCTAAAGCACTCTGCTTCCTATTAACTTCATTTAACCTTTTGGAACATCATTTCCTCATCCGCTTACCCTATCTATTTCCAGTTGAAGATATAATAAAGTCTGTAGGCTTTCAAGTTTCGAGGAGGGTTCATATTATTTCCTTAATTTTAAGTGGGAAGGTAACATTTCAGAAAGGCTAGTACTAGGTCTATTAGAGTAAAGGTAAGGTCGGAGGGATCCTTAACAGAAGTTTAGAAGTGCTGACTTTGGACATGAAGAGCCAGAAATGAGAAAATCCAGCCTGTCCACGTGAGGTTGCATTTTGGCTCCTTCCTCCTTTGCAAGTTTGCTAGAGAGGAAAGAAGGCTCCCTCTGCTAATTTTCTCCCACCAACTGTTCAACAGAAACAGAACGCAGAAGGGACGTTGACTGAAATAAGCAAAAAGATATTCAGGAACATCTGTAAGTTTGGGGTCAGGCTTATCTCGGGACTGTATTTTACTGCAAAGTTGCAGCCATGTGAGCAGCTCATCCTCCAACCCCAATAAGGATGTTTGAGCGCATTAGAAGAATTGATGTAACATTCATTTGTACTTCAGCTGAACACAGATCTCTTCACAGAAGCACAGACCGGTAGGGGTTGGAAAGGACCTCTGGAGATCATCTAATCCAACGCCCCTGGTAAAGCAGGTTCACCTACAGCAGGCTGCACAGGATTGCGTCCAGGTGGCTTTTGAGTATCTCTTGCCATATCAAATCATTATTCATCTAAACTATCTATGTGAGCATGAGTGGAGCCGGTGCGGGGGGAGAAGCAGGTGGGAGATGGAGAATGCTTCTAAGATGTGGCATTAGGTCAAAAAAAATACTCTTTTTTTTTTTTTCCTCATGCCTTTGACAGAACCTTCACTGTTTCATCTAGCGAACAGCCATTCTGTTCAAAAGGGAAGCTTTATTATAACCTTCAAATGAGTGGTGGGCCGATATTATGGAACTGAACACCTTCAGGAGTTATAAATAAACAATGAAATCTGCACGGAGCTCTGTCCTAAGAAAAGATTTCCTGCTGAGAGTACTGGAGGGCAAAATACAGCCCCTAGTTTTCCCCTTTGGAATTAAAACTCCTTCTTCATAGGAACTTTAATATGTAGAAATAAAGGGGGGGTGGTGGTGGTGGTGGTGGTGTTCCCCCTCTTCTTCAACATCAGGAAATTGATATCTTCTGAAATCTCTTTCTTTGTGCCAATCCAGCTTTATACACCAATTAATTGGGGATTGTGGGCTGGAAGGGAAGATAATTAGATTTTTCTGTGCCACCTTCTTTTATGCATTCAGATTTTACATTTTTTGTTTCCATCCATTGATTCTCAGACAAAACATATCTAAATTCATGCTAAATACAGTCTGGTTATAACAAAAAAACAATAACAACACATTCTCAGACTATCCTGGTTTGGGGTTTTCAAGATTTTGTTTGGTTGGGAATTGGTGGGGGGGTTTTTTGGGGGTGTGTGTGTGGTGTGTGTTTGTTTTTAAAAGGCAACCTTTTCTAATGGATATCTTGACTTCCACAACACATGCAGGGGGAAAAAAAATATGCTTGAAAATAAGGCTGGCAGCCAGCTGCACTAGACTTATTTATAAATCTCTTATGGTCTTTTTTTCCAGCTATCCAGCCACGTTGTAGCTGGAATGCCTCCTGATGTTTTACAGCAACTAGATATAAATACATACAAAGCCAGATGCCCAGGATGGCAGAGGTTTTACAGGCAACCAGCTGCGAAACTGTTTCGAAAGCCAGGGAGGAGGAAAAAAAATACTAAGTTTTCTCAGGCCTGCTAAAGCATAAGGGTTACAGTGATGAGATGAATAACCGGCCTCTCTGACTCTGCATGACCCATCTCAGGATGCTAGCGGGGGAAAAGAGCAAGTTGAGGGGTACTCCATAATCTGGGGACCAGAGGGTGTTTCCAGCATGGTAACAGGAAACTAAGTGACTCCACTGCATCTCCAGGGAAGAGAGCCAAGTACCACCATGGCCTGCTAACTCCAACCTCTGGACACCCTGCTCATTCACTGCCTCTCCCAGGCAAGGATTTACGGTCAGTCTTTTGCACCAGCAGAATCCCACTTAGACTCAACGTGATCTATCCAGCAGGGAAGGGCCATTTGGAATATTCCAGAGGCACACAGCACTTCAGACAACTAGAATCCCCAACTACGGCTAGACGCTAACTTTTCTGGCTTAGTCTAAGACAAGATCTTTTTTCCCCTCTATGCTAATAGTCTTTTTCTTGGAGTTTGGAATGAGAACCATCTTTTGTGCTTTGTGCCCGATACCTTTGGTCCCAAATGAAGAGGCCTTTTTAACATGAAGCTGTCAGCAACTAATGGGAAATTGAAGTCACTGTATTAATTCAAGCAGGTCCACTGGGGACAGTTTCATGTTAAGAAAGGAGCATGTAGTGATCATCCCAGATCCATTTACGACTCAGACTAACAATGTGAGAAGTTTTATCATTGAAATTCACAGAAAATCAATTAAAAGAGGCCTAAAGTAGACTGGAGTTACCACAGTGCCTCTTTCCAATTTCACAGAAGTTAACAAATGTAAAGGGTCAGAAGATGTCAGTCCCAGTAAGCTAGCTCTGCTTGCCTAGTTCAAGTTCATTAAAGGAATTAAAGACAGACTAAGAAGTGGAGGACCAACAAAATGTGATTTTGTTAGCCAGTTGGTTCAATATTCAGTCATACAAATAACTGACACAGTCAGGGATTTCTAATCATTTTGGCTACTTGGATTCTGAATCAGACATAAAAATACGAAACAAATACACTGAAAACTTTATCTTAATAATAATTAACTATACTCTGCGTGGATAAACTTCTTACAATAAATCTCTTCATCTACTGAAGAAGCAAGGCACCAGTTACAAAAATGGACTTCGGTCATTTTATTAAATACATAAGGAAAGAAATATAAAATTTTTTTAAGGGAATTAAAAATCAGAGCTGTGGTTTACTGCTACCTGCCACACAACAGTAACGAGCCTGACTGCTTGAGTTTCTAAAAGATCTACATGGGGGCTGAACAAGAACTTTATGGTTGCTTTATGTTATCAACAAATATGAAATATTTGAGGCTACTGAAATATATCATAAGAATTAGTCAAAACTCATAGATGCTGCTAATAATCCTGGAAAAGACATGACAGGCATTGAAGTGCTCCTTCTGCTCAATGGAGTAACAACAGCAACAGATAAACTGTAACTGGAGCATGATTTAGCCACCTGCTAATCAGAAGCAACGCTTTGCTAAACCAGTGGTGAAAAAGGAGATGCTGACCCTGGTACTTACCAAGCATGGAAAAAAGGGGCTTTGTCTGGTCATCTATGGGAATCTGATGAAGAAATCATCTGCTGTTGTGATGAGACATGGTTGTTTTGGTCTGCATTAGAAAACGGGATGCAAGTTGTTAAAGATCTTCCTGTCCATGTATGGAGGACATAAGAACGAGTCGTGGTTCTGTTCTGCTGTAACCTCTCTGATAGGGGTAAGTCGTGCTTCTGCTCCAGGAAAATCAAACCCCACCAGTATTGTGCTACGGTTCATAATCTACCTGAGGCACAGAGAAACAATGAATTTATCAGAATGAATGCTGCTGTGTTAAAGGACTAATTCAGAGATCATGAAATTCTGCCAAAGACAATGTCCTTGTGTGTGAGACAAACGCTAAACCTTTCCCTTTTCAGTGTAAGAAATTCTCTCACATAAAAGGTAGCTCAACATTAGATTTCATGGAAGCTTTCAAAAATCACACCCAGTAAAAGCAAGTGTTCAGAAAACATTAACAAATCTGCTAATGATTTTTTTAAATAGATGTACACTCATGCCAAATTGACGTCGCCATAACAACAGATTGTAATAATCACAGGCATAAATGGAGAGTTAAATGTTGAACTGGTCATTTGTGCACGCCCCAGCATGGCAACATGAAGTTGCCGTAATTGCACGACCACATTAGACAACCAAGTGTTCTTTCGGTTTTGAAAAGAAAAAAAAATAAAATCGAGTTACTAAGCATTACAAACAACAGGTACCAATTAGCACAATCAGGCATATTCTTTCACGGTCTCAGTTTAATTTTTTTTCCATAGAAGTGTGGCAATGACTGTTCTTCTAAACATATTTACATTATGTTCAGTACAGCATTTCCATCTAGATTTACTACCTTAGATATATTCCAGCACTAGTATTCAGCCTAAAATAAAAGTGTAAAGTAGACTTAAAAAATTGCCAAAACACTCTAATGAAGTAAACTAAAGAAGACCACCTTTTGCCGAAGCTTTCTATTTCAGTGATTCCACCTGACAAAAAAGCAAAGGCGTGCAGGAGAAGGTAGGTAACTTGACGCAGTCAGTGGTAAAGATCAGAACGAGGTGTGTTGGGTACGTACCCAGGATGGAAAAAACTTTGTATATAGTGTTTTTCCATTGCCCTTAACAAGACCTTGAGTGTAATGCAGTAGTCTTGAATGAGCTTATTTTTTTATCCTCAGAAGTTGTGAGAATAGCCCAAGAAGCTTCCACTTCCACTGGTTGATGCCCCACCCCTGGAAACATTCAAGGTCAGGATGGACGGTGCTCTGACCAACCTGGTCTAGTTGAAGATGGCCCTGCTCATGGCAGCGGTTGCACCAGACGACCTTTAAAGGTCCCTTCCAACTCAAACCATTCTGTGATTCTATGATATTAAGAGGGAAGTTTAGTTTCTTCCTTTTCAATTAAGACTAAAAGGTCATCAATTTTATTTTATTTTATTTTATTTTTTTTTAAACAAACCTTACGTAGATCCATACTAACCAGTTCAGGCTCTGCTGCCATCAAACTTGAGGGAAATAACACCTTTTTAACACTGCCTAGAAACACATGAGTGAGATAAAACTAAAATATGCAGTCCCAATGAGCAAAGGAATTATGTTCTATTCACCTTCTATAAGTCCCAAAGACCAAAATCTTTTTAGAGCATGTCACTCACTTTCAGCTTTGCATAGTGAGCCCTCAGCTCAGGGATGATCATGGATCAGAAGATGCCTCACTAAATTACAAGAAAAATGGCAGTATTCTGTTTTGTTGCAATCCTATTAGTCATAGCAAATCTTGTGTGCATCAGCTGAGTTCCAGGAAAATTATACGCAACAGCAACACCCTTTTTCAGAGGCTATTCCTGTACCTTATCTAATAATGACTCCGTGACTTTAGAAGACTTCCCCCCTCCCCAGCAAGAAATCTCCTAATCTTCCAAATCCTCATTAAATTCCAAAGCAATCTACCTCTTAGCACTCCTGCGTAATACCGAAGAACTGCCCACAGGACAAAGGCCAAGTCTCACAAACTGCTCATCCTCCCCATAAACCCCTACATGTCTTAGACTGAAGCTCTTGAACAGCAAAACTTTCTAAGAGTGCCATTATACTTAGAATTAGGGATAAATTTGTTTCTAATGTTGAGCTCCACGCTATGTTAGGTTTCAAACGGTTCAAGTGATATAAATCCTTTATTATTCATCCTCCTGGAATGTCCTCGCACTTCAGAGTGCTAGCTCTACTGTGCTAAGCTTTTCACACAGCCAAACAGCAATGACTGCTGTCCCAAAATAAAAGAGTCTGTGAGGAGTTCCCAATGTCCTTCATGCCCTTAGAAAAATAAGGAACATTCACCGTTGTGCTCTAGGATATAAATTCAGTTCAAATGAGAAATTTTTCAGAATGATCCCCTTCCTATTTATGTTTTAACAAAACCGCAAACAAGCAAACAAAAAAAGAGGTTTTCTAAGGAACAGGAGTTGTTTAAAAGCAAATCTCTGCACTAAGCTGCGATACTCACCCAGCACTTAAACACAGGGAAGCAGGCAGTCGTAACTACCTATTTCACATTAAGAGATTTCTGAACTCTACAATATTAAATTAATTAAGAAACTGAACAGAAAGCAATATAACCATATTTTAATTAATTTAAGGGTAAATAAGAATACAGAATGTTTTCCCTGAAACTGTTTTTTTTTGTCTTCTCAATTTAGTGCCTGAGTAGGATTAGCAATAGGAAAAAACCACTGAAACTGTGAAGTAATTTCTCCGCAGGTTGGAAACAAAAGGTAATTATTTAAAAACTAGAAAAAAAACCAATCAGAAACATACAACATTATGTACCATGTATTATTTTTATCACCAAGAATTCCCCATACAAAAGGCATAGAGAAAACCATAACTCAGAAGTGGGAAAACAGAGGGACCGTAAAAGTGAAATGGACTTCTGACAAATGACACTGTATAGAATATGAGTTCACAGACTGACAAAACGGAAGACTCCAGCACTAGTAAACCAGAATAGTGTATATTCCAGCTGAAGCACAGATGTTTCAGTATGACTCTTTTAAACGGGCACACTCACTTACCAGGGCTACTGAACTTTGAATTTTTGGGGGGCGGGGTGGTTATGGGTTTTTTTTGTTTTAATGTTCTGTGAAGATGGTTTGGAAGGTATGAGCTTCCATTCTGAAATTCATTGGTTACCTGAATTATCAGACCTGTTTGCGTACTCCCAGCTTTATCCCAAACAGCCCAACAACATTAAACCTTTACGTAAGCATTGCTTGAGTCAAACTCCATACCTTGCATATTCTCAGAATCTTTGAATATTGGGATGTTTATAATCTTTATGAAAGATGTCCCTGAGTTCAAGTAATCCACACTACTTAGAACTGAATTAAGAAGAGCAAATTTTTGGAATTAATAGTTTTGTTTTCTGTTTGTATAAGACTATTATTTGTAATAACTTGCTCAAAACCTTTCCTACACTATTATCTCCATATAGCTGTAGAAATTACAGACTTACAAATCGGTAGGGAAACATTTAGATTTCACGACTGAGATTTAGATTTCTTTCTAGACTGCTTCTTACAAGCATCTGTGCAAACCATAAGCCATTCTTCCAGGGACACCAGCAACAGCAAGAAACACCAAGGTGCCCTCCTCTTTCTCTTCCTCTAATTACAGCCTACGCGGTAACAAGCCCTACTACACCACACAGGCACCATTTGGATGTCCCTTTCTGCCCAGTTAATGCCCAAGACTTCACCTGTTTTTTCTGTAGCTGTTCCAGTTTTCACTTGCTTCTATTTCCTCCTCCTCTATGGAAACCAGTTACTCTGACCAGATGGCAATAGCTTGCTTAATATCAAGCATAGAGACATACGCACGTTGGCTTTAAATTCCACACAAAAAAAAATGACTTTCTGGCTCACCCTATCTTCCTGTCCTCCAACAGTGATTTAGATCTGAGAGAACATCATTTAACACGCTCAACTTTACATATTGAATCTGTCTTCTCGGAGGAAAATAATTTACCTCTGCATTAGAGAGCTGAAATAAGAGATAAAACCCCTAGCACCTATAGCTCTTTAAAACCTCTTCATTCTGATAGCCACGCATGCAGAAAACTTTCAAAAGAAGACGAGATTTGCTACACCCTATCAGATCATTGGTGCATAGAGTCTGCTATCTTGCCTGGGCCGGTGCTTCAGAGAAAAGGGAAACAAAATCCCTGTGATGCTCACACAGTAGTCAGTTTTGTATCAACTCTTTGCCTTAGTGCTGGGAATTTTTTTCATGGCATTAAATCCTACTTACTGACTAAGCAAAGCGAGGCCTAAAGCACTGCTCTTTAGAAGACATTCAAGTTGCCACTATTTGAAGTTTATTTGTATACAGGAAAATGCCTGTCTCTTAAATGCTGTCCTATCTTCTCATTTGTTGTGTCCTTCACGCATGCAAGTGTTTCTTATTTGTTTAAAGAAGACTTGTCTACTACTTGACATCAGAATCACAAAAATGTGTTAATACAACCTGCGTTCCATTCTTTTTCAAAGCAGAACGGTTAGCCTTAAAAATGCTTTGCCTAGTGCAATAAATGCTTAGTTCAGAAGAACAGTTTTGCTGATTTACCTCAGCTAATGGAATTCGTCAAAACGAGCTGCTTCATTTCTCCTTTTGAAAACTCATATGCTAGAAGAGAGGTTACTGCACTGAACTGTATTCCTTTTGAACTGCGACACACACGTGCCTCCTGTATCTATTTCTTCCTAGGAACTGCTTTAAAATATTGAAATGGATCTACTTCTACTGGGATAGTTCACGTAGGATTCACCTGTTATGGCACTTCAAAGCATCATCTGTCACTTATGTGACAGTATAATCAGTAATCAGGAAGTATACATATAATTAATGTATCAATGCAGATACCAAGTTAGAGCTCTTAAAATATCAGGGAGATGTTTTATTACATCCCTTGAATTACATATACAAGGTAACTTGGGTAGAATATACTCACAATCATCTTAATCATATAACCAAATTTTAGGCTTAGATAGCAGCTGAGTATGCATTTCTATGAGTGGAAACTGCTCATGGTCTCTGGGTATTTGTACTTGCAAAATAAAAGTTACTGGTATCTAAAGTTTTGCTTTTGGTCGTGCCCAAAGTGCTTCAGTCTTGCTAAACGGCAGTTCAGAGACTTACATCGTTCCTACACCCTGCTAGCATTCACAAAATGGGTTTGAAACCTGCTGTTGATATAAGGTATGTTCTCAAAGCACATCTCTAAATGGATCAGGAAGTACATAACCTACAGCTGGACAAAAAAAAGAAATCTTATCAGTATTCCTTATATACAACACCTCAAATGTGAGGTTACTCATCTGTAGCACAGAAGATATTCCTCAAGTCCCTCCCTCACTCCTGTGAAAATTATTCTATTTTATAATGAACTAAATAATCATCAAGTCAGTAAAAGTGTGTAACCAGCTACTGTAGAAGCACTATGACTTTCTGCCAGAGCCCAATGGAAGATCAAACCTTTGTCACTGTAAGATTTCTATTGTTTGCCATTTTGAAAAGTTTTCACAGTATTTTGAAAAGCTTGATGAAATGGCTGTAAGCTGTAATAGGGCTGTGGCTTGTATACAAAGAGCGTTTAAATACCTAGAATCTAGCTAAGAAGCCTTCAAATCCTGAAAAAGTGCTTAAATGCATTTAGCATTTTCTGAGTTGACTTGAGAGTCCCTGAGTTCGGTACCTGAAAAAGTTTTTCAGGGACTTGGTAATTTGACAGAGTCAAGTCTGCATCTCCCGCTCCGTGAGCCAAAGAAAGCTTCCTGGAGCTGTGATACTAAGGCAAGAGCCTCTGAGTGACTAGAAAAAGAAGTATGGCCTGAAGCCAGATGATTGCACTGAGACAGTAGGAGTTCTCGTCACTCATCATGCTTATTTTCAAAAGGACCTAAGAATTTAAGCTTTCAAATAAAAAAAATACTTCTCTGTGCTGATGATTGTGTGTGACTTGATTCATGTTTTTTGTAAACTTGAGAGTGGCCCTATCAGTTTAGCCCCCAAAGGAAAGTGGCTGTGTATAAAGAAAGGCCAAATACAGTGTTAACCCTCCCCTGAGTACTCTTTTGACTTCAGCAATCATTCAGAGTTCGGAGCGCTCCCGAGCCACAGACCGCTTCCACACCACTCTATTTAATAGGTACTCATCAGTTTTCTTCAGTCAAATTGCTTGTTGCCATTCTGAACTTCGATCCTGTGCAAATAAATTCCATAACAGAATAGCAGAATTGTAACCTGCCACCTGGTACCACAAATAGGTGGCTTCCATTTACTGTTGTAAATACTGAACAACCTTTCTCCTATTCATTTTCCCTTACAGTTTATTTATAGACATCAATTATCTGCCAATTTGACAAAGAAAGTAAAGGAATATGCAAAACTGTGAATTCAAATTTAATAAGGATTTTCTTGTAAGTTTAGTCCGTATATGTTAACACTCTAACTCTTGCATTTCTCATAATTGCTTGCGTTTTGGAGACAAAAATTTCCCTCAGATCCGTAAGACATTGCTATCTACTCTTTTATTAGCTCTGTATATCCCAGAGAACAATCTGGTCCACAGTTTATAAGAATTAATAAAAGACAACAAATGCTGGGGGTTTCCTTTTATCTACCAGCTGAGATACAGAGCTAAAATGATTAGGCTTGTAAAAATCCATGAGCGTGGATTCCATTGATTGAGAATGAAAGCAGAGAAAGGAGGACTGGATTCAAAACCTGGATGAAAGCAAGCAGCATCAGCTGCCAAGTATGGACACAGAAGGGATGGTGTATGGTCAGTTTTTAACCATTAAAAAAAAAAAAAAGTAATGGGTGTGTTTGTCTTTTTCTAGGAGGATATCATAGAAGAAAGGATACCGAGTTGTTATCTGTGTCTTGGGTTTAGGTCCTCCAAGCTTAGTTGCAAGCTTTCTATAAGGGAAAATTTTCTTAAGGGAAAACAAAACTTGATCAGCTCTGTCTTTCAGCTGCAAATAAGAGGAGCTTTTCCTCACCTCAGGACAGTGTTGATTATTAAGAATAATAATTATATCATTGAGAAAAATTAAAAAAAATATTTTTGCCTATAAATGGTCTCTGGACATTTCCTTTTATCTTATTTTATGTCTTAAAACACATGACTTTTCCTTAAAACATGACTTGTCCTTAAAATACATGACACGTCCTTTCACAGAAATCAGTTAATCAAATGAAGACAGATTAAAAAAAACAAACGTTTCCACAGTTCACAATAAGATCAAGTCACATTCCTAAGATATACCATTTAAAAAGAAAAATAACAAGCCAGTAAGTATATAAACCTGATAATTGAAGCAGCTGGGCTAAAAAGCTGGGAAACTCAACACCATGGTTAATATAAAACAAATGCAGATGTGCAAGGACATACCCAGTTTTCCCAGATTAGGATATAAGCTTGTATTATTGAAGCAAATCAATGATTTCTAACAAAACCAACATTTTTTGAAGTCAAATACCATTTGTGGTGACCACTGATGAACTCTACATACTATTTTAGAAGTTCAGTTGGCACTAACTGTCTTTCTGGATACAGGAAAGGAAGAAGTATCTGTTCTGTTTTTAAGTACAAGTTACTAATAATACACGGTTCTGCAGCTTAATTAGAAATCCTTCATCTTTCAATATTTTTAATAAGATCTAGGAAATAACCTGTTTTGATATCAACTATCCTTAGTAGCTGCATTTCACAGCATGCGACCTGAAAAGGTCAACTTGTCAGGCAATAATACATAAAAGAGGAATGAGAATGAGGGTAAGGAGAATCATCTTGAGGTGAAACTATTCTACTTCAAAACCAAAGCGATAGTAAGAATCATCCTCTTAGCATGAACCACACACTCTTCGGCTACGAGAGAAAGCATAGTTCTTAAAAATCTGTTCACTACATTAAAAATCAAGATAAAAATCCGATTAAAAAAATCAGATTAAAAATCAGATAAAAATCAGGTGTTAGTTTGTTCAGTCGTCAGCTATTTTGGCCCTCATAATTATCAGCGCAGTATTAGCATAACAATTTAACAGATACATTCCAGATGAGAATTTTAATTCATTTCCTACTTTAAGGCATGCTATGCTTTGATTCTATCAGCACATCCAGCTGCCAAATGGTTAATATTCTGGTTTCAACATCACGTATAATCACCTACCTGACTAGTGACTCACCACAGACCTCTAGACACGAGGTAGAGCTCTCCACTGATTTGCCTTTGAGAACTTTTCACACATCTATTACATTTCTGTGGGCAGCTTCATAAAATGGTGGAAAAGCTATTCCAGAGAACTGTATCAAGCAAATAACACAGCACTCTGTGTTTTCTCCAGGCATGAAATTTTTAATGGGGTATGTGAAATAACACAGAAGCAACTCCTGTCCACAGAAGAGATTTAAAATGTTTTTGTTTCAAGGATAACCAATTGTACGCTTAGAATTCCTGGTCCTGAAAGCTGCATTAGGTCCTTCATATTGAGTGCTGAATCTCCCTAGAATCTAAACTGTCAAATTACTACCTCCACAAGGAGACAATTTTCAGGTTTTGCAAGCGATCCTCAAACCTCAATAAAAATAGAACAGAGTTTTACTAAGATGGTTCTGTGCTTTATTGCCTTTCAAATACTTATTAAAACAGACTTACTTTCACTAGGACAGCTGCCAAACTAATGAAAATCTGGGGGTACACCTACAAGAAACGACAGCGTGCGCAAATGTTCCTTTCCATAGCGGTCACAAGAAATACACCGATTTCTTTTTATCTATTCTGTTATGACATTCAAAATGGCATTGGGAATCTTTTTCCCTCAAAACAAAGCCCAATTTATTTTAGTTTTAAGAATTAACAAAAAAAAAGCTATAAAAATAGTTTGCCTCTGAATTAGGAGAATTTAAAGGAACTATTTTATGTCTGCTTTTGATTCAACATTCATCAATCTGAACTGCAGTATGCATAAGGTATGAGATTAAAGGTAGCTGAAATCTTAGAATAAATGTATATTTACTTGTACATAGCCTATAATCAAAACACATTAACCAGCACTGTTTTGCTTCAAATCTGCTTGGTATTTGCTTCCTTCAAAACAGTTCTACACTCATTAGATGATTAAACACCTGGGGAAATACATATTTTGTTTCATGAAAAATGTATTATTAATCGGGAACGCATAGCTTTACCAGAGAAACGAGACATACATTTGTTTAATTTTTGCAAATAACTACTGTTGTTTCACTCATCTCTCACAACTATGTTACTGCTGTCGTGCCGATACTAGCGTTCCCTTGGATAAATTCAGTATACTGACACAAAAAAATTACAGCAGTAGCAATGATAGCTGGTGTTCAATATAGCCCATAAAAAAACGAAAATGTAGTTTGAGGCTCTTCAGGTGTCCGACAGTTGGGAAGACGTGCAGAAAGAGGAGCAAATTAAAAATAGCACAGGAAATTTTATACTCATTTCTCTGGACTTTCAGTGCAACTTGGGTTTGTTTGTTTCAACTTTCTTGTGGGCCACTGAAAACTCATAACACAGGGAATGAAATGTGTTTTTTACTCCTGAGTGATATGAGTTATACACTTGGTTTTAACCTCATCCAATGCTCAGTGAAATCTTGGAAAGGGTTACTTCAGCAACATAAAATTTAAATTATTATCACCATAAATGGGTATTTATTTCCTCCACCCACACCCACCCCACCCCCCGAAATATATCAACACCAAGCAAGAATGCTTTCATTTGAAAGAAAATAATTACAGAATTATACCTTATACTTGGACATAACAAGTTCATAACAAGTTCTAGCAGAAAAAGAAAAAAGAGAAGAATCTGAGGTTAACAAACTCAATATAAAATCCAGCTCATGCTTTCCCCCAAAGCCTTATTGAATTTATCCAGAACTTAAATAATAAATTCACATAATGACCTTTCACATATTCTTATGTTAAATATTATCATTTCTACTTTAACTATTCATCGTTATGATGCTTTTCCGAAGTGAATTTCAAAACCAGGATGTAAGCATTTACATATTCATTCACTTAGGAAGCAAAGTAATCCCACATGTCTCAGCATCAATAAGAACTAACCAACAAAACTTGACAAAGTATATGAAATTGTCAATAAAGTCAATAGATACTTTCCACGGCAGAGGTAGGTATCACCAGCTTATGAATTTTGCTAGTAGAGGTAGTGAAGAAAAAAATACGTCTTTATTGCCAAATCACTTCTAAGTTGTTTTACTCTACTGCCAGTATGCTGTGAGTATAAACACTGTGTTCTTCACAGTCTCATCCAGGAAGAATTTCACTTTGTTTAAAATTAAGTCTGTTCTTGGGTTTGATCAAACAAATTAAAATTATCAATTAAAACACAGCGATGGCAGCACTGGTACTCTTTGCAATGGATCTACTTTAAGAACGACTCTTTGACAATTTCGATGTCCACGATCACCTCAAAGATAGTTTTACAAATTAGTGACAATTTCCCACATTGACCAAACAGTTGAAGCAAGGATGAGTGAAAGGAAAGCCTCAGTAATCCTAGATTGCAGCCAAGTCCATCTTTGCCTTGCCTGATGACCAATACATGTTTTGAATTCTGATTCTCTCAACCAACTACAGCAAGTCAAATCCAGGCAAAGCTGCTCCAGAATGGTAAGCGTGTACATGCTTTCTTTCAAATGTGGAGCAGATGGTCTGCTTTAATTTTACGTCTGGATGTCCAGGATGAGTAGGTGATGATAAAGACTTTACCCTCTGGTGCAATAAATCAGTGGCTAAAGTATTCAGAGACCTTTAATCCATAACATTTTCCAAAAGAGAATTTCATTAGCCCCAAATTCCTCTGAGATGTGGAGCAAACATTCAAATCCTCTCCACTTTTTTCTTCATCGCTTCATTCAGCGTTATCAAGGCACTTAGTAGAACACAGAGTACACATCTGTACTGTCAGTATGGGGCCACAGCTACAGTCTAGCTTCTCACATTGCTCCTCCGGAAAGAGTAACTGAGGTGTTACCTTAGCTGGTCTGGAACCCATTTGGGAGTGTCTTAAGGAGAGAAAAGTCAAACCAAACACAAGGACTGGCAATGAAGAAATGATTCCTCTGACGATGATCTCTCGCCTTGTTATGGCCACAGGTTACACTCAGTCCCTTCAGGGAGGCAACGGGCAGTGTTGGGCAGGGGCAGCTGTGGTCAGGACGTAGGGGGTTCTCTCTACCACTCCGTTTCTCACTTTTCCCATGCTCTGGCACAAGTCCTCCGCAGGCTGCAATCCCTGTGGGGGTGTAGCTGTTCTGGCATGAGTTCATCCATGTGCTGCAGACCCTTCAGGGATATATCTGCTCTGGCACAGACTTATCCATGTTCTGTGGTCCCTTTGGGGGTGCACCCTCTCTGGCATGGGTTTAGCCATAGCCTTCACCGGGAGTGCCTGCTCTGCTGTGGAGCACCTCCTTCTCTGACCATGGTGCTCCCTCTGTTGTTCCCTCCTCTTCTACCTCTCTGGCATTTTTTGTCCTTTCTAAAATATATTTTCACAGAGGCACCACCAACTTGACTGATGGGCTCAGCTGTGTCCTGCAGCGGGTCCCTTGTGGAGCCAGCTGGAACCAACTCTGTCCAACATGGGGTATCCCCTAAGCTCCTCCTGCAAAGGCCACCCCTGCAGCTCCCCCACGGCCAAAACCTTGCCACGGACACCCAATATAGTTATCAACTAGCTTTGGTGAAGCTGTGAATACCCTGCTGCCGAACGGCAGATGGCAAGGCATTATTTGAGATGGCATGCTGAACCACTTAAGCCGTTATTACATTTTCTGACTTCAGCACTTCTGTTGCGGAAACTATTTCATTTTACGGGGAATAAATTACTTTTTATTATCATATAGGGTAGAACCTGATTCCATAGAAGTGTGGTTAGTTTAACTTCAGAATAACAAATTACAGGCATGCAAAGGACTAGGACTATATTAAGTAATTGTTTCAAAGATTATTCATTTTCCACGAGCAATCGTACCTGTATCATGCATTTTACATTAAAAATCAGACTGAAAAATGCATGTGAACACTGCAGACCTTAGACAGTCAGAGACGGCCAAACGGACCTTAAGTATGCAGCATCATGAAGCAGAAGCATCGGGGCCAGGTACTGCGTATCTTCACAGAAGCTAATTTACCCATCTTTCTATAGTAAATGAACCCGCAGAGAGTTCCATGCTACAACTGCTAGAATGCTAACAGAAAATATCTATTTCTTTGACTGAAAGTCAAACCTCGTTAAACAAACTGTATTAAAGGAAGAACGAAACATGCAGCATTTGACTGACCTTCAGTGGCCTGAGGAGATTAAGAAGCTCCCAAGATTAAGAAGCTCCCAAAATACAAAGCAGAGGACTGATTTTTACAGACCAAATTTTAAATAGGCCTGTAAAATTGCAGTTCTTAGACTGTGCATGAAGGGGGGGCGGGGGGGGGGGGAATCAATCCGACCTTCAAACACAATTTTAGATCCTTCTTTGAAAATCTGGCTTAAAAAGAGAGGAAGGGCTACAATCTACCCCTCTCCTCCCTCATTTTTTTTTCCCCTTTTTTCCTGTTTCACAGATGAGGATTACAATGAAAGGTCTGTTCCTGATTCGATTAGAAATGTTTCCTGTGCCAATTACTTTGTCAAATAAGTCAGGAAAGACCATTTTGACTTCACTTCTTAGCAATGACTTTTCGCCACATGGAACTTGAAAAGGCTCAGACCTCTGCCAGTAATATATAAGAAATCATGCAACAGAGGATAAGAAAAATGTTTCTTTTTTAGTGAAAGGCAAACAAAATACAAAACTAGAGAATAAAAGGGTTTTTTTCTGCTGATTTGAGAAACATGGATATTGAAATTACATCTACAGAGGGTAAGTTAAATTTTTAGAGAAGTTGGACCATATTGAGGAAGAATCTACTTAAATACAGTAGTATTACAGTGGTAATTGCAGCTCCATTCTGTGCATTGTAACGGGTTCCCAATGCCAGCGCCCACTCCACTTCAGAGGGGAAAACCAATACTGATTAAATAGATGACTCACTGCTTCGAAAAATTACTGCAGAAGGAAATTCTTAGATCATAGCTAAGCAAAAGCATCTAAGGAGAAAGCCCTGAGAAGATGCCGTACAGGCTGTTTCCGGCAATGTGCCCATAATCAGGTAGTGCAGTACAACAACAGAAGCGGAGCTGATCAGAAGAGCTGCTGAGGAAGAGCCAAAGATCATATCACACACGTTTCAGAAGGCTTTCCTTCAGACCAGGTATGGTCTGGTTCCATGAGTGAATGCCCGTTAGAGTGGTAGCGTGTTACACATATTTCAGAAGCACACATATGATTTAGTGTCATCTAAAAGGAATGCAACTTGAGTTTCCAAGATTGATCCACAATGTGAACCAAAGCACAGTAAATAGGAAAAACTGGTAGATTAGCTTCAAAAATGCACTCCCGAGCCAAACAAAAATGCTAGTGTAGACTTACACCGCAAAATATGCTGTAGCAGTTTGGCACAGAAACAATCTTATATATGATACATGCCGTTCTTTCAGTTTCAACAGGAAGTTTATAGCTGATCAGGATTAAAACCATTTCAACTCTGTGAAAAAAGCCCTAGCGTGGTCTCCGTCAAACAACATTTTTTTTATTTTTTTTTTTTCCATTTCTACTTCAGAACATTTTAAGTCTCAATAACAGCAAATGGGGAAATTAAAGTTGTAATTCAAACCCTAAGCTCTGGAATCCCCTGTTGCTTTCAAACAACTGTATAAAACAGGAACTTAAACTCAGTACTCTACAATACACCTAAGCCATTTATTTGCATATCATTTGGCTGCTAAAGCCATAACTTTTATTGCTATTAGCAGATGGGCCCGATTCTTGACTTACCCTGATATATATTAGCCATGTTGACCCTGACGTTCTAGATGGCCTGTGCTTAGTTGATTAAAAAGCTTTTGACCTTCCTCTCTGTAACACTGATCTTTCTAAACCCAGCCTAAAAGCACTAAACAGACATACATACTCGGAAGTTTGCATTATTAACATCTGCCTTTCAGTTAAGACACTTTACAAAAACACTAAGGATCAAATGTTGTCTGTATCTGCAGCAAAGGCTAACTTCTCTGTAAAAGAAAACCACCACACTTTTTTTTTTAGTCCTATTTTTAGAACATTCTAGTTCTAATGCCATGGCAGCTATGTACAAATACAGAGCAACACCTTGAAGCATTAATAAACAGCGGCAACAGAAAACAAAAACACTCAAGTTTCCTGTGGCCATTTAAATGTGAAATTGCATGTGTAAATAAATGACATTTATGCAATATAGTGACATGTACATGTTTCAAAGTAAATATATTAAAAACATGTTACACAGCACCTATTTGTTGGCAATGTTTTAAATTATTACTACAAGCCAAAGGCAAAGAAAGACTTATTTGATTGGTGCATGGGTTTATCTTCATGATTTAAAATGCAGCAACTACTTTGCTTTAGGTGAAAGTATTTTATCCCGATAGATTCATCTACCTAGTCACCAAGCTGATACAGATCAGACTAGCACAGATGGTGCAAAGAACTAATTCTTAATTACATATATAGACCTATCATTTGTGTATGACTGCTATTTTCAAATCCTTTCATACTGTGGACTTACAGCATACAACATATGCCCTGCCATTACACCACTTCCTTCTGGCTATTATAACCATTGCTTCCACAGAAGTTAAAACAATGTACTTTTACTCACTTTGATGTACTGTAGCTGCTGGAAGCCACACCATGTAGCCATCAATTTGTATTTCATAGATCAGTATTGCCCAAAAGTTTAACAACTACTTTCATAAGAGGCAAAGACTCTCCCATCCTTCTATAAACAAGAAAGTTTAAAAAAATCTTCACTTAACTATTTTCCAACTTTTTAATATTTACTTTTTAAATATTAAAGGATTTACTATAGATAATAATGGAGTAAAATTAAAGCATAACTGCAGGCCTGCATATTGATCTCAAGTCTGATAGTATGAAGAAGTTGATAGTATTCTTATGAAGTCCTTAACTATCCCTGTGATGATCATCTTTATGCACTTTCTCATCTGTCTCCAACAGACAGTTGTTTTCTTCAACCTGAGTAAGCTACTCTATAAAGTCAGTAATAGGGAGAATAGCTGCCTCTTGTATAAATCAAAGTGGTTTAATTTTAAACTGGTTCATACTGTATCAGCCTTTGCACCCAAATGTATTTAGCGTCCGTGTAATGAAAGGCTCAGTTTGAATCTGTATAAAAAACTACATTCCCTAACACTGCAAAATTCCACCTGAGTAAGAGTCTCACTAACTTTACAATGAAAGGAAAATATTTTAGTGGCAGTGCAAAGGGACAGGGCGAGGATATTGGGTACCACTAAGGATTCTTGACATGCAGATGCTGAGTATCCAGCTGAGACTCAGATACACATAATGTAGCAAACTTTTACGAACTGAAAATTTACTCAGCTGAGATAGGTTTCAGTCAACAACTTTGATCCTCCAAAGGCAAATGTAATGAGCAGTTTAGTCCTTCTCCCTCCCTACCCCCTTTTTTGGGTCCCCTCCGCCCTAGTCTGGGGAAAGGAAGGAAGGGTGTTCTACAGAATGAGTACATGGGAGCTTCTTTCCATGTTCTGATTCATCTTTTATAATGGTCTAAGCCTATGCTACTCATTTCCAGTGAAAACTGCGCATAGAATCTGTTTGACCACTGACAGCCACATAGTATGCTCTAATGTGCAGCAGACTCCTGTCCTGTTTGCGAGCAGTAATTTCTATTGGTTTTGTTTTCCTCACATACTGAGATATAACACGTATTCTTCACCGCTAAGCTAGATTTAAAAAAAATTTGAAAGAACAGTATCTGCTGTGTACTTGTAGAGATCTGCCCTTTTAAACCACATTCTAAATTTACCCATGCTCAAAAGGTACTTACCTTCTAAATTCTACTTCTGTGTCTTTGATCAAAAATGTTACCACAAGTAAACTTCCCCGTGAATGGTCTGTCATAGATGAAGAAACAGCAGCGTTTGCTACCTGCCACCAAATTTTAATCCCTATCCTGTAATCTTATTTGCACATCTACAAGTCTATCATTCTTGGAAAACAGTCTGCTCTGCAGGAAACGGGTCTACATTTGTGCATCCTACCAAAATTTTGCACTGGTAAATACCACTATCTAACATTCCTGGGTTAGTGGAGCAAAATGACTTTATACTACTTGGGGAACTTCACTCCATGTATGTAAGGACATTTACTTTAGAAGATCATATAGGTAAATTTACAAACAAACTGCCCTATAGGTTCCCACTAACTAGCGACATATCAGATAATGTGGCTGAAAATATTGTGTACAGTGTATATATTATGAACACATTCCTATATCCCTTTAATATTGTTTCTAGCAATAAAATATTTTGCATGCTACGTGCAACGGTGACCAAAATGAGACTTATTAAATGTCATCAAACTTAAGGGACGATATCAGCATTTTAACAGGACCCTTAAGATGAAATTCTGTATTTCAGCTTGTTGTGAGGTTATTTGAATTTTCAGTGTCACATCTAATACTCCTGATCAATAATGTAATATACTGTACACTAGATTTTAGTAAGTGGAAAGACATTTTTGTATGCATCAGTTATCTACTGAAGTTATCATAATAAGAAACTCTGCTGTTAACCTGTCTTTGGATTTATGTTTCTTTTCTCTGCTTTTGATCAAATCTATGATAATTTTTATAAGATAAAATAGAAAGAGATGCTGGAAGAATAGCTCATCTGAATGCAAATGAGCTTTTTTTTTTTTTTACCTCTCAGGGCTTATCTTTTTATTACTCTCGCAGAAAGCAGGACAGTGTGGTTAGAGCCAAGGGCTAAATCAGAAATGACTTGACAATCCACTGATAACATGGCATTTTGAGAATAGATTCTCTCCTCTAAGCTCCAGTGACTAAGGGTGAATCATAAATTGTACAAGTCAATCAGCTTAGGATTTGTTTTTTACAAGAAGACTTATGAAAATTTAAGTGTACTTTATTACCTGAAATGAACTTTTATCTTGAACTTCTATGACACAGTATTGTCATGGGTCAGAAAAAAGATTGCAAAAAAGTATAAATGAAATAGGAATTTTGCTTACTAGATTTTTTTTGTTTAGCTTGTTTTTAATAGTTTGAGTTCTGCCATACTATCTGTGATGCTGTATTAATAGCTGGGTTTCCTAAGAGTCATATAATATCTATTTAGGTTCTCTAAAGAAATGTAAGTAAAGAGTTAAATCAGTATGTCATATATCAAAAAATTGGAGGGACACATAGGCACACACACCTACTAAAGCCTTTCAGCCCCACCTTCCATCTTTGCTGTTTTGAACAGAAGATTGTACTTACGCCCTCCTCGTAGCTAATCTTTCCCTTTGTAGGGGCATTTTTCCCTACTATAGTATCCGTGTTTATGGCTGAAGACCTGGAGCGGATTCTCATTCTGACAGCTTATGCCCCAACCCATGCCTAAGACATTTTCACGTAGTCCAAGACAGATTCTGGCTGGCAGTAAAAGTCTTTTTTCCTTATGCGAACACCTGGAAGGTGTCTCAGAGATGATGTCAAACCAAAAAAAAACTAAAGGGACATACAGACCACGCACCAGTAGCTGTTGGCCGTTGCAGGTCTCATATCTTTGAAGCCTACACCAAGCTGGTAATAATTTTATTTAAAATGCATTCTGCATCTGCTGATAGTAGTTGATTTTATGCCTTTTGCTACTGTATATAACAGTGCTAAATAACAATTTCATTACAAAAAGTAGTGATCTTGCAGTTAGCTTCAAAAGTACATGGCCTTGCTTCTTTTCAAAGCCTGACCAATTTTTAATTAAAAATGGAAGAAAAATAACCACATTTCACATATACCATTAGCTTGGTATCTTTCCTGGGTTTTCGTTTTTTCTATTCTTATTTAAGGTATAGGATAATGAAAAGTATTGAAATGGGATTTCCAGGCAGGCGGTAGTTAAGGTATGTGTCATCTGATAACCCTCAATATCAGTGGACAATTTGCTGAAGCGAAGTTATTTCTTCCAAGAAAAATAACCACTTAGTGTCTTT
This sequence comes from Himantopus leucocephalus, assembly GCA_003993805.1. NCBI lineage: Eukaryota > Metazoa > Chordata > Aves > Charadriiformes > Recurvirostridae > Himantopus > Himantopus leucocephalus. The sequence goes on along the minus strand of RSEF01000004.1, from coordinate 62,067,112 downwards.
ATCTTCCCTGGTGTCTCCAGAGAGAGCACTACTAGCTACATAAGTATATACATTTAGCAAAGTTACTAGCTATTTGAATATATACATTTAGCAAACTATACCATTTTTAGGACACTCTACTGAAGCAGTATTTTATTTTTTAAGATATTTTAACAAGAGACTTACTTTACCCAAGGAAAAGTGTTTCCAGTCACATTTTTAGACCTCCATTGTCCTTATTAAATAGCATTGCTTTCCTACTGTATGGGGAAAATTGTTAAACTGAATGTGGCACACATTTATTGTTGTCATTGCTAAATACAGATTCTGCTATGCTGCCAACTATCAGTGTAAAATTAGAATCAAAATATGCTGTTAAGAAAATTAACATACATTATTTCTCCCTGACCTTGGAGTATTAAGGTTACTCTTCATCTCTTATATTATTCAACCCTCAGTTTGTCAGAACAGAGAAAGCTATTTGCCACTACATCTAGTTCAACTGCGAGTGCCATTTTTTTTTTCCAATTAATTTTCACAATGGACAGCTCTTCCCATTATGCAGCCTTATTCATTTGTAGGTTTTGTTTGTTTCTTTTCTGTCATAGGTAGCAAATGTTAATTCACACGAAATATAAATCAGACAGATACAGTACATCAACTTTGGGTTTTGGTTGTTTGGATTTTTTTTTTTCCTTTTCTGGATAGCACTCACGGACAATACGGTTAATAGCAACCTTCTTACTTATCCTGCACAAAAACCCATCACAAGCTTCCCAAACGGTACTTTTTGAAAGGCATGCATATTGGACCATGAGGCAAGAAAATTAAGAATTACATGGAGACCAGTAGCAATAGCTTCCAAGGGGAAAGTTAAATGAGACTAACTAACCAATAGGTTAGCAAAAGGTGAGCATTAACGTATCGGTGTATCAATTTAAGTGTCAAGTGTCCATAGTAGCTTTCAAGGGTGATAATGGATTTTAGTATCACCTTAGGGACAGATTTTAATTGTGCATATAACAGTGCTGTTCAAGCCATTATATGACTGAAATATTACTATTTCTATAACCACTTGGATGTAAAACTTGACTCTGGACTGAATTGTGGCACTTAAGGGAATCCAGGAGGAAATTAAATATATTTTGCGTGTCTGACATCACCATTTGCCAACTTTAAACAAATTCTGGCCCAAGATTATTCTACAAAAACTGTGCACTGGTATAACCTATGCTAGTATTTTCCAGACAAGGAGACAATGCGAAGGAGGCTTAATCATGTGTCCTAAGAGGTCAAGATCCATGGGTTCAGTAAGATAGAGGAGAAAAAAAAAATGAACCAAGGAAAAAAATGGGAAGAGAGGGAGTGAGGTAGGCTGACATGAACACTCATTGCATACTCTAGTTATGCCTGGTTATACCCCCATGAATCCATAGGCAGACATAGTTACTCTATGAAGAAAATCACAGGTTAAACAAATCTTGAGTTCTCCTTGCCCCTCCCAAGTAAATCAGTAAATTCAAACTTTTGGACAAATATAAACCTCACAAGGACTAGTGGCTCCGTCTGTCATATAGTGACTATTCTCCTGATACACAAGGTTTCTTAATCAATATTTATTTCTCGTCTTCCCGTTTTAAAATTAGAATGCAAGCATCATATTCATAATGTAATGTTTCTGAAACCTATGAGCTAATATTTTCATCCCAATTAAAATGAGCCAAACAGATTGGTTTTAACTCAGTGGCATTCTTTTTATGGACTCTTATTCCTTCACAGACCACTTAGTTATAAATAATCCATGCACAGGGCAATTAGGCCTTTTCCTTATTTTATGGGTTACAGACTTTGTGCCTGTGCAAGTAATATAAAATTTTCTAAAGCACTACAATGCAACAAAACACATTTAAATCCCTACATTAAGTCATTGAATAATTTTGATATTTAATTACTTCTCATTTGTCATACCATTACAGCCTTTTGACTGAATCACACAATTACCGAGTCCAGACCAAAGAATCACTGCTACCTAAAGTCACTTTAGAAAAAGTCATCTTTAGTACGTACAAATGGTTCAATGTGATGACGAGATAGGATACTGACAGAAATACGAGGAGCTGCAATTCTCACACAACTAACAACTCAGAACTAAAACAACAGAAAATTATTTCCACACTTTTTGTGGTAGAGAAGCAGTAGATAGACCACTTACTTCTTCCAAAAGAATGATCTCCTGCACTTACAGGATCATGTGAATGACAAGGGATAGTTGGGTCACTGAAATCAGAGAGAAAGCTCTCCTTTGCTTCAGTGGGCCTCGCACCATGTTTCTTCTATTCTGTGCAGAAAAGAGGAAAAAATTTGGATGAAATTGAGGTAGAGGGGAAACTACACAAGACATAGGCATCTTTGGCTTTGGCTTTATCGTTTAAAGCTAAAATCACTACCGTGCTTTCTCTGATTGTGCAGAAATGCTCTTTATAACCTTTATACTTTAAACACAGAGTCAGGTTACACTGAATTCTACAGCATCAGCAGAGACATTCTAGGATAGTTTGCAGCAACAGCTGAAGTCTTTGCCCTCCTCTACATAGAAAAGACTCAATATTGCCTAGGGAATTATATTCAAGGACAGAAATAGAGTGAGAAAAGCTTTCTTACCAATTTTCCAAAATAAATTTAGACTGTGAAAGACTGGGAAGAATATTAATCTGTTTTATTCATACACACTCTCTTTTAAGACAAATTAATTATGCACCAGAAGCATTTAGCATAAAAATACAAGCTTTGAAATGTGAGTGTTAAGTGTAGTACAGGGAAATGAAACTGATAGAACTGATAGCAGATTGAAAGAGGCTAATTAGAAAATGTCTGGGAGAGTATAACCATTTGACAAAAAGTACATAAGATAAAGCACTGTGGGCTTTAGCAGATTATTAATGGTCTGCAAGATTTATTATCCATTCACCTTTGAGATCGGCTTTTTTTTCCCCTCAATTTAGTCTTAACTACAAAAATGCAAAACAAGAAAAGCAACTGTTGGTTATAATGAGGTCACAAGCTAATTGTGTTCTTATTTCAAATTTTAGAGTAATAGCCCTAGGAATATAGCATCTTACAATAAACATTAGTTCAACCAGCTAAAATGATAAACTGGAAAACTATGACCAGGTTCTCATCTTTCTTAGTTTTTCATAAAGGGTGAGCATGAACATTTGTTCTGTGGACCTCAATCCCACTTAAGGTATTAATGCTCTGAGAAAAATCCCCTTCCGTGGGTCTAAGTAGATTCCATTACTGCAATGATTTTTTTCCCCAAGGAAAAATAGCATAGATAATGGTTCACTATAGCAGTCACTCATTTAGGCATGTGGCTAAGGAGTATTACTTCTCTCTGTACACAAGGTTCTGAAACTAGACCCATGAGAAGAGTGACCTGAGACCTCTCTACCAATTTTCAGTGGAATAAATGTAAGAGCAAAACCATTAGAAATTACACAGCAATTTTATGCAAAAATAGATGATTTTTAAATAATTTTCTACATCAAAAAGAGACATGTATGGCTTTAAGTATTTTTTTAGATTAAAAAGGTGACATGTATCCCCTGACCCCATATTTTGCTTATTAGTCATCTTCAATATAAGCAGGAGGATGGAGAACCTGATGTTATTGGCATTACACAGTTAGAACAGTGAGTCAAGTAGAACCAGATGTAGATTACAGACGTATCAAGTAAATCTGCAGTAATCTGTGATCCAAGTCTTCTGATTTACCTGGGAGTTCACTATATAAAAAGACTGTATGGTCACACTTTATATTTCAAAAAGCAAAAAGAAGTAAGTTTTCTCTAATTTTCAAGTCCACTGGTTTATAGTTGAGCATGAACGATAACTTGCTATTGTTATTTGTTAATAATCACACTCTGGGCTTAATAGGGTATTCTAATAATGTAGCAGGAATCCCCTATGCAGTTGGATACAATATACAGATATATTATTTATTTAGAAATACATATAAATAAACAAGCAAAGGGACCATACTTTTATGAGAGCTTGTGTCTTACATACTAAAAGAGTGGCATGGTGCCACTGGGAATATCAAAAGTAGGCATATTTCTGGAATCACTGTCCTACATCGTGAGAACTGTGAAGCGTGCGGATCCCTTCTTGGCATGGACAGGAAAGAGTCTCTGTTTCATCTGAACTGCGGAGATGGATGGTGAGTGGAAAGATGAAAACGTGACACCATGATGGCCCAAGTACAAAGATGATGCATAAGTTTCTTTGCTAAACTGACTCCAGCTAGGACAGAGGCAGCACCCACAGGTTGGCTTCAGAGCTTTAAAGAGCCTCATCAGCAGGTATTTGTAGAGCCTGTGAAGTCTTTGGGAATGTTGATGAGAAAGAAGGTGAAACTATTCCTCTCAAGGTCAAGGCTGCCAGATCTAGAAGCCCGTGGCCATCACAGCTTGTTCTGGAGTAGTCCAGACCATGACAGGACTAATGGGACATTTGACTCACTCTGGAGCAAATCATTTAGCAAGCATGGGTCTAAGCCTGGGACCTTAGCAACAAAATGTGAAACAACTGCCTGTAGTTTAGAAGAGTCTCTCAAAGCAGCAAGTCTTTCTAAAAAGAAGCCAGAGGTACTGGGGCCAGAAGCTAAACACTTCCACAGAAACTTTTTTCCTTCAATCTTTAATACATAGGGGAGAGAAATGTCCAAAATGATAAATAACAAGGTCTACTGAAAGAAACGGGGAACAGGGAATGTTCCTAGAAAATCCAGGACAGTAAACTGAAACACATAAATACATGTATAAGATCCTATTCATGCTCTGTTATTTATTTATTTTTCTATGGAAGTATTTACTTTTCACGAAAAACACTGCAATGGAACATTCATAGCAATAGTTTATATGACTGCAATAGCAATGTAATAGTCATTTCAAGAAATGCTTGAAACATTTAGGCACCTCATGAAATAACTGAGTGAAACAGACAATGAAATAGAACGTCTGTCATTCAAGTCATTTTGCACAGTGACTCAAACATTTTAGTTATTTCATAAAATGGCTGGTTTCAAAGCATGACCAATATAAGTGTGATTTGTCCTTTAATATGGTGCACCTCTTTATATCTTGGAGAACTTTCAATGCCCTGTGCAACAGCTGATCCTACCAGAAAAATATTAAGACATAAAGTTCTACAGATTACGTTTCCATATTTTATTATTATTGAGCACTACTTATCATACTCACAATGTCATCAGCTGAGAATGTTTCCTTCTTCAGTCCCTTCCTCAGGTATATTCATTTATGAAATCATTCTGCAAGAAATGGAGTAATTTTTATTGTCACAAATTATTTAAGAATTATGTGCAGCAAAGTAATGGTGATTCCAGCCTGTGCTACTTCAGTTTTATGCCGATTCATCACTACATTACCTCACTTCCATAATTCTACTGGTTTCAAAGCAGTTGTTTCAAAAATCTGTAATAACGCACCAGTGAATCAGACCCACACCGTGTCATGTCATAAACTTGAAGACACCAAATAGTGACACTAGAACTACTGGTATTTTATTGGTCCTGGACAGTGTTTACAATAACTGCAAAGTGCTAGGAAAAAAAAAAAACAAACAGAGAAGGCAAGGATGGCCAAACACGGAGGTGTTTCCTATGACAGAGATTAATTAAATAGCTGTCTATTACTCCACCAGCAACCTCAAGCTTATCAAGTCCTACAAGCACTGCTTTTTCTAGAAGATGGAATAATAGGTCAGGGAAGACTGTACAAAACTTCTTCTTAAAGTCTTTCACTGCACACTCGCTACTGGTTACAGAGACTGAGATAGGTGAACCTTTCTTCATCTGCATTTCTTGCCAGCTTGCTAACCCTGAATATACAAGATACAGTCCCAAGCACTTTTTACTAGCAGCTTGGAAATACATCAGAATATTTATTTTCTTAGCTTTTGTCAAAAAAAAAGAACACATGAACTGTTCCACTGCACTGTTAAACTTTACTGATAAAAGGAAGATAAGTATTATGTAAAAGGGTTATCCATTAGTGGAACTCAATTAGATAATTGCCCATTAAAGCTGTGGATGTGCAAGCCTCATAATTTGGTAGTTTGGCATTTGGGGTGGGGTGGGGGGTGTTGGTGAGTGAGGGGAACAGGGCAGGCTGGAAGTAGCTTAGTATTTGGCGAAGAACGATACAGCAGGATTTACATAATAATTAAAAGCAGAAAGACCTGGTATAAAATGGAGACGCTCAGAGATTAGGTAGAAGGTTCAGGAAAGAAGAGACTTCTGTTTCCACTAATAAATGGACTAAAAGACAGTAAGGGCGTTTCAAGCAGGGAAGAATTTCAGCCACATGGTGCCACCCACCAATGAATTAATGCCCAATTATGCAAGACTCCCTGAGGAGTTCTTAATAAATCAATGTGGATTTTGCATAAAAGTAAATGACAGAATATACTACTTTTTAAATTAAATATCAAAATAGTACTTCCCTTCAAACATTTAAGATTTGTTTTGAAAACAGGGAAGCAAAAAACCTATTGTTCTGTATGTGATATTTACAATAAATAGATAAAGTGGCAGCAACATTATGTACACATTGGAGACTGTTGCTATTCAAAAAAGGAAATCATAACATTTTATTTTAACCTTTCTGTAGGATTATTTTTGCAGGGTTAGTTAGATCCTTAGCGACTGAAATACTAGTGGGAGGGAGAGGGGGAAGTTGCTATGTTTGTAAATGACTAGGATTCTTTTTAAAAATGCTGCCATCTGTGTTAATAAAGAGTACACATTTTTATTTTGCTAAGAAACTCTGAAAATGGAATTCACATGCACATGTTTCATGAGTATAGCTCCGTAAGTTATAAAATAGTCTGCAAAAATACTGCCCACCAGGACCATCTATCAGAGAATCCAAACGTGCATTAGCTCGATACTAATTGGTGTTAAGCATCTTACTTTAAAATTCCACCAGTTTTTATATGAGGGCTGCCTGTGAAAAAGTCTGCAGAATCACATCCCTTACTTTTCACAATTTAATAAAACAAAATAAGGTCCCAATTCTGCAAATAATTAGGCATGAATAATCTTATATACATGTAACTCCATTCAGCTTAACATTTGAGATGTCTCCCACTGGAATTTAAAATTACTTTGTAGGTATTTCTTAGACAAAGAAAAAAAATCTATTATCTTATGAATGTTTCCCATTGAAATGTGTATTTGTTCATTAATTACTTTAGGTTGACTTTTACTATGTTTTTAAGGCTAGAAGGTTATAAAAAGGTGAAATAGCTGCAATCAGTTTTCCTTGTCTGATCTCATCTATGGAGATTAGAAAACTCAGGTCAACACTACTAAAAGTAACTGATGTGCCGCCAAGATCTTGACTATAGGCTCTCCAGCTCCATCTTCTGGTACAAAAGTACCTAAGAAAGACATACAGTACTTCAACAGCTGATTTTTCTGATCGTAAATGTCCTGAATATATGAAAGGAATTCCAGCAAAAATGAGCCCATCGTTCATAATATATGACAAGATCTGGATTGGTAGTTATTTTACTGAAAGGCAGTAATTTTCTCTGCCCAATTCTCACATACTTTCCCCATTACTTCTAATATCCAATACATAACGTAATTAGTCTCAAAGATGCTTCAATCTACAGGGACTAGATAAAAATCATTTTGGGATTATATTCAAGATTGAAACAGTCTCAAAATCAATCTTAAAATCTTCTGAGACTCACTTATTCCAGATGTCATATAACATATGCACATTATTTGCACATGAGTCATTCCAGTCTGTACCAGAATAACAGAACCAGCTCAAAACCTAATCATTGATTCCTTAGAATTTAAAATTTCTCAAGATTACTAAGGGTTTAGCCACATAACTCACATTACAATGAACACTAAGAACAAATCTCTGGAAAATTATTCTTGCTTCCTCCGGTAAACTATATATTTGTAGGTGCTGAATATTCTAAACTATTCCAGTGCTAAAACAATTCAGCGTTAAGCCAAAATCAAACTGAAACACTGAATACGGCTAATCACTTTGCCAAAGCTGGTTCAAAAAACACCTTCTTAAAGCAATGGCTTACTTATGCTTTCTTTAAGATTAGGAAGTATTTTAAGCTGCTACTGTTCTCACTAATACCGTTTGAAGACCTTGAGCTCAAAAAAAAAAAAAACCCACCAAAAAAAAACAAGCCCAGAAGAGAGATATTTCCCTCAATGTACCACTGTGTGTGACTTTCTGACACAAAACTAGAGGAGATATTAATCCCCAGATTTCTCAGAACCTGGAATATTTGAGTCCTTAAAAACTGCAATCTTGGAAGTTAACTTAGGAATTTGTAAGTGTTTTTATTTATGTGTGATGTTTAAAAGTACTCATACTAGGCACCAGCATCGCAATTTTCCATTATTATTATTATTGCTACTGTCAACTTTGCTTCACCAAATTTGTTGTATTGTCGAAGTGTTGAGTTACACCATCATTTGGTTGGGAGTCCCCCAAGATGTACAAAAATGCTACAGGAAGAGGCATTTGAAAGATGCACTTTATAAAGTGCATCCCCAATGCTGCAAGAAAACAAAAAATGCAAAACATTTGGCCTGATCACCTATGCTCAATAAATACCATACGCATTTTATGTGTGACTCACAAGTTTCCTTGATTAAGAGATTATAAAGCCACATTCCTCCCATAGTTTCAATTCTTATTTTCCTGCACAAATTATTTTACTGTCATGTGAACTAGTGAAACAGCTGCTAGACTGTAAAAGAAGATGGAAGTGGCTCTCTTACCTTTCTCACTAAGACTATTTGTGCTTTGAGGTTCTTGGATGAAGATTATTGAAGATCACAAAGAACAGTTACTTCTAGATTCATCCAGCCAGATAATCCAGACTTTCTTGGTGGAGGGCATTTGTCTCTAATAGAGAATGCAGAATTCTGTAATTTTAAAACAGTATTTGAAGGGGGGGAAGGAAGAGGAGAGCTGAGGAAATTTCTATTTGAACATAGCTCAGTCAGCTAAAAAGGCCTTCGCCTAGGCTGTCGTTGACTAACATTTGAGTGTCTCCGCTACCAACTTCAAATCTGATTCTCACTCCCCTAGTTCTAGCAGGTTGTCCGGACCAGCAGGTTATTAGTTACTCTGCAGCAGGCTTCTACTTCCAAATTCTCTAATTCTTCCTAGAAGGCCTATATGAAATTTCCAAAGGAGTCACAAGTGTAAGACAAATAAATAAAATTAATGTGTTATTTCCCATTGCCTTCAAAATACAAAAAAAAAAAAAAAAAAAANCCTCTTGCAATAAAAAAGGCTATCACAGTAAATAATTTCCAATCTAAAAAATTTACACCAAGGAAAACTCACAGAGAATAACAACACACATGGAAAGGCAGAATGAATCCTATGATAGAAATTATAGGAAGCAAACTTTTAAAAATGGTCGTTAACATCTACATTAGAGTAACACCAAATTTGAGGCTTTTAACTCATAGACAGCCTAATTACTATCCGCTTTCCTCTAGTTTACTCAACACTGAAGTATTTACATAAAATGGAATTACTTCAACAGGAAAGACTTACTTGCTGAGGGGCACAGGAGTTAAAAGCCTGAAAAAACAGGAACTTCAGCTTGAATCTGCCACAGCCAAAAAATTCTTTTAGTATCCGGATCCTATTACTGTATCGCACTAGCTGTCCAGCTGTATTATTCAGAAATGCTGTATCAGAAATGCTAGGCAATGTCTGTCCATGAAACACTGGAAAATTCCCAATTTGCTACAGGTTAACTTTCCATCCAAATTATGATCCACTACACAAGAATTCTCACTCTAGCAGGAAGCTCACCTTAATCTGGAAGTCTTCATGCTGCTCCAGGCAGGAATCAAATTCTTTTCTGTAAAGGGCTGCAAAGCCCTACAAGCACTGGTTTTGACTGAAGAAGAACTCCAGTGTACAAATGAGACAGCTGCAGTGCACCATGGTTATAGGGAGAAAAAGACCAGAAGGAATAGCAGAGTTATAGTGAGTGAAATATTCTCTATAGAGACTATAAACAGCTAAGATTAAGTGCGAGTTCAGAAGGCCTCATCATCTTAAGGCAGTTCTGTGTTGTATCTAACACTATCTAGCCAAGAAATACAGCTGGAATGATGACATCAAGCTGTTTTAATTTTGCATTCCTAAACAGCTAAACATTGTCCACAGGTCTGAGAATCTTGCCCCAAGTTTTCTGAAGGGGTAACAACCTGACCAAGAGCATTTATCAACTGTTACTTGAATTTTACATAATGATTCCTGGATTCTTCCTCAACTTCCCCACCAGGGCAGCCAAAAATCAATGTATGACCACTAAGATCATAATCCCACTGTGGTATGCAAAGAGTTTTTAAAAGTGAAGTGCTAAAGTGACATTGGAGACAACCTCAGATCATTTCTATAGTATCCTCCATTCCCTAATAATCTCCATTATCATTTTTAATTTTGTCTATCATCTTTATCCCTTGGTAAGAACACCCCGAACTTACTCGCAGACTTATCCAGGTCAGGGACCTTAGTAGTCTCTTTTAAAGTTCGGTGTCCAACCACTTGCACTGCTGCAAGAAGAACAGGTCAAGCTCTACCTGGTGTCCTCCAGGATCCCCAGGTCCTTTCTTGCAAAGCTGCTTTCCAGAGCCATGAGTGTCCCACCCCCAGTGTGTACTGGTGCCTGGGGTTGTTACTTCCCAGGTGCAGGACTCTGTTGATCTTCATGAAGTTTTATCCCATGGGATATCTGCCTACTGTTTTGGGGTTATTAGATATGAAGACGACTGCCTAACTTACAGAAACAAGGAAGGGCAGTAATTGCTTTTTAAAACAGCACTAAATTAAAATGAGAAAGTCTCTTGCGTCTTAACGAGGTAAGGTACAAATCACACAAAAAGACATTCTGAGAAGAATGTTTCTTTGTGGAACACAGGAGACTACAATTACTAGCCAGTGAGGTAGGTAACATACTTTTGAGTATTTGTTTAAAAACTATATGCATGTCTTCATGACAAGATTTTACTCTTATACATTAACTATTACATATTTGCATATATTATTGTAAAACAAAAAACACCACAGAAAAATCAAATCCCAACCTTTTCCCTATATTTATAGAATGCTAGTATTTCTGAAATAAGAATTCAGAGCCCCACCAAATTAATTTCACCTTTCTCCCTTTCCTTTAATCAGGGAATCTGCCATATCCCCTGCTTCTGGTTTCATTCAGTCTGAACTTCTGTTTGTGCAGTGATTTCCTTTTAACATTTTTTGATTTAAATTAGTCCCTGAAGAGATAACTGACAGAAAAGTTTACTGTGATGTCAGTTTTTATAGCCTTTCTAATTATTTCTCCCCTCCCCCAGTACCTACAAACATCTAATCTTCTCCACTATGCTGCAAGCCTATTAAAATTAGAACCCTAATTAAGAATATTCAAATGATTACATTTTGCCTGGCTGATGGCACCACTACAGCTGTTCGACTCATCCTTCAGACTATAAAGAAATACATTTAAAAAAAAGTCTAGGAAAAGTGAAATGGAGACTCTCTGTTTTTTATATCAGACGACTTAATAGATTGGGAACAGGCCTCTTCCTAATGAAGAGTTCCTAATGGAACCGACTTACAGAAACTACTTAATACTTGGCAGTGTATCTAAATGATTGCAGTTTGTTTTTTACAAATACGAACCAACGTTTTCAATACCACGTGCGGTAGTTGATAACGTTGAGTTTGAAAGGAAGAGTACTGCAAGGCTAATTTCTCCTCCAACCCCTGTCATTTTTATGCACATCACACTTTATCATCTTTACTGATACTTGCTGAAAATTTAAAATACCCTAAAAGAGCTGAGAGAGTATTCTTACAACAGTATTTACCTACTGTATCATTAGGGTTCCTGTTACTGTAATTTCACAGTTCTGAGCAACAATTTTTTGATTTATGGGAAGTATTGTTTCCATTTTATGGACAGGTAATTGAGCTCTATGATACATTAATTGATTTGTAGGGGAAATATATTAAGAGCTGGCTGGAAAAGCAAATTATTCAGGACCTTCACAATCGCAATGCCTTTTAGAGCTACCGCTCTAGGACCACTAAAGAAGTTTGGTTTAGCTCATGTCAGTGAAGCTACCATTTAGTGCTTGTCCAAAGAATGTTCACGTTCTACAATGAAAGTGACGTTAATGTGGTTTCATGAGCTGTAAAGGCATATTTAAAGATTACTGCTTACTCTCAGTTCAGGATCACTTCTTAGCTCAAGATATATTTAGTGGGGAGAGCTAAAGTGAAAGATGAAATTCAACAAAGTTTGCTGGTAAAGTGAGTTTTAAAGATTTTAATAGAGGTGATCCAGTCAACTCCAGCCTGACTGTGATTCCGTGGTGCAGCTGGAAACACCCAGAGTGCTCGGGATTTAGCAGTTCACGAGGAATAAGTTGCCAGATCAGCGTCTGGGACCGTTATGAACATTTAACAAAACTTTAGTTAAGAAAAAAAGACACAAAAGGGCCAGATCAAACTCATCCCGAATGCAACTTAAGCAGTATTCATCTAAACTCTGAAATGTTATTGGGTTTTTCTTTGTAAATAACCACCGATATTTCAGGATCAGTGAAAGATAGTACATACTCAGAACTGATGTTACTCCCTCAGAGTAAACGGAACTCCGCCAATGATGAATTTGCCCCTCTGGTCCTGATCTGTATTGCTATAGTGATTTCTGCCTTCGCAATGAGTATATGAAAATCCTGTCCTTCTGACAGGGTAGTAGTTTTACACTCATTTTGCACAGGTATAAATCACAAGGCAAAATATAAAGCTATAAAAGACTGAGCTCCTGCTTTAAAATTCCTATTTTTATGAGCTTCTCACTACAGGTTTTACTACTCAAAGAAATGAATGTTAGAAGTATTAATAGTGTGAATGAAATAAACAATTATGTAACATCTTCCCTAACAAGACACTTTAATAAATCTTAACAAGTTCACGTATAGGGAAGGTAGGCACAATCTTCTCAGTATAGAATCTCATTGTTAATTCACACTAATAAGTCAGGATTATGTTGAAAGTGGCTGAATTTTGTGCATCAGCAGGTTCATTAACATACATAAGAAAATTTAAGGAGAACGAACCTGAGTATGCTTCGCTCAGTTGTAGTCGCACACGTTTATTATTTATCACAATATTTCTATTATATGTTACAAACATAACACTATAAAATCTTGAGTTTGCACCAGCATTCTGACACAATTTTTGATCAAAAGAACAACTGCCTTGCTAGTTTAAAAAAGTATGTGAATAAAAGCAAAACATTAGAGAATTAAATTCTATAGCATTATAATAATTTACAAATACCTCAACACAGAGTTTCTTCTACTTTGCTAAATGTCATTTTTTAGAAGTGGTATTACTATTATTACTATTTAGGAATGCTATTATTATTATTATCACAGCATTTTTAGAAAGGTATCACATGTTCCTGTGTCACAGTACTGCATTGTGAATCTGCTGTTCTGAAAGATTAGGGCATATACCCTTTTAATTTCTGTATTTTATTTAGTGGTTGAAAACTATAAGCAAAGGTGGTTGAGTTTTTTTGTTGTTGGGATTTTTTTACTTCTCAAGAGACAGCAAAAGTCACAGGAGGAATATTTTCATGAACTCGGAAAACTTTTATAACCTGCATGATAGACCAAAACAGGCATGAATACAATATAGAAGTTCAGCCCCAAATAGAAATAATACATTTGTATAACTTCCTAATCACATTATAGAGTGTATTTATATGCTGTACTTTAAATGCTGGCAACATCCCATGAAAGGTTGAACAATACTCTACTCCCAAACAATCCCGTCCAAATATCCCTTTTTTACCTGCTCTCTCTGTAGCTACCATGGGAATACAGATGCAAAAACAAACACTCTGAGAAATAATCTGTTCTTGGAAGTTTTTTGTATCTGCATCCATAAATCCCAACGACTCTGTAATAATTTTGGCAGCCAACAACTGTGATTGAACAACAGGTAACTTCTATTAGGAGCGATGAACAGACACAAATTCACCAGGCAGACTAAGTAAGGAGTCTCTATTTTTCACTGTTCAGACAACTAAAATGGCTTTCAATAACTTAGCACTAATATGTAAAGCAAGCAGCATGTGCCAGTTAAATAAAGACAGACAAAACAAAAAATACGTTGAGAGGATTGTTTCTAGGCAATCTGGGAAACATAGTGAAATTCTGTTTTCAAGCAAAACTAACATTGAAGCAGTGGTGGAGCGCAGAAAAGCAAGTATGTTGGATAGTAATAATTTCCTCTAGTGTAAGAAGTTCCTAGGAGGAAAGTTCCTTACCTAGTTTTGTAAAAGTTTTGTGTTCTTTTTTTCCTTTATGATCCCATGCAAAAATGGTGACAAACTGAAAGAGGAAAAGGAAAGGGTTGGCTGAAAGGAGTCAGCTGATAATAACATGCTGAAATCATTGATTTTGATCCAAAACATAGCACTGTGACTGTTAATTACCAGTAGTTGATGCAGGGACTTAAAATAGGGTCGTTCCTCTTCCTTGGAAACAAAGCATAATAATAATGCAGAAAAAACCCTAGTAGCTTAAGTAAATAAAGCACATTTGTACTGTAGCTGTTCAGGACCACTGCTGATCACCTCGCATGTGGCAAATGCTACTCTTACCTTTATCCATTTTAATGGCTGGGCTTCTGTATTTCATTAGACTTCTGTATTTCCGCTGGCGACTTCTGGAAATCAACTGGGCATTGCATACATAGGGTAACCTAATACCCTGTGTATTCTGGCTATGTCTGAATCACGGTGCAAACAACCTATAATGAATCTGCACATACATGGTGGCCACTTTTCCAGGTTACTGCTCCTGCTCTGACCGACCTGCTGGACATCCAAGGCAAAAGGACAAGTACTTCTTTTTCCATAAAGTCTGTAGAAACCACAAAAAAGCCAGAAGGACAAAAAGGACTCCTAAAAGCAGCGGTCTGTAGCCAAAAGCAGCAGAGTCAGCAGCGAGGTGTGTCACTTCTCATGGTATTCCACTTGCAGAAGTTCCAGTTGAGTACCTGCTGAAAAGCAGAAAGTTGTACTTCCTTTATATTTCAAACCATAATAGCCATACTTCTGTTGCTATTCAAAGGACAGGGGAAAAATCAGGGGGTTTGTTAGGCTTTAAACAGTTTCCAACTTCAGGTCTAATAGAAAAAAAAAGTGGAAATTATTACAAGTATTAGGACTTAAAAATAGAAATATGGAAGAACACAAAATGTTATACTCATTAAGCAATGTTGCCTATTGCTTTTTCAGCAAAACAAAGTCTTTGCAAACACACATAAATACCTACTTTTTCCCCCAGTGAAGAAAAGATATATCTTACAACCTGTAAGACAAGCCATAAAACCAAAGCAAACCTGATTCCTGTAAACAGAAAATGTTCTTTAAAAATTCAGTTTTGGGAGCGTAAATATTTAATTGTCTTGTGCATATCTTAGAAGCTCAGAATTACTCAAAATAGTGCCAAGAACAAACAAAAAGCCACCTAAACTATTTTAGTAAGAAATACCTTATGAAAAAGTCTTTTCTTACATTTCACCATTTCAGCATATTTAGATTGATAAAAAATTGTTCTGAAGTATGACTTTATGTCTGAATCTTATAACTCCAACTCACAACATCAGTGGAGGAGGGAGACAATGAACACTCCTTTTATTATTGGGATGACTAAAAGGTTATGACATATACAATGTTAATAAAAATAATTTATTCACATAGGATTTCATTAGAATTATAAGCTGTTTACCACCAAGTAACTTTGTACATGTTTAAGAAACAAAATGAACCATTCACAGTAGTAGGAAAAAAGCGTATATACCTTTACCAAAAAACCCTCAGATGACTTTGGGATAAATTATAAGCTCGCAGGCCACCTCAGTGTGAAGCCATATGACAGAAGAAAACATTAGAGAATGGATTCAGACGGATACCACATTTCTGCTGTTCTGAACAAACGGGACAGGCAGAAAAATCCTCTTTATTGATCATGCTCCTTGCTTCTGTGGGGTCTGCCAGTTGCTACGTCCCACGATAAACTGCTGGCAGCAATTAAGCCAGGACCTCTCTTGCTCTCCACTGGTTTTCCTGGTGAAGAATACAGTTTTGATTCATTTCACATCTAGTGAAACTCCAAGCGCTCGCCAGATGAGCATGAGTTAGGTTTTAATGAATAATTCACTCAGCCTTACAGACTCCAGTGCCTGATTGTTTTGTATGCATATTCAGAATCAAATGACGAAGTAAATTCACTCTTATCACTGTATGGTACAGCTAAGTACCAGATACACACAGCCTATTTCGCAATGCCTTGCTCTAAGCATTAGACAACTGGCTACACACTTAGGATTTATTAGGTTATTTGTTCAATGTTAAGTGGATCCTGATTGATAATTAATAGCACTAGGGACTACCAATTATAAAATATACATAGCCCAAATTTTAATAAATGGGTTTTATTTAGAGCAATTTTAAATCTAAAATGGAAAACACAATTTCTAGAGCAATTATTTTAAGAAATTGCACTAATAAATAGTAAGACATTATACAGAGTTTAATGATTAGCAATTAATTTATATAATCACATTAAGGATACATGTACAGCAATTACAAGTGTTGTATGTTCAAAGAGTTTATCTAATCGTAATATCCAAGTATTACTTTCTAAATAACACAAAATAATTTGTCTGATTAAATCTTTTTTTAGGACAATACCCTATGGGCATGACTAAGAGCTAAAATTAATGGCAAGCGTTAGCTTTGAAAGATAGAATTTTATTGCTGACAAGTAGGAAGATACACATTGAGTACACATATAAACATATGCCCATATTTAATACATATGTTCATACTATGGACATTAATTTTCAATGAATTTACTTCAGATAAAACTTGAAAACTGTGGAAAATTCTGCTATACAGACCTTGTTTGAATGACCATAGTTCTGTCTGAAAACACAGACTGGAAACAGTCCTGCTTCTCAGAAATATTCTTCGGTTTCTACCTTAAAGTTTTAGAAAAATTTATGGCAATAACAAACCCTCCATTATGCTTCAGCATTTGCTACTTTAAGTAACTGTTAGTATTATTATTTATTTTAAATTACGTCCATCTAATTTTGGCACATTTATTAAAAAAATAGAGTACTTTCAACATTTTAAACCTCTTATTTAAAAATGTGATATTCCAGATATTCCAGCTCTCTGCAACATCTCAGGGTTATTTTCCAGGTTCAGAACAAATTTGCAAGTTGTTTTATTTGGGTTCAATTAGACACATCAGACAACCACACACACACTCCCAAACTTTACACATATATTAGCTTTCCTCAGCAACGATCATTTGATTTTCTGCATAGGTTATTTTCATTCTAGCAGCAGCAAACCAGTTTAAATGGTGAATCATTTTATGCTGTTCCCCAGGCACCGCTAATCATGGTAATCTAATCTGTCCAAATTAACCCACATGCCACAGTTCCACAGACAATTAACCCTTGTATTTCAGTGGGCTGTGCAAATCAAATCTAAACCACATTACCATAATCTTCTGCATGCTACGTAGATTGCTTCAGTATTCATAATTGCTCATAAAGATCCTTCTTTTACATGATTTCTCCCAACACCCAGATAATGTCTAGGTAAAATTCAGAGGAAAGCAGAAACAACAAAATCAATCCATCATCTCAACAATTCACGATGTCATATAGAAAATACCAATTCTCCTTATCATTACAATCTAGCACTCACAACATTTATTGGATCTGAATCAATGAAGGCAGACTATCTTCTCTGCGTTAACTGTTGCAGGGGTCCCAAAGGCTGTTCCCCTGTGGCTCTGTTTCCTACCCCCAGTAACAGCCCTCTGACCTCATTCCCCAGTCTCCCAGTCTCTACTGCGCTGTAAAGTACTCACCCAGACAGGGGCCCCCTACACCTCAGAGGACATCTCCCACTGGGGGCTGCCAATTAGGGACTACAGAGGAGTTCATCACTGGAGCTACCACCCACCTCACTCGTACTCTTGACTCTTTATCAGGGAGCGCAGCGATAGGATAAGGGGGAACGGTTTTAAACTGAAAGAGGGGAGATTTAGATGAGATGTCAGGAAGAAATCCTTTACTCTGAGGCTGGTGAGACACCGGCCCAGGTTGCCCACGGAAGCTGTGGCTGCCCCATCCCTGGAGGTGTTCAAGGCCAGGTTGGTCAGAGCTTTGAGCAACCTGCTCTAGTGGGAGGTGTCCCTGCCCAGGGGGCAGGGGGGCTGGAACTAGGTGATCTTTAAGGTCCCTTCCAACTCTAACCATTCTATGATTCTATGATGATTCTACTTTGGGAGTTTCTTCTGACACTGCTTGTGCTTCATGGCCTATTAGGTGGCAGTTTCAAAACATATTAGAATTCACCACAAGACAGACTATTAAACTTCTTGACAAGTAATTTGACTTTCATTAGCCGATTAAAAATTCACTGCCCTGTACCTACCACTCACGAAGGGCCTTGTCTTTGTCCAAGACTGCATGAAGTAAGAGAAAAGTGGACTTCTTCCAGAGCAAAGTGAGACAGCAAAGTTTGTGCCCGGTCTGTGTGGTCTCTCAGCTCTCTAGTCTGAAGAAGGATATTAATTGTATTTCTATACATGCAAATCTAAAAAAAGAACAAACGAAAATTTAAAAAAAAAAGAAAAAAAAATTGCCTTTCAATGGCCTACGTTTTGTCCCCTGCTGAGTTTTCCTGACTCTGGGCCAAGCTTGCAGAGTCAGTAGAGACAGAATTTCCCAGCAGAGAGATAATGGAGAAAAAATAAGAGGGCAGAACAGTATACCAAAGAGAGCAAGGATCTGTGGAACAAGGGCTCAAAGACATCTGTTGCAGTATATAATTAAATTAACATTTATCATCCTTGGTGGTCTAGAGACATTCTGATGATCTGCATTATGGATGCCTGTAGAGCATCCCAGCCAAGGGGTGGGATGGGGGAATCTCCTTGAGGATCTGAGTGATCCTCAGATACTGATTTAACACAGAAGTAGACACAAAGTTGACAGTAGTTATACACAGTTGGAGATTTTATGATGGATACATGAGCCCTGTGACACATTCAAGACTGTGGACTGCTTATAAACAGCTCACAACATAAAAATAACTCTCAGAATTAGCTGCCAAAAATCCTGTGGCAAAAATCCCTTAACTCATTTTCTTCTGTATGTTGCACAGAAGTTATTTGTTTTGAACTTCTCATATCCAAAAACTGGATTTCTTTAATGTTAAAAGGACACACAGATTACAGGGCAAGATCAATTTCTTGATTAAATTAGCAAAGCTCGCAGAACCAAGTTTTTAGTAGCTAGCTTCAGGACTGTATTTAATACCTATCAGACTGTTATTTACAGATAATAAGGATATAAACTCAGACTAAGAATGTTCACTTACAAACTTGAAGGAGTACTCGCAGTAACTTTCTTGCACTACACTGTAGTGACCACACTGTCATTCAGTAAGAGATATATAATTATAAAACTGTAATACAGACTAAGACCTGCATTCACTGGCAACAGTGAATTTAAAATGCAGTAGTTGTTAGAAGCAAATCATGGAATCCCTTGCATTATAGCTTATGGGGGCTGTGATGCACTTCTGAAATGCATACTTAAAGATGGATGGAGAAAAAAAAATAATTATGTTTCAACAACCATTTTCTGTGTTGTACTTTCATATCCCAATAAAATAATTCGCTCTGCCATGCCTTAAGTGACTTCAAAGTCATCATTAGTTGATAGTAAATAATCAGAATACTGTTTAAAATACAAAGTAGTTATCAACATATTCCAAATATTTTTAATTTAAGAGATTATTTGAAGATCACAGGATAATGGCTGAGTAAGTCCCTTGATGATTTTTCCATCTGACAGTGCAACCACATGCTTTGTCGGCTGAAACATAACTCAGTTTCACGCTGTATTATCAACACATTGGAATAGCAAATAATTTAAACTAGTCTGAATACTTTGATGTGTAGGTTCCTGCCTCACTGTCTATTCATATTCATTCTATTAATTTAGAAGCATTTAGCATTTTGCAGTATACAGAGTTTTTTTATGCTGCCTTGCTGAGAGTTTTAAGAAATCTCTCTCTGCAGGCAACAGTGGATTGCAAACACAAACACACAGAAAAGCTCAGATACTTCAGAAAACCAGGAAGTTTGGTTGCCTACACTGCATTTAGCCTGAGATGGAGAAGAAAGTCCAAATTCTCTTGCAATAATAAAGCTAAAGTAAACAGTAATGGGACAAGAAATAGAACTAATGCAACAGCATTTTTACTTCTTTTTTTCACCCCAGAGTTATCACTTTCCAGTCACGCTACATTTTATGTTAAACTTGAGTACTAAGCTGACCTTTTAAGGTCCCAATGAATAAAATTACATTAAAATCTCTTCCTTCTTTCAATCAAAAAGACACATTGTTGCTTCTCCTTCATCAGGGATAGTTACTTAATCCTTCTGTTATTGATTTTCCTACCAAATTCTTACAGTACATTTTTTTCTTTAATCCCCTGTTATTTGTTCTCCCCAAAGACCCAACAGCCAGGATCAAATGAAGCTTTTTTAATACTCTTTATTGCAGAGCTCATGACTTCGAAAGCATAGCAGTGGAGCTTATATCACATTAACCTCAAGAATTTACATGGAAGGAATTACATCCTAACAACATGCTTTAGTGTTCTAAATGTGAGCTAACATACCAAGTGCTACAGTTACTATGTTCAGTCACCAAACTCAAAGCACAACAGAAATACCTTGAGCAATCTGTCACAGTCCGTGGGTTTGAAAACGAGGAATATGCAGCAGTACAAAGGCAGAGCAACTCTTGGGAAGACCTTTAAGAGCCCTTAGATCTCAATAATATACACCTCCCGCCAAGAAGTCTGTGGATGCAAAGTGTTTTGCATACTGCATGGAAAGACGTATCTTCACTAACGGGGAGGTCTGTTTGTTGGGTTTGATTCCCAAATGATATACAATAGTGGCATAAAGAAAGGGTTAACTGCTTTATGAAACTGCATTACGAATTCTTCCTTTGTCTTAGGAAATGTCCTGAACTAATTCTGTGACATGTAAGTAGCAGGGCATGAGCAAAACCAGTTCTATAACAAATAGAACCTGGGCTGAAGGACACGAAATTTTCACAACCATACAAACAAATCTTATGGGTATGTGTCCAGTATTGCTGCCCTGATAAACCGCCAACACAGGTGTCACAGAGTTCTTCAGTTTACCTGCTCTGCTTTACTGTGGGGTTTGCTTTAGTCTAGCCCCAGGATCTAACTGGACATGGTGCCGTAAAAACCCACAAAAAAATTTGTCCTCACTGCAGAGTTTGCAATCTGAAATTAAAGCCAAGAAATAAATAAGCATTAGAAAGCACAAGGGAACAACAGGATAACAGTGGTCACAGTGATGGGCTGTAGTCGCAAAATATAAGCCACCTGAGCATAGGGATGGCTTCTTTTGGAGATAACAGCAAAGGAGAGCTACAGGAAAGGATTTGAAAGAAGGTAATTAGATCAGTTTGCAGATGTTTAGAAAGATCATGGTGGTAACGGTGTTTGTTTTTTTTTTTTTCCAACAATTAATAAGTGGTTGATGAAGGCTGGTATCACAGGTCCACTGAGATGGAATCAACATTTTAATGATAATTAAAACAGAGCTAAGCCACAAAAGTCCTTGGGAAGAGCAGACAAGATCCTTCTGATACATGATACTGAGAGGGGGACAGTTTAAAAAGAGCATGGAGGAGAACATGTGATTAAATAGGATCACTAACAGAGAACCTGAAAGAGGCAATTGAGAGGATGAGGCTGTATCCCCTGAAAGTGACTTGGAAGGATAAGCAAGTAGAGCTTGACTTACCCTTTCTCCACAGAGGTAGGAAAGGCTAGATGAAAAACTTTTTCCTTGTGGAAAATGCGACCTTGCATTTATTTAGGAGTAGCTTTTCATTCATATTGAAACTGGTCAATTAACATTAAAAATGCAAAAGGAAAGGCTATAAAATCTGCCTCTGGGATCATTCATTTTTAATCATTCTTTTTAAATGGCCAAACAAAAAGAAAAACAAACTCTGTCATACTCCCTGCTTTGAGAGGTGGAGCTGCATAAAAAGAGTTGATTCTCAGAGTCGGAAACACAGACGCTATAAACACACGCTCCTATACAAAACCAAAACAAAGGTCCCATGAGGCTGACCCTGCAAGTTTTTGCTTCTGGGAGCCACTGTTAATTCTGAAGCCAATGAGTGCGTGAGGCCATCAAGATGTTCCTCTTCACAACTAAGCTCACTAGGAGAAACAGGTATTGATTAAAATAGAGACTTAAGAACGCTCTTGTGAGATGTGTGGTCCTTTAAAATCCCTTTGTTCTTACTTTCCATTATGATATCTTTAGAAGTAAAGGCAACCTCAACTTTTATTATTTCTATGACTACCAGCTTCAAAACCATCAGCACTAGCTTTTGGTCCAGACTCCACATCGCTATAAAAAGTTCAGCACCTAGATTGCATTGGTTTCTATTTATATCAGGGGCCTTTATATCAGTAAATCCCTGACAGGATTTACCGCACCCACTTGTCTGTCAGACACAGCATAGATTCCATCACATACACAGACTCCCTTCTCATTGCAGATATAAGATGGCTCTGCCTGCCCTCAGCCTGCGCTACTACTATACTCCATTTATATTTTTATGAAAGAAAAAATTCCTAAAGGAGTTTTGTAACTAAAAGATCTTCTGCTAGAATGGTACTTTTTTCCCTTTTCCATTCTCTGAATGGCTTGCATGAAACAGAAAACTATTGTTTGTGTAATGGAAAAACTAACAGCATTATTCTTAAGAAATGAATAATTTGTCCTATTGTTAACAACTACTGCAAAAAACCAACAAAGGCTCCTTTTTCTAGGAACAACAGCTGAATTAAGAAGATATGTAGAGCCAGAAAAACTACTTCAGAATAAATTCTGCCTCAGGCTTGCCTCTTTCCCAATGTAATGACTAAATATCTTCTTATGTACTAAGAACAAGAAACCTTATTTTTTACTTCATTATACTTCTTAATTTCTTGTATTATTTTATTTTTAACTGAAATGGATTCTGTATAATGCAACCTGTCATGAAGCACAAAGGTTAAAACCTCCTGATCTGAACCCTTTTTGGTAGAAGACTGAAAATCCTACATTCCAGTGTTGTTCAACACAGAAGTCAGATTTTGGTGTTAAAGCTACAGACTGGAGAAAAGGAATTTGAGATATTCATTATTTTCTACACCTCTCTGCAAAAAAAGAAAAAACCAAAAACCACCTAGTTTTCCCTGTAGAAACTGTTCTTTCTTGATTCAAAAAATGTCTTCAATTTTTTGCAGTATGTTGCAGAGGTCATTTAATCCTAGTTTATACATTTAATCCTGGTATATACACAAATAAACAAACAGAATAATAGCCATTAAAAAAAAAATAGAAAAACAAACACAAAATCAGCTCTTTGAGAGACTTGAATCCGCCTCTATTGAAGAAAATTTTAAATGCATTTTAAAGCATTTGTTATATGCAGTGAAGTTATCTGTGATGACTTACTCAAATTTTATCCAGCTACAAAAGATTTGAAGTAAGATATAGGGATAAGTAACTTCAAAGTGCCTTAGCACCCAAGCTCATAAGGTCGATGATACATTTATCAGGAAGTCTGAAGAAAACACTATGGCAGTGTCAGAATAACAAATCTGCTCTCTGAAACTTTTGAGAAAACCGTTAATAATTAAGCTTTTTTTTCCTTTCTGCTTCCAGAACCTCATTAATTTCATTTTGGGTTAAATGATAAACTTCCCCTTTCAAAAAGTATTTTAAGACAAGTTTAGACTTTCAGATTAAAAAATAAATAAGTTTAAAAATCCATTATTTTTCTTTTTTAAAAAGTAAAACCGAAAGCTTTGGAGAAGACTGAAAGAGTTCAATAAACTCACAAATTTATTTAGGTAGGTTTAGCTTACTGAAAGATAAATAATTTTACAGATACACTGTCAGTGAATACTAGATAGGAATTTCATTTACATCCATGTTTTTGCTAAAGTGTCATGAATCAGCTAGAAAAACTGTGGGTTGGTGGGTTTCTTGTTTCCTTGTAAAAAAACGTGTAACAAGAATATCACAAATACCATTTGCAACAGAACTTCCTTTAAGAGTAAAGTCAGTGACAATCAGTGGGGCTGAATCTTGTTGCCCTCCTTGAACTATAACAGTAAATCAATCAGAAGACTGTCCTTAGGGATGTGGCCTTCCTCCTTTCTGCTCCCTTTGCAGTTGTACGTATCATCAAGAATACATATGTATTCTTTCCTACCAAAAATGCTTTGTTTACCAACATAATCTCTTGACAGATGGATAGCTATGTTGCAGAAAACTTCACTATACTAAAAGTTGTCTTTTTTTTTTTTTAATTTCTTATGTGAGAACTAACGTAAACATTTTTCAGACTGTCCATTAACACTTCAGCTTTGCTAGAGGAAGAATTATTATAGAACATAAATGCTCTAGTTGTGTCTATTCTATTATTTTCTCTTTTTTCCCTCTAAATCAACATTAGAAGAAAAACTACTGATGTAAACAAAGGTTTTATCACCTCATATTAAGAAAACTCAAGCATAGTGACAATTAAAACTAAACAACAATTCATGTCTAAAAACAGTTGTTGTCCTTCCTGCTACTGTAAAAAAAGCAAGTGTAAATTTTTTTCCCATATGTAAGTTTAATGGCAACCTTCAAATTTTATTTCCACTGACCACAGATGTAGAATAAACTAACACAGCAGTGTAAATAATTGCAGCTGTTTCTCTATAGACAGATTAAAAGTCATGATCATTAACAATAAACTCTAACCACCAACAATAAACATTTAATGATAATCATAAAAAGAATTGGTCCTTGTGAAGATCAACAAACTTGCGACAATTCTGCACTAGATTAATTGTCATGCATTTAAGAAGACAGTATTCCACTGCAGGACAGCAAATGATAAAGCACTGACTATCTTCTAATTCTGGCTGTTTAAAAAAAAAACAGTTTCTGAAACAGCACTTTTTTTTTTTTCCTTTTTTTTCCCTGTACCTTCTCCAATTGACCACCTTTCCTTGCACAAACATTTAACGTACGCTATACCCTCAAAAAAGTAGTGCACGTAAATCAAAACGAGTGCACTTTTAGCACTTTGCCAATATTGCAGCTAGGCAAAACTATAACTATCACCCTGTTCAGTGGGGCAATTTTGTCCACTTTTCACCAGAAAGAGTGGTTCTCAATACAAGAAATTACTCTTCTCCTTTCAATATACAAAATACGTGGACCAGATGGGTGGAAGCCTATTGTTTTTCTTGCAACATGTTTTCAGTAGACAGTTATTAACCTGGCTCCACTTATCACACAATCACACAAAGATTTGGCGCATGACCCATCAAGTGTCAAATCACATGGGTATTTAAGTTTTACATGAGCGAAAGCTGGTAAGAGTAGTTTGCATCTGCATTTGTCCAGAAGAGGAACAATCTCACTATACTATTTTCTCCACAGCAAGAAAATTTGTTTTGACAAGCCAAATCTTATGCTACCTTAAGACAAAAAAAAAAATTTACTGTCACAAAAACTGGACTATGGTATTCTCAACTGAATTTAAGCAATGAAATAAAAAAAAAAGGGAGATATAAAACTAGTCACATTATCAAAAAAACCAAACTTATTAATTTTCACTTGATCTAACACTGTCTTAAGATCCTTATGTTCCAAAACAATCTAGTGCAAATAACACAAAATTTAAGATTACAGAACTATGATGAAATCAGTTGATAGACTTCTTTTATATGCAGACTCAGCAGGCTAATTTGTCAAGGACATTCTCATGGTGGTATGGTGCTTGGCATTAATATGTATCTGTAAAATTCCAGCAGAGCAAATAGCTGGAATAAGTGTCAAGAAAACTCAGTTATCTGCTGTACTAATAACCACAAGGCTATACACATCATGCTGAGAAAACATCCATAAGGAGCAATGTCATTACCTTAAAATTTCAGGTTGGCTTGATGAGCTGTTTATTCCAATTAACACAGAAGGAAATTGCTGGGTAACTACCACCTTCATTTAAGAAGTCTCTCTAATGTTCAGGTTATGATGAGTTCTGCAACATACTTTTTTGAGGATCACAACATTTAAAGCAATATTAAAATCACATACGGCAACTACAAATTTAATCTCCTCATGC
Source organism: Himantopus leucocephalus (assembly GCA_003993805.1). Classification (NCBI taxonomy): domain Eukaryota; kingdom Metazoa; phylum Chordata; class Aves; order Charadriiformes; family Recurvirostridae; genus Himantopus; species Himantopus leucocephalus. The sequence goes on along the minus strand of RSEF01000004.1, from coordinate 62,040,680 downwards.
TGTAATCCATAGATAGAAATAGCTTTCTAAGGAACTTTCACGCATCCAACAGAAAAAATAAAATACTTGATACTGCCTCTGATCAGAGCATAAGTTACATTTTCATTTTACAAAAGGTTACCATTCCTCAGGATCTTTTTTTTTTTATTCCTTAAATGACAAAGGAAAGCAGTCAGTTCATCCTTTTAGCTACTGGCATTCAAATCTGCTATCCTTCTCCAGAACGCACTGCCAAGCTGCAGACTCAGACCTTAACAAAAGTAACATTAAACCAAAATCATATTCGAACTCTCTTTAGAAACAGATGCTGATTTTAGGCTATCAGGCTTAACCTTTGTAGAGATACAGTTATGTATTTGTCTACGTATCATTTGCTGTTTGATCAGGAGTCTGATCAAAACGCTTTATGGATCTGCGTACAGCATATTACCCATATGGATGCATCTAGAAACAAGGATCAAAATACAACTGTCAGCTGCAGTATCATCTCTGCTCTGCTCCTCAGGTCTATTTGTTCATGATTTTTTGGAACAGATTAAGAAGTATACTAGTATAACTTCTACAGACTGAACACGTTAGCATCAAAATCCTACTGCTAATACTGCCACACAGAAATCCATGTGCAAATACGTTGGTATAAATCAGCTCACTGCTACTGCTAGTCAGGAGGAAGGCTGGAGGGGATACCTCGAAGTGCAGTGGGGATGGAAGTCACGTTGCTTCTTGAAGTTTAAATACAATTACACTCAAATCTGGGATAACGTAAGATGATTTTAGGATGTATTGCCTCTGTGCTATCAAGCTGTAAGAGTCAATTTTTGTTTTGTATAAAGAAGTGGCAACTAAAGGGTTCAGGAACCACTTCAGTGACCTGTAGCTGACAGGCTTGTTCCCAGAGCATGGCTGATTCAGGATGATTCAAGAAATATATAGGTTTTGGAAAGCTTTCAAAAACTGGTTGGTAAAATATTAGGTGGCGTATTCACTTTACTGATAACCCTAACCTAACTCGTTAATCATCCCACTAATACAACAATTAATACCAGAATATATTTATATATTGTTGACTACAAACAAAAAAAAAAGTGTATATGCTCAAAGAGCTCATAAATAAAATCTCCTCTATGAAAATTCTGTTTATACGTTGAAAGCCTACATCCCTGGTCATACTGCAGTTAAGTGAATAAACAAAATACTGTAAGAATGGTGTATTTTTCCAAAAAGCATGAAATGATTATTTCTGTCCTGTTTAATACTTGTTTTTCTAAGGATTAATGAAACCAGAGGTACATACTGTGCATAACACATTAAATTATTTCAACCACTATAAATTAATATAATTTTGTGTATAAAAAGACAGATGTATTTTCACAGGATATAGTATTATAGAAGAAACCTAATGCTTGTTTTCAGTGAGGTAGTATAGTAGAACACTCATTTATTTATCTACTTTGTGCTATTGGTTCTTTCTTCTATTTGAAGTTTTGAAAAATATTCCCTAGAATTTCAAAAATATTCCCTAGAAAAAGGTTGCTGTGTGCTAAGATGCAAAGTGTGCGGGGTTGAATGGTTTCATTCCACATGCTTACAAGCTGATCCTTGATGAAAGCAAGATGTGGAAGGCAGTGTTCTTTGTAAAGGGAAGATATAGATAACTGAACCCTTAGCACAGAAGAAGAGTTCACAGGGAAATTAAAAGCCCATGCCGAACCAAGATAGGTAAAAGGAATTGTTTTAATCAATAGATAGAAAAGCTCAGATCAGAATAGCGACCACTTTTTCTCAACAGCAACACCCATTGAAACCAAGTGTGAAGGTGGAATTAGGTCAAGCCTTCTCAAAATGAAAAAACCCTATCTGATCTAGTTTACCGAACTATCTACAGTTATCATTTACAATTTTGAAAATAATATCCAGAGTTATGAATCCTAACCTTTCAGCAGATTGACTGATTCTCTTGTTCTAATGATTTCCCACTATTTTTCCTACTCATTTTAGACAGAATTACTACAAATTTACAAATTGGAAAGTAGAGAAGAACCAAACGAAGGGCTGGTTTCTCTTCCCCTTCACAGTATGTTTGATGTTACCTCAGAGAGATCAGTATCACATCTAAATTAATACATGTAAAAGATAAAGTACAATACAGATTCCTTTCAGATAAACCAACTATACCTAGTGCTATTCTCAACATTTAATACATCTGTCTGTCTGATGATCCTGGAGTTTTTGTGGGAAGGTGATGAACCTTTCCTTGTTCATTAAGAGTAAAGACGGTAACTGTGCATTGGTTTCTAAAAAGTACACAATGTCTGCAACTGAAAGAGGGAAGTCACCCTTTTTGTCACTCCTAAATGAAAAGTCACCTCTCTAAGTAACCACAGAACAACACTGGGCTCAAGGTGAAGTGGGTTCAAGAAGCTTTCACCAGCTGTGGTAGTTACGGCACCAACCATTGTCAGAATTCTGTGTATGCACTTGGGAAATATCATCGATGAAAACTGAAGTCTTTCTTTGAAAAGGAATCCAAGAAATATGTTCTTGAACTAGATTATTTTGAAGTGGATCAAGGCCAGAGTAATCAAAACACAGAGGGAGCATCTCTGAAAATGTACTCAGGGCTTTGTTCAGGATGTTATCTCAAAACACAAATCCAGAACCAGATCTTTTGTATTTGTGGCCTTGCACTTGCACGTGTGAGCTAGAGTATGCTATTCTCCTGAAAGAAGCACTGACTAAACTAGCTATTTTAGTACTCTTTTGCTTTTCCATCTCCAGGTAACAAAGTAAACAGTGAAAAAACACATCAGGGAATTCACCATTCAATCAGAACAGCTTCACAACTGCAACCAATACCTACAATTCACTTCCTCACATCAGACCTGAATGCTAATGCTTATGCAAAATAAGGAGTATCAAAGGTAAGCAGTGCAATTAGGTATGTCTTAGTAATACACGTTAGGAAACAAATGTACACTTACCCTGTGTTTTGAAAGGAGAAAAAAGAACAGAAGAGAAACAACTGTGTAAAGTTTATAGGGAGAAATAAAAAATAGCACTTTCAGGATGTTTTATCTTAAATTTTAAAATAAAGGCAATGACATTTACTCATGTATAGAAAATAGGAGGAAACATTTCAGGGTAGATAAAAAAACCGGACCCACAGAAGCAACTACATTAATGGAGATTATTCCGGAACCTGGATGGCCCATGAGCACAGGGAAGTGTTTCACAAAGTTTTGAATCTAACCTAGGGTAGAAATGACTACACTGTTTTTGTCACTTATAAATTTAGACCTGAAAACCACTATATTAGAGCAACTCCTAGGGATGTGGGCCTCACTCAAAAGTTACATCATAAAACTACTTTATTATTGCCCCTACATATAGCTGTTCTCCTTCCAGATAACGACTGGTTTAAATTTCAGCACATGGTGATCAGAATTTTCTGAACAAAGCAGAGACACTATTACAGTCTAAGGGCTGTCTCACTGCCCCATATCAAGACATACTACAAAACAAAATTCAAAAATGATAAACAAACCTTTTCTAATAATATTTAGGACACTTGGGTACACAGAGACAAACACCATCTCCTCCTATAATGCCTTAAGGGTCTTGATTCTGTTCATATCATCCGCATATCAGAAACAGTAACACTTGGATTCCTTGTAATTATGCTCAACGAAAAGTTAAAGCAGAACAGCTACTAGGCAGAATCATCACCTTTTCTAGCTGGTAGCTCCACATCCAGTTTGTATCACCATCACATTCTTTACTTTGTGTGCATAAATAAAACTACTTCATCTTAACATCCAACTACACCTAATATTTATGAGGATTTTTCCAAATACTCGAGGACTCTGACCTCAGCAACTTCAGAATACTGACTGAGAAAAACTTATATCATTTCTTTATGATATTAAATGTTACATATGAGCAAAGGTCAGCAAATGGAGAAAAAGAAAGTTTCTGTGTTCAAGTGCATGTGGCCAATGGAAACTCATAAGCCGAGTATATACTTGGACAACACACCTCAGAACTCCAGGTAACGGCGAATCATCTCTCTTTTTGTGAAGTTATGTTCCTGTTTAACTTTAAAGCGGTACAATAAAGGAAAACGGCTTATGTGATTCTTCTGTGAGGGATTAGGGATTTCACATAACGCCACGTTAAGTGATTTTGTGCAATGATTACTTTCACAAGTTCTTATGCACATTTCACAGGTTCTTATGCACCTACCCACACAACTTACACACCCCAAAAATAGAGCTTTTGAAGCTTTCTGCATTAAAATATGTTAGTAATGTCTAAATACTGTTCACCCTGCACCTTAAACAGAATTAACTTTAACATGAGCAGGAAGACAAAGGAACAAGATCATGGGTTGGAGGGGGCAGGGGAGGTAAGCACTGAATTACAGACATCCTATTACATGGTAAATTACTCGTTCACTTTTGTCTACTGTAAAACATCTTCGAGACACATCAAAAAAATAGAAAAAAACCCATGATGTCAGGAAAAGGTGAGCCTCAGAAGCACCATTTTCAATCAGAAAGTTAGAATGTCACAATAAAGCAAGGATATCAGTCAAGCTGCCTTCATCTTCAGACCCATCAACAATTTCCCATACCTATTAGTATTCCCTCATTACTTGTCACGCATGGTTCTTGGCAAATCTTGTCCTTGGTCTTTTACTTTCAAAGGCACAAAGGGCAGCTCCATTCGTCTCCTATCCAAAGTCAGTGAGACTCAGACACAGAACTGCCATTGTGTGCATGAAAAATTTCATTATTCTTTTACACTCCATTCTGTTAAACCACTTCCGCTTAATGTCAGCAGGTATTGATAAAAACATTTGAATGACATCATCAATTCTAATGCATTTCTCCATTCTAAATAAGTTTGTGAAGTTGTTGTTGTTCATAAGATGACTTGAATGCATGCACATGAACTGCTTTGAGATTTGGGAAAAGTCAGTTAAATTTTACACCCAGGATTTTCTACATCAGTCATCAGTGCCCAAGCACTGCTCTTACTGAACAAGCAGAAGAATTTTAACCACAGATTTTGATGAAAGCAGAATTAACCTAATAGACAGCACTTACAGAAATACAGACCCCTATCTAAAGTTTGCCTTTAGAAAGAGAGGATGACGTTTACTCACATCCATGAAGGTTTATAATTCATAATTCATTAAGTTCTCATGGAAATGACGAGAACAGGATTTACTCTCATTGAAATTATCCAAATCCAAAAGAATTGAGAAGATGAAGTAATTGTGCTGCAGAAATATTTCCCCTTTTTAGGAAATAGAATACAGCCATATTCAGTGATGTGCTAAAACACGTGGACAAACTACATTCACATTACAGCATGGCACTGTTAACAAGATTTCTAATAATCACCAGTATCTCTTGCAGTGGTAATGACAGGATAAAATGACCAAAGTTAAAACCACTATATAATAACTGGTATCCTCACACATGTATGGGATACTTGTATCTAATTCAGAGACTCATCCTGAGTTTTCCACAACCCCTGTAAATACCATAAATGTTAGACAGCCACTGGTGAAGCTCTCTCAAACTTGTCTCTTCAGTTATTTAAAATACTTTGGTATTAAATCTGGCCATTGCTACTGGCCTCAAACATTGATCACATATTTGATGGCTAGCATTCCCATCTAGAGTGTAAGAGAGCTGGATTCACTTCCCAGATTTGGATTAACTAAAACAGAAAAGGTTCCTTCAGAGCTTGAATCTGACCCTTCGACACTACATTTACATGTCAGTAATGCCAGGCATTTACTCAGTATCTTCCTTTACCAGAACTTAGAGAATTGGAGCATTTTTCAATTCCCAAAGCTTTATGGGACAGAAAAATTGCTTTTTACCCAAATCTAATGGGAGTTCTAGCAGAACACTGTGTACATACCTGTAAGCTTTGTTTTGTACATTGCACATACTATACAAAACGGGTTTGAGACTTTGCACTTACATATACTGCCCGTGTTGTTTGAGTGCTCTCCTGTTTACCTGAATGAAAGCAAGACAGTCAACATTTTATGCTGGTGGAACGAATGTCACTGTAATCAATTTCACTAAATGTGCAAAATCTTTCACTTTTTCCAAAGTGTTCAGCCCAATAGTAAAGGCTAAAAAAAAAAAAAAAAAAAAANGGAAGACTTTAAAACAGTGGGCTTTTTTGTTCATGGTACTGCCTGTGAATGTGAATGACTGTGTTTGCCATATACCTACTCTCTGGCAGTAATTTTCAGATCTCAACAAGCCAGCAGGAATATCTCTAGAAGCAACAGAGCCCAGAGGCATGACAGAAAAAGAAAGACTGTAAGAACCGTCTAGTACTTTTAGTTCATTGAAACCTCCTATGTTATGGACAGTGCTCATCTGCTGTTTCATACATGCCCTCAAAACTTATTACATTGGCTTACACTTCCAATAGACATCAGAAAGAGTGGAAGTCAACAATGAGGGGTGGGATAATTGCAGGAAAACAACGGTAATATTAGTACATAAAGAATTAATGAATATTGAGTACTAAAAGGAGCTGAAAAATGCACCTTGTCTTCTACTGCAACTTCCATACTCAGGTTTTGAAACAGAGAGTGTAATATATATCTTCAAAAATTTTAAATCTTCTAGATGTGAAATCCTCTGCCTCCCTCTTTAGAGTAATTAACTGAAGCATGCATTCTACTAAGATGTTTATAACATGGCCTTTCATTGTTTACAATATTTCTTGCCATCAAACATATTGGTTACATAAATATCTAAACTAAATGTATCTTTTTCCCACCATTTGTAAACTGTTACATAGAGAAATTGCTTTTTTCTGTGTTAATTGTTGAGACCATATGTTACCAGGAGTAGAATGGGTATTGAGTAACATTTTACACTGCAGAGAAAGTGAAGAATGCATCTAGACAGTAAGCCCTGGATCCCAGCCCTGAAATCCTATTTTATACTCATTTCTTTGGCTTCAGGAAGACATTAAGACAGCCTGTAGCTTACTAGCAATAAAATACTGACATTGACAATCCTACTATAAGCAGATGTTCTGCAGATGCAAAGGAAGATTTAGAATGTTTTCTGGACAAGCAGCCTGAAAATTACTCTCTCACAGATGAATAAGCATCAATACAAAACACACTGTTGCAAGCCTTGTATTTCTGTACAACAGATAATGAAAAACCATCTGTCCATTGTAGAAATTTGCCAAGAAGCCAGTCTAGCATACCATTTTAGTATCTGTACTTAAGATATCCTACCAATAAACAGTATTTCTTAACTGTTTTCATTCTGTCTGCACAGACTGAATAAAAACTTCGTTGTGTAATTCACCTCTGTTAAGGTCAGTCATGTAGATAACAAGCAGATTAGACCCTGCAAGTACAATTGCTTATCTTTTGGATTTGGAGGAGAAACAGAGCTTTAAATTGAAAATTAATATTAACCTTTCATTCCTTAACAGCAGGAATTCCTCTATTTAAGCATTTGATGAGCTAGGCACTTAAAATTACCAGGCAGAAAAAAGGAAAGTATTTTCTAAAGATATATTTTTGAGACTAACTAAAAAAATCCCATAGACACTAGTCACCATTTTGAATTTCCTGATCTTTAGAAAATTATGACTCTGAATTCATATCTGCATAATCAGCCAAACAGGTAATCAGGTTGTTGATGGGTTTCACATACATTACACTCTTAGAGATTAACTCATTAACCAGTTGTGTGACAATTTAACATAATGTTTCTATGATTCGCCGTCCCTGGAGGTGTTTAAAAAAAGGGTAGACAAGGTACTTGGGGATATGGTTTAGATGTGGTTTTGTCAGGTTAGGTTAATGGTTGGACTAGATGATCTGAAAGGTCCCTTCCAACCTTAACGATTCTATGATTCTATTCTATGATTCTATGATCAACATCTAGTGCTCTCAATATCCAGTTCTACTCTTAATTGTCTCTCAAGTGTCAAAAGCCAATGGGTATTAAGAGATAGAATATACTCAGTACTATTAGTCCAACAAATAATATCAAGTATATGTTTGCAATTAAAACTCACACAATAAAATATTTTAAGTGAACACACTTTAGTATCAGGAGACCCACATGTTGATGATGAGAAACACACAATGGCACAGTACTCTATGTTGTATTATGCAAATGAATGCATCAATGGTCAAAGCTTATCTCAGTCTCATAATAATGTAATCTGCAGAGAATAATTAATTTACAGTATGCTCTCTTGTATTGTGCACCACAAGATTAAAAGCCACCTTATTCAGGAATTTTCTTTTTATGTTACAGAGAGAAATCATATCGAAGTTTTTGAGTTTCCTTTTCGGGCACTGGGAGAAAGGGGAGGGGACAGTTCTTTAATTTATATTAGTCCAATAGTAAGATCAACCTAAAATTTACCATTAAAAATACTGGGGTTTAATTGCTTAAAATGGTGTTAAATTTTGGTGTTTGGTAATGAGATTTCCATGCCCAATAGCTGCCTTACAGCAGCAAAAACATTTGAACAATTTCTACAAACCAGTAAGTACTTTAAGGATTCAGTTATACTATACTGTTCCCTACACAGAATAACAATTTAGATCTATTACGTGTTCAAGAATTAGTGAAGACCCGTGCTGTAGATTTGAAGTGTCATCCAGCGTAGACAGGTTATGAAGTTAGCAGCGTAAAAAGCCAGGATGCTCACCTGTGTCCAGTGCGCTGGTGGGAAGTTGGAAAACTGGTGCTCCCTGCATTTTGGTTCTGCCACTGTAAACCCAACATTCTCCATCCACTGGCACTGTTATATTTTCCTCTCCCTGCCAAAAAGAATAACAAAAAACTATCTTTTAAAAGCCAATGTTCAGAGCAGCCCATGCTACAATACGCAAATATACAAACGGCTTTTTCAAATTCCAAACTCTCAGCACTTGTGCCACATCTGCTCTATACAGTCACGTAAAACTGAGTTCAAGCTTGTAGACCTTTCCAGGTCTGCTTCCATACTATGGAACCAGAGATACAGCTGTAGTAAATCTTTCAAATTACACAGTCATCTGTGCTAGTGCTAAAGCATAAGGTGTCTTCCTTGGTACAGGAGGATTTTGTTGCACTGCATTTCAGATTATGCATTATGCGTGTGTTTCCCAGATTAGCCTTAAATAACACACTGTATTACGTTTTTAAAGAACTGACCAAGGCAGTAATTTTGCAAGTGAAAGGTACAATCTCTTCGTAATGAAAGATAATAACGAGATTGAAAGTAAATTGCATCACATAGCCGCTTCCTCTGCTCCTGCAACTCACTGAATCACAAGATGGAAAGCTTTCCTATAACGTGTAGTAAAGGCTAACAGGGCATTCTCCCTCACCTGATGGCAAAGAAAACTGTTAAGAGTTGTCCTGCACGTTAGGTTGACTTTGAGACAGAACATTTCTTCTCCATATGCTTTTTTGAATGGTGCTGATAACATGCAACCTAATACTGAAGAAAAGACTCCTCCTGGTTCTGTAACTTCTTTATTGCTAATAAGTAAGTCACGTCTGAGTAAAATCCTGGTCTTTAAAGCAATGCAGATTTTAGTGTTATTTTTAATGGGCAGAGAACTAAAAAATTCTTACATTTCATATACAAATTTACCAAATGGGGTAATGTCAGATGAGTGATAATAGGATGAACGATACACTATATGTTACCAACAGAATTAATATTACTGAAAATGTATAAAAGCTGTAATATACATTATGATTAAATTATTGTCAACCCCAAATCAGATAGCAATTTTTCCACCCCCAATTACATCAGAATGCTTTCATCATAAAAGTGCACATCACAATATGTTACACGGCAACAGCTGCTTAATATAGATCACTCTAGTTCTACTCTGAAAGCACTTACATACACACTTAATTTTTGATATATGAATAGTTTTATTAACTATGTGAAAAGATCATCAGTTGCACAAGTACCTAAATAATTGATCTCTTTCTTAGTCCAGATTTCAAGAACTTCCTAAAATGTTTCAATGCTTTCTTTAGGACCTCCTTCAACTACCTGTTTCAAATGTTCAACACGTTACAAGTGTTTTTCTTCACTAGTCTGCTCCTATGATGTTTCAATTGCGGCCAGAGTCCTGCTATTTTCTCATGTCTAAGTTTTCTCTTGAAAAAAGTTATGCCTGCTGTGTTGAACACTTACCATACATTACAAGATGACTCCTACATTTCAGCTGTATTCGTGCCAGAAGGAATCTGAATTAATCTTGCTTGAAACAATGCAGATGACTTTCAAATGTTCTGCGAACGGACCAAAATGTAGTATTTTCCACGTGAAATTATTTGTTCTGAGTAGCATGAACCACTTCATAATGGCAATGTTTGATTTCTGCACGGTAACTTGCCCAGATGTTCTCTAGATTGTTGAACTGGCTGTCATTCGTAGGTGTAATTCTCCAAAACACTATCTTGAAACAAGCAGCAATTCAGCATTGCTTTTTGCTGCAGGGCCTGCAGCAGGAAGACATATATTTTCAAGTAGCCATGAAATTAACACACACACTTCTTGTGGCTTCTTTTTGCCTCTACTTTTGATTTTAAATATTATTGGAACACTGCTAATGAAGTGCACCAGTGAGAGCTGTGACACTGTCTGCTGAAACTAAATAAAGGTTATATATTAATAGTGGAGGATACATTTCAAATGAAATGATACAATATTTAAAGAAGAGTTATACATCATTATTTTATTTGCCATGTAAAAAGAACCTATAGTTTAAAATATTTAACAAGAAACACTTGTTTATAATTAAAATACTTAAGAAAAACAAGTTAATAGGAATTATTTATATGCAAATATTTATACTGCGGCAATGAAATATATTTCCAAATTCCCAATGCCATATTTTCACATGGAGCACCCTATTTTGCAACACGTTCATTGCCTGCATTTCATTTGTTCATTAAGTTTTAATTATCTGACCACACTTTTTCACTTACATTAAGTTTTAATTACACATGTAGAGTAGTAAGAGTGGGCTTCTGACATCAGCCTCAAGAGAGTAGGATCTCTAAACAATAGGATGAGATGTTTGTTTTCCTTCAAATCCGAGGGACCTTATTGCTTACCTTCAAATGTTTGTACCACATTCTCATTTTGAGTTGGAAGCTACAAGTAGGTGCTTGGGAATGAAGTGGGGTCACACCATACACAAGACAGAAAACTAATGTGATAAAGAAGTAGCATTTACGTTATAAAAAGTTGTGTTATACAAAGGGTTAACTGGCCCTACAGCAAGTCTGTCATTCAGCTGGAATTTTAACTCCCCAATTCCAGCTCCAGTCCCTTTAGCTTATTTTAGCTTGTGTTTTCTAGGAAGGTATATGCTTGCGGTTGTTTCAAGGGATCTTGAACAACATACTCTTCATGTGATCCAGTAGCCTCTAAAGCTCATTCCATAATGCTCACAGTCAGTGTTCATTGGTCAGTTAGGAATTTAGGAGACAGCAAGAAATTTCTTTTTGTCTCCTATGCATGTAGAGAAAAAGCACTGGCTGTGACTCGCCCTTTTTCATCTTAACATACGCTGGATAGAGTCCTGAAGTATTTTAAAAGAAATGACAAATTCAAGAATGAGATGCTGACTGATTAAACCCTGTATGAAGCTCAGAGCAGCCATTACTGCTCACACATATTCTTTGTCTCCCTTAGAAACTAATGCTGCCACCAGGCCTTGAAGGAGCATTTGTACTAACATAAAGCCATGAAGAACAAGTGTTTTGTGCTTTTTAGTTGCCTTTTACGTGAGACATTTGCACACAGGCAAGCGCTTCTCCTGTCCCTGGAAGTCATCTGTCCATATGACCTTAAGCGTTCGTCACAAGTTGCAGAACTAGACCAGCTGTTGCAGTAGCAATGTAATTCAAACTACCCTATATACAGTTGTCAGTTACCTTTATATACTCAAAATTAAACACCAGCAATTCCAGGGGATGGTGAAAATGCTGTAGAGTAGTTAATGTTGACAGTAGCTGCTAAAAGGTCATTTGGAGACATTCATTAGTTGTTTGCTTTAACAGACAGTCATTATTATTGGCAGCAGAAATTGGCAAAAAGCACTGTTATTGTCAGAAAGCATTAAAAGAGCGTCATTTGTCAATACGTACTCTTCTAAAGAGCAGCAGGCTAACAGAACTCTATCTTTAAAGTTAAATGCAAAAAAAATAGCATGAATTCCCTGATGTGTTTTTATCTGGTCCAGTTTGGGACCAGCCATTAGTCATTAAACTATGAAGATATGTGACAACTCAAAAGAAAGTAACTGCTAAAGTACCTCAGGTAACCAAGCGGAAGTCTCTTTAAGAAGTAATAAGCAGGGTCGGTGCAATGCGTAAGCAACATAAGCAGCAGTGAGACATGGATGTCATCTCTTATCCTGCTCTGTGCCTCTCCTGACACCGTCACAGAAGGAGAGGACACAGATAAGAAGTGCTGCCAGGGAATAAAAGATGTACAACACTTTGCAATACTGACCCAATAATGCTAGGGGCAACAAGAATAGAAAGTTTTCTTCTTTTAAGCCTTCTCCATGCTCCCATTCCTACTTAGGGAGAAAGCGCAGATGTAGGCACAAGCCCTTCCCATCTCAAACTCTCCCTGGCAGCCTGGAAAATAAGTAGATGCCATTGAACAATTATGGGAAGATCTGTGGGTCCCAGGTTTGTGACAAGCTCAAAACAGCACTACTGTGTCTCTGAGGTGGACATGAATTTACTCAAAACTCCATTGACCACTCCTGACTTCTACCTCCATATGAAACTCCACAGCCTTCTCAAAATGCAAAGGCTTACAGATAAAGTACTCACATCTCAAAACCCTCCTAGACTCTCTGCCTCAAATACTACTCACCCCTCCCACAGCCTCACTCAAGACCCCCAACCTCTCACTGATTTTGCTCAAGTTTTTGCTTAACTCATTTCTGTGATCCTGCAAAACAGATGCCTTGCCTTCACCACTGGGAAGCCTTGAACCATCTCACTCAAAAATGATTGAATACTGATATTTAGAGAGGATCTAAAAGCCTCCAGTTCTGGAGCCTGTACAAAATTCATAATAAATTCCAGTCCCACTATCCTCTCTATCTGGGAGCAGAAAAATAGAAGAACAAGCAGAATGATTTTATCCTAAACTTCAGCTTCTACAATTCTGCTATGAGTTTTTCCAGATCAGACAGTCTCTTTATTTACCTATCCAGCTATCAGTTAGGCACATTTAACACTAACTCTATTCCTAAACACAGATCATGAATACTTACAAAAATCATTACGATCTAAATGAAGTTACATGTGTTTTCCCTGCATTGGTGAGGGGAAAAAAATATATATTAAGATTCAATATCCCTTTTTGTTCCAAATACTTGAGCAAATGCTAACCATGACACAGTCCAGTTCAGACTCAGAAGGTGGAAGAAAAGTACAAATCCAAGTTGCATCTCTTTGTAATTTTCCTTTAAGGCATTCTAATAATGGAATTAATGCACATTTTTTGCATGCTGTCAAGTTATATTAAAAGCATTATAAACCCTCCCCAAACCTACATTCTAATAAATGTCAAGTCTCCAATTATTAGATATTTAAATATTTGTACTGAAAGTCTTTAATGATGAGAATACACATTGCAGATATGTGTGCTGCTGTACTATTAAACTGAGATAAATCACTTGGGGCAATTATTCACAGAGCCTTAATAAAGCTGATTTTCTTATCAAATCTCAAGAAAATTACTTCTTTTTAATATGGGCACAATTGCACTAATAATTCAGAATTATTATTTAATAACTTTCAGAATAAACACAGAAGCACCATTAATTTTTTGAAGACACTGTAAGAGCCTGGTAGGAAGCCATTTCACAGCGGCTATTTATTGAACACACAATTTTCATGTTCCTTTTCTGGGTTACCCATCCAACTAGGTAAAGCTGGTCAATTTTATTAGTGGCTAGGTGATGTGTCATTATTACCAAGTCCCTTTTAGTTCCTACCTACTATCCCTTCCATCCTTCTGACAGGCCTCTGATTCCCCGATCACAGAATCATAGAATGGTTCGAGTTGGACTGCACTGACCCAGGTGCAAGACCTTGAACTTGGTGTTGTTGACCTTCATAAGGTTTGCATGGGCACACTGCTCAAGCCTGTCAAGATGCCTCTGGATGGCATTCCTTTCCTCTAGTGAATCAACTGCACCATTCAGCCTGGTGTCATCTGTGAACTTGCTGATGGTGCACTCAAATCCCACTATGTTGTTGATGAAGATATTAAAAAGTATTGGTCCCAGTATGGGCCCTTGTGGGACACCACTCATTACTGGTTTCTATTGGGACATTGAGCCATTGACTGTAAGTCTGGATATGGCCATCCAGTCAATTCCTTACCCATCTAACAGTCCATCCATTGAACACGTATTTCTCCAGTTTAGTGACAAGAATGTTGTGGGGACTGTATCAAAGGCCTTAAAGAAGCCTAGGTAGATGACATTTGTAGCTCTTCCCTTGTCCACTGATGCAGTTACTCCATCGTAGAAGGCCACTGATCTTGACAACCTGCAAAAATATCATATTTACAGTCAGATTAAGTTCATATAAGTCAAGCAGTTGGAGGTATGTGGCCTTCACATCAGCTAGATAAATCAATCGAGGGATAGTAAATGCTTTGAAGATGTCTACCTTCTGAAGCCCGTTTGATCAGCCTCAGTCACTCATTCAGTTTTTCCAACAGTTCAAGTTTTGACAGCCCAATCCATGGGACTATATTCAGGCCCAAGTATTTCTCTGAGCTGTCTGGGTCAATCATATTAAGGGGTGTGCCATTAATTGTCCAAGCAGGACAGTCACTCGATTGTGTAAGTGTCTTTCATTGGCTTGATATGGAGGCCATGGCACTTCTCCCTCTGACTTTTGAGGCTCATCAATTTGCAGAAGACTGAGAATTTTGATGATGTTCTGAATTCCGTTGCAAGATTCACTCATAGCACCAAGTCGTCTGCAAAGGCTACGGTTTTTATCTTTTTCATTCAGTGCTGGAAGCCATTACCTTCCTCCTCCAGCTTGCACAGTAGAGCACTGACAGACTGAATAAAACTGGGGGCACTGGGTCACCTTGCTTCACTCCAGTCCATATCCTGATGGGGTCTGACTGCTCATTCTTCAGAACTATCTGGGTAGTAATATTTTGATAAAGATGTTTAATAAGGGCAATAAAACGATCATTAATGCCCTTCTGTTTTAGGGCCATTATAATGCAACAGTGGCTCACAATGTTGAAGGCTTTAGTCAAATCAACAAAGACTGCCCCAAGTGGACGGTGTTCCCTCTTAGCACGTTAAATAAGTAGCTGTAGTAGTTGCACACGTTTGGAGCAACCAGATGAGACCATAAAGCCACTCTGCTGTGGATTTACAGGAGATGCCTTGATCAGTTGGGCTGCTAAGATCCTTGAAAACAGCCTCAAAACTGTTGACCAATATTGGCTGCCAACTAATGATGTTGCTCTGTTGTTTTGGCAATGCAGATTTTGATATTGACACTGTCTGGCATTATCTCACCATGTCCAGCATGACACCAGGCACCAGCCATAGATTTCAAAGTTCCATTAGTTGGACATGCTGGGGATGTGTCTTCATTAGGGGCCTCAGACTCAGAAGGTCTAGGGCCGGTGCTGAATTTTTACTCATTTCTCTGATATTCTTAGAGATCTCTTTTGCTGTAATCATGGCTTCAAATGACAAATTGTGTACAAAAGCTATAGTCCTGAAAGCTCCAAGGCCTCTGAATGTTCCTGGTGACTCTCATCTCAAATTGAACAGAGTGGACACATCATCCAATGGGAGATTGCACCTCAGGGACTCCATGTCATCCAGGATAATACCAGTTAGTTTCCCTCTATCCAGGTGCAACAGCCACCAGAAGTATAAGAATTTGCTGGACAGCCTCTTCCTTCCTACCTGGGGAGGCAGAAATAGCATATATTCAGGACATGTGCAGCTCATCCTCAGTGTTAATTTCTGGTACAAGTAACTGAAAAAAAACCCAGCAAATTTCTTATCAAGTTAGCTTCTCCTTCTCTCATCACTAGCTTATAAAATTAAACAAAGATCTTTTGAAGAGCACAGGACAATCCATAAAGCAGTCAAAGGCTTGTATTTCATCTTTGTTTCCATCTCTGTTCCTGACACAAGAAAGGTGAGAACCAAGATGGGAGAGATGATGGAAGAAAGGCAATGGATTAGAGGACTGCCTCTGTGTTTTACAGTGTATTTTGTTGTTTGCCATCCAGTTCTACATTTACAATTAGGATGTCCCAACCCTCTTCTGTAAGAAAGAAAACAAGCTAATTTATTGTACGCTTCCCCCTCTCTGTCCTTCATTTCACTGTCTGCTGTATGCATTGTTTTCTAGGAGAAGCTGAAAAACTGAAAGCCAGTGTATGCCATAGGACAAGACTGCAAAAGCAAATAAACAGAAACTGGCAATAGCAGAAGTGTTAATGCAAGTCTTAAGTCTTCAAGATTGCTGACAGCTTTTAGTACTAACTTTCACCTTGACCATCACTTTTTTTCCCAATTTAAGATTTTTCCTTTTTAGTCAATTCATTAACAACTAAATTGAATTTTTAAATTAATTTACATAGTGGAAGAGGGCAACATCTTTTCACTTCAAAGATTTACACATTCTAAAGGGACTTGTTCATGTGCCCTGTTTGTGAATCATAGAGAAAGGGATGGTTATTGTGTTACAAAAGCGATAAAACACGCAATTTACTAAAACATTATCTGAAAATATTATCCATGGAAGAATGATTCTGATTAGCTAACAGCACCAGATAGGTTTATGATTGCAAGCTTTATGACTATTTGATAACATAAAGTGTTATTTGCTTCTCAAAAGGAAGTCGCAGCACATAATGCATTTACTGAGTTTAGTGATGTTAGCCCTATAAATCACCCAACAAGTTGCATTCTTCAGAAATAAAATCTGCATTGTATTGTTAAAAATTTAGTGTGCTCATAAAATACTTGAGAGATTATTTCTGATTTTCAATATATAGTCAAAAGAAGACACTTAGTGCTGATAAAAACATAAATAATTTTACATGGTACTGACATTTAATAATGGCTGTAATCAACTTGAATCAACTTGTTCTTTACATATAAAATAAGTAAAAGATGACAACCTTTGGCGATCAGTTTCAGTTACACTTAAAAGAAGTAATAATACAAGATAACTACAAGATACATTTGAATGACATTTTTTTCTTACATTATCCTAGTTGAAATAAAACGATCGTTATTATTAAAATACGTACCTAGTATTTCCTCAGCTTTTGGGCAGACTGAATTATTCAGTCCCTTCAGTGTGTTCACAGACCACATTTTCTCAGTATTTGGTTCAAGTTTTGTTGTGTTGATTTATCCATCACAAACAAATATTTATGGAATGCCACAGTCACTCTTCCACTGAAGTGAAATCTTGAGGCACTACATCCTGAAACTGTCATATAGCCGTTCTTCTGGGCTACGAGCACCCAAAACTGAAACAGCTATCCAGCTACACAAGTACGATGTGACCTATCATGTGCTTAGTTTGGGAAGATAATGTATGAAAGGCTATTTAAAATAATTACTGGGAAAGAAGGAAGTAATCTTAGTTACATATACAGCTTCTATCACTACAGTAACTGAGTAACAAGTTATCTTTCACATCACTATACTCCAAAACTCCCGTTGGGCAGTAAAGTATGTACAACAGACAGTGGAAGGTGTCAAGAGATCAAATGATCTACATGAGGTTATACAAACAGGCTAAGGCAAAGCAGAGAAACGAGTATCCTCTGACATCAGCACATGAACTGCAGAAACACTTGTTTTTGGAATACAGTTGAAGTCTCAAATATTATAGTTGTTCACTAGGGTTAAATCCTACTCAGCTTATTCATTATGTAATGGGTTCAGCACTCGAAAATTTTGCCATACAGCACTCCTGTACAGGATTACCCAATCAAATAATGTTCAGTTCCTAACAACAAGACAGTTCTTGACTTTAGGAATAATATTTGTTATTACTATTTTTATTATTATTATTTTAAAGACTACTAATTAATTAAGGACTAGTAATTTTTACTTTAATGTCATTTCAAAGAACTTACTGACAAGAAAGTGTCTGACACTAGAAAGAACCTGAAAAAAAGAAAAATTAGTGCAGCATCGTCTCGAAGAGGCAGCTGTTTGACTTGAGTTTGTATTAAGGAAAAATTAGACAGAATGCAGCTGAACAGACTGTAGCAGATCAGGATTATCCAAGCACAAAAGAAAGGTATTGTAAAAAAAATAATCCAGCAGCCAATTTAATAGAAATGACAAGATAACCTTTGCTAGGTCTGTGGTCTGAAGTTTCATTAAGGCACAGGTTCCCAGACTATTTTCAGTGGAGATGCAGGTATTCAGACTGCAGATATTCCACAGACAGCTCGTTAGTCACACAGTGCTCAGATTACCAGGCTCCTTCCAGATGAGAAACTGCACTGACATACAACAAAAAAATAATATTAAAGAGTGTGTTAATTATATTACATTTGTCTGTAAGCAATTTTTATTATTACAGAGAGGTCACAGGACTGTGAATGTCAAAGGATGTCCTTAATGAGACAATAAAAGTGTTCACAGAACAACGTCTATTAAAAACATGGCCCACACTGTAGAAGTTTGAGCATCACTACTTACAGGTGTTCCATTTGTCTCATATAAAGACATCACTTCAGCCTTATGCAAGCACCCGTTCAGGTAATCTCTGCTTCCCTTCTGATCTAGCTTGCATTAATTGCTGATCTCCTAACACAGAGATCATTCCTATCCCCTTCATTTAGTATCAGCCCAACTGAAAGACAAACAACAAAAAAATCTCTTCCTGGAACCTTTACAACAATTGTAATTCTCTTGAGTTTGTCACTGCATCATGATTTTCCCATTTTCATCTTTTCATCATTTATTACTCATAAGGCAGTACAAGCACAAATATGTTGAAGAAAACAGTCTACTTAAAATGTTACTAATTCACATTTTCTTAAGTGAAACCAGCTCTGAGTAAGAGACTACAAAACTACCGAATCCCTACAGCAAATAGAAAAAGGTAGGGAGCACATCTTTATGGCATTTTCCCTCATGTGCCTATGGGGAAGAAGAATCTAGAGAAAGAGAAGGCAGAATTTGCCAGCCCAGAATGAGCTATACTCCCCACTCTTTAAAATCCAAGTAGAATCAGAATTCCACTTACATCAGCAGGATACAAGGTCACCTCTACAGAGCACTTGCCTCCCCAGATAGCCTTTTCCTCTAAAGGAAGTCCTCCGAGAGTACCCATGGATCTTGGGCAACAGCACAGCATCCTCTTGACAATGAAAGAGGACTCAACTAAGGTGAAGGAGGGACTTCACACCCTAGCTGCTTCAATATCCTCACTTCAAGGGATAGGTTTGAACTCCCTTAGCTTTCCACCTGGTCTGCTTCCCAGAAGCACTTCTACCTCTGGGAAGCACTGCTCAGCCTGAGCTCAAGCCAGTATCTAAAAGTAGGGCAGAATCTCCCTGTAAAAGGTTTCATCGTTCTTGCTCACAGAATGGAGACCAGGTGGTACAACTCCTGAAAAAGAACCTAGGCACGGTTGGTAAAACCTCTGGTATACACCTGCAGGGGTCTACTGTTTGTCTAGGCAACAAATTCTCTTGCTATGCTGTCTGAACTGCAGTCACATAATGCACAATTATCCACTGGGTGACCCAAGGCCTCCTGAATTTCAGTGCCTCAGCTTTCTTCATTGAATTATAAAACGAGTAACAAATGTCACACTGGTCAACAACAATACTCACGCACAGGCAGAACTAAGAGAAACAAGAATGAAGGGCCAAAAGTTATAGATGTGGCTTGATCTAGAGATACAAGAGAAAGGTGACCAAAAAGATCAACAATTAAGACCATGCCAAATGAGATTCACAACCATTCCCGAACTCCTCTTGCCCAAGCAAGACTTCCCTTGCTCTGCTAGCTGCTTAGCCAACCCTTCAGACACTTATTCCTCAGTAAGTAATGCGCCAGGCACACATTACTGCAAAGGGACCTTTTACATAAAGAGGACTCTCAAATCCATTCTCTCAGGAGACTGTTTAAAAAAAAAAAAAAAAAAAAAAAACAAAAAAAAAAANCTCCTTCCCCCAAAAAAGGTAAAAATCACAAAACCAACCTCCCTCTCAAAAAAAAAAAACCCCAAACCAACCCCAAAACAAAAACCACCACCACCTTTCCTGTCTTTTGCTTCCACTTCTCCACCCCGGAATTTCCATATCCAGCCTNCACCCCAGAATTTCCATACCCAGCCTTAGCCATAGATAAAAGTGAGTGACTGCTTGCCACAGACACAAGTAAGCAAAGCTAAGTGGCACAGACTGTTAACGCCTGCCAGAACCACGAACTTTCCACCGCTTCATGACATAACAAGAATGCTTTCCAAATACAATGAAGTAATATATGTAAATCAGTGTACTTTCAGCTTTTCCACTGATTCTTCTCCACTCATCTCCTCTTTACTCCACCATCTATCAGCAGTGCAGTCTTCTCCTTTAGAAACTGAAGGGGATGGGGGGTGCAGAAAGGTTGTCTCCTCTTTTAAACTTCGACTCCAAGGCTCATGCATGGATTCATTAAAAACTTGAAGGAACAGAATAAAAGGATGCAAATAAAGGCTATAAAAGCTCAGACTGGCTGATTGTGGAATGATGAGCTGCGAACAACTGAAGGAGTTTAACGAGATACTTTTATTAGTCTGAATTGTGTTTACAAATGTAAAAGAAAAAAAAAAAAACCAGATTCTTCTCACTAACTAATCACAGTTTTATCTTAAAATGTCCTGGTCTGTCTGACACGCTAATCTGTGGATTAATTAGAGGTTTAAAGGAGCTACATGGACACCAGACTTCTGTCTAAATAAAGACCCCTTCCTAGGTGTTTTTCCTGTCTCTGTGATTCGAGAAACCACCTGTTAAACTGGTAACAAATTATAATTAGCCCACAACTCCAGCTACTTGCACGTTATCTGTTCTATTTCCAAATCCTTGAAACTTCTATTATGTCCAATTAGCTGTTTGGATTGTTTTTTCCCTTCTAGCAGTAAGAAGGGAAGAAACTCTCTTTTAAGAACTTAATCTCTCATTAGTCTGTCCACTGAATATGCCACTCAGCTATCACTCGGCCACTGCTATAAAAGTTACAAAACTTCACCTTAATAAACCAGTTGCTTGCTAAATCACATACTGTTTTTCCCTCTGCCTAGTACTCGGTACTGAGATCAGATGTATGCACTCTGTTGTGCAGACACTGCAGATGAGTACATTTAATAGTTAATGACCTGAAAGCTGACTCTAATTTAAATTACTGCAATATTATATTCACATTCTCCCCGAGGAAATGTAGAATACTTGTGAAATACTGCTTTTAAGGTTCTTGTTTTAGTCACTGAAACACCTACTCATAATCTATTAAAGCTTCTGCAATTTTATATTTTACTTCATGGCTACATTCAAACAAAATGAATTATTTTCATGCCAAATTGAATATTCTAACAGGAACATTTAAAGTATATGTTATCATGAATAGCACTAGAACATCAAAATACTTAGTGTCCATGCAGGAGTTGCCTTTTGCTCACAGCAGATAAGCAAAGAAAGAGGACTAACCATAGGATGTATTTATTTTCTCCAACTACATGATATTATATTGAATACTCAGATGTATGTGTTCCTCAGGCCAATATATCACCTGTACATTAGTGCAATTCCAATGTTTTAATTGCTCCTGAAACCGTGACTCCCTGCAGTTCTGTCCCAAGCAATGAAGACATATACTGAAGCCTAGAACCTAGTGCACTGCCACCCAGGTTCCCAGTGCAACCCACAAAGAGAGTTGGCCAAAGAGCTGTTCCTCCCAGAGTCTGCCGGAGGTCTGTCACAGGGATGGCAGAGGTATCTCACAGTCTATCCTGTGAGGCAATTCTTTAACAGGTATTAAGAAAGCTATCAGTAGTAGATTCTTCTCTGGATCTGGACAGGAGTTTGGAATTCTCCTCAAATGAGTTTACCACACCACTATATAAGTTTACTCTCCTGTCTGTTCTCCTTCAAGTGGTGTCACTGCTTGTCCCTGATGCTGAATTCCCATTGCTAGGTCAATGTCAGCTACAGTCTCTCCAGTGACCTGGCATGTCATTTTTGTTACCTAGCAGGAGGTCTTTGGGATCTTGTGTCCTGTGACTTCTCTGCAAAGGATGGTACAAAGTCACCATTCGAATCCCCTGTCAAAATCTCTTCTGGAGCTGGGTGATGAGCATTGTCAAAGCCTCTGAAATGACCAGCAACTGTAGAAGTTGGGCATTTGACACTCTTCAGAAACAGCAATCTGCCTTTCTTCAAAGAGGCAAAGGTCTGCGGCTGCATTCTGGCTTTGAGGACACATTTTCATGCTACTGCCACCACACAAATTAAGGACAACAACATGCCTTCTGGCTCACTGCAAAAAACCTGGAATTTGATTGCTCACCTTCAACCTCAATGTCCAAGCTGACTGCTTTCCGCTTCTGATGCTACTTTGACTCACCCTGGGTTACACAGGTTTTTGCAATAGATCTACCTACAACATTTCTAAAAAGTCCGCATCCCCAAAATATCCACTGGGCTTTACAACTCTAGAAGTAGGGTTTTTTTACGAAAATAAAAAGAGCTTCTGAGAACACAGAAAAATCAGTGAATTTGTCAATGGTTCCAGTTATTATGATAATTAGAATTTGAATTTATAATTTTATACTGGTTTACTTTTATCTATTTCAGATGAATATGGTTTCCTCCAATATTCTACACTTAACTCAGCCTGCAAAGTTGGCTGCCATTATCTGTATCAAAGAACATTTTTGCAGCCACTTTGTTCATTTCCAGTCCAGCATTTGAGAACAAAGTTCACTTAGAGAACTTTTGCCTGCATGGGACGTTCATGGATTGGTATCTTCTAATGCATCGTTTTTAAAGTGAATTTTTCATTGCAGCACATTTGTGAAAAAGCTCTTGCTGCATCAGAACCACAAAAATTTTACAGCAAAAAAGATAAAAATCATTATAAATCCTGACCCCTTGTAAATAAGAATGGAATGACAGGTCAGTTGGCAGCATATTTGCTCTCTCAGAAAAAAAAACCCAGTATGGCATCAGCAGCCAGCGCAGAAATCAGTGTGGCAGAGCTAGCTTTCTTTTGCATGATGCAGTAAGAAACAAGGAAGAGCTTTCGGTGGTGTATTTTTGAAAGCATGAAAGCAATTCTAAACTTCTTAGTACTCAGTACTCAGTTCAGTGAGAAACAGATTTACATTAACAATCAAAACTGAAATGAAGATTTTGCTCATAATCTGAAGTAAGTCTGTTGAGGGTTCTTACTAGTTTCTGGAAAACGTAGCTTAGGAANGCGTTGAGGGTTCTTACTAGTTTCTGGCTAACGTAGCTTAGGAAAAACATGCCGTGGTTATGACACAGTAAGGAAGTAAAGCAATCAGTTCAGTACTGCAAGAGCTAAAGAAACAGNCTGTTGAGGGTTCTTACTAGTTTCTGGAAAACGTAGCTTAGGAAAAACATGCCGTGGTTATGACACAGGAAGGAAGTAAAGCAATCAGTTCAGTACTGCAAGAGCTAAAGAAACAGAATGATAAACCAGGTCAGCAATGAAATCCTCAACCAATTTTAACACATACTCAGTTGTCTATTTTAAAAATATAACCCGTACAAAAAGGGTTGCGTCTCACTGCTTCAGCTCAAAACTTTTGTTTAGAAAATTCTGGTCTAAATTCCAACTTAATAACCTATTTTTGGTATTGGCTGTATTGAATATGCATGCTTCGTTTAAACAATTATGTCATTAAGTGTTTGGATTAAGCGTTTTTGTAGCCCATCTGCACAATTAAATACTAGTGGCTTTATGGTGGGAAATCTCTTGCTACAGTGAATGCAGTAACTGATCTCATTTACATGCAAGCTAGCCATTATCTAATTCCCTACATAACATATAAAAAGAAAACCTATTTCAATACTATCCCAAATGCACATGACAGCACAAATAAAGTGCTTTCAGCTTTAAGGTATCCATTACAATTAATTATCCATAAAGTCCTTGGCATAAACTGTGCAAAAGCCCTTCCTTTTGAATAAATGGAACTCCATCAAAATTATACAGGCACCTGAACTGACTGAAAATTAAAGCAAATATTCATTGGCATTTTGTTACAAACAAAGGCCTTTTCTCTATGAGGTGTTTGATGCAGGATTTTATTGCCTTGAATTTCTAGTATAACAGATAGCATAATGTTTTTACTAGCAGATAAAGCTAAGATTGCATGTTTTATGATATTTCAAGAGGTAAGGCCAACAAGAGAAAAGATGAATATTCTGTCAGTTTTATGCCTTTATAAAATCAGTAGTGCTATTTCACAATCATTCAAAAAAGTTTGTTCAGTGTCAATTAGACTGTCCATTATGGTAACTATCATAAATCAAGTAACAAATGAGAAATCTCTCGGAACCATTGATAATAAGTAAGCAGAAACAACANGTCATTCAAAAAAGTTTGTTCAGTGTCAATTAGACTGTCCATTGTGGTAACTATCATAAATCAAGTAACAAATAAGAAATCTCTCGGAACCATTGATAATAAGTAAGCAGAAACAACATCCAAGTAGATTATATGCTAGAAATAAGTAAATGGGAGGGATGAACTACTTTAGTGTGAAAAACCTACCTAAGGACTGAAAATTCTTTTGTTTAGTTAGAAGGTTACCGACTTGACAAAAGCTCAAAACTTTGTAATGAATTCCTTCTCCCTTCAGGACTGGAATAGCATAAAAGAAGTGATACCAGTTGTTCTGTTACATATTTGGATTTACTGGCCAGAGCTCCTAATTGGGAATCAAGAGGCACTATAGCAGGTGCTGAAACACTGTATAATGACCTTACACTAAATCCACAACTGAGAGTTAGTTCAAACTACAAGACAACTAATAAGAAAAGTCTGGAAAATCTACAATAACTGCTGCTTTGCTAACTATGGTAACACACTATGGCTGAACTTAAATTTATTACATCTAGCATATGCTTTTATTCAAGTTTTGTTNGATCCACAACTGAGAGTTAGTTCAAACTACAAGACAACTATTAAGAAAAGTCTGGAAAATCTACAATAATTGCTGCTTTGCTAACTATGGTAACACACTATGGCTGAATTTAAATTTATTACATCTAGCATATGCTTTTATTCAAGTTTTGTTCCTGTATACCACACCTCAATAAATGAAATTACAAGTAAATACAAATTAAAGAACAAAGCAGTTGTTATAAATTAATTGGGTAGCTTGTTACACAGGAAGATGTTTCTCATCATGGGATGATGAGAATGGAAAGGTGGATAGGTAATGAAAGTATAGAGACGAGGGCTGAGAAGCAACTAGTGAAGCTGGAGTGACCTCATGTTAATATAAAATTTAATAGAAAATTGGAAAAAGAAAGAAGATTAAAATGTATCAAGAGGCTGGCAGGAAAAAAAGTGCTTTAAGTGGAAAATGAGAAAAAGTGTACTAACATGATGATCTGACAAATTGGAATCCATGTTAGAAAGCTAATAATGGAGAGAGAGACCAGGAACACCAACGTGGATTATCCTGCTATTCAGAAATCAAACCATCCCTCTTTGCCTGAATCCCAAAACCAAAGTCCCAGCTGTTCAGTTAATGTTAACTAGCATAGCTCTGCTGAATCTACATCTACACCTGCCCTGAACTGAAGTTTCCTTTGTATTTACTATCCATTATATTGTCTTTTTCAGGAGTCAGAGCAGCACTCTATGATTAAAACTTCTGACACTTAACTTCACACTATCTGACACTGCACCTTCAACACAGCCCTCAAGTTCAAATTTTCTAACTGTTCGCACTGTCTAGCTAGTGGAAATCTTTGGCTTCACTAAGGGAATGTTAAACTAGACTCAACTAAAACAGTCTGAGAAAATTCCTCAGAGACCACAGGATTCTTACCTCTTTGCTCTGATGCCCACTCTCAGGTGGGCTAGACCGCCCCACATTAAAGAGGATCACTGCTGAAACTGTAACACATACCCTGAAAAGCAAGAAATACCGCAACATCCCTATTCTATTCCCTGCTTCTCTCTTTGCCAAGTAGGCTGTGCCTCTTCAAGTGCCCTGTCACACAGCCAGTCCCTCATTTAAACAACCAAGTGCCTGTCCTGTGGTTTACAAAACAAGGCAAAATCAACAATTAGTGCCAGACTCAAATAGACACTTCAGTAAAGCTCCAGACCCATAAAAACGGAAACATTTCTGACAGAATGACAACGGCATGCCAGATCACCTCACTAACAAGTTTGAAGCAAGGGGACATTATGATGATGTCTAGAACAAAAATCTAAAGGTTCACAAGCAAAGACATCTAAATACTTTCACTGTTGCAAGACATCCAAATACTTTCAACAAAAGTAATATTATTTAACATACACTTTGGCAATAATACACCTGTTAGAATCTCTTTTAGACTAATAAAACTTAAATGACCTACCAAAAACATACTGATCAGCAGATAGAAGGTTCTAGCGCTAAGTCAGCATTCACTGAAAAAAGAGTATACATGCACAGCTCCTATTTAGTTTACCTATGAGTAAGTACAAGAGGGACAGAACAGACACACGTAAGTGATGTTCAGTTCCACTGCCAGTGCTGCTGTGCACCCCTCGGCATTATCGTTAGCTCTTTGCTAATTTGCAACATTCTTAATATAAATGAAGTATGACTTTATAGAATCAACAATATCACGAAAAACAGGCGCAAAGAGGCAAATGGTGAAAGCAAACCTTTTCTAAAATCTGATACTAAAAAAAGCCGTCCCAAAAGCCCAAAGATACCAGGGTTAAATAATACCACTCTACGACACCAAACCTCTCCACCTAAAGCAGGGTTATAGACATGCCATGTTTCTCCATACCATGATTCTCTTCCTTCTTTCCTGCCCTGAATTCGTCCCCAGTTATCCCTGCCTCATTTTATTGTCAGTATCATTCACAGGAAGTAAAATCAGACTTTTTATCAGCCACAACACATTCAAAGTCTATCAGTGTATCTTACATTAGTGTTCCTAACCCTGTGTCACAGACCATGCAGATGAACACCTTAAGAATAAGCTAATACTGGGGGACAGGTGTGAGCACAGACCAGCTGCAGAAGACCTTAGGTATGTCTTCTACTTCTGAATAAAGTACAGCAACCACTACCACAGTAATATCAGCTGGCTAACTTGCTCCCTCCTTCCCCCAAATAATTAATGAAAAAAGACCTGCCTAAGACAGCAAAACCAGTTTTATCTGCGGGTCCCAGGACTGTGTAGTGAAACGAAACTCCTGCTACAGGCAGAGAAGGTAACCTTCGCCATGACAGAGTGCCCAAACTGTGAGTAGTCAGTCCCAGGTCGTCATGACAAAAGAGCACCATAAATCTAATCCCGCCATCTCCTGCCAGAACCTCTGCTGAGCATGACAAGAAGGGAAGGGGAGAGGGCACCGGCTGCCTCCATTCTGCCATGTTTGCACACCTCCTGCATTACTATCAAGCCCAATTGCCAGACAGAAAAAATGCTACCAAAAGCAAAAGGGTTTTGCACCTTTTGTGATGCCTTGCAGCTCACTCCACTTCCGGGCACAGACGGTACATCACAAGTGCAACTGATCATCACCTGATGCTGAATCTGGGTCTGAAATGAAAGCTACAGCAGGAATGAGGAACACGCAAAGCTGGAAGAACTTTAATTTGTCTTGGTGAATGAAATATTTGTCAAGGAAGAAAACTCCTCTTGAATACAGATAATTCCAAGAATAAACTATCTGACTGCAATGTTAAGCATTGCGTTTTGTGGTGTTATACTGTATTTGCAAAAATCTGATCTTCATTATTAATACGAGCATTGTGCTGGTACCCCCCACCCCAAAAGGACATTTCTACATTTCTGTAATGGACTTTTTCCTTTTAAATTTTATGACTCTAGGAATTTTTACTTTTCACAAAAAAAAAACCCCACATATAAATAATCGATGTGATTGCCATCATAATGGCAAGGTTTTCATTGTTATATTAAACATTAAAATAATGCAAAAACTCTTGAAATGCGTCTAAAAGGCAGCAGTACACAACCAGTCTCCTAGTTCATTCCCTTCAAATCAGCCAGATGTGGAAAAGTATGAAGTTATTTAACATCAAAATAAATTCTCAGTGTCAACGTAAGAAGTCTTCAAAGGCCAAATTCATGCTTTGCAGATTCTGAAATGTACTGAGTTCCAGTACCAGGAACATGCAATTGAGAACACCACCATATATTTTCTTCAACTATATCGAGACTTCAGTTCACTGTATTTATATTGAACGTACTTCTACAGTCTATTATTCCAAATTTGTTCCAAAATCCCAATTGATGTAAAATACTAAAAGACAGAGAGTAAAGAATGAGTCCCATTAATTTCCAGTTTACAAGTGGCAAGCTTCCTCCCAGGATGTTGCTTTCCTTCTCATTGGTGGTTGGATTTGGGTTGTTTTTTCTTTTGTGGGTTTGTCAGTTTGTTTGGAGGGGGGCTCTTTCCTTTTTCATCAGCCTGGAAAACTTGGAAGAATGATGGCAGCTCATTTAGGAAGAAAAAAGTATGCCATGTAATTTCTGTTTAGCTCAGATCAGTGATTTGGAATATGAAATGAGCTTAGCTGAAGATGGCCAGGATAATGGTTACACCATGCTTAAAGTCCTTACAAGGATGTATTTTTTTCCCTAGTGGGGAAAGAGTGTATTTTGAACACGACAGAGGAACTGTATTAGACTTTTAGAGTTAGTTATAAAGCTTTATCTTCGTTAAATTATATTAGCTGGTCAAGAAAGAACCCTAGAAACTCCACCGACTTACACATGGCTCAAAACTTTCAGTTCAAATGCCAAAATATCAATGCTGCACAGCAATTTTAGTGTTAGGTATTATCTTTCTATTATAAGCATGAACAACGAGCTTTAACGGTACATAATATTGTGGTGATTCTCTGCCCAAAGCAGAATTTTGTTCAAGTAAATCTTCCATGATTTTCTAAACAAATCTGGTTCATCATCACTAATTTGACAAGAAACAAACTTGCATCTAAAGTTGTACTTTCTATACCACTTTGGGCAACTACTAAGTAAGTCATTTTTTTAGTTGTTGTTACACAGAGAAAGTAAGAGAGTACACCATTATAAGATTGTCCAGGTTCCAAACTAAGGAGATTTCACTAATAAATTCTATTCAAGCAAATGATATTATTCTTTCAACTTACTTGAAAAGAGCTTCCAAGATAAGTTATTTTATAGATAAAAATTGTTGCAGTAAAACTGATTAAAATGTATTACATTATTTATAGTTCAAAGTTATCTTTGCTTCAGGCAAGGTATTTATACCTTTCATCAGGATTAACGATTTTTACACAGTATTTTTAAAAAGTATGTCACTCTCAAATTTAATTCAATCCATTACACCTGTAAGTCTGTTTTGGAGAGATTTCTGAGGATTTATTTCACAATAGATGAGCTTAATGGATATTTCAATGGGAGACAGGATGGGTGGTTAGAGAGATACGGAGAGATGATCCGCCTATCAGTCTCCTAACAGAAGAATTTAGTGTTAAAAGAGCAAGAGAAGAAACGTACACACTGGCTGGTATTTAAGGCTTCTTTCAATCCATCTTCTCTTTCAGTATACCTGAGAAAAAGTGCTGAAGCAAATCATAACATTTCCTTTAGGAGCACATGTTATTACTGGCTATTAACATATACGGACTTGTGTGCTTTGTCAACAGTTAGAGAATTTCACAGTGGTGCAGTTATGTCAAGAAAGCAACCTCTGTCTCGGTTGCCTAAATATAAGCAAAAGGCTAGCACAAAGCACACAGGGCATCAGGCGTTGCTCTGGATTTTTTTATGTTAGCTGGTAAGGTAAATTGCTACACCAAAACTAGAAGTCTTGAAGAACATCATGAAACTTCTAAATTTGGATGAAATATTGATAAAGACTGTTACAAAAAATTCTCAGTTTTTCAGATCATTCCTAGAAAGTCTGAAATTCTCCTCTTATAGCAAATATATAATTTGTTTTATTTTCTCATCTCAATCAAAATATGCATATTATATTTCCCTGTGCTGCAACATGTGCATGTTGATTTTACTTTAAAAGGTGTGTTTGTTCAGTAAGATCCTACACAATGAGGGATTTTTTTTCCCCAAAAAGGAAAAAAAAAAAATCTTCCTCTCTCTTGAGCACAAATGGAAGTGCCTGGTACTAAAAAATAGCCAGTCTAGCATTTTTCAGATTCATTTCTAAAAATGCCAACAGAAGAAATGCTTTTCACTCCAACTCTTCTGAAGTAAATTGATTTGGTTTAGTAAGCGCTATCCCAACTGCCTTGGTGTCATCTGGAATAAGCAGATACACTCTTTGCTTCGTAAGATTAATGCTAACAAATTATTGTGCATCGTACCTGCCTCAAAATTTCTCTGAAGAGCTAATGAGATAGTTGTTGACTTCCGTCTTATTAGCGGTAAACCAGAAGTTGCTCTTGAAAGTTTCTGGTGTTTGTTCAATGTTTGTTTATTTTGCACATAATACACTTAAGAGTTTTAGTTGAGAATGTTATGCAAAACAACATGTCTTTTTATTTCTCAGGTAGTGTAAAAGGAAAGCAGGTTTTACACTGTCTTTTTGCTTATTTGGTGTTTTGGGGGAGGTGTATTCCACTGTTTTCCATCTCCTTGCCAAACATTTTTGCTTTCTGCAGCAGCGTTTGTTTACATTTGAATGACACATCAAACACACCAAAAGCTCTTTGTCATGTTTTATCAATGTTTTCCAGCTCGTGTCCTGCTTCTATACTGACAAGCTCGACAAAGGAATTCTTGTTGGATAGGGAATTAATTCGACTCACAAAATTCCATCAAATTTCTGCAGATTGTTAGTATTCTGGATTACCCTTGAGGGACATATGCACATAAAGCAAATCAAAGTATATTTTTCTCTCAAGAAACAACTTGAGCTGTTTAGCAGGTAATAAGGAAAAAGCAGTATCTATTGATTATGTTTGAATACCACCACTCAGAAAATAATCTAGCATGTTCTGCTTCTGTGGCAATCATTTTAGATACCATTCAAATACAGTGGTGAGGTTAAAGTAAAAAAAAAAAAAAAATTGCTCTCCTTTTTCAGTAAATGACACTGGCTGCAGACAGCTGAAGAATAGTAGTTCTGCCCAAAACACTGCTGTGAAAGATTTTGTTTTTTTCAGGGAATAAGAATTAAATTTTTGTCCATCTGTCAGAATCAGTATCTCAGTAACTCACAGAAGATACCATTCTATTCTATTACTCACACTCTTATCCAGCTTTCAAACACAGACTCACAAAACGGTGTGAGTTCACGTGTCATACTACAGACTATATCTTCCATGTGGGATCTAACACATCTGCCACTATGTTGAACAAACTGCTGAAGGTACCATGAACTGTCATTAGCATGAAATTCCTATTATTTTCTAGGAAACTGTTCTATTTTGACATAATGTGGATATTTTGGTTTTCAAGAATAATTAGAGGTTCCTATGAAAAGCAAAAGCCTTTCTCCAAAACTCTACTATAAACTGTTTAATTAGAAACAGAATGTTCCATCAAAATTCCCTTAACAGATGACACCGAGTCTGATTTTTTTTTCTATGCATTTCTGACCTTCACCTTAATAACTTATTTCCACACAAAACTCATTAGCACTAGCAGAGTTACTTCTTGGTATCTTGTAATCTTTTCAAGTTGTGGATGTTGTCTTTAAAAGCATAGTTTTCTTATAAATTCCAGGATAGAAAAATCAAACACTGCTGATTTTAGATTTGCCTTAGCTTGAAAAGTACAGTTTGGCAGTGTTTCCTACAGGGTTTTGGATTTGTATACCCTCGTTTCAAGATCCCCTTCTCCAGCTCAAGCATTCTGCAAGTAATTTCTTAAAGCAATTCCACATATTTTTTTTAACTGGCCAAATAGGACAAGGAATTTCTAACATATATAATACAAAGCTTTAGGTCTTCAAAACAATCATGTCAAATTCTCCAGTCCTGAATGTGAAAACATTATTCTATTAGCACTGACTGAATATACCTTCCTGTATTCTTCAAAATACTGTCATTATTCAATAATCAGCCAGAAAGAGAGAACACTAATCAGGATGTTCCTCCTTAGACCACAGTCATGAGACACTGTTTCATTGAAGTTATGATGGTTTAGCATTTATCACCAAGTGCCACATCATCTAAATGAATTCTTCTAAATGCACTCAAGTTTGTACCAGTTTTGCACAGGTAATAGAGCTTACTCCTCTAATATCCTTAGGGATCTCAGAAAACAAATTTGGGAGGGTAATAATTTTAGAAGCTCTGAAGTAGTGTCTTGATACATACACAAAGACTGCTAAAACATTTCTAACTTCAAGAAAGTGTAATTACTGCCTTTAAATATCAGTTCTCTGTCTTTTACAAAAGTCATGCTTATGTGTACAAATAAAAAAAATGTAAAACTCCAAAGCTCCGAAAATTAAAAAGAGATTTCTACCACCATAGAACTATACTGCCTTCACATGCCTGAATCTTGGGAAATACTTCATTTCTTTTTTTTGGAGGAGAGTTTGGAAGTGAAATGTAACTATATAGAGACCACTAGAAATATCATGTAATAGATATAACGACTTGTAGAAAGAAGCATTAGGTAAAGCACCCTCATCCCATCCACTTTTCTCTGTTGCATTCACTGTTTTCCTCCCAATTCTCTTCCAGCTGAAAGACTCCCTCACCCCTTTCTCTACATTCCTGTGGTGCGTGCTTCAGACAGAACTGTTTTGTTTCACTCCAAATAACTGTGTTATTGAGGGGAAAATTACACTTTTCATGAACATACAGATTTTAAAGCACCCTTGCCCACTACTAAAACAGACATTCTGCATTAGAATATGAATTGATATACCACCCCTTGCACAGACACGGGCCTGAACTTGACAACGATACTACTGCAAGAGTAAGAATATCCTCTGCTCTCTAACAACCCCAAAGCTTAGACGCCTGTCCTGGTTTGAGGTAAAACAGGACCTCACAGTGATCCACTGCATTCAGGGACCTGTGCTAACCAAGCAGTGCTCTGCAGTGGGACAGATTCTCTTGCAAAACACTATGATGAGTTTGGAATGGATCATGCAGGAATTTTGTGAAGATGACTAAGGACTACAGAAGTGTAGACTGCACCCTCACAGAATAAAAAAGTTACACCTGGCTAACAAGGGTGTACAATTGTACACAAGGATGACCAAATCCTTGTTTACTCCTGGTTGTTCTACCTCCATATTTTCTGTTTCTTCATGCAACGTGCATTCCCCAGAACACAGATTTCCAGCAGGACAAGCTCTGAATCTGCTCAGCCTCCCATGGAAAGCAAACATGGACCTATATTGCCTTTCACATTTCTTCCAACCCAACATCCATAAGAACAGGTTGAATGGGAATATAAATACTAGCAGGGTGAAAAAACCTACTAATTTTTACACCTTGTTACTTTTTACAGTACTACGTCCTTTCCGACCAGCCAATACAAGCATTGCATCATATATGTCTGCACATCACTTTAATACAAGGACAGAGAATCTCACTTAGGCTGATTTAACAGAACAGAGTTAGATTTAGCAGATTCTTGTTGATTGTAGCACGTACAGCAATGTAACGAAAAAGTAAAGAAGTAAATTTCTTAGTATTTAGACTATCAAACAGGATAACATGCTGATTATTCAGTGAAAGACTTCTACAAATAACTAAAATAAAAATCACATTAAAAGAGAAGTCAGTCTGTTGAATAGCACTGTAGCAAGGGGAATACCAAAGTCAGATGTTATCATATGGGTAAAAATATTTCCTTTCAAACATCTTCTCTTTCTCTTAAACCCCATAGTCCTGCCACATCTGAAATTCCATCTCTCCCTTATTTATGGCATATATCATATTATCCCAGCAAAAATACACTGATATCAGAAATTCTGCATTTCAGATAAAGTCCCAAAAGTTAAAATAAACATAAAACATCCTGCTGTAAATTCCTATAGCAAATATATGAAAGGATAAGGAAAAATCCAGCTCTTCTTTAAACAGTCTCTAATGAATTTTGAATAATACACATGAAAAAAAATATTGTAAAATTCAAAGGAAGGTGAATGGACTTTAACTGGTTGTATTTGACAGTTTATTCCAATAAGAAAGTCATCTTTAACTCTAAGCAAAGTTGGCAATTCATCCTGAAAGTTAAAACTGAAAGCAGTCAGAAAATGCAAGAGGCAAGAGCAATGCTTTGTCAGTAACCTTTTCATTGATGGCAAAAATAAAAGAAAAGTGACACCACACTACTTCTTGCATTAATAAGAATGATAATAAAATATAGCTGGGATTAGCATTTGAGAAGCTAAGGCACATGGACCACAATGCCTGGTGAAAGTAATGCCTGACCAATTACTTTTTAACTAAAGTTCTTAAAATAATGAGAACCGAATCTGACATTTAAAGAAAAGAACAAGAACACTTGTCTACTTAATTATCTTAAGCCTGAAAGCACTTCAGTCCTATACTTTTTCCTTTCATTATGGCATTATATAAGCAGCATTAGAACAGGAGAAATACTAGGTCTTACACTTCAGTAATTCCACTTTCTAAAAAAAGGTCTTCACACTATGTCAGCAGCAAAATAATGCACTATCACAGTTTAGAACTCCACTGCTTTGACATACTAATAAATATTTAGGTGGAGGTTTTTTTTCTTTGTTCCCCCCCCCCCGACTCTATGCCTCAGGATAACTATGGACCGATAGTACCTGTTGTTACTATAGATTTCATAATACCTCACCAGAATACCCTGTCAGGCCTGCTTGCCTAATTACAACAGTCAGGCCAGAGGGAAAGACATTGCTATAACAAGGCCAAGACTTCAATTTTTTTACCTTGGGAGAAAAATCATGCTGGAATTGCTTCTACAAGACTCCCTACCCTCTACAGTGCTATGGCAGAATTTTACTCTAGTGAATTGACTTTTAAACAAAAATTAGTAACATAAAATGACTATTACATGCAGCAGGAAACAGGGGCTTGTTGTTTATAAACATTTTAGGAAACTACCTAGCATAAACTTGACAATATTAACCAAGCTTTGGGTAAAATATGACAAAACTGTTTTTAATGTATTCACAAAGCCTTTGGCTGTTCTTTTTTTTGTTTGTTTGTTGGTTGTTTT
This sequence comes from Himantopus leucocephalus, assembly GCA_003993805.1. Classification (NCBI taxonomy): domain Eukaryota; kingdom Metazoa; phylum Chordata; class Aves; order Charadriiformes; family Recurvirostridae; genus Himantopus; species Himantopus leucocephalus. The sequence continues at coordinate 62,005,172 of RSEF01000004.1, read as the reverse complement.
TTAAACAGTATTACACTTCCCGCATTTCTAAAGAGTAAAATAGATAATATTATTTTAACAGATTAATCAAAGAGCATTCCATGCCAGAATAAAGTATCATCACCTTCAGAAAGAGGAGAAATGCTGGTATTATTTCTCTTGAATTTTGTAACTGCTGTTAAAAATCTACTTATATTGGAAGTCAGAGCGGAAGTCAGAGCAGTAGGACCAAAGTTAAATTTACTCTTGTTCCCTATAAAAAGTATATACCTTCCTCAAATAAGAAACGGCTTTCCAAATTACAGTACTGTGAAGTGAGAATTGGGAGGAAAATACACTTTCATCCTACTCACTGAGCGGGAACAGGGAGGAAAAATCACGGTTTTGCAGCTGTAAATATTTTTTTCTCAAAGCAAAATTGCCTAGAATTTACCAACAGGATGCTCTAAACAAATTTCTTAACTGAAATCACCAGCTGAGTTAGCAAAAACTCTTGCAGGTTGAAATATATAAAAGAAGTTTTGAAAACAGGGGTTTTGCATATTAATTTCCTTGCAGTAGAAACTGGCAGCTTTGATTCCAGCATATGGCTGAACCATATTCCACCTCATGAAGTTGTTGCACAGCTAGTAACAGAGATGGTATAAATACAAAAAAAAGGAGTATTTTCTGTGCCATTATCATGATGAGAATTTTCTGAATGCTGTTTACTATAAGCACATGGAATAACTCAGACGTTTAATAGCTCAGTGCTGTTACATAAAGCTGCATGCTGGAATACAACACCCTGCCGACAAGGCTACAATTGCTCATGAATTTCTTATTGTATCTAAAAACTGCAGGTCATTTGGCCTTATGGAACCCAACGAACGCAGATGAATATATCGATTTTTAAATGTTGCTGCATCTTGGGAAAAACACACCAGCGTGACTATAAGAAACAAAACCACGTATTAGTAAAAAATGAGCTCAGCTGCAAAACTATACTTTTTCACTAAAAAAACCCAAACCAAACCAAAAAAACTAACTTTGTGAAACAAAAGTTAGGTATATCCACTACTTTTCAATAAGCAAAACCAGGCTGACTACAAAAACAAGACTCTGGGATTTAATGGAGAAGAAAACTTGCAAAATATCTGAGGAACTCAAGCTTATCTGTTAATTATTCATGTTTCTGTTTTCATTTCCAACTACTCTGGAGCTGCTGATGCTGGCACTCTCTACTAGGTTTAAGCATCCTTTCAGCTCAACTCTGCCAAATTAAACTGTCACTTTCTATTAAAAAATCTATAGCAGGAGGTTTTTAATCTTCTGATTTATACTTTGTAATAGGAAGTCAAAGTTTAAATTAGGACGGTATCAGCTTATGAAATAAAGCCTAAGCAGTGCAGTGACAACCACCAGTGAAGAAAAACTTCCAGCTTCCATCAAAGTGCACAGCAGAGCAGTTTTATTTTCTATCTTTTTAAAGGTTTTATTTTACAAAGTCTCAATTCAGTCTCACACTCTTATTTGAACTACCATTGCCCACAGATTCTGAGAGAATACATCTGAAGGAAGATTATCACTTGCCATCAAGTGTCTGAACCGTACCTGACTTTATTGACCCACCACACCTGCAGCCTGTCTGCCTTTCAGTGTATTAACCAGGCAGCACATAATGCAGTTGAATCAACATTTCCTTATGTGAGCTGCTCCTTTTCAAAATTCCACAAGGAACTGCGGCCTCCACATTTCACTGTGCTGAAAATGAAACTGAACCAACTTCAGTCATGAAACAGCTGTATAAAAAAGTATTCTCTCTCCTTTTTTGTGTAATTCTTGAAAAGAAAATAGGATATATTAATAGTCGTATTTATGTCCCTTTAACACTTTCATTTACATTTTTTTCCTCTGAAGCATTTCTGCTTTATCTTCTCCAATGCTACCACTCTTGTATTTTCAATCAGTATTTTCTAGTCTTTTTTTCCCCAACTCTCTACCTCTACCTGCCCGATCTTTTTTCATTTCCTAGCAGTTATAACCCTTATTTTCGGTACAGGCACAACCACTATGTCTCTTCTATTCTCCATTTGCTCAGTGATGCTGCAAAGCCAGTTCACTCCACAGTAAAGGGTAAGCCTTGTAGAGAGGACTGAATACCCACAGAAGGAACACAGGCACTACAGTGGCTGAACCTGTTTGTTCAGTTCCAGCAGAGAGAAAGGGATCATTACCCATCAGCTGATTTTAATAATTCCAACAGCAAAAGAATCTGTGCCTAAACACTAAGATGAGAATTTGGCAAGAAAAAAAATTATGTGGATGAGAAAATCTCAACTAAAATAGTGAAAGTGAAAGAAAACAGAAATACCTCAGTATTTTCCATGAAAGGAAAATTCCCAGACAACCTTACCTCACATACTTACCTAAAATAGTCATGTATCATTCTGAAAACTATGTAAAATTCCTCACACAAGCTTAAATTCTCAAGCTGCCATTTCAGTTCTCAAGAGCTATTACCTTCCCATTTCCAAGAAACCTAGTGCCAAACTGCTTGTACAACTGATTTAAATTTTCACGCTTATAGAGACAGCTCTAAATACGTGCTTTTACTTCTACTTGGGGCAGTATTTTCCTCAGTGCCTATTAAAAGTCTAACTCAAGAAGATCAGAAGCAGGGCCTTTTAGTATCAATGTAGTTTAAACTTATATTTTTTGAATCAGTAGATTAGTACTTCAAAATAGAAAAATGTACTTCCAGGATTTAAGTTTTCTTTTCATTAAGTTCTACACTTCATCTTGCTTACTACAGAAGTTTAACTTCCTTTGCTCCCAAATCAGGAAATTAAATATTCTCTTGGTACCGAGCAGGTATATATTAGTATATACCACATTGATTATTTATAGTAATACACAACATGAGAGAAGTTTTTGCATACTGAATGAACAATACATCTCATGGGGCAACAGGACAATGAAGCTTCCAAACTGATTTATCAGCCAAAGCAGTTTTGCAGTGTTTGGAAGAAGTCTTTGAATTCCACATGCCCCCCAAAACAAACCTTCAAAGCCTTAGCCTCCAAGGAGCTACAGTTTTATCTGTTTATCACTTTTTATATTAATTTACTGGTACAGGCCAGTACAGGCCATTAACGGCTTTACTAGTCATACAGCCCCTTTCACCAGCCCCTGGCTTCCACTAAAAATGTTAACTCAGTGACAACTGCCTAACAGCATAACACAGTTCATCAACAACTTTGTTGTCCAGCTCATATCAGATTAGTCTAGTCTATTTAAGTTGAGCAGATATATGAGGTCTCCTTCGTCTTGGTAATATCCTTAAGTATGCTACACCAGTGACAAAGTCATAACAATACAGGCATACATTTTCATATATTTAATTTTTTATAGCCATAACACATACACACACATCACTACCCACCAGCAATGGCTGACTGAAATTTAAATGTAAATGACACTGCTAGATAGGGCAAAGAGATTATTTAATTAGAAAATACTTACAAAGTTTTAATTGTGTGGCACCCCTAACTGTCAAAGAAAGATCTAAAATGGTAGAAAGGTGAATGGGATGTAAAATAATATTCAGACTCCGCTCATTCCCTAAGAGGTCCTCGCTATTGAAATCCACCAAAAGTAGTAATTTCAGGGGTGGGCCTCCTTGCAAATCTCTTGCCCTACTATTATCACCTGCAAATCCTGCTTGACCATATATGAAAGTGCCAGCACGTTAGATGAATTTGTCCCTGCACATGTAAAGCAGAATGATCATCTAAAAGAACAATTTTCTAAAACCAAGGTTGTGATCTTCTCCAAAAAGAATTTCAGACATAATGCTCCATGATACTATGTAATGAAGTAATATAAAGGACCACATGTAGGGATTGATTCAAAAGAGTTTATGAAACTACAGCATCTATTCCCTCCTACACAGGAAACAGGATTTTTTCTCTATTTACACTGAGATTATTGTTCTGAGGCAGAGCTGAAGAAAATTTAGTCACAAGATGTGCTCCAGACAGGGGGAAAGTGACCTCAACATGGGAGAAACAGTATTTATTATTAGGGTTACTACAACACAGTGGCTCATAAAACTATTATTTACTGCAATCAGTAGGACACTCTCCATTACGTCATGCCTCATGAATTTTGAGATAATTTTCAAAGAAGTTTGTATTGCCTATAAGCATAATCTTGTTATGACATCTTTATCTTGCCACATGAAATTTTACTCCCATTCTTCTTTTATCCTAGGGATCTTTAGTTCACTCCTGCTATTAATAGATGTTAGACCCTCTGTCTGGCTCAGCATGCACTGATATGCTATATTTCACTGGAGCTAACAGTTAAAACTCCAGCTCAGCCAGAATTGTCTCTTTTTAAAACGACTGCACAGACTGAGCAAGAAAAGAGCTCAGTAAGGAGAATGCATAAGCTGACTATAACACAGTTAGTACACAACACTGCAAGGTTGCAAGAGGATAATTAAACTGGTTAAAAAGCCTCATCTATACAAAGAGTTTAGAAAAAAACTATTGAAACAGCCATTCTACAGCATGGTGTCCTAAATATTGCCAATTATATTCTATCAGGGTTTGAGAGACGGAACCCTTGGATAACTTCGAAGAATAAATGTACACTAAAAGTTAAAATGTATTATTTATTTGTTTATATACTGCCATAATGTTCAAATTTAATTCAGGCTTTAGCAACTGGAAGATTGCTGGGTATCTATTCAGCCATAAAAAAGCAATGACAACCTTTCATGTATATGGAATTTTAAGATAAAGACACAAAAAATCCGTATCTCTTCTCTGCACCAGTTAGGTCTTATGCACAGAGCGGGGAGTTCTCAGAATATACAGAGTACAGACGTGATGCAGTCATCTTCATGTTCCTCTCTCCCAGATCTTTAGAGTCAAAGAGCTCCTACAGCAGGCAGTACCAAAAGACTCCTTTTGTTGAATAAAAATGAAACTTTGAAAAAAAGTTTATTATTGTACACGATTTGAATACAAACTCTATAATGTTGCTTTAAGAGACATCAAAACCTCTACTGCAGTAGAAGAGGTCCAAAGACCCCTCTTAAATAGCAAGGCGACCACAACATAATGTAACTGCTGCTTCTTATGCATGGTTTATACTATTATTACCATATATTATTATTACTATTCTCTTGTGCTGACCCACATCTGCTTTTTGTATCCACTCTTTCCTTTGTACCGAGAGCCCAGTCCTGCAAAACCTGACACTAACACTTTACTCTGAAGAAAGTCAAGTTGCATTTCAAAACCACATAACTCAAATTTCATGGGGATTTACCTCAAAATCCCATTGCAAGAAGTTACACAGATTAACTACAGTGTGTATGTTTGTGTGTTTCAAACCTTCGACCTGCTGTTTCATTTGAGGCCCTCTAGTTACCATATCATTGGTTTCATGATTTCTTAAGTGTTTTCGCCTTCTCTGCCCTCCACCCAGTTCTTGCATTTCCAAACTGAACAGATTGTTTAAAGCAGCTGTTCCTCACACAGAAGACATTCCATACTTTTAATCTTCATCTCTACAAGATCTTATACCCACTGCTATCAATCTTTCATGATCTTTTCCCTCCTATCACAAAGGAATAGGAAGACTTAACTTTCTGGGATGACCACAGCTGCCAGTTGCTGGCTTTAGAAAGCAGAAGAGTCTACAACTGACTGTAAGGAGACAAGACGGAGCAACCCGATCTAGTTGGAGATGTCCCTGCTCATTGCAGGGGAGGTTGGACTAGATGACATTTAAAGGTCCCTTCCAACCCAAACTATTCTGATTGTGGGAGTGAAATGTTGGTTCTCATCACCAGTGCAACAAACAGTACATGACAATGGCATCACAGCCACTCTTCTCCCCCCTCCCTCATCCACTTCATTCACTTTGATCACATGAAAAACTGAGACGTCCAATTATGTAGTAGAAATTAAAATGACAGAGAACATCAGAAATTAAATACTGTGATAACTGTTCCCCACTACATTTTCCGCATTGGAGCAGCACAAATGGGGCAGAAAGTCACCATATGAATTACACATTATTAACTTTAATTATTCAACACTAAGAGGAATATTTTCATCAGAAGATTTAAAGAATGCATTTCTCCCATACAGCCATTTTTCAAGAAGGGGGTAATTTAAGATATAGCTTTTTACTCAGCGTGCCCAATTGGCTATCTTAAACAATTCTTTGCTCGTATGTGAACAGGTAAGATCTTGAACTCCCCTCACGCTTTGTATAAAGATTCTATAAGCTGAAGAACTACTTTCACTGAGACTGTTCAGAATTTTTTTACTATTATAACCAGCAGTGAACAGGTGCAAACAATCAGTACTCTAATTCAGGCAACTCCTGAAGACTAAACTCCACTAACAAATGCGATACACAGAACCTGTTGAGCTCTATTTCCATTCAAGCAGTTTAAATTACCCCATCCCTGCAAGGGAAAGCACCTCCTTACAGTAAGGGTTAATGCAAGGATGGGCTTCCCTGGGGTCCAAAGCTTTTCTGAAAAAGGCACAATCACTCCATGCTAGAAATAAGTTACAGTAATTGCCTTTCAGGTGGTTTTCGAAAGGTTATTCTGTTACTTATACTCCCAGGGGGAACTAAGCATTCAGATGGTACATATATATACACATATATAAATTTTTTTTTAAACAGGATGTACATTGTGCATTAATCACCTACATCAGTGAATTAATGCACAGGTTTCTTTAAGGTGCATTCACAATTATCTCTGAGTAGTACACTACAGTGCCTCACAGGGGCACACAAAACACTTAACCTTCCCAATGTTTAATGCCCAGAACAGACTAAGTGCCAAATTGGGTGGGTTTCATCAGTTTTCAGCTGCATGCTCCAAGCTTGCCTTAGCCTGGCTTTCTATGTGCTTGTTGTTCACGGACCTAATTCAATACATGCCATTTATAAAGTTAGCAAAAGTTTCCCTGATTTTATACTGAACTGAACTTAAACAGCGTTTCTGTAATCTTGGTAGATAATAAATTATAAATTAAGTTCTACTCATACTAGTGACCACTGACTGGAGGAGATAAACAAGACTTGGGTTTAAGCACTCACCCTGTTATAAATTCCAAAGGTTCTCTGAATGATGATGATAAAATTAAAAGTATGGAGGAAAAATAGACAAAAAAAAAACCCACTAAGAAACTATAACATGAGATCTTAACGAGGATGGGCAGGAGCCAACACGAAGCATACATTCTACTGCAGCTCAGAAGCATACTGGGGATGATCTGTTCTGTGAAAGTACATGATAGGAGACATCCAGGATACCTTTCAATGGATTTTCAAATAGGCTGAAATAATCAAAACTGACTTTTTATTTCTTATTGGAGACCCAGAAACTGCTGGAAGAGTACTTTTAGCTTAGTGATTCCTATTCTGATGCAGTTTGTTCTGATATTTAATTGTCACTATGAAAATAATTTCCTTCATGCTCTGCTAACTGTATTCTAAAGGAGCCTTTCCCTGATAATAGCTTCAAATGCTAGTTGTTGTGACAGACTCTTCTCCTTTGAATTGTTTTGATCTTTGATGAAGACAGATCACGTTTATCTTTGCTGGAGAGCTTCAGAGGCTACCATCTTAGATTTCAGCATACTTCTGCCCCCACAAGGTATGTATGATATTCTACTTTTACCATGAAAAGATATAATAATTATATTTTTTATCATTAAACTGAAAAATATAAAAATCCTGTTTTAAAAATTCATTAAGACTTGAATATATACATATAAGGATATACCTTAGAAAAAATTATCAGTTATAATGCTGCTATGTGGGAATTAAGTTACAGTTATATATACCCATCCTCTATGAAAGGCTTATTAGCCCAAATTAGTCCACGCAGCATTGCTCAGTAACCCGTGATCTTTTCTAAGGATTATGAGGCTGTATGTGAATTGCAGTAAAAATCTGTGCTCCAGGAAGCCTGTAGTTCTGCCACCTTTTTAATTTGTCCTTTTCTTTCCAAATTAAAAAAGTTAGCAGTGCAGCTAAAAGGCACTTCTATGAAAGCACAAATGCAAAATAGCTGCCTGCTTCCCTCTCCAAGCAGTTCCAATGAGCATAACAACTTCATAAAGCAACACAGAAATATGAATTTAAAGTTCAGGGAAAAATCAACCATAATATGATGTAAAAGTTATTGGATAATGGAAAAATTTTTCTAATTCACTAAGTGTCTACCTTGTAGAACTTCTCAAATTCAGAGATTTAATAACTGTAGCCTTCAAACAGCACCAACAAATAATTCTTTTTTTTTTTGCATAATCCACAAGTTTCATTTTAGTATCTTCATTACACCACTGTGAAACAAAACACTCTGACTGAGTGACATCATGCACTAGAGGACAGCAATAAAAGAGTAAAATCTAGCCTTCCAGCCATTATTCTTTGTAGTTTGACTTATTTGTGAATCCAAGTACTCACCAATTTAGGATTTAAAGGAGTCCAAAATTCACACCTAGTGGAAGCTTTTGGAAGTGTATTAAAACTCTTTTTTCAAGCGATCTTTGTCTCCACTTCTACAGTATATTTAAACAAATTGGCATCGAGTGACAGCTTACTGTAATAGAGAAAAGAAATAATGTTGTAGCAGACACAGAAAGAAGACTTGCCCCCACAAGATATGCCTGAAAAAGGAATTCTAACTTCTGGAAGAAGACTGGATCATTTTAATTTTTTCCCAAAGTACATTATAATCCACTGCAGATCAATATAAATTCCCTGAAAAATCTCAGAACATTTTTGGTTGGGCCACTACATTGAAGCCTCATGTAATCACTACGATTAAATTCAGCTGCATTAGTGTAAGTGCATCAGATCTTAATCCTCTATCTGTGAAAGATCTAAAGATACTTTCTTTTTTAATCTATACAATGTAGTGTCAATCTCCCCAAAACCAGTAGAAATGTCTAGCTAATTTTCACTTTTCTTAGTGAGTTTTCTGTACATCACATACTATGGCTTTACTTTGCATTGTAACCATTTATATTCAATCTCCAGTTATTATGTCTGGATACATTTGGTATTGTAAAAACCATTTCAGTGCACCTACTAGTATTCTAGAGACTCCGCCCTTCCAGCAATATGAACAGGATAGTAAGTTACAAAAATTTCACAAGTTACCTCACCTCATTTGAGCTTCAGGAACTTTGAAATACTGATGTGTTAATTCAGTATCATGCAACATCTCAGTCATCTACGTGAGCCCTGATGGAAACTGCACAGCACAAACAAAATCCAGAAGTTACAGAACATCCATTCCTTTAATGAAGTCTAGCGTTCCTCCACAGTATTTCCTTCTCTTAACATTCAGTTGTATTCATGGAATACATCCTTACTCCATGCTAGAGTGAACTCCAGCCTCTCTGTTCACCCTGACAGCTGCCAGTGAAGTATTCAAGGCTGAACAAACAGCTGAAGCCTGTGAAGTTATCTCAAGGACACTGTTACCACCTGAAGTCTCTTACTGCTTGTTAAGGGGCAGGGCAGGGTGACTCTGTCCTGTAGGTCACTGGTAGAAAAAGCTGGATTCATGAGACAAAACAAATTAAATTAATTGCACCATTTGGAAAATACAAGAACAAAGCAACATGCTGGCTATTCTACTTGAAACATCACTGTTGCCTTAAAACACAAAGATGCACAGGACTTTCTGGCTCCACATAACCTCAGTCTTCTGTAGTTTTAGAAGTAGTACAAGCAATCTACATCTAAAACCATACAAACCTATGCGTGTTTTGAGACTGTATCACTTCCAGTGTATTGTTTTTGTAAGAAGAAGAGCAACACAATCACTACATAGAATTGAGTTTATTCTATTATCCCCGTTGTGTAAGTTGCTCCATGTTATTAAATTGCTTTCTACTTCTCAACAGAGAAATCAACTATTTTCTCTAAGCAAATCCCATTAAATAAAAGTTATCTGCTAACATTCTCACAGATTTATTGTGGGGTTATTGGGGGCATTTTATTTTTTTTCTCATCTGAAGTTTCGAACATCAGACAAGTTATTCTAGAAGTTCAGAAGAGGTAAAACTACAAAGCAGCTAAGTTGTTTAGGTCAATAATGAGAACAACAAGTGGGAGCAAAACAAAAATTTCAAAGACGCAGTATTTTCTTCCTAACACAACTGAGAAACTTGACTTCTTGACTCATAATAAAAATGTAGTATACTCAAAGTGAGAAGCAATTATTTCATTTCTTTGAAACATAAATAACATTATCATTTCTACCTTTCAGATCAGTATGTACAGCTTTGTAGTTTCTCTGAGAGTAGTTTCAGATTGTTTCTTCTCATTCTTAAAAATGTCTGACACAATACTAGTGTCCTCAAATTTTCTACTTTGATTGTTTCTTTTAATACAAGTTACGGAGTTACCTCTTTAGTGGATCTCAAAAAAAACCCAAAAAGACCTGTGTACAAATAAAATATGTGAAGTGACAGCTCTTATGTTTACCTTAAATAATGGAGCTAAATGTAACTCAATTGCCCAGTTAAAAACTGGAGAACATTTACAGAATTATTTATTTAAATATCCTTTGGCCCTGTATAAAGCAATTGCTCCCAAACTTCCAGTCGTGATCAAAGCCGTAAGTATAACAGAAGCTACAATACAGGTGAGGGATCACAACTTCAAAATGATCTTCTCAAAACAGGAGAGTAAAGCTAGTTCCTGAATGATGGGAAACCAATAATTATTGCATGTTCAATTTTACTGAAACATAATAAAAAAAAGTTTAAATTCTCACACGAAGTCAGACCTGCCATTAAGACTCACTAACAACAAAAAAGAAAAAAACTTCTTTTAAAGTTCCAAGCCTCCAATACCATCACTTCTTACCATCAGGTGACAGTATTGTGTAACACTTCCAATTCCCTGATTTAGTTGGGGGTAGAGGAACATGTGTAACATTGTACAATTCTATAACTATCAGAGAAATGGAATTGTTTTAAAGGCACAGCTGGGGTAGTAATGCATACAGTCATGTAGAGAAAGACAAAGCAAGTATGAATACCAGATTAAACAAACCCTCATCTTATTCTTTCTTCATATGAAAATTTGAAAGCATTTATATTGTGCAATGCGCTAAGGTTGTTCAATTCCATCATGATATTATTTGCTTTAAAGGAACCAGTTGCCTGCATCCTATTTTAAGATGCAGCTTACAAAAAAAATCCATTAAGTGTTCTTTCACAATTTTATTTGAGCATTTATCTATCCATCCATCCATCCATCTATATGCTATATACACACCCTCTAATCGGACAGAAAAAGTCATGGCTGAATAGATCAAAAGAGTTTTTCCCCCTAAGGACTCAACTGCCTGGGCTCCTTGTACTAAAAGCAGAGAAAAACTGAGGCAATTATGAGAATCCCTGTCCTTTTTATGAAGGCACAGAGCCACTGAGACAACAGACACTTTTCGGTATCTCTGCCTGTTGTATCATCCAAAATAGTACCTGGCAGAACAGCGGTGTGCAGGGGTATCCAGGCTACCAGGTTTGGTAGGAGAAGCACTACAACTGCACTGGCACAGTATTCTGGCCCTGCTTTCATGCCCTGTTTGGTTCAGGAATAGCTTAGTCGTCTCTGTGGGGCACTGCTTTACGATGCCATTTGCATTCTCTTCATCTCCCTTTACAGGCTTTTCATTCAATCAGCTAATTCATTCCCGCAATCGCAGCTATGTTCTATTCACTGGTGACTCACAGACCTACAACCAGCTCTGACACATTTTCTTATATTCAATTCAGTATAGCAACATCTTTTTCTGACATCTCCCCAGGGATATGTCTATCAACTGAAATTTCAAAGGGGTCTGGATGCCCACGGAATTGCAATGGAAATTCAGCGCCTCACTGCAGTAACATTAAAGATGGGGAACTCAAAACAGTTTTGACTCATCTTTTTTTCTGAAAATTATCATCTACTGATCCACTAATTGTCAGGGCACAATCAGAAGATGTATTTGGCTTGGGAAAACCATCCTTCTATAAATACTTGTAACTACTAAACTACCATGGAGCTGGCCCTGAAAGAGCACCTATTATAATATGTCCTCTGATATTGATCAAATTAACTACTTTTTCCCGTTGAAGTCAAAGGCTGTATTTACATTTAAAAGGAAGTAAGTAGAAAAACTGCAGAAGAAAAACATTGATTTTACTTTCTGTTATTTGTTCGTCTGGGGGAGTATTATCTTTAAATATAAAATCCTGCATCTTCACATGGAAGTCATAATCTTCCACTTCTTGCCCCGAACTCATACACAATACAATAAACAAGACAGCTATCTGGCTTACTGAAATACAGATAAGCTTATAGGGTGGGAATCTTAATTTGTAAGAATATAACAAGGAAGTCTTGATATAGCTGGTCTAGCTGCATTTCCATATCCACGATCCGTAAGATGGACAGGAAAAAAGTCCTAAATTTTTATCCTATGTAAATATTTTTTCAGCAATAATTTAAGTATTTGGTTAGTGTTGTTCATGAAAATACACAAATAAATAATTGTTTAAGTGCCACCATATGTTAAGCTGTAGCACAGCCATGCAGAGACACAGTACAAATTTCGCTAACAATTATATCTTCAAGTATATGACTTAAAACACCATGTAACAGATATTAATATCTACTGAGGATGTTTTTCCAACTGAAGTGGTAAAGGTGATATCAATCAAGTTATAACTTTTCATGGGATTAAGCCTTTGCATAAATATTAATCCTTTTACTCTGTCTGGAGCTGTGAAGAACTTCACAATATGAGCCATTTTCTATTTTATATTTTAGGAGCATAAACTGCCTATGGTGCATTTTTATAATGAAATGTGCACTGGGCCTGTTAATGTGATTTTTTTTTTTTGCACAGCACTAAAAATATTAGCTTCAGGTTTTGAGCTACTTATTAAAATCTGCTTTCAGTGAGAAAAAAATGCTTAAAAGCAGCATCTGTTTTCATAGAAATAACAGTAAATTTTAGATAGGAACTATACTGTTATTATTTTGTTGAAAACTGAATGATTGCATTGCACGATAATTTACATCATGTAGTATGCACAAATTATTTTTTTGCCATTTCATTAGATCACTCTGCGGGTTTTTTTGAAGCAAATACCATTCAGAAGCAATTACAGCTTACCTAGATGTTTGAATCATGTAATTGCTCAGAAAACCTCCAACATTATCCTGAACTCTATAAAAAGAACTATCTTTTTGGTACTGTCATGTCAGCAAAACAGCTAATGGTCAATTAAGTGCATCATTCCATTGTGTTTCAGAACTGTGGTAAATCTCTATTAAACTGAAGAAAGGTAGTCTCACAGTATGGGTGCCATCACTACAAAAAGGACCTCACATCTTCTGCTCAGTTTCTTCAGTTTCTAATGTCTTAGTTCCCGTACAGCTCTCTCAGTATGTGGTAAGCAATTTGCAAAAGGTGCGCTAGTCCAAAAATAAATGTAACTTCGGAATATGTCTGATTACTGTTCAGAAAAGCAACTGACAATTAGCTGATTACAAAAACCATTAATCTTCAAAACGTTTCTCACTGCACTAAAACCGTACAAAAATCTAAAAATTGCTTTGATACCAACTTCACTGTCCATGGCTCTTCTGTGTCACATAATAACTAGTTTCTGCTTTATAGTAACTGAAGAAATGACAATCATAATTTCAGATAAATATACTGATTGTCATGGGGCTATAAATCTGTTGGGAGACAAAGTTTTCTTGCTGCAGAGAACAGTAAATACCAGCTGTGTTTCCAATTACATGTGTCTGCTCAGGGAAGGTGGGATTTTTCTCTTCCTTGACGACTACTCCTTTAGGAGAAACAATAAAAAAGAAAATTATGACTGTGACTGTGATAGTAAGCCTACGAATCAGTAGTACATTCAATGTAAGAACTAATACCTAAAAAAAGCCTTCTCCCACCTCCAAATGGTTGTGGTGGGTTGACCTTGTCCAGCTGCCAGGCACCCACCCAACCAGCCGCGCTCTCACTCTCCCTCCTCAACAGGACAGGGGAAGAAAATAAGATTAAAAAGCTCCTGTGTCAAGACAGACAGGGAGATCATTTACCAGTTACCATCACAGGCAAAACAGACTTGAAAAGTAATTTAATGTAGCACCAATTAAAAACAGAGCTGGATGGTGAGCAACAAAAGACAAAAGCTGTAACACCCTCCCCAGCCCCAACCCCTTCTTTCCAAGCTCAACTTCAATCCTTCATTCCCAACTACTTTCCCTCCTCACCCCACCCTCAAGTGCCACAGGGAGGATGGGGAAAGAGGGACTGTGGTTAGTCTGTAACCTGTCCTCTCTGCTGCTCCTTCCTCCTCACACTTCCCCTGCTCCAGCAGTCCTCTCTGCAGGCAGCAGTCCTTCAAGATAAACCAGGGATGGGTACCTCCAAAGGTTGACAGTTCTCCTGACAGTGCCTGTCAGGAGAACCTGATACTCCATGGGCTCCTCCATGGGCTGCAGTTCCTTCGGATAATATCCATCTGTTCTGGCATGGTGTCTTTTACCAGCTGCAGTGTGGATATCTGCTCCAGCATGGTTGTCTCCACAGGCTGCAGGGAAATACCTGCTCCACTGTGGTCTCTTCCATGGGCTTCAGGGGAATATCTGCTCAGGCACCCGGAGCACTTCCTCCCCCTCCTTTTCAGACAGCCTCTCATACGAATCCCCTCAAAGCGGGTTCTAGCACAGGAATCTTCCCAGTTTCCTCCACACTTTATACCAATGTGAAATACTAATTTTGTTTCTTTTCAATTTCTTCTTTTGCAATCTTGCAAGCACTCTTGGATCATTAAGGGCATCTTGCAAGACTCTCCAGCAAGTTTCCTGATGTGTCACGGAGTGAAAATTTATTGGATTTGATTCTTTTTTGCTAGTTTTTTCCTCAAACTTCTTTCCTTCTATATTTCATCTGCCTGAATTTTTGATCCGTTCATCATCTGAACATGGGTAAAATTCTTTAAAATATGCCAGTCACATCTCTTCCCCTATACCTTTCTAGTCATGAAGGTTTTAAAACTAAGCCTTTCTTAAATAAGTTGCATCTGTTGATCCTCAGATTCCAATATGATGTCCTCATATAGCCTTTGAACCACTTGCAAGGGTAGAATTCTCTTGCCTGTCTTTTGAGCTTCCTTTATTTTAAAGCCAAAAATATTTCCTCACTTTTATAACTCTCTATTGGAATTTAAAGACCATTATAGTAGACTTCTGGATAAGTTATTGCCCCCACCTGCTCTGGAGATGTATGAATCAGGAAAACAGGAAGAGGGGGGAAAACTGGAAGGGTTTTTGCATCACCTCAAAACTGATTCTTGTGGAGAGAGAAGCTAACCTGTGCCGAAGTCAGGGAAATGCAGCAATCATGTTAAGGTAAAGAAGTTGTCCATAATTATAGGAGGAAACTGTTCCGACGTGGAGGCCAGACAAAGTGAAAACAAGCAGGGTTTTCACCTTTGTTACAGAGTATCAGCAAAATGGAAGCTATTTGGTACGGCTACCACTTAAATCTTCTCTCAGATGCTAAAGGAGCTATGGAGAGTGGCAGGCGGTACAATTCAGCATACTCACCTGGNTTTCAGCATACTCACCTGGCCCAGCATCCGCTTTCACAAGTCAGAAAGTAGGCATAAAGCTGACTAAATTTAGCCATAGTCAAGGACCAGCCTTTAAAACAACTGGCTGATGGACCTTGAGGTTTAAGAAAGGGGACAAAATCTCCAGAACTGATCATCTAACTCCATCCAGCATAACTATTAAATGGATCAAAGGTTTCTGTTGTCCTCTGGCCACAGGAGTATGGAAGAGCCTTGCACCCATATGATCACATCTAATTACAGAGAGGATTTCACACGTGTGTTAAAGTTGTCGCCTGTTATTTCAACCAATTTCATTCACGTATCTAATCCTTGAAAGGGTATGTAAGCTTATTAAGCTCAAGTTCAGTTCCTCAAATCTGCAAGACCAAGACAATGTTGGAGTGGCAGCAGAAATAATGTACTAATTATTTTGGCACATACTTCCTAACAGACACTTCTGCAAAGTAGCTCACCATCTTGAAAACTGTCCAAAAATTCAGCAATCCAAACTATATTAAAATAAAGCTATGAAGCAGCCAATTTCTGTCAATTACTTTAAGTAGTCTATTTCATGGCAAGACTTATGATAAAAACTCTAGATGAATTAGAGAAAGAAAAAATGTGATGTGACAAAAATCTCACTGCTCCTTTCCTGTCTATCTTAATATTTTTCCCAGCAAGCTCCTACCTGTCTGTGTAATTAAATTACTATGATGTTACAGGCTCAGGACCCAACGACTCAGTTTGCAGGTGTCAATCACTTTTCAAAGAGCTCCATTCATGGCTGAAAAGCCACAAATTGAACGATGACATACCCCTGATAGCGCTGGCAGTGACAGCAGCTCTTTTACAGTCTTTCAGAGAACAACAAAAACAGATTTTTTCCACTTAGAAATAAACAACAAGAAGCAGCAATCTCAGTCTGGGTTGAGCTTATCTCCATAGGTTGCCTGATGCAATTATATGGGCCTCACCAAATGTAGTCACAATCTGTTGCGAACACACCGCATGTCACAGTTACAACATAGGCTTTAAGTAAATTTTTTTTTTTTTTAATACCAAGCTAGCAGTACACTACTTCTTCTAGAACCATCTGGGACACGCACTGTACCAGCTTAAAGGCAACCACCCTGTCTAGGGGTACTTTTACTTTCAAAGATGCCACTTCAGTAACTAAATAGCAACGGTGCCATGGTAAAAAAATTAAAATTAGTATTATTTACATTATGAATCGCGTGAGAGAAAAGTAGATTAACTTGTCTTCCTTGAGTTAGCAAAATGATGTTGAGAGAAAAATCAGGGTTTACCAAATGTAGCTGTGAGCAAATCAGGATTGTAATGCACATAGTAAAACACCACCTGTTCACATAAATGAAAGGGGAAAAAAAAAAGGAATGCTAGCATGTGTTGAGATAGAAACAACCTTGACAAAAATAAATGTTGTTCATGGCTGAATTCCATTGAAAAATATTTGTAGCCACCACAGAATTCTTTTGGCCAGTCCTCTGCAAGGAATAACATAGGACAAAAAAATGTAATACTGTTTTTTAGGTGATGCTCGATAAAATTACATAAGTGATTATCTGATATACTTGCCTGTGAAAGCATGGCATTGGACCTGATGACCCAGGAAATCCCTTCCATTTAATGTCTGTAATTAATGCTCATAATTCTGCTAAGATCTCCCTCATGCTATCAATGGATGTTACTAGCAATGAGCTTCCTACAAGAATTCTACATTGTAAATAACACACATAGAGTTCATCTCAGAAACTGTGGCAACTTCACTTTAGAGGAAAAAAGCTCTACATTCAGATGCGAAAAGGAGTGAAGAAATCTTCAATCTACGTCTTTATCTGTAGGATGCAGCAATCATAGAGACAAGCTATGTTAAAAAAAAACACAACAAAATGAAAAAATTGCAGGGATTTTTGGAGATGACTATATTATAGTAACTTTCTGAGATTACATTACAGTAACTTCCTGCTGTCTTTCATTGTTACAACAATTCATGTTTCACATTCAGAGAAGAAAGAGAATATTGAAGAACCAATCTTTGAACACAAGTGTAAAATCAAAACGGTCAAATAGTATGGAAAAATGCTATGACTTCCACTTGTTGTCACATTGTTTTTTCCTCCTCCGTATAATCATCTACGTCCACATAAATGCCATTTTTTCCACAATATTGCTTGTTTGTGAAATTTATTACAGTCCACTACTTTCTGCACCCATTCATGACCAGAAAAATAGCACCTTAACAACGCATACACTTAATGTTCTTACATTTTAGGGGCATAACACCTACTACTTCTAGTACAGTAATGAAAGGCAAATTCTATCACAGTAAGTCTGTAGTGCTAGATAGCATATAATAACATTAATACAACGTGCTCAGTAACTGTTACAGAAATATTAACATCTGAAGTGCTTTCAATGACTTATCTTCAATGGTTCTGCCATTCCTAACTCTGTCCCCATGTTTTCATGCACTTGTATTTATTAGAGGTTTTCATTACTCTGACTACTGACCATACTGCCTTATCTTACTGAACATAAGAAGAAAATAACACAGAACACGTTTGTGTTTCCTACATATAAACTCGTAAGTTTTGCACTAGACTGCCCAGGCTAAAGAAAATACATTTGTCTTTCAGCTTCATTAAGCTCTCAGCTTCCTGTATCTCAGTATTTATTATGCAGTCCTCATGTTGTTTTGCATTAAAAATGACAGAAATTGTAATTAGAATCTGCTTGAAATCACCGATACAGTTTTATTTTTCTGTTTCTTGTATGAAGTGATAGAATCGTACATACAGATTTTACCTTTCTCATTTTAAAGATAATAGTTACTGAAAACCTATTATGCTAACCATTTCCACACTGTATTCTGCATTTCTCACACTTTAACCATAAGATTAAACAATTTTGCTTGAAAGTAACTAAGACTCCCCCAAAATACAAATCCTGAATAATGAAGTAACACGAAGATATAAAGAACATTTTAATGCAAGGTAGCTATTTTTCTTAAACATATTGACAAGCTGTTGTATCAGATGAACCATTTCCTTATGAAAATGACATGTATGAATACTTCATGTTAATTTTCCACACAACAATATAAACCTTAGTTAAAAACTCAGCAAACATTCAGAATCAGCATGTAATGTAAATATGGTAGAAGTAAACCAGTGAGAAGACTCAGATTTCTGTTCTATGAAACAGGTGAGAATTCCTCTTAAAATCCATTACCTTAGCAGAAGATGCACTGGGCTTCCTGCACTGGTAGTCTACAGTTCGAAAGTAATCTCTGCTATATTATTTACCTTCTTTTGCACTTAAAAATCCTTATTAACAAGCAAGACCTGATAAGCTCAGCCACAGGGAAATACAATTCCTTGGATGTAGGTGAAAAATTACTCATGAGAAAGAGCACTACATTTTTAGCTTTTAATCTCCAAGAAACTTATATTTAAGATTCCTATATCTAGTGCATCATAACCACTAAAATTTTCATTACTCTTAACATACATATATAGAGTGTACTATAGCATCAGAGCTATCTAAAGTAAGTCCAAACGAACCAGTACATAAATATTTAGGACTGAATAAACTCAAAAAGCAACATAGGTGTATCAGCCTAATGCAGCAGTGGCATTCTGCCTAACGTATACTGACTACTTCTTGGCTAGAAACTCCACTGTCTTCAATTCTGAAGCCTGAACTGTTTCTTATAGACATACTCCAATGTCGCCAATGTACTTCCAGAAATAAAATCTCCAGGGCACGTACATTTCTACTCTTGAACCTATCTTAAACTACCCTGCTGCAGGCAGCACGGAGAAGGTCAGAGTCCATGCCCAGAAAAATTCACACACTAGACCTTCTTTTTTAACTCTCATTGATCGTATGTTCTGCGTGTGCACAGTTCCACACAAACTACAGAAGGAAGTGGCTTCCACTCTCTGTATCACTACCCCAAGCATCTGACTGGAATGATGGTGACTCAGACTGAAACTTTCTTTCAAACTGTTGATAAACGAACAACCAAAATCTAGATCAAATCTCTCATAGGACAGCTCTTTATTAAAATAATATTCATTGGTGCAAAAAGCCTTCCAAATACAGACCCAAAAAAACCTATAGAGTTGCCTCCACTAACTCACTCAAAATTCAAGCATTGAATATAAATGGAGAGATAATCTGTATGAAATAGAAATTAGCAGATGAGTAGGAAAGCAGGATTTGCAGTTTCTATTACTTTGACATGACGCAGCACTACTAAAATGCATGAAAGCCTTCTCAGACAAATGTCTACCTTCGGCTCAAAACATACATATATATACACACGTATATATAAGCTCCTAATTCAGTATGACAAATGTAAAAGTCAACAGCATTGATATTCAGGTTCAGAATCCTCTATCACAATGGTACAAAAATTATTAAACTCCCTTGTCAGCAAAGACTGCTCTTAAGAAAACCATGTTATTCCTAATAATACCCCAAAAATAGTATTTAGCTAAGACTGAATCACTGAATGCAAAACCAAATTATTCTCCTTATACATATCCAAAATTAGCTATTTCAATATTAATTCTTTTTTTGCCCACCCTGTCCATTACACACAATACATCAGTGTACTATAAATTTAAAGGTAAAAGAAAAATGAAAATAAAACATGAACAGCTGTGATGCAGTTGCTTTGATTTTAGGTAATTTTCTTTTATCCTCAACTAGGTTAAATGTCACCCTACATGATACAGCGATAATGTCAGAAATTAACTTGCTCTGCAGTGTACTTCAAACTCCTCTCACTTTTTGACAAATGGAATAATTACAAAATGTCCATGAGACATGACTTTTAACTGCTATTTCTGTACATGTTTCTCTGCCTTTATCCTAGTCTGTGTTCCTCTGCAGACACCACTGCACATAATTCTTCCACAGACTGACAAACACAGAAATCTACAATTGTAGGGATTTCAAGGCTCAGAAGGCCCAGCATGTAGGATAAGTTCTCTTGGTGAGGCACTCTTTCATCTTATGTGGGTAATGTGCTCTAAAACAAGTCCTGAGGCATCAGCTGGCTCTGAAGGCAAAAATTCCACTAGTCAATACTGGCACTTCTATCGGTAGAAGAAAGTGGTTAAAAAAATGAAATTATGAAAAAGCATTAAAATTACATTTACCTTTATGATAAAAGATGGGTTATGAAACTGAGGCTACGACATAGAACACACTAACTTACCTACCTGAGTAACTAGAAGTTACAACAAAAAAATAAACCCTATAAAGAGATGTACACAATCATGATTGTTTCTTACAAACCTAAGTAAGAAATGTGACAAGCATATTTAAAGCTTTGAGTTTTCCATAGCAACCATCATGCAAAGGAAAAAGGAGCTTGTGAAGAATTACACCATACACATTTTGTAATATTTTCAATAAAGGATGACGCTTGTGCCATGAGATGTATAAATCAATGCCAGCTTCCTTCATTATTCACTGACTCCTTGCTGTGACCTAAGATGGTACAGTAAATCAGCTGAACATATACACAATGACTGGGGGAATTTTCTTACTTAGAAGAATAAGCTGATCTGAAAAAGTATCATTTAAATATCTGCCCACAGATGATAAAATCAGAAAAGACTTTGAAGAGCTCCTTTATACATTCNGGGGGAATTTTCTTACTTAGAAGAATAAGCTGATCTGAAGAAGTATCATTTAAATATCTGCCCACAAATGATAAAATCAGAAAAGACTTTGAAGAGCTCCTTTATACATTCTGTTGTTGATAAACCAATGTTACTCACAAGGAAGTGGTGAAGGCATTCCCATCACGTATAAAGTAGATGATATTATTATTATTATTATTATTATTATAATTATTATTATTATAAACTAAATGAACAACACCATAGCCGCAAGAAGCTGCCCTGGTAATGAAATAAACATAAAGACCATATCCTTCTACAAAGCACAGGTGGTTACAGAAGTAGTGATTTTTATACATTTTGGAGACAAACTATTCACTGACTACAGCTCAAAACTTTCCAATACATTTGCTGGGAGATAAATTTTACATGGGGATTTAAAAATGGAGGAAACTGGAAATGATGTAAAACCCATATTTGATAAAATCATGAGAATGGTGCCATGTCTGGTAGTTCTGACAAAGACTGAGTAAATTACGATTAGTAAATTACAAATTTATAATGCGTGCAAAGCATGGATGTCACTCCCTGAAATATAAAGCTACACACAAGCTCTGTAACTGAAGTTGCACGGATAACCAAAATCACACTGATTTTAGTAGCGAATATCAGAAATTGTAGCTATCATTTAAAATGAGATTAGCGAAATGGCAGGGGGGAAACAACCCAACACAAAAAAACTGTCACTATGAACTGGGTTTAAGTTTCAAAAATGTTGAAGTCTGTCTAGAATTCCTACATTTGATAAAGACTTTGCAAACTTCTTTCCACCAGTCCCAGACAAATCAGTGTTGTTTACATCTTGGCTTTTCCATTCTAGACTGGCTTCAAGAACTTAACGTCTTCCATCTAATGTGGAGGAAACCCATGTTAAGAGCCACAATTTGGCTCAGGATAACAATCAGTTGTTTCAACACAATTTGGTAAAAATGTGAGTAACTAGAATATTTATAAAATGTTAGTTCCTTGAGTGTGACAATGAATAGTCTGCAAATTAACACACACAACAACCTGTTCTGAAACTGTAACTATGGAATTTTTTGTTACACTTAAAGAATAATTAGGACTGCCATAAATAACTTGCTAATAAATCCGAACCTTACAAAAGAGGTAGAGTGCAATGTGCTTTGGCCTCGAAGGTGAAAAAGAAAAAGAAGTCTCAATATTATTTATTCAAAGCAGAAGATACTATTATTTATTTTATTCATATTAGGCACCAGCATAATACCAGCAGGAGGAGAACTCAAAGTTCTCCAGTGAATTAGCTGCAAATGACTGTACATTTGTTCAAGATAAGATGAGCAGGGATTTAAGCTACTGTTCTACTCATTTGTTTACAGACTTAAAATATCTTCAGACTAAAACCACTTATGCTTTTTTGTAATTATTCCCAGTCTCCTCAAGTATTGCACTACATTGATTACAGTGAAAGTTGTAGTCTTCCCTGCAGTACAAAGAAAAAATAAGTTCATATATGAATGACAGTACTAAGCATGAATACTTGAATTTTTATACAAATGCAAATGGATAAATGCAGAAAACAACAAACTCTAGAGATAATTATTTGCCACTGAATACAAGTATTTTAAAATTACACACATATAGGAAAATTCAGCAGTCTACCATCTGAAAATGAGGGTAGTCTTACGCAAACTGAGACACAAACACTAAACAAAACCAGGTTCTGTTTGTTGGGCATTTCCTATCCCGCAATTTTAGAATCAAGTGAAAAGATATCAGCATTTTAAGCTGCATTTTACTCCTTCAGCTACTGAAATCCTTCTGGATTCAAGGACACAAATATTATCAAAAAAACAAGAGACTGTTCACATTGTTAACATAAGATTCTAGAGAGTGAACAGCTGTAGTTTTAGTGTCATGAAAGCTAAATTGCACATTTTGTATTAATGATTTGGAATTATATCTAACATAAAAGTTTCCAGATGTCTTATTTCCTATTTTTGATATGATAATGAACCAAAATATGGTTTAATATTGAGTACAGCTATATTCAGCCATTCTTGTTTTCCCATGAATAAGCTGCTGGTACTGAAGGGAACACCCACATGCGCTTCTCATGAAATGAATATATTATTCCTGCTGAGCAAAGTGTCTGGTCACACAGAGCTCATTGCAGGATAATTGTCTAAAATGGTAAATTATTTATTTTTTTGCTTGTTAGTTTACTTCTAGAAAAGCTTTTAGCACTTCGTGCATTGGTGAAAGATTCCTGGCTGACGATCCTAGAGAATAAAATTAAGAAGTGCAAATGTATGAACATGGTTTTATCACATCGAGGGGCACCACTAGGGAAAAAAAAAAGTTTACTTCTTGGCTTCTTTACAACTTTGTCAACAGAGAGGCTAATTAGTAATAATTACAGCAACGGTTTTACAGCATACATTCAAATAGACACTGTTCTGACCTTCTTGTTATCAGGATTGTCCCTATAACAGCAACTAAATGCTACTAGCAAGATCTCAGCTTTTCTAGACGTTATATGGACACATACAATAAGCAGGCCTTTTCCTCAGAGTTAATGCTATATATACAGACCACAGACTAGGTACAAAACCACATTTGAAGAAAACTGAGGAAAGGAAAATACGAGCGGACAGAGCCAATGGACTTGTTTTAAAGGAGACTTTTTCATACTGCACTAAGACTAAGAACCAAATCTTAAGTCTTCTATTTCTGATGCTGTGCATATAGAAGCAGGAAACGCAGAAACTTCTCTCTTATCACTTTTTAAAGCATCTTTGAAGTCTTAAGTCAGAACTCTGTTAACTTTCGTAATGAAGTAGCAAACCTTGACAGCATTCTGCTGTTCACTCTCTGTTGATGCAAGACTTTTTAAGCTGCAAAGCAGCAAAGTATTTTTACAGGTAAGACATAAACTACACATCAGTGAAGATATACATCTAAGCATCATAAAGAGTATGATCCCTGGTTTACCTGATATGACATCGCAAAGAAACTTAGAAATTCATCAACAAGTTCATTAAGACAGTGTGGTACCTGGGAGCAGGCTAACATTGGGGAAATATTTCCAGAGGTTTCTATATCTACCACTGACTTGTTATCACACTGGGGAACTCAACGCATCTCAAGGCTGAGAAGCACCACATTGCAATCACGTAAGCTTGTTAACTGTGGTGCTGCTTTACAAATTTAGCCAGCAGCAACTCTACCAGATTGCATTTCATTTTCTCACTGAAATGTACTGCAAATACAGTTCATCTTTTTTCTTTCCCTTCCCTCACTATGCCTTTTGTGAGTTGATGATGTTCATATATCCGTGTTCCCCTAAGCCTAGGAATACATTTTTGTAGTGGTAATTGGAGAAAAGTAAAGATTGCAAGAGGCAGACTGACAGTCTGTCCTGTGCGTCAAAAATAACTCTCCAAGAGGTAGACCACGTGTGTCTAGATAGCAGCTTCAGACCAGGTCACATGAGAAAATATTTTATCCCTAGATAGGAAGCGTGTTTCTGTACAATGGCAGAGAATAATGCTAAAAGTAAATAATTCCCAAAATGTGATTAGAGGATTAATTTTAGTGATCTGCATAGAGATGATTTGTTGCACACTACTGAGTTTCTCTCATTCCAAGGCAGCTCTTGTCATTTTACTAACGTTCATGTTCATGCAAGCTCTTAGATTTTGGCATGTTATGACAGAGAATTAAAACTTGATGCTCAGCTGAAGAAGCTTAGTTCATGACATTGTAAGTATACAAATTCTTCCTTTTCTGTACACTGAAAATGAGATGCCAAAGGGATTTGTGACATGCCCTGAAAGGTGACATGCCTCAGCCCAACAACAGGAGAAACTGAAGAATGAGGAAGAACTGAATGCCTGTACCTCTTGGGAATTCAGGAATCTCAGTGATCCAGAGTGTGACTCCGATGCCTGGACTAAGGCATATTAGTTATTCTTATACACAAACAGTGACCTGCTTGCTTTATTGTTTAATACATGAGTGAATTATCCACATTTTCTAAAGTTCTTATAGCACTCTGCTAGAGAATCTGAACGCTTGGGTTGATCTCCCTCTCCACCTTCCCCAGCTGAGACCGTATCTGCATGAGAGCTGTAGTCCTGGGAGAGTAAAAGAGCAAGTGCCAGTTTCTGTTCAGCAAAATGATGACTCCTCTGGTAAAAGGGAGATCAGTGTTGTAGTTCTCCATGGCATATTTATAGGTTTTGCATCACAGCATCACTGGATAAAATACACCCAGGCCATCAGTAGCAGGAAATTGCATTCCCTCTTTCCCACAGAGGGACCTTCGACACCCTCTTCAATACCTTCATCATTCTGAGTGGCAAGTTCCTTGTCAAGTAACGCCCAGCTAAGCGAGAAGTATACACAACTTTCTGTGCACTTAAAAGCTGCTAGTTTGAGTCTCCTCAAACTGGGGAGATCCTAAAATGCAGACCTCACAGTTCCAGTAGTAAAAGTAGTATGAAAAACACTGAATGGATGCTCCCCTCTGGCCATGTTTTTTAATGTACCTGATGTATTAATCAAGTATTATTTGAGTTTATAGACATTAGATCTGTCTTTTCTATGGTACCTAGCTCTTAAGGCCTGTAGTAGAAGGCGGCTAAACTGAGCAGGGAAACCTAGACAGTGGCATTTCTAGACATGAATATAAAAAGGGAGCTTTAAATTCCAACAGTAAATTTACTAGCAAAAATACAAGTGCATATACTGTTCTGAGTGCCTTTTCAATAAAAGTTATGGACTTAAGTATTGTCTAAATGAAAAATGGACACATAAAACCCATCATAGATGACCCCAGGAAACAGATAAATGTAGACCCAGTCATTGGACATGGTAACTTCAACAACAGGCAGCAAACATCACACAAAATAAGGAAAGCAAAAGAATAACAAACCAAAGGAAAAAAGAGCAACGAACCACACAAAAAAAAAAACCCAAACCATCAAACCACAGCCCAAAACACGTGAGCATCTATATTCTTGGATGAGAAAGAGGAAGAGCTTACAATGTTACAGAACTAGGAGCAAAGAGCAATGGATGGCAAGAATGCAATGACACACTGAAAAAAACAGCTGTAGGAAAGCATTGTATCTTTGGTGATGTAAGAGCTCAAGTCACCAGTTAGTTTCAAAGGCCAGTGTTCAGCCAGACAAGCTGAACAGAAGGCTGACTGCAAATGAGTCTTGAGTGCAGAATCCAGTTTACCAGAAAAGGTCCAAAACAGCCTGGATTTGTCCTTTTGCAAATCTAGGCCTGAAAGTTTTAAATAGATCATTCTTTAAAGCCATACATTCTGAAATCAGACTTGCAAAAATTTTACCTTCTATTATAACAACAAAAACAATTTTTAGTCCAATTGGTTTGGAAATATGAACCAAAAGGTTCAAAAATTGAGAGACATAAAATAATTAACATTAAATAGATGTAAACATCATGACTTAATACAATGAACTCACTTCAGAATAGAGGCGTTAAACAATCAAAGTTGAAAATACAGCTTCTCGTTATTGCTTTACCACTTTACAAGCATCTGCCACAAAGCAGGAAAGGAACAGAATCTATTCTCTGTGACCATTAAAACGAGTGATCAATGGCTCACAGCCACTGCAGGCAAGAAAATAAAGTTTATAAGGGAAGAAAAGGAGCAAGCAAAGCATTAGGCAACTATGTGCACTGGAAAAAGACGTCAGAAGCATACAGAAGGGGAGCATAAGAAACTAATTGCTTGATTTTTTCATAGGCTTTTTTATTATTTTGTTTGGGTTTTTTTTATTATCTAAAAAAATGGTGACTGTGCTCTCTGCTGGAGAAGAAAGGCAAGAAGGCCATACTTCTAAAATACACACCACACAAATTTAATATCTGCAACAGGGCTGTAAACCTCAAATGTTCAAATTTCATTTTTTGAACCTGATGCCATGTAGTACTTTGCAGTTTGTGTTTGTGCAAGTTCCAAGAACATTCACGGCTCCTCACTTGCAACAGGTACATGTTAGCACTACTGTCAAATAAAAGTCTCTCAAATTTTCACAGAAATTCTGTTTTTAAGGTTTTTTTTTTGTTGTTGATTTTCTTCTTTGGGTTGTGTTGGAGAAGCTACCTGACATCTGTCAAGTCAAAAAGGGATTTTGTTAGCAAACGAAAACATTCTGTCCCACTGAAAAGGCACTGGCCATTTGAGACCCTGGTAAGGACAAGAGATGCCAGTTTGTCGTCTCAAATCCTTGCCGCTGAAGAAGTCTATCAAATTTTAATATTTCTGCTAATTCAACCTTGGAATTTGACATCTGATCTACAGCATTATCACCAAGTGGCATATACTCACTTGATTATACTATTCACTTCACTTGCAGTGAAAAAAAAAAGCATTAGGACTTTTTTTTTTCTTAATCAGGCAGGTAAGTGCAGTGCTAGTAAACCACTCATGATTAAGTACTGTCAAACTTGTCAGACAGCTCCTCTGAATAATATTTTACAGTTTGACACTAATGTGCTTCAGTTTGAACGATACTGTGTGGAGTTAACATCCGAATACTAATGGTTGCAATCCTACACTGGATACATAATTAGAAGTTTGTCACACAGGGTAAGAAAACAAGCATTTAAAAGATCATAGCTTGACATCAGTACCTAAAACCAACAGAGAGAACGAATGATTTTACCCTAAATAACACCAAGCATACAGGAGGATTAAAAGGAAAAGGTGTTTTTCAAAATTTAAAAAAAGAAAATGTCCATTTGATTTTTCATTTCCAATAGCTACCACAGTCTCAGTGCTTTCTGTCCAGCATTCTACATCAGTAAGAATGTGCCTCAGGACACAAAACAAGCGTACTGAATAGACCCAAACACACATCTGTGCTCCAGCAAGTTACAATATAAAAGAATTTCTTCTCCTCTACTTATTCTTCACTTCCATTAACACAGTACTTCACCTGGGTTACACGACATTTAAGAACAGGACACATGCCAAACTCAATTTTTTAGATGTCATATACACCACTGCATCCACAGATTTTAATTCATATTTAAACTGAGAACTCAACAGTCATATACTCTTCATACCTTAAAATTGAATGCATTATAGTACCTTTACTTCAGGCATTCAGAGACTCTAGGGCAGTTCTGAAGTCCATTATAAGGGAGCAAGATGCAAAGGGAAGGGACTGGAAATAAGTATCTGCATCCTCATATACTATTGCTTCACAGAAAATAGTTGTGTGAAGCTATTAGAGTGATTTAGGACAAAGAAAAGTTTATGTGGGTTACTCATAGCCAGCAGACCCAACCCTACAATACAAGATACAGATACTCATGTAGATTTTCATACTAAAAATCTATATTGGCTGTATGTGCAGATCATATGTGGTTAGCAAATATTTATGCTGTCAGCTTCACAGTGTGGTACTCTGTACCAAGTTCTGGAGTTCTGACAAAACATTTACCTGTAACATTTATGTTGACAAAATAAGTTTAAACACAGTCAATATTATACTAACAATCCAGATACATGCTCTTAGAATGACAAAAGTAATCGGAGGGTATGTTCTCTTGTTGGGAAACCCCAAAGCAGGTGACTCGTACAGTTTACAGTTGGATAAACTATCTAATAAGATTTTTTGGACTACAAGTCCATAGAACCAGGAAAGATGCACAGGTTTTTGCATAGAGAAATTCAGAGCAGGAACATAATTCAAAGATACAGGGGGAAAAAAAATCTGCTGCTGCGCCCACAAATAAAGCATTGCAGGACTGGGTTAAAAGTGAGTAAAAACTAGGCATCATCAATATAAGCCCAGAAGTGTGGCAAAATTACACATATGTGGGGTTAGTTTCTAGATTTGGGAGAAAAACATGATTTCATTCCATAAACTATGAAATAAAGTGGTGCACATATAAAATGTAAAGATTTCATACAGCTGTTTAATTCTGCTGGCACTGAGCTTCACTGGAAAAGAAATTATTGTCCTTAGGCACTAGCACCACTGTTTGCAGTCCTAATGAAAAATCCCCATGATAGCATCAAAGCTAGGGAAAGATTTTTAAGAAGATGTGAGCAATCTAGAGAGGGCTTTAAAAAGAAGAGAAATTGTGTTTTCATTCAGGGAGAATATAGACTTGCGCTATACCAGCCAATGAAGTTCCTTAATAATAAAAAGAAAGGCTGTGCAGAAACGCTGTAGATCAAAAGAGACTTAGATGGCAAAACATGAAACCATTGAAAAAAAAAGACACAGACTGGTAGCTTAAGCTGTTGAAATCTCTAAAGCACAACTGAGATGTCCCGAGACATTTTATATGTGACCACTTACAGAGCATAGGTTCTATAAACAAAACTCCACAGTTGCAGTGTGCAGTTACACATACAAGTTTTAATACTGACTTCTCATCTTACGAAACGATGAAGCTTAAAGCAGAGTCTGTATTCTCATTAGATGACTTAAATTCTTCGTATAAAGCATGCACTGCATTCAGACAGGCTTTTAAAACAAACACATCAATGCACTAGCCAATAAAATCCCACAGAACTTGCATGATGCCGTCACATTTTGTTCTTCAGATGCCCAATACAATTCGAACTACTAGGTGATACATCTGACAGCTGAACACCACGTCCACCAAATGGTAACAAACCTTCTCAGAGAAGCCTTTTTTTAAAATTTGTATCCTTCTAGAAAAGCCCACAGTGACACCTGTAAAGTAATACATGTAATATGACTCCAAAGTAGAACTATCTGCAACTGAATTTCCTGTTTTAGAACACCCATTGCAAAATGATAAAGTAAAAAAAAAAAAAAAAAAAGNAAAAAAAAAAAATCTTGAAACTGTTTTACCGGACAAGTAAAAAAGAATTTAAAATAATGTCTTTTTTAATCAGCTACTTTAAAAAAAGACAAGTTTTTAACTACTGCGCGTGCAACTATAGCTTACACTTGTGTTTCAGTAACAGGCTTAAACTTCTCTGTCTAGATATTAGTACATAATTCTGAAAACTACTGACATGTAAACCTATTATATCAGTTTAGTGTAGTTTTATTCTCCCAGGATATTGCAAAAAGACAAACAATGGTATCTTCTCATATGATTTTATCATAAGACTCACAATATTTGAAGGATTTTTAAAAGTTTCTGTTCTTTAAGGGCTAGGCAGGTGGTGACACAAAATTTTGTCAAATCCCAGCATTCCCATGTCATCCTAGTGTGCAGGTAGGTGCCCTGTAAATACTCAAGACAAAGATTCAAATGGAAAAAACTGCAAAGCATACCTAATATAATGATCTGCAACACCATTACCAATGTAGGCACAACAGCACATAAAAAAACCCCACCAACACCCTTATCTCAGCTGCCTATCAGCTATCTACATAATTGAAAATGCCAGACTGATCTCACCTAATTTTAACCATTCTAATTTTTGGCAGTTATTCTAAACTAGTCATGGGGAGTTCTTCCAGAGTCAGAAGAGAAAAAAAATAAATGGAAGTAGCACACATAAATTCCTCTCACACTGCATATATCTCCCATCCATACTGAGTCACAGTATGGGATAAACACCTTTCTGGGACTGCCTATCCCATCTCCAGTTGCCAGGGCTATTACAGGATCACAGAATTACTGAGGTTGGAAGGGATCTCTTTAGATCACCTAGTCCAACCCCCCTGTGCAAGCAGGGTCCACTAGAGCAGGTTAGTTAGGACTGTGTCCAGCCAGGTTTTCAATATATCAACAGAGACTTCACAACTCTGGACAACATGTTCCAGTGTTTGATTACCCTGACAGTGAATTTCCTGATAATAAAAAATAGCTGCATAACTTACAAAGATTTAAAGTTCTGTGATGTGCATTCCATCCTTAGTTACTTGTTTGATACCAAACAGATTAGCTTCTGTGCCAGCTACAGAATCACTCCCTCTTCTCTAGAGCTGATTCTAGAAGAGTAGTACACTATTTCACACAAACTTCTCAAAGTGCTGAAAGCAGCTTGAAACATAAATTGCAAGGAGGTTAAGTCTATAGCTCTATTACAAAAGCAACACGTCTGGCTTTTATCTTTCAAGAATGTCTCTCATGAATAATTTTACCAGAGGAAAACACATCTATTAGTATTAGGAACCAAAACATCAGCTTTTTTTCCCTCCAATTCTTAAAGCTAGCTAGTTACTGAGCCAAGAGCAGGCACCTCGGAACATGCATTCATCTTCTCATTCTCTTCTATGCTGGCAGAGAAGCAGAGTCCTCGACGAAGACCTACAGTCTCTACTCTGACTTCACTCTAGCGAAAATTGCATTATCCTGAGGTTATCCCTACCACAATCTTGGCATCACTTGAGTAATGTAGAGAAGAATCAATGAAACTACCCCTGAGAACTTACTGTGAATCCTTAACTGTTTTGATGCATGTTCCGTCTTTAGATTAAATAATCGATCATCACTGAATTAGATGATCAGACTGAGGAACACACATAACATACTAAAACCTACCCTTATTCTTTCCTACTCCTTTTACCCCTTTTTTTCCAGTCCACAATTTCATCACCAGCAGGTACTACAGAGATGGACTTGCCCTTTTTTTGGTTTTTTTTTTTTTTTTTTNTTTAACACACATTTATGAAGTGCTTCTAAACACATCATTCTAAGTTCACCTACCACCATGTTGCCTCGGACACTCCATGAAGCTACTAGCTATTATTCTTGTCTTTCTCTAAAATGCAACAAAGGATAATCAATTATTGGGTGCAATAAACCTCTACCGCACATGAGCTTCGCAGGGAGGACCCAAAATTTTCACCATACCAAATGGGACAACAGATTGCCTGGGTAAACTTAATCAGGCCTCTTATTGCAAAACAGTTATTGCACAACAGTTATTGTACAACTTTTGTCTATTTATTGGACTATCAAGGAGGTTTGCCTCACTGAGGTGCAGAGTGAATGGCACACTCCACTATTAAGCTTCTATTCAGTATTATCCCCCTCCAAGTCCTGTCCTCATCCCAATGGCTTTAACGACCTCATTACCTTGCTCAAGGTATCCAAGCCTCCCCTTAACTCCAAACCTTTCTGACTCTCAGGTGCAGTGTCTCCTGTCCATGTAGTCCCAAATCGTTCTGTTTTCCATCTCCATGAATCACACAAGCTTCTTCCCCATTATCATCAGCGGGACACTAGGAACAGGCACTTGTCATGCAATCCTAACCACACCTGGACTGAACAAAGACTCTTCATTGTCTGTATCATTTCTCCATTGGTGAGTATCAAAGGTCTGCTGCCACCAAAAGGCACGAAGCACTTGTCAAAAACTAAACCAGAAAAAAAAAAAGAGTAATTTCATCACTAGATTCATTGAGCGATGTTAACAAAACAATATGTCAATACCACTCCTAAGGTAAAAAATGATTATTTTAGTTATTTAAAACAATATTTACTCAAATAATAGATATAAAAAAATCATCCTCTTTAATAGTTTAGAAAAATTCTTGTGTAATATTTTAACAAAGTAAGTACTAAGGACACTAAGGACCGTTATTATTTAATGACTTGTTCTGGTAGAGTTGCCAATGCAAAAATGAGAATAGCTCAACCAAATAGATAAAAATGTCAAAATACACCCAACCCATTCATTTATCAGATTTGTTTCAAGTTTTAAAATTATAGGCAGTGAAACACCATCATTTATTTATTTACAATTAAGTGAAGTTGACTGTGTTCAGATCAGTAAGCAGGCTTACCCTAACTCTAGAACACATTTTAAAGTTGCCTTCCTTTCTTCCCAATTAATCATCTATCGAACTCAGCATTCATAATGAATCTCTCTTCTCTTTTCATCTAAATGCCACCCCTTAAAACACCAATTTCTCCTTGCAGAGAAAGCAGGCAATGCTCACCAGCTTGTGTAAGTGAAAAAATGGAAGTTTATTTGTAAGTGAAAAGAGGGAATATTTGCCCAAGCACATACTCCACTTTTATAAGTAATCTTCAAAGATTAATGACGGTTTTTTATTGACTCTGGTTCACATTCAAAGACTTTTCCTTACACATCCTTTGGGCTTTACATCTTAAAGATGAAGAGTTCACAATAAATCCATTCAAAGAAGGCAGCTAAGTACAATCAGGTTGTGGTGGCATAATCCATGTAGTATTGGCTCACACAGCAGTATAAACATAATCAAGATCAGATGTGAGAAGAGGATTAAATTTCTCTGAAAACTGCCAGAACAGATGACATGGAGTTTATGCCAACTTTATGCCACTTTTACGACAGCTGTGGGAGGACAAATGATGCATGATCCAGAATAGAATAAGGAAGGGTTGGACAGATGCTACCCTGATGAACATAAACTCTGCTTGCAGAAACTTAGTGCATCAAAACACTGCAACATTTTGGATCCCACTCCAGTGGGAGTTTATATTGAAGCAACATTTTAAATCATATGTACTTTTTATCTAATTCTCTAAGCCCTAATGCCAGATTTACTGTACGATTTTCTCCAAGGCCATATGCACAGTCCTCTTATCAGACTGAATGCATAAATATCCAAGTCCATTTCCTTTCATTCAACACCAGTGACTCCCTTGTCAGTATTACTGAGAAGCTTCGCATACAGATATTTATTCATTACAGGCTCATAGAATAATTCAGCTGTGAAGGGACCTTTGAAAGGCATTTAGTCCAATCGCAACCCTCAAAGCAATACCACCTAGATGAGAATGCTCAGGGCCAATGCTCAGTCCAGCTCCGAACCTCTCCAAGGATCAAAGGCTCCCAGTTTCCTGGACAGTTCTGCCAGTGTTTGCACTCCTCTCACTGCACAATGGGGCACCTTTTTGCTTCATTTTGTTCTGCACAGGCTAAGCGTTAACATCACTAGTGTGCTTCAGAAAAATGTAAAAATCTTTCTCCAAAAGAGTATGTTCTGATCACCACTAAACAGCTCACTTCAGCCCCTCCTTGTGATGGAACTACCTAGTTCATTCTTCCTCACTTCTTTGGGCATATCTGGAAAAATAACTTATGAACTATAGTTACTGTTATGCACTCTCTGCTTTGGTGATAACTCACATTATTTTCAGATGCTGAATCTGTTATACCTTTGATTAATTGTTGCCACTGAAATACAAATAATCAAGTTGGAAGAACATGGACTTACAAGTCAACATATCAACACCTAAGCCTTACATTGCAATGCTTTGTCAAGCAATGCAAGAAATTTATTTTGGTTTGCACAACAGCAGTGGGCTTCCCCTTCTAGCCTTGTCATTTAAATACATACAGCATGATATTAAAGTAAAAATCAATAATGATCTTATAGTCCCTATCCCTGAGCTTCTGCACAAAATTTAGTAGATACGTACGAAGAGAGCTGTTTATTCCTTCCCTGTAATTAGGACCAGGCTACAGGGAAATTTATTTTCCAGTATTCTAACAGCTTTGCTTAACTGAATGATGAGAAATCCGAAATGCAAGGGATCCGTATTATTCATAATAAACGTACAGCAGAAATATAATCCAGCCTTTCATTTTTAACAGCCATTCTTTTACATTCATTATCTGGAATGTGTGTTTCTCTGCAACTAGTCGAGAAATTAGAAACCACATTAAAATACATTAATATGGAATGCAATAGACAAAACATGCAAAAGACCAGTACGAAACAGATTTCTGCACATCTATGGAGAGCATGCATTAGTAACATTATACTGCCTATACGGTGAAGGGAAAAGAAGTTGTTTATTATGGGATTCAAAGAATGTGTCTCCTTTTCCTTTCCTTCAGCAAGTCTCCTTTTCTCAGTAGATTGTTTTAGAAATCTTCCAAGATCAAACTGACCAGAATTTTCTATTGCTACTTTGCTGTCAGAAAAATAAGTGAAATAGCTCGCTCATGAGTCTGATTCGTTTCTACACATCCAGTACATAACCCAAAGCTCATTAAGATCAAGAACTACCCTTCCATTAATTGCAGCAGTCACTGGTTAATGACCAGTCTTTCTGAAAGGCTGAACAGGATGCAATTTAAATTGTCTCTTTGACTACGTGTAAAGGGAATGTCTGAATTGATTTCCTAATTTCATTTCATTATGCATGGCCCATCCTTCCCCCTTTCAGTGGAAAGATTCTTAGTCATGCACTATATCACTTAATGATTTAGCAAATATCTAGAACAGGACCTATTCCTATTCTATTTGAAACTTCCACCAAAACAGTATGGAATATC
This sequence comes from Himantopus leucocephalus, assembly GCA_003993805.1. Taxonomy (NCBI): domain Eukaryota; kingdom Metazoa; phylum Chordata; class Aves; order Charadriiformes; family Recurvirostridae; genus Himantopus; species Himantopus leucocephalus. Next base: position 61,969,578 of record RSEF01000004.1, on the reverse strand, counting down.
CATAGAATCGTGTAAGAAAAACTATTCTATGCTAACATTTGGTATAATCCTTTTCAGCAAGTCGTGGGTGATTTATTCTGTCCTTCTAACCAAGTGGGATCAAACCAATGGGTTTTATTTACTGTCATATGCTTTGCCATATATATGTAATAAATAGAGGCACATCTTTATTGCCAAAACCTATGATTACTCCAGTTTTGTACCACATCTTGTTTTCTTCATTTCATTTGGCTTGTGAAGCTGCAGAACATTTACAAAAATAACCAGCATTTAATTCTGAAACAATGTAGAACACCATTTAAAGATTGTCTAGGAGGACAAGCAAGTATATACGTATGTGAGGAGAACCATATATTCCTGTCACTGATATAAAATCCCATCCTCCAAGGTCCAAAATAAGCATAATAACATAACTTTAATTTAAAATGTGGTTAAGGAATGGAGTCCAGTCTTAAGTAAACTAAAAGCAAATTACTTTTGAATTCAACTCTAAGAGTAAGGCTGAATTTCGCCAAGGAAAAAAAAAGTAACAAAACACAACTATCTTATAAAAACTACAGAGGTACTACTGGAAAAAATAAGGTACATTCTTTTGTATCAAGTAAATTGTGATTAATAGGATATAGAAACAACAAAGAAGAACTGATACTTTTCTTCATGAAGAACTACAGATCTCCATGAACCTCTTTAAAGACTTCTGCAGTTACCAGTATAAAATGCTTTGAGTTCTCAAAAGCAGCAAAATTCAGAGAAAACATACATAAAAAAAGGTAATTAGATATTTTTTAAAATATCAGTTTAATGGTCTTCCACCTCCATGACTGCCAGTAGACGTTTACCATGATAGTTTCCATGGTATCCAGCAAGTTTTAAAAGAGCCACGGAAATAGGTTCATGTATTCACTAAATAAAAACATGGCATATCCTACACTGCTCATCCAATGGTCTTTGTTTTATGCCTCAAAGTCCAACCAATACAACTGTTTTCCACATTAACATTTATCAGAAATTTAATTAGCAAAGATTCCTGTGTTCCAGGACTGTTTCCTTCTCATCTTCATTTCTGTTAAACTTCTTTTTTCAAAGTTATTCATAGAATCACAGAACGGTTGAGGTTGAAGTGACCTCTACAGGTCACCTTGCCTGACCCCTCTGCTCAACCAGGGTCACCTAGACCCAATTGTCCAGGACTGCATCCAGATGGATTTTTATTCAAAGTAATTGTTGAATCGCAGTCAATAATTCTCCAAAATAATTGCTAACAATAAATAAAATTTTACAAAAAAAAATAAATCCCAATAACTAACGATGCACTGTTACTCGCAGCTACCTCAGGATTCAGATACTACTAGAATGATGACACCATCCTGTCACACATATTTAGTAGCTCTACACAAAAATGAACACCTATCTCTGAAAGAGACAGCTACCCAGTCTAATTCTGAGAAGTTCGATAATAGTAGAAAACCTTATAATGCTTATTCAACTTACCATAGTAGTTGGATAGAAATAGAGAGAATGAGGTAAAACAAGGTAAAAATATGAGTTTTTCTTTTCAGCCCAAACGTAAATCCTATCTTTTTTCCACCCAAATGTAAATACTATTTTAGTATAGTTTTTCTATAGAACAATTCTTCTCCCAATGGCAGCCAGACACATATTCTTCTTTAAGCTAATAAACATTGTTAGCAATCCTAGTTCTATAGCCTTCTGAACTAGAACTTGAAAGACATGGCAAAATATTCTCATTTCCTGGTCCATCTCTGCTGGTTAGATAAGAATAAAGTTCCTGAGAATAAGTCAGATACATTTACTTGCAAATTAGTAATCAAGGACTTTTGCAGAACTGGGTAAATTAGCCATGTTTTCTTGTTTGTATTAGAAACTTGATAAATGAAGTAGATAGGAAAGATGGCACCCACAAACAACTGCATAATCCTGAAAGAATTACCTCAATTATCTCACCAAAGCTTCAAATAATATGATTCATAATCCTATAAAGTAACAAGAAAATCTCCAATTTACCATTTTCTATGAAATTTTAATTTTTTTTGTAGGAATTTAAATTGTTTAACAAACGAAAATACACACATGGCATGATTAGTCTAGATCACAGTCCCTGCTGATTAGTGAGTTGGTAGCTGTTTATAAAGCTTTAAGGCTTCACTATTCCAAATTTGGTTGAAATTAGCCAGTAGTTTCAAACCAATTCAGGCATAAAGTGACACAAACCGCTGGCGTGATCTCACAAGTCAAATTTCTACAGGAAACTGAGTCAAAAAAACTGTTTTTATGAAGAAAGCAAACCATCCCTTCCTTCTCCCTGAGAAAAACCCAAACACCCAACATTATTAGAACTAGTGTTATGGAAACTTATCAAAAGAAACTGCAAAAAATATTTTCCACAAGGAGCCGATTTTGTGTCTACTGCAGATGCAAGATGCACAACCATCTGGCTCTGAAAAATATTATGCCTCTCTACAAGCAGCTATGAACAAATCAAGACATTAAGCAGTGAATAATACTCATTATCAGCTTAAAACCAAGCAGGAAAAACATCAGGAGAAGCAAGCTAGCTCTTCTCTTCCAACCAAGAGCTATCAAAAAAAAATATGCAGATTACTTAGTAAAATCAGAATTTTAAATCAGAAGAAAACAATACTGAGAAAAAGTATGTACTCTACAGTAAACAATTTTTGAGCAAAACTGTGCTTTTTCATTATCTGATTACTAACTACACAGTTAATTCTTGGAAAAAGTACAGAAGCAGATCTTCAGTTTATGTAAATGATCCTAGATCACTGAGAGTGTGTAACACGTTTTTGAACTATGCCTTACCAATAACATATAAAGGTTAAAGGCATATTTGAGTAGCTCAACATGACATCTTGAATCTGATATTCTCAATTGTTTTCATTATCTTAATTATTTCCAGAAGAATGAGAAGTTTATGATTATCCATTTCAGTTGTGACTCAGGAGAGTTAGTGCCACATTACAAACTCTTTATGATCCAGGCAACTATGTAATTTTTTTGGAAAGACAAGTAGCTCTTTTATTTCTCGCCTGTAAAACGCTAATAATTCTTTCTTTCTTTCTCCCACTATTTATCAATCTTGATCACTTCAATTACAACAACCCAACATAGCAATAATTTTGTAATATGCTAGCTATGAAATCGGACAACAAATAACACTTCCTGAGAGAAAGACCTGGTCAGCTTCTAAGGCCAAACTCTAAATACTCCTATGCATTCTTCAAAGGAACTCATGACATATTGTGAATTTCTAATTTCTGCATTTTTCCTAAACAAACTGTAGAGACCAATGAAAAAATACTTTCACAGACTTTGGACCAAGTTTTCTTGCCTGGGGTTATTATGATCTGGAAGGTTTAAACAAATCGACTAGAAGACTGGTACAGAGAAAGGCACTCCTCGCTTTTACCTATACTGTCAGCATTTTTTGTTCTTTAAAGAACAGCTGTCCTTCCTTGGATAGTTTTTCAGAATACCAGGAGGTTCTAATTTTGCAAGTTACATGGCTTTGAAGTCTGAAGATATGCGCACTGCATTTTTTTTTTAAATGAACTCCAGAAGATGTGTGGAAAACATATGATTTGTGATGTAGCCATACTGCAATTAAGTCTTTTTCTTTTAATTTCTGTTAATCACCTAAAAAAGTATTGTAGCAATTAATAAAACAGATTTTGATGCAAGCAGCACAAAGGCACAAATTAATTTGGACAGAAAAGTACTCAGATGTAGAGAAGACCTGTAACAATGGCTCAATTGGACAATATAATACTCTGATAATATAGTATGTCTGAATGTCATTCTATTTCATCCTTAGGCTGCAGCTGAGGACAGATATGCATTTTTCCCAACAGTTACAATTCTGAGTATGAAGAGCAGCAGGTGACTGTAAATCAGCAAGATTTAAAAAAAAAAAAAATTAAAGAAGAAAATCCAAAGCATCGTCCTTCCCTTACCATGTTTTAACAAGAGTTGGATGTTGGGGCCTCCACAAACAGACTATGCATCTCCCTCTTCTGTTGACCTGAATTCCTGACACACAATAATGATGCACACAAACTGGCACACAAATTGCAACATATAGCTTCTTCTTTGATGTATCTCATAGAGTTCATCTATTCAATTCTCATACTTTTTTCTTGTATTCAGCAAATAATCAGTACAGGCCCCAAGGTGTGATCTGAAAGCCGCAATATTCCGTGTTTTTTTAAAGACTTGTTACAGATACATAGTAGTGGGGGGAAACTGGAAAAGGAACTGAAGTTATATTGATCTGAATGTCTCATAAGAGCAAGTTTTAATCATGAAGACATCCTGCTACAACTTAGAAAGTGCACTTAGTAATTTTGTGCCTTCAGATAATATTTTAATAACTTTGTATAGGTGGGGTGTACCCTAGTGTTCTATAAAAATTAAAATATAACAGGACATGGGTTTGATTGATCTTGCCATCAGTTGACTGTGGGTGTCTGAGCCTGCTTTGAAATAGTCACTGGCACTACCTCAAAAAGCACCAGATGTACCATTTGCATAAGTAGGGCGTTATATGTGAGCTTTTTTCTTTTCTTTTTTGATGACTACAGATTTATGGTACTAAATGATTTTGTTCACAGATGGACAAAAAAAATCCTGAGAATCTTCTAGATGTCAGTGAGGAGCTCACTAAGTATCTAAGAGCTTATCCAGCACTGCTGGACGTGCTCTGATAGTCACAGAATGGCTGAGGTTGGAAAGGACTTCCAGAGGTCATCTGGTCATACACCTCCAGTGAGCTGTTCTCGTTTGCTCCATCACTACCACAGGACACGTGGTCTGAGAGCAGAAACTACACTACAGCTGTCCCAGACACACTTCTCATCTCTGGGAAGACACACTGATTCAACTGCAGATTATCTAAGAAAAACAAAGAACTAGTATAAAAAGCTATGTATCTGCTAGAAAATTTCCCTGTTAACAATTTAGTGAAGATGCTATGATTATCTTAAACCTGGTTTATGCCACAGGAGTGGATACAGGTGTTCACGCTGCACAGATGAACAAAACACAGGAAATGAAAACACTAGAACCTAGCCTCTTCTCCACACACTGGATAATAACTGATGGCTTTCACCCACACCTCAAAGTAGTTATGAGTTAGAAGTGCAATCAGCACAGAACATTCTTCCCAGAAAACATGTTTAAAAAAAATTCATAAAAGAAAATTACTGCCAAAGATTAAACGTATTTCAAGCAGTAAGTTCCAAACTCGTTGTGTTAATTCACTGTTTTGAATTGTAATAGATGCTTCATCTACACATGGATACACCGTAATATTTCAAAAACATCTCACTCAGTCAATGTTTGAACACTTCCTCCAATCCCAAGCATTGTAAAATAACTAAAGATAGCGTCACAAAAAGAAACAGATTTTCCCTTTCAATGAAAGCTCAAAAAGACCCCAAACTTTGGAATTCCCTTAACAGAGGAAATATTTTTGAATTTCAAAACAAATTTAGGAATAATAACATAAAACTGTCATTAATGCAGTACTGGAGGAGTACTCTACAAAAAAAGAAAAGTATCCACGAATAGATTACTAAAACCTAACATTTCAATTGTGTATTTCAGAAAACTAATCGGTAATTATCAATAAAACCAAAATGTATCCTATAGGGAACTAATTTACCTATAAAATTGAGTCTCGAAAAAAGAAAGAAAGAAATTCTGTACCCTAAGTCCTTTCTTCAAAGATCTCATAGTGATGAGAAGCCCAAGCTATAACTTTCTGCTGAATAGTTGAGAAACACTGCAATTACAGGAGAACTTGCTTTGTATTGGGCTCATTAAAAGCATAAGGACAAAAATTACTTTTCAGTTTGTAGTAATTGCATTTTGTTGACATCTGATTAGTCATGCTGGTCTTAAATGCTGACAAGGCCATTAATAAGGTGGGAATTAATGAATTAGGTAATTTAGAACATTTCTGTGTAAATAAATCTTTAAAGCAATTACCCTCTGTAATGTCATTTTAAGACAATGAGCATGGCATATTTGTGCTAAAAAAGCATTTTTAGTAATGTAAATACAGTGAGATTTTTTGAATCAAGGAAACATGCTTAAATAAATCACAAAAAGGTCAACCAGATTATACTGTTTAAGGCAAAATACTGACAGATTATTACTATATTAGCTAAATCAAATAGCTCCTACAATACCTTTACACTGTGGCAAAATAATCATCATTGAACATTACTTGTTTCTACAGAATGTCAGCTTAAAAAAAAAAGTGGGGGAGGTAATAGATGATTCTTTTGAGACTTAATGATGAAATACAATCATGCTTAATTACTTCCTTACAAGTTACCATGGGTTAGAAAGACAATTTTTGCTAACTCATTGGTGCCTAGAATCCCAAAATTCCAGTAACAATATGCTCTGATTTTTCCTCTCCTGATATGAGAATATCACAGCATAGGTGAAGAGCTCTGTGAAATGGGCAGATGAAGAAACAGTGTCATCTAGCAATAACTAGAGAGAAACAGAAGCTTTCGTACTGCTTCATAATGCAAACATGAAATGAATGATTTTATTAGAATCAAATTATTAATCTGAGTTTTTAAAATTCTAACAAAAACATATCCCAAAACGTTACCTTCATCTCATGTCCTAGAATAGGCAATACTGACTTCAATGAAATTATTACTACATGCTGTAGTTACCACTGCAGTGAGAAGGGATTCTCATTTCAATGGCTATTCAGTGCAACAGAATTTCTCTTTCAAAGAAATAGCCTTTTTTATGGCTGTAGCAGGATGCCATAAACAGTGCCTTACTAACTCTGTTTCCAGTTAAATAGCTATGAAATCATCAATTCATTAAAATTATGATAAGACATAAGACTAATTCCTTTATTGGTGATCAGAATAGGTAATTATTACAGAGCTAATACTATTTCAGTCATCTAAATCAATGCAAAATTCACAGCAAGAAAGGAAGTGTTTTAAATATCTGCTAGGGCTAAATTAATCACATAAAAACCAGTATTCTTGGACTATTTCTGCTACTAACTCATACCTACCGACTTCAAACAAGCTTTCTGTCTGTTTTTAAGGAATTTTTTTAGGATCATATCTGTAACTCAATTTCTGCAGTTTCACAAAGACTCTGGCTTCTGGTGGTGCTCTTCACAGACAGGTTCCTCCTTACGTATATCCAGTAGCAGAAGACACAGACATCTCTTTTTCCCTTAGCTCTACTCTGAAATACAGAAAAAAATAATACTCCCTTACCCTTTCATTTTGATTTGACAGACTGTAATTTCCTTTACTGTGTTAAATTGTATCAACCATTGTGAGTCTTCACCAAAGTCAATGAGACTACTTCTGATAAATTTAAAACAGGTGAACGTATTATATTCTTAGGCTGTATGGCCTCCAGACAGTGAAAAAAACTCCAATGATTAGCTGTTAGAAAGTAGTTATGTGGAAGGAGCTTTTGTGTTCTGATCTCATTCAGCGCTTTGGCATTTGTCAAACCTTTGCTTATTAATAGGGTTAGGATTTCATTCCAAATATAACCACGGAATTTTTGCCCCAGGCTTTGGCAGACCAAGATTTCTCACGTGGACTTTGAAGCAAAAGGCTCATGTAATGTTAATCAGAACAAACCTGAATGAGAAAGAAGCCTGAAAATAAGCTTTGCTAAGATGCAACTTCGCACGGGGGGTTCCTGAGAAAATGATTAATATTTCTCTACTCATATGGAAAAACACTGTTCAAACCCACTTTTTCCTTGCTCAAGTAGGAAAATGTGAACTCAAATCAAAGCATATTAGCAGCTATAAAATATTAATGCTCTAAATTTCTTCTAACTTTTTCAACACTGCATTACTAATGACAACTAATTGTAGTGGAGATTGCTGCAGGACAAGCTACTTTTGCTACAGACTTTGTATTTTTAACTCTAAAATATTTTCTTGTAAAACCCACCGGGATCCTGGTAGGATTTCACCATGTCTTCTACTATTCAGACATTAATCTTGACTGAAAATTGACAAGAAGAACCAGTAACTTAAGAAAATCTTGGCAAGCATTACAAATTTTGTATAAAATTTCTTCTGTGATATAAAGAATAATTTATCTTAAAATACTCTTGCAGAGACTGCATTCAAAGAGTGCTATACCCAGTCTCAGTTTTATTCAACAGCAAGAAGTATCTTATAATTACCACTGCCAATATTTAGGCACACATCTTTGATTTTGGCTAAGGTCGAGGTGGGCAACATTACAACTACTCTTAAGTTGCCGAAGTGGATCCTCAAAGCCAAAGATCATCAGAATTCAGGATTATAGTTTAAACATGTCACAGTCTTCTTACAAGAACTCTATATCAAAAGGGACTGGAAGATCACGCAGCTCATTCACGTGAACTGTGACACATAGGGATTTTCAGCTTCTTTCAGTGACACAGCAATGTAAAGAATACCTGAAAAGCAATATAATATTTACATCAGGAAAAGACTGCTTTACTGAAGAATGAGATCTGTTAGATACGTTTATGCCTGTTTTCAAAAAAAGAAAAAAAAATTACTCTCAGCTTTGATGTTCATATGAGAGCCTCAAAATATACAGCCTTCATCCACCCCAGATGCACAGCCTAGAGCGCCCTCTTGATGATAAATGTCTGTGTTCCTCCTAAAGGCCTGAACACTTNGACTCTCAGCTTTGAGTTGTTCATATGAGAGCCTCAAAACATACAGCCTTCATCCACCCCAGATGCACAGCCTAGAGCGCCCGCTTGATGATAAATGTCTGTGTTCCTCCTAAAGGCCTGAACACTTGCAGATCTCCCAGATCAAGTGGAAACAAAGACAGAAGTTAATGGTTGCTGTAACGGAAGTTATGGTCACCATGTTTCTCCCTCATCAGATCGCCATTCATTAGGATTGTTTTTACTCATGCATTGATTACAAGACCTCTAATTCTTGCATTTGAATTCTTGCTTTAGTGTCAAATCCTGGACCTCTCACGGATTTCCATTTTAATTTATGGCATTGCACACTATTCTCCATTTTTACTGAACCTGTATTTTTGAAATTATTTTGTCTTTGTACCCTGTAGCTTTAATATCTGCTATAATCCTAAATCAAATGAGATTGTGATCTCTGCTGCTCATTTCCCTCCCTTATCTTTCCAACTGCAATTATGTTGCTTGTATTGCTGAAACTCTAAAATTACTGCTCCCAGTCTACTCTCTGGTAGTTGATAATGCCAGACTGCTGTTCAATTTGATCGGTTTACATCCTTAAACATACCCTACTCTCAAATTTTACACAGTACTTGAATGCCTTGCCTATTTTAGCAGTCCATTTTTATTACAGTTTTGATAGTCACACTTGCATGCACTTTTTTATATGATCGCATGTATCATGATACCCTCTTTTTGGTCTGATAGTCTGTTATGATTAATATTAAAAATGCTTAATTTCAGCATAACTTCCACTCTGTCCATCTATTGACTATTGACCTTAAGATATATATGTGTGTGTGTATATACATATAATAAAAATTCTCTTCTTTCAAGTCATGGGTTGATTGAAATGAAATAGAAATGTGCCGTAACTACTTTAAAATCAAAACACTCCTAAACCCTTAGAATGTAATGAAGTACTTCCCACTTCTACAGGTATAAATTTATGTGGAGTACATCATGACACATTATGTAGGCCGCTACATTAACATTATAATTGGAGTCAAGAAATCTACAGCATTGTGATTATCCATAAATTTTAGAGTACTTTGCTATAAGTTCTAATACAATCGTCCCACGTAAAACCTAAACAACACCAGACAACTAGGAAATCCAAACAAAAATAAACTAAGAACTTAGGAATACCATAAAGTAACATTATGACCAACAAAACATTGTTTCCAACTTTTACCTTACTTGGTGTTTTAGACACACAAATAGGTACAGCACACATTCTATCAGCTAGCTGCGTGATATCAAGAGAAGCAGAGAATGCTGGAAAACTTCATACCCATGTATAAGTGCTGATGTAGTAATAGGGCATGTCCATTATTTCTTATAACAGAATACTATTATCTATAGTTTATAATACACAGTTTAGTTGCATATTGTATTTCATTGTGCATATACAACAACCCACAAAACAAACCAAATAAAACCAGACATAAAAATAAAACTGGCAAGCAATAGACAAGGTTGCCATTTTCCACCTTTTTCCTTTTATCTCATTCAATTCACAGTACCACCATCTACTGTCCTTACAATTGTTACAGAAGCTGTATTTGAAGACCATTTCATATTTAAGTGCAAATCATATTTCTACTGCTGTTTTTAATTAAAAGAGTGTGAAGTCAGTTCTGGACAGAGTCAAAATGAAACAGGAGTCTGTTTTCAAACAACTGGAAGATTCAAGGGACAAACATGACAACGTACTGTGAGTAAATTTCTAGTACTTACCATTTTAGAATGCATACAGAAATAAATAAACTGATCCAAAGCACAATAAAGACAAAAGAAAGGCTCTTGCTAATTTTAACAAATTACATCCAATGCCTCCAATTTCAAGCTTTTTCACCAGGACTGGGCCTACATCTTATGATAATCATCTTGTATGTTTTGGAAGTGAAGCTCTTTTTAATTAATGGGACAAAAATTGGTCTTACACATGACTTCAACTCACAGAAATCCTCGAAATAGAGCTTACATTAGATTTAGTGAAAGGAAAGATGATGTGGCAAGACATGTAATTTTATATTTAGTTAGAAGTGATGTTCTTTGGATCTGACATTAAAATGAAATACATGCTTCTGTTCAGTAGAAATTAAGTCTTCTGTGGCACTTCAACAAAGTTACAGATACCTCAGCAAATGTATCTCCTTATTAGAGCCTTGGCGCTAAAGGTTTGGCTGACGTGTCAAGAAACAAGCTCAATAGCTTGAGCCCTTTATGACTGGATTGAACAGTGCTCAGGGGAAAATAATGGAGCAAACACCCCTGCAATAGCAGGGAAATGAAGTAGGCATCGTGTTGTAGCAAGTCTCTTCCATTCCAGACTACTCAATTTTTACTGGCATCTTTGCATCTCAGATATGAAGAGTAACTAGAAACTGTTGTAGATGAATGTTACATTTCAGCAGGAATACAAACTTGTTCAACAGAATCTTACTTGTTTCATTACACAGATTAATAACGAATCCTCTCTGCAATGTGCCTACACAGGATTTTTATTAAACAACTCCCTGTTTGTTTCACATTGTTCTGAGAAAAATAATACATTCATTGAATCTATTCTCCACCTAGCTGCTTCACAACACACAACTTAAGTCTACTGCTGGCTGCTTTTCCTCTCTCCAGTGTTACATTCATAATTATGGTGCATTTAGTCACAGAATAGAAGACTTAGATTTCCTTAATTTGAAGCTTGAGTCATTTGAACAGAATTACATTTTCTTTGCTTGCTGTAAATGGGTTACAACAGCTGTAATCTGTTGTAATCTGCTGTATCGGGGGAAAAAAATTAAAGGAAATGAAACCAAATATGAGAGGTACCTGAGGAAACCTAAGACTAACTATGATGTCCTTTAATAAAAAGCCTTTAAGATTCAAAANTATGATGTTCTTTAATAAAAAGCCTTTAAGATTCAAAAAAATAACAAAATGGCCAAAGTGTCAGCTTTTATACAAAATGTGAGCATAAAATAAGGGTATGTCAGGAAAAAAGGATCTAGCAAAAGCATTTCATCTTATGACAAAGCAATTAAATGAAAAAAACCTTATTTTACTTTGTAATGGTTTGAAAATTATATAAATGAGGTTACAGTTTTAGACAGCAATTCACAAGAATCCTGAGGAAGCGATCAGGGGGAAAATAATGGTGTCCCTGACCTTCCCTTTGTCTACTCTATTCAAACAATGCCCTAAAACACACCAAGCAGATATTATTCTTTAAGTCTAAATAATTTTTTTCCCAGGGAAAAGGAACATGCTGCCTAGAGATACGCAACTGGACAGAGAAGTTCCCATTTATTTTTGAATATTCAGTTTTAACATACTAAGTAATCCACCAGAAACATCTAAGAATCAGCAATGAATGATTTTTTTTTCTCTGAAACAACATAGAGAGATTTAGGTAGAAGGTAGACACTACTCATTTCATATTGGACACGTTGCCTAGAAAGCTCTTCCTCCTCTGTTCTCTGGCTTCTATTGCATTAATTAGGTCAATGTCACAAGGACAACAGCATTAAAACAGCACAGGCAGGAACCCACTCTATATATCATATAATGAAATACAATGACTAATTAAAAAACTCATCAGGATTTTTGCAATTGGTCTCTTTTCCCTTTCTCTATTACATCAACCTTTCTGTGCCCATTATTCCTACAGTAGATTTGCTTTTTCCTACGGCACGTATACAATACAAAACCTGCTTTTAAGTGAACTGCTAAATGATACACTATGGCTCTTGTTGAGTCAAACAGTGTATTCTGAAGTGAGCAATATGAACATCTACTTCTACTAAGTAACATAGAAGTACAACAAAGATAAGTGAAGCACAAATTACTGGGTCCAAGCTAGAACTGGTCATTGCACCTCCACTATTCAACGTGTTACTCTTTCTCTGTACGAAATTCCAGAAAAAAAACCTACAACATATTACACTTATAATTAGTTCCTAAATATTCCCATTACAACTAACAAGCACGTTCATTAGCAAAGAAATCATATATATTTGTCTTATTAAACTCTAGCACATCACTGAGCCTAATGTAAAGATATATTCTAGGCTTAATAATGAGAGGCAGTAGTAAGAGAGGACAAATAGCACAAGAGCACAAAAAAAATTGTGCCATTTTTTGTGGGATAATTAGTGCCAATCAGACTCCAGCAAAGAATGCGTAAACAATACAGTCCTTAAGGTATTTTTCTAATTTGCCTATTAATCCTAAAAGGAACTGTCCATTTTAGACCCTATCTGAGTTCAAAATAAGACTAAGACCATGCCAAATTTTATTCCAACCTTCTTTTAAACTGTGAAAAAGCTTTATTATTTAGGCATTCTAGAATGATTAGCCTGGTGGAAGAAAAATACCCAACAGCAGTAAGCAATTATGCAGATGCATTTGTATTGTGGAAGTTAAAGGTTTATTATGCTTTCAGATGAATAAAATAATGCCCCTGTACAGAGCTAGCCAATTCCTTTAAAAGTTTGCATTTCACATTTAATCTAGTCCTATAATTTAATCGTGATAGTCTTATGCATTATACTAGAGTTGAGTAAGTGTGTAATTATCTGAATGCAAGATTTTTATGCATGAGATAATTACAGTGCTACAGGCTATCCCCACAATATAGACAAGGATAGATGAACCAATTAATTTTTTTACTGTTTATATTTCATGCAACTCTTCCATATTTCTGGGTAAATATAAGAGATTATACAGACTATCATATTTGTATGAATTTAGACCTTGAATACTTGCTATCTATGAAGAACTCATGTCTTGAATTTCACAAAAGTCTGTGAACGTTATTTTAATTCAACAAGAAATGAAGTAAAAGCCTCTGAAGGAACAAAAGTTTGAGTCATAAAATTTTTTAAGAATTGAAAACTTGGCATAGCTAAATTTATAGATCCCATGATTATTTGCATGTTATCAGTGAACCATGAATGCACCTTTTCTATCATCTGACTTGTTCTCCTAGCATTCTTCCACTCTATGAAAGACTAACGGAAATGCTCATTGAGAGTAAAGGCTGGACATTTCAAAGACTCGTGTAATTTCTGTATGGAGGAGTGGAAGTTGCCTCAAGGCAAGGACACAACCTGAGTATTATCCCTGCTTAACCCTTTGTAGGTAGGGCTACTGAAAAAATAAGTAATAAGAAAGGGAATTTCTACCAAAGCCAGCATTTTTATTACCTAGTGGAAACAAACAAAGAGGTATTGTACCTTCACATTCCCAAACTGTGAGGAACAAAGTGAAAGGGATGTGGAATTCATAAGAAAATGTGGAAGGAAATTGAATCTAGGTTTTATCTCCCAGTTGCCTTCTTTCTTCCCTCTCATTTTTCCCCAAACATGCTCTCTGTTCAGCTAACTTTTCTCATCTCCGGCATCTACACAGACTAGCTTTTACTCTAAATTTGTGGGGACAGAAGGATGGGGGCCAGGTTATTCAGGCATAGACATAGGAATGCTACCCGTTCTCTCCTGCCCAAAGCAGTGAGCTAAACTGGATAGCAAGAATATTCTGTTGTAGTTGCATGAAAAAAATGTTAAGAGTCTCTGCTTCCTTTTCCTCTCTGCCTTGCTCAGCCAGAACAGCTAAGCTGGACTGCAAAAAGACGGCTGCCGTAGGGAGAAAGGATTCTCCCTGGAGTCTATGCTGCACTCTGGAGAAAAATCTTGGCAGTTCCCAGAGCTTTAGAGAACAAAACAGGCAATGATAATAGGCAGGGCATCCCTCACTGAACCCAGGACATGGGCTAGGTTGCATAAGAGAAAATTGTGCTGGCTTTGCAGGAATCCAAAGGAATGTGGCTTGTAGCGTCAGTAACAGGCTCGACACTGGATTGCTGGGGCATTGGGATAGGCCAGAGAATATGCTGACAGCTGTGGCAATTACAAACAAAAATTACTTTCAGAATCACTGGTCTTAAACAGCACAGCTCAGATAAGGTAATAAAATAACAAGGATACTCTTAATAAATATTTGCCATGAAAGACAAGAAATCATTTTCTTTTGTGTTCCAGTTTTAGGCAAGACAGAATATAGGTCCTGTCAGATATCCATCAGCTAGGAGAAGAAAAATACAATGAGCTGATTCAGTTTCTGTCATATGATTTATTTTCTTGGAAAACAAATTATTTTCTTTTGTATTTGCTCAATATAGATTATATCCACTGAACCAATTTTTTTTCAAATATCAATCTGAAAATGCTTATCTACTGGCTGATAAGCATGAAATAAACACAACGTTAATGTTTAACTATTTCTGTCTTCTCTCCTTTAACTTAGGAGAATAAGAGCAAGTAGAAATTCACCCTTATTTGATGATAGCAAAACAAGCACTACGACACAGCATCAAGTCTGGTGCATGCATAGGTACAGACACTACCACCCTTCTACCTAAAACTTCAATTTAAAAATTGTGTATACTTGCATCATTTTCAAGTAGGAGTCATCTTTCTTCAGCTATAATTAATATGAATACAGAACAGAACTGTAAACATGAAACAGATTTTATACTTCTCATTGTCTACTTCGGACTTAAAAAACCACGCATCACAGAAATCAGAATGACATAATGTAGTTCCCCTAAAACACAGTAAACTTAGAAAATGAGAGAATTTCCATTATTGACTTACTGGTCTGTTTCTCTACCAGTTAAACTAAAGATGTCTGGGTTTGCTTTAATGTACCTGAATAATTTTAAATTGGTTTACAGTGAGACATAAATAGGTAAATAAAATACCTAGTGTTCATTAGAAAGGCATAGATTTAGAAAGACTACCGCATCTTATAAAGGCATATTTTGTTTCTGAGATGCACAAGGATGAGGCAAATCTTATCAAGCGAAATATGTTGACTGCATCATAGCTGCGTATTCTATCACACAGCCAACACAATGAAAACGAGTATTCTAGATAAAGGATTCGTTTTCATATCCTGTAGTTAAATACCCAACTTGGGCACCAAAGTAACCGCTGAACAAGCTGGGAACGAGCCTTTAATATGGCGGCCTTGCTGTGATTCCTGCCTATCTGCATGTTTTATAGCCTGTCATTTGCAGCAGGTTCAAAGCAGCTTATAGATGAGTAAAAACATGGTTATGGGAAATATTTAAGTGTTTGACAAGCTATAAGCATGCAAAATTTAAGTATATTGATTGTCTATCCATACCTTTCTATTTCCACATATATACACACGAGACATTTATCTATATACACACAAAACATTTTATAGGTCATAGAAATGCTACTTGACATACAAATACAGTAACACTAGCAGACAAACAGCAACATTTTTGTCTAATACGACTTTTTTACTACAGAACTCAGCAATACAAAAAATCCCTTTTCCTTCCAAGCATTTACCTGAAAATAGGGAAGATGGTATCTACTGGAGGAGTTTTACAGTAACACTGTGAATTTACTACTAGAACCACTGTCATACATACAAAATGACATGAACAAGGCAAGGAAATACAGGACACACTCTTACTTAAACACAGGGGTCGAGGCTCAGCTATTCTGAATTTTATGGGACAAACATATGGCTTTTTTGAAAACTGTGTAAGGCCAGCAAAGGTTGTAAAAGATGGCTTGAATACGTACACAGCAGGCTTCTCCCTAACAGCAAACTGAGTTTTTTGACAACATGGACTCTGAATTGAACAAGTGTGTACAACTCTCCTTTTCACACAGATTCACGCTTCCATTTAAGCAAAACAAGTATTTCTAGCAAAGAATTTAACATTCTAGTTTGTCTCACTTCTAGTATTATGACTAATTAAACCCGTTTGTTAAAAAAAGCCACAACAGACAAAGGCATACAGAAAAATTGAAGTATACTAATCTATCATATGAGCCAAATACCCTGGCAACATTCATTCAGCTTTGTGCAAAAAGCTTGAACTGATCATAACAAAATACAAGTATTGTCAAATATTGGCAGCTTCCCTACGTCCATAAGGGAGCATAATTCCATAAAATCAATGTAATACAAGTTTCCATTCCACACTATCATACTTTTAAAGAAATTTCACAGAGCTTTCATTCTGCAGCACTTCAAGAGGACAGTTCTGCATACTTGACTAGAACTGAGGAGAAAAACCTGCAACACTGATTGCCTACCTGAAATTCAAGATGTATGTATGAGCATGACTGTATCGATACAGGAGAAAAGTAGAGAAAATATGAGCTGTATGAATGACATTAACACGGGATAAAGAAGATTTAGGCAGTTTCATCCAAAATCAACTGTTTCAACAGTGTTAATAACCGCAGAAGACACATTAAAATGCATTAAGCCACTTTACACCCCTGAGTTCTTCATCTTTCCATGTTATTGGTTAGCAAAGACTGTCTTTCTGAGGACACAAATGACGAGTCTACCAAAGACACAATCACTATTCAGATTTGCTGTTCTTTCACTTATTTCCGCAGAAGTGAATCTTAAAACCAGGCATGAAATACCAACATTTTCTACACTGGTGCCTAATGACACCCGACATCTTGTGTCATCAAGGACATGATTGCTGGACACCTTTGAAAACACTGAGAAAACAATGAGTGTTTCTCAAGTTTCCAAGTTACACGGTGTGAGTTTTTTTTTTTTTTTCCTTATAAAAACTATAAAAATAATGTAGTACTACTGTGTGAGAATCATTCCCATTTGTGCTACGGAAATAAGAAGCGTTTAGTAATGGGGCAAGCAAGTCTTTTTACCTTGTAGTGGCCTGTATTTGTTGTTCAAATATCAAATAATAAAAGGTTAGACAGTTTTCTATTTCATATCTGTAATATATTAAGTAGCTATCTGCACTAAGGCAGCACATGGAGCTCAAATAACGACCTGAAACAGCACTATTTTACTTGAATGCTTTTGTAAAGCAATGGGGCTGCTGCTTTTTTAATCAAATTTCATTTCCCAGCAATAATTTTAATAGCTACTTTAAACCTAGCCCACTCCCTTAAGGGATGTTGGACTCTGATAAAAACAAAATCATGGACTTGTTTTCTTCTACCACAGAAATATGCTTTAGTAATAGCCATTTCTTTTATTAGCACCCTGCTGTTCAGTTTATTAAAGGGAGGGGGGGGAGTCAGAGCTGCTTCTTCCAGGGGAGCACACACAAGGCGCGAAAACACCATCCACCGGTATACACATAACCACCCCCTCTAAAAAATAAAAATAATAAAAAAACCCCAGTTTTTATTTTCGCAGGTAAGAAGAGACCCACTAACCTGAAGGCAAAGCGCCGAGGAGGGAGTCCCCCCCCGTCCGGGCAGCGCCTCAGCCCGGCCGTGAGGGAGCCCCAGCGCCCCGCCCTTTCCCTCACAGCGCCCCGCCCTTTCCCTCACAGCGCCCCCTGGCGGCGCGGCGGGGGAACTGCCGCCCCCTGAGGGGGCAGCGAATCTTCCAGCAGGGCGGGAAGCGGTGGAGGGGAGCGCGGCAGCCAATCTTCCAGAAGGGCGGGAAGCCGTGGAGGGGAGCGCGGCAGCGAGTCTTCCAGCAGGGCGGGAAGCTGTGGAGGGAAGCGCGGCAGCGAGTCTTTCAGAAGGGCGGGAAGCAGTGGAGGGGAGCGCGGCAGCGAATGTTCCAGAAGGGCGGGAAGTGGTGGAGGGGAGTGCAGGAGGTAAGGAGCTGCCAGGGAGCGGTGTGCCGAGAGCCTTCGAGTGCCTGTCTGTTTGCTCGGCTGTGTTTGACAAGTTTCTTATCGGTGGTTATGTTCTTTTTTTCTTTATTTTTGTGTGTGAAAGTCTTCCCTGGGCTGCCCCCAGATGCCCCCTCAGAGCCTTGTGGGCAGCCATGAGGGGCCCCAGGCCACCCCTGTGGTGAGGCCGCCATTTTCTATCTGCTCTTCCCATGGGGTGCCTTCCCCTCAGCCCCCTGAACCAGAGCAGAACACCCTCCAACAGTCCCATTTAAAAACAAAACAAAACAAAAAAAAACCAAACCAAAAAACGGGCTTTTTCAAACTTTTTCATACATGATTTTAGGAAAATCTTTTCCGATGTTCCTCAGGCTCTGGTAGCAGGTGGGTCAGCACATGAATTTAAAACCAGGTAGCTGGCTAAGGGCTGAGTTAGGAGGGCTGAGCAGGACCAGTGGTAACATGGCTGGCCGCCTCCAGCAGCCCTGCTCACCCCGCTGCACTTCGAGCAGCACAAGCTGTTTTAGTTCAGCCCCAGTGTAAATCGCAGTACTTTAATCTCAAAGATGTCTAAGCTAAATCATAACTGCAATAAGCAAACATAGAGCAAGTGAGTAATTATGAGGGTTCAGCGTTGATGACCAGTCATTTATTAAGCCTGCATTCTCTGTGCAAGTAAGTTTGGTGAAATATGCAGAGACTGAAAACAAAAGCTTATAAAAGGCCGTGCAAAGAGGCAATCCAATAGAGAGAGGCTGTGAGTGCATTTGATTTTTTTGTTTTAGGTAGTTAAAAAAGTTGTTGTATAAAAAAGATTGATTTATATAATGTGTTTGACTTTATTCTGAGGATTTTTTTTATAAAGCAAGTTATGTTTATAGAATATGAAATGTTATTTTAAAAATCTGACGAAACGGGGAAAAGCAGAAACTGACAATTCACTTGGCATCTGATACAGCGCCTCCAATACTGAATGCTAGTTTATGCCATGTTTGCTTTTCTAAGGAATTTAAAGAATACATTTTTAAATGTGCAGTCTATTATCCATCTGCACATTTAATGACTGGTTTATAGTCAGAAGTCTGGATGATTCTATAAACTTTCCTATACATGTCTTACAAATCTTCTTACATGTCTTACAAATCTTACTTAAACCATAGCTGTTCCCATTTTCAATCTGAACCAACAGCGATCTGTGGAAGCCTAATGGACCTGGTAATGCTTTGTTGCAGAATCTCACGATATCTCGTCTTTAATAAAAGACAAGGAATTCTTTCACTTGTCTCATTTTTCTCTTACAGTTTGGCAGACCCATACTTTTTATTTCAATCTGACTGCTTTTCATGTATTTGAATATCTGTTCTTACCTTTGATTACTTCTTAAATCTCTGTTTATATTTCACCCATTATATTCTGTACCTGTGATTTTTGCAGATTCAGACACATTCAGTTTTACTCTTTAATGGAATACTGTTTATGATTATCACCAGCCAGATGTCATTTTCTGACCTAAGCATTCCTCACCACCGATTAAATTTCCCAGCTATTAATAAAAGTAGCATTTCAGTAAATATGATTCATATTCATTGCCAGTAGTGAGTTTTCATGTTAGCTAAGGTAGCTATGATATTATTGCATAGATTCTTTTACCATAAGAAGTTGCTCTGTTTCTAAATAAATTTAAGCTGCCCTTTATACTGTCTCTTCACTTCTGCGCTGAGTTTCTGGTCCAGATTCGAAAGAACAAACTGGCACCAACTACAGTTAAATTTGGGCATTTTGAAATGGTGGAAATTATTCCATCTAGTTAATGCTGAACGCAGAACTAGAAACCTTTTGTAGTTTTAGATTTCAATCAGTATCTTTTAGAATTGAAAATTACCTTCCAGAGACAGCAGTGAAGTTGCTGTTCAACTCTTTAAGAGACGGTTTAGATATAGGAATCATGCATTCCTAGTCTTTCCTTTGATAACATTGTTTTTACAACTGCAGTATTCCTTAAAATCAGAATGCCTAAGAATGCTTGCATAAAAACAAGGTGTCTGAGCACATTAATAACTTTAAAGACATATTTAAAGTTTAGGTTTGATTTAAAATGCCTGCTCTGAGTACTGCCATCCTAAGCTGACAGACTATTGTATTTAATAGGAGATACAACTAAGTATTTAGTAACTGTAAAACTTTCATAATATCTAGGGTATCGTTTTTCCTTATTTATATCAGGAACATGGGAAATGCAGCTGGAAGTATCATTGTATGAGCATGGGAAGCTTTACCTAGTCATTTGAACAGTTTGATCTTACTATGTGCTGATGTAACTGTGAAATGTGTTCTCTTTGCATTCTTAATTAGTATAGAACAGATGGTAAGGCTTCTAGTTTAAAGCAACAGGCGTATTTAAACAAAAAAAAAAATCTGTGGTGATTCTTCGCTGTTAAAGAAGTTTACTGTGGTCTATGTGTGGGAAGAAAACGAGGCTTTTTTTTCTTGCTTGTATGTTGCTAACCTAGCATTCTATATAATTTCGGTATATTTTCGAAGATTCTCGCTACATGTGAACAGTTCCCAGTGAAGGAGTTACCTGATCAAGAGTAAAATTTTCATCTAATTACACGGGAAAGATCTCATGACATTTGTAATACAGAATACCATGAGCATCGTACTGAATATAAACACTACTTAAACAAATGTGTATTTCAGGTATACAGCTATATTATGTTGATTGTAGCTATAGTAGTGAGTCACTTTTTTTTTTTTTTTTTTTTTNTTTTTTTTTTACATTGCAGGTAAAAGGAGGGGAATTTATAAAATGCATCATCTGAATATTAGGTATTCATCTGCTGGGTTTGAATCCCAAAGATTGTCTCAAGTTCTGAATGACCTTTAGAACAGCCCTATACTGAGCACTGGCTTTAATAGTCTTTTCATTCATAAGAACACAATAAAACAGAAGAAAAAGAAAACTTGGGTCAAAACTAACGTATTGCAAAGTAAATCTACCACTGCTTATCACAAACCTTATCGCTCTGTAATATTGCTATCCATTAATTCCATGTTGGGGGTTCCTAGCTGTAGTCAAAAAAGGCTTTTGGGGAAAGTCTTAGCGAGATAATGTTTGTATGAAGACTTAGCCTGCAACTGTTTTATCTCTATACCCGTGCTGGTTAACAGTAGTAATGCAAGTTAAGTCTGATGAATACATTTGCTAGATATGCAAACCGTAACAGGCTAAATTCAGATTTCCCACTGATCATTTCTGGTCAGTGGAGGCTTTCCTTGCCTTTTTTCTCATGTTTCTTCTTGGTAGTGACCCACTGACTATCCCCTTCTCTGCTCGGTACTGGTTTTAGGGCTTTTTTTTAATTTGCAGTGCATGTTTGGTTTTATATAAATCAGTTAAAACGCACTGAGACCCAGGAAAATGTAAATTACAGCACTATTAGACTTTACCTTTTCTGCATTCAGTCAGGTTTTGTCTGCGCACTGCAGTTCTTGGCCCAAACTCTGTTCTTGTGTCATCACTTTGCAACTGAACCAAGAGCATAGAAATTCGCTATTCAGAAATAGCATTACAGAATTCTTTGATCTCTAGAGCTGCATAAGATTCTTGTCTCGGTGACTTTCAGATGTCAGGAAGTGCTATCAGCATTTTCAAAACCTCATGTAAATGATTCTCATCATGGCCTATGCAAATCTCTGTCAGGAATCGACATGTTTGCAGAGAGAAAAACAGTAGACTTTCCCTTTTTTATACAAAGACAATAGAAGAGCCCTTCTTGGTATCCAGTTTTCAGTCCCACTTTATTTCTCAGAGAAGTATCATAGTTAAAATCAGCTCTCAATTCACCCTCTAGCATACCGTGCATGGAGATGTTAATGGTGAAACTTAGCCAGTTGTGTCCATGTGCAGCCAGACAGTTCTTTCTTCACTGTAGCTAGGTTGGCTTTGGCTCTAAACACAGCGTTAGCAGCTCTCTGGCTCCAGTTCCATACTTGAAAGGTTCCTAGAAGATCAAGCGGAGATGATGGATGCAATAGTGCTTGAAAAAGAAAAGGAGAAAACACACAGACATGACAGAAGAACGAAAACCCAAAAAAACCCCAGGGGCAGCAAGATCACCACTAAAGCGGTATCATTCAGCTTTCATTTTTAGTTTAATCTAAATGGTCCACTTCTATAGGTATTCAGCTGGCTTAAAACTGTTCAGGGCAAAATCCAATGTACATAACCTAATTCTGATTTTAAGTAAAAAAGTAGAGTGAGTACACTGGAACTAATAAACTCAGTCAATATTTTGGTTTTCCTTTTTGTTCATGAGGTGAGGGATATATAAGTCCCTATGTTTCTCATAGTAACGTCTTAATATATTTTGGCTTTTTATTATTTCAGGGTCTTTGGCTTTTAGGAGGGCTTCATGAGCCGATCACTGCCATTGTACTTGAGATGTTTCATGGTTTGAGGATATTAGTAGACTCATCGCTTTCCTGGTAGCACTGAATAGGTTGTTTTGTATCCACTATAAAAATTATTTTTTTTTCTACCAAACAAATCCTATCTAAGAATGGTATTTTCTTTGTTCACATAAAAATACAACTTACTTTTTTATTTCTATATACTTTTAAAGTAGAGATTTTGTTCTGTATATTTGGAATCAGGCTGACTTCTTTAAATTACTTCCTTGTCAGCAACTGACTTGGTACCAACAGCTACACACTTAACAATAGATTTTTGAGAGGCGACGGCTGACTGGTAGTTCATAAACATTAGATTGGACCTTACAGTTCAACTTCTGCCAACTCCTCTGAAAAGTGAACAATTGTCCTCTAGCAGAATGCCCTATTGAGATGAGTGATCTGCTTCTTTGGAGTGCATTTGGCTTCTCGCTTTTTCTTTATTTTGGAGAATCAAGAAATATTTAGGAATTATGTTCCTGCTGCTTTATTTTTTTTTATTAAGGCATCCAGTGGGAGAGTATGAACTTCTGTGAGATTGCTTTCACTGGAGATTACTACCATAGACAGATGGTATTTTCATTACCTGCTGTAATGGACTACACATTTACAAGAGCAACAGTAACACATTCTATCTTGAAAATTAAAGGCCAATCCACCTGTAAGAAAATTGTTTTTCAGCCAGATGTTATCCTAGACTGAGGCCAAGAGGAGGCAACTTTTAGATAGCTAAAGAATGTGCGATGTGTAAAATTTAATTGTATTGAGCTATTTGTAATTCAAGGACGTGAGCTCAAAACATCTATTTCACTTCATTATTTTAGCTGTCTGATTAATTCACTTCATTGGTGTGACATAGGTAATTTTCATCCCACCAGGGACCAGGAGAGGGATGATCAGTAAGACCTCCTCCTCCTCCATCATGCAGGCCAGACTTCTGTTCTTGGCAACTGGGTATGTACATCGTTGTAAATTGTGTACGTGGGTCAGGAAATCAGGTTTGGACAAGACAGGATAGGATTCAGGGTGTTCTGGCTTGGTATCAATGCAGTGTAATCAATCAACGGGAGCTGGAATTAGAAATTATCACTGCATGACTAGCCAGGATGCTGGAAACCAGCAGCAAGTGCTTCGAGAATGAGTTTGGCGTTATGAAGCCAGTACGTAGCTCCTGAACAAAGCCTGAAAGTACAAGAAAATTGATGTTTATATTTTATATTGGCATTCAAAAAGCAGACCTCATAAAAGTGAAAGAAAAAAGAAATTTAGATTAAACTGGTCAGGATAATGGACTCACAGTTGTAAGGGTTAAAAAAAACCCCAAATCCCGCAATGAACCACCTAATTCACTTTGGGATTTACGCAACAGTCAATTATATAACATGATTTTTCACTGAATACATTTGCCTTTGTTTTTTCAATGAAAAATGCTGTGCTTTATCATAGATTCTGTCTGTGCAATGTAAGAAGAACTGGAGTAGGACTCAGGACATTTCGATTCTGTTCCTGACTTGCTTTACTGACCAAGTGGTTATCCTAGTTATTCCTATAGAAAAGAATTTTCAAGGGTTGGGAAACCCATCACATCCTCATGTCTCCTTATAAATATAATTGAAAAACTGGCATATAGAAATGGAAAGTGTTAAGACATGGTGTCAAAACGAGGAAAAGAAGTAAAACTAGAAATGTAATAAATACCGTGTTGGTTTTAGTTGTGGATGTCTATGAAGGTTGCTAAAGCTATGCAAGCCACTCAGGAGCAAAAGGCTTTCACTGAAGCCAGAATAAAGAGGCCATAATTCTGAAGAACTGCTTAGTTTGATTATGTAGATGCAAACTGCTTGATTGATTAATCGGGTAGAAAGTGACAGCTCATGGAAGTATTTGGCCATAATCTAGAAGACAAAAATCAGGGCATTAAACTGGTAGTTCAATTCTGCATTCATTAAAGATTGTATAACATAAAAGGATTAAAAACTACTTCTGATTGTGAGGCTTGGTTCAGCATCAGCTTCTTACTTTCTCATTAGCACTTTTTCTAAAGTAAGTCATGCCAGTATGTTTCTTCTGTTGTCATTCTATTTCTGTCCTTGTCTTCCTTTTCTGCATTACTATACTGGAAGGGATAATTTCCACATGGATGATTGTCCTCCTGTCATTTAACTGTAAGCCTGAAAACATCAGTTCAAGGCATATCCTTTTAAAATATCATTTCTCCACTTGCTGCGTATCTGCCTTTAAACAAACCTAGAAATACTAACTTCAGGGCCTGGATCTTCAGGCTGCTTCCCAACAGCTTGCTGAGTAGCATTACTACAATGTTTTATTCCATCAGAACCAAATGAAACAAATTCATGTTGGTATATCAGATTACTCAGGTGAAGATAAAATCTGGAAAAGGACAAGGGTTTTTTGAAGGGCTCTTGCTCTCTGGGAAACGTTATGGACTTGATACTGTTCTGTTCCTTCCCTTCCCCTAATTTTTATTATAACATCATCTGTTGCAAATATGATCTGCTTAGCTGAATATGAAAAACTAAATGTAAATGCCTTAGTATTTAATTGGAGATGATCTTTTAGATAATAACATGGTCCACACAAGCTCTGCTATTCTATGCAGAACAATGGCAACCAGAGAAGTCTCCTGCTCTTTCTGAGATGACTAACTCCCTAGCTCCTGGGAATGGACTTCTCTGACTCCATTTAGTCCATCCATGATTAGTAAAAATTTCAAAGGATCTATTTCTTCATTACATACGTCTATCATGGCTTTTCAAGAATCCTCAGTTTAGGATTAAAAAAGGATGGAATAGTACTAATAACGGAAGTGTTTGTTCAGTAATCGTCCAGGGTCAAGATACCTAACAGAGATCTCCTTGATTAAGATAGCTAACAAAATTGTTGTCATTATGCAAAGAGATCCTTGGGACAGCATAACAACCGGTTCCAATTTGTTCATGCCAAAAGCCGTAAAGATGCATCTCCCTTTCCTAGGCATACATTATATAAAAGATTTTTTTAAATCTGCAATTGAAATAGTGTAGTGGGTTGACCCTGGGCAGCACTAAGCACCCACCCAGTCACTGTCATCCACCCCTCAGCAGGATAGGGAGAGAATTGGATGAGCAAAAGTGAGAAAACTCGTGGGTCGAGATAGAGACAATTTAGTAAGTGAAGCAAAGCTGCATGCGCAAGCAGAGCGAAATAAGGAATTTTTTTCAATACTTCCCATCAGCAGGCAGATGCTTAGCCGCTGCCTGGAAAGCAAGGCCTCAGCACTCAACAGTTACTTGGGAAGACAAAACAGCATAAGCATGAACATCTCCACTTCCTCATTCTTTCCCTAAGCTCTGTTTTTTGAGCACAATATCATAAGGTATGGAATGTCTCTTAGGTCAGTTCAGGTCAGCTGCATCGACTGTGTCCCCTCCCAGCTTCTTGTGCAGCCCAACCTACTCACTGCGGGGGGACAAGTGAGAGAAAGAGAAAACGTGATGCTGTGTAAGTACTCTTCAGCAACAACCAAAACACTGGGGTGTTGTCAACACCGTTTTAGTCACAAATAAGAAAATTAACTTCATCCCAGCCAGACATGGAACAAATAGTTATAAACAATGAACTAAATTGGAAAAAAGCATTCAAGCAATCTCTGAGATTTTTCTATGCTGTTTTGGCACAGTATGGCATGGTATTCCTAACTGTGTACCTATAGTTCTCCCACACAGATGGTGTTGTCAACTCTTCTGGAAGTATTCCTTAGACATGAGTCTACTTACTGAGTGTCTTGCTGTTTGCTAGTACTCATCACTTTGTCACTAAATATCATCAATAAGATGGTTTTAAACATTTTTCCAGTTCTTGCATTTACAGACAGCTTATGTTTTAATTGGATTTTCCATTGTTCCAGTCTGCTGTTCAGGTTATTTCTTCATTTATTTTGTGCAGAGTAGTAATGATTACCACAGGCTTAGAATTGAAGGGTTAAAAAGAGATACATTTACAGTGTTTTGCGTTCTAACTGTATAGAATTGTTTATAAATATCTGTGTCATCTGCTGGAAATAGCTCTTGAAAGAGCTCTCCTAGCCTTTTGCTCAGAAAACCTTTTTTCCTTTTCTTCCTTAGTTAATGGAATTTCTCTGTGGCCATCTTCTCATACATGTTCTCTGGTACTTCATGGTGTAAGTGGAATTACTCCCTACCATAGCATTCAGTTGGCCCACAGATATTAGGTATTGCTTAGTTAATCAGAGCTTTGTGAATTTTTCTGTTTCCGGACTAGTCAGCCTGGCATTAACTTCTTTGAAAAGGCTGACTACTTGAAAATCAGTTTTGCCTGGGTGATCCACCCATTTTACAGAGAGAAGGAAAGTGTGACATTAACAAAGTGTAACATTTTGTTACAGAGTATTTATTATGAAATGACACCTGAAGTATTCTATATTTCAACACATTATTACTGAAGATGCATTTTGCTTTTGAATTCAGGGGATGATGTTGAATTTAATATTCATTCAGAAGTACTCAGTGCAATTTACAATGACAACCAAAAATAATGAATAATATATTTATATCATCCATTAATAACCATCCATCCATTTAAAAGTTTCATCCTAATGTGTTCTGGAAATCTGCAAATTAATTATGCAAAACCCTGAATGAATATAAAATTGAAATGCTTAAGAATTTAAATGATGCAATTAAAAGCTATTGCATGTAACTCAAAGTTATTTTCTTCTAATACTTACTCATCAATCTTCATTTCAGTACCACCATTTAGAAACAGAATCAGCTCTTACATCTTGTCAAAATATTGGAAGTTTGAGCAAAGACTGTATTCTTGTTACTTTGATTACATTCTTTCCAGACATGAATTTAAAGTCTTTATTTAAACAGAAGTAGCGTTTTTAAAGACGAATTACAATGTTCATCAAAATTAGGAGGGCGAGGTCAATGGTGTCAATCCTGATTATTAAAAAAAACCCCAACAAATCCAAGAACAAGAACTGGTCTAAAACTGTAGTCATAGCTACCTTAAAAATTCTAAGAATTAAACTCTGTAGCACTGGCAAATCAATACATGACTAGTGATGATTAAGATTTGCTGACCAAGCTGCCTGAGTATGTATAAACATACATTTTTTTATTATTGTTGTTTTTAGTAACATAGCAATACCTTGCTTACTGCTTTCTATACCATAATATGCCTGTATGTTTCAGAGGCAAAAACTCATTCATAATTTTTCATATGTTCTTATGTAAAAAACAGCCCAAATCTCTCAGTACTTTTAAATCTCAGTACTTGAGTCTTAAATACAATTTTGCATTAATACAAGTTTTTTATGTGTGTGTGTATCCACATGTTATGTTCTGTTATATTTATTAGACAAAATCTGGCATTTGATCAAGGTTCTAACCGTAAGATTTTGAATAGCTGTTACTGAAGTTTGTGTATTAAGTTACTTAGGCTGGTATTTGTATCCATTTGTTTATTTTACTTAAGTGAAAAGAATCTGATTTTACTATAATTCCCCTTGCATTTCGAAAGCAGAGTAGTGAGTTCAGCAGCATGTAAGGTTTAAAGAGCTATGTTCTTGCTGATTAAAAAGGGAATGTTTTATTTTCTGTTTTAGTGAACAACATACTGGAGTACTGAAACATTAGGGAAGAGGAAGCCCTTTTCTAATATATGGATGTTGACTGAACATTATAAAATACCGTTGGACTCCACCGGAAAGGTAATCAATGTCCCAGGTTCAATCTTAAAAAAGTTTTGCAATCTCATCAGAAATAGAGAAATAAATATTTAGCTTCCTTCCCCTTATCCCCTGACACCAAGACTTTTTGAATGCAAGGCGTTAGCCTTTGCATTAGTTTATTGATCCTTTAATGTAAGATCTAACTTGCTTCAGGGGCACTATAAATACAATATTGCAAAAGTCCTGCAATATCAATATTAATTTATTTTTATTGATTAGTTGCCACTTCTAAATTCTGGGTACTGAATTAATGTATGCTGTATAACTGCTTCGATTAATGAAGTTAAAATTGGCTCTAACAACCAACACAAACTACAGAAATGTTTTCTATTACAAAACTAATTATTTCTTTTCTTGCAATCTGCAATTACTTTCGTAATTTGACTTATCCTTGGAACCTCACTGGAAGATATAGAATAACAAAACAAAAACTATTTATAAACTTCCATTATTTACAATATCATACAAGAACATCCTTGCTCTAAGTCCAATACTAATCATTGGAATTAGTAGGTGTATAGCAATTGTTTTTCAGTTAACGGTCCATCTTTATATATTTGACATAGCAGCCAATAAACCACTAGAATTCAGTAAAGGGAAGCCCAGATTTTCATATTAAATTATGTGCATGCAGATAACATTAATTCACTGTTATTCTCTTGTAGTTGAATGCTTAGTTCAGGAGTTTTCAACAAAATTCTAGACTTAGGGATGCCCTTCAATGTAGATCAATTACTTTTTGGCTGTTTTCCTCATTTAGCAATGTAATGAAACAACTCTCAATCCAAATATACCTTCTTTTCCATGCCAGATAAGAAATTTCAAAAATCTCTGGTTTTGAACTATATCGTTTGCAAAAGATGTATTTTTCTTTTTTCCTCGCCAGCTGCTTTGACAAATGTAATGTGGGCCTTTTTTTCTGAGAATTCTTCTCCAAACCCTTCTGCTCAAGGTCTCCTAGTTAAAAATGAGTGAAACTCAAAAATCATAATGCCAATTCAGAAAGATGTAAGAGAAAGATAGGTGGAGATTCCCCAACATACAAAAGCCCTAGTGGGAGGTGAACGTTGGTAGGCCTTCATAGATGGCTTAGGGCCTAAACACCAACATTATGAGAGTCACTAGGAATGTGTGCGAGAGGCAACTTAACACAAGTGAAAATGAGAAGCTTGTAAAGCAAAGAACTCACAGAACTGTAGAGCTAACTACAAGTACAAATTATCACACAACTATGGTGTTAGGGAGGTGTTGAAAATATGGCACAAAATGGCAACTTCACTGCAATTCTAAATTTCCAAGATTTTAATTCATTTTCATTTGAGAAATAGGCCTGATATCTCTGTAAGGCGTCTTTATTCATTGCAGTATTGGTAAATGTCCTTCTGAATTGTCTAGACTCTTGACTAACGTGAAGCCATTTGTCTTTTAAGCATATTACAGACAATGTAGGGAGTCATTTTGAATGAGAATCCAGAAGTTTGGATGCATGGTAATTTATCAGATGTGTTGGGCTGAAGTTCTGTAGGGTATGTGATAAGGGATGTGATAAGGAATCTCATGAGAGATTTTTTTCTGCAAAGAAATAAAGCCATCTTTATGATTTTATTTAGGTAGGATTCTCATGGAAGACATCAAAGATTATGACTTCGTATTTGTATACATTTATTTGTAATATTATACTCCATTTTAATATCCACAGGAAAATAAACTTAGCTTTAGAGAAAAAAAGAAAGGCTTAGGTTAGTTCCTGTCTTTCTACTTATTTTCTTTTTTTTCTGTACATACTTACTTGTAGTATTTAACTATCTTTTCTTCTATTTTTAATATTCTTATATTCTTAAACTTTTTGTATTTTTATCTATATGACAGTATAAACTACATGTATTTCCCTCTCCATAAAGGGCTAAAAGTATGCCCAGTTTATTTATGCATTTCTAGGTCTCCCTGTTAAACATGAATTTGATATGACTTGAATTTGATTTGAAATAAATGTTCCAGCTCCTGTAACCAAGATAAAGTGTATATATATATGTATCTGTATGCCAAATCAGAGCAGTCATTGAACTACTTAAATTTATGTGGGCAGGCAAGCATCAAGGGTCCATAAATGGTGGTTTTGACCACAAGGTAAACTTAGTGGACAGTAGCTTACAAATCGTCTTTTCTTCTTCATGTCATACCTCTCCTCTGTGAAATTAACCTAATAGATTGGGCTCTTTTTATTCATAAGGCAGTCCCATTCAGGGAAGTTCATGGTGAAGCCTGTCCGTAAGTGACAGTAGAAATTGGTCTATAGCTGATATGTATCTTTGTCTTCAGAGGATAGCTATCATAGGAGGCTTTTTTTTTCCTATTTACCTAAGTCTTGCCACATTCATCTTTGTTGCAATAGGTCTGTCGAAGTGGGAATTACTAAGTAGGTGGAAAGAAAGACCTCAAATTTTCCATCCTGCTTGTGATTTCATCTGATGTTGCTATTGTGAGCTCAGGCTGCCAGCAGTTTGAAACCAATTCACAATAGACACGCACACACATACAAGCAGCTCTGTTACCGCTGAAGAATGTATTACTCAAGACAAGGCTTAGTTAACTTTTTGCGACAAAATTTGTGAATGTCAGTTCTTACATATATTTTAAAAAATTAAAAGTAGTTCACAATTTGCCCTTCGCCTTTGATTTTTTTTGATCAGTCTCACAGAAAATAGAAGTGGGCTTGAATATAAAAATTAGGTGAAACAGTCTGGGTTTTAAGCCTGAGGCTAATATATTCATATTGCAAAATGGTCAGTAAATCTTAGGCCAACTGGAACAGTCTTTAATTCAGTATCTTACATAATAGTTTCCTTGTTTAAAGAATATAGCTACAAATATGTTTACATTTTATAGCTCTGTCTTATGTGCTACTTAGCTCTATTTTGTGCTTAGATTCTCCCCCTCTGCCCTTCTGCCTTTCCCCAGTGCATGACATACAATGACTGAAATTAACTTTACAGTATATATGGAACTAACAGGCAAGCAACAATAAAATTTAATCAGCTCGTTTCTGTGAGGTATCAGTAAGACAGAATCGTAAATGGGTAACTACAGCAAACAATTAGGTTGAACTACATTCATTTTGAAGTAGTTAGCATTCTAGCTTAAATATACATGCATAAAATGGTAATTTACAACTTACTGTTTAGAGAAATGCTATTAACTGAGGAGAACGCAGAATATACCTTTTTTTGAAAATGTTGTTCATGCTAAGTTTTATTAAGACCATCTCATACTCTGCACAGATGCATTTTATACTTTTTAAGTGTTGACGTTCAGATATTAAATACAAGGAACAGTTCTCGCTTCTTGATGCGCGCAGCTACAATGCCTTAGGAATTTCTGGATATCGTGTGTTTCTGTGTACAGCTTAATTACTTAGCTGAACAAGTTTTTCCAATATAATACACAACTACATTGAGCTTCAAAACTGTTAATACAACCGCCTGAACTATGGTTATAAATGTGACCATTTATATGTGTATTTATTTGTTCCCTGGGGAAAAGGTGAAACTAACAAAGATAAGCTTCCTAAACTTATTCTCAGTCCACCAAGGTGGTCTTAATAGAAGTTGCTGTGAGCTAACTCAAGATTGAGTGTATTGAATTCTTTTCTGTGGATCTGGTATAACTGATGTAGTAATATCTGACATATATTGCAATGAAGTAGAGGTGTCAGTTTCTGTCATCTAAGTATGCAACCACTTAACACCATAATTCTCAATAGAACAGGTTTCTGGAAAATGATAACAAAATTACAAAACAGCAAATAAGATAGCTGGCAGAGTCAAACTTTATCATTGTTACGTGCTCTTAAATTGTAAAAAGGAGATGCAGCAGCTATCACCTGCTATAAGTTTTGTTCTGCAGAAAACTAGAGATAGAAATGCTTGCACAATTATTAATTGATGTTATGATCCACAAGTGTTTTCTGAGAGTAGTAATACAGATAAGACAAAAAAAAGATATCAGTGTTACACACCACTCTATGAAATAATGTTACCATGATTTTCTGCCTGTGGATACAAGGGTTACAAATAGCAGTTCCACAAGAAATTACCTCAAGATGCATGTAGATTGAAATCTGTTGAAGAAAATACAGTGTGATACACCTCCTAATCTTAGAAGTGGGAGTAAGTAAGGAAGTCTTAGATAGGCATTAGCTGCAGTTTGCTGGGGCAACTAAATCCCAAAACAGAGAACAACTGGAAGAGAAACACTTCTTTTGAACAATATTGATGCTACTGCCTAAATGACATCAAATATCTGAAAATTTCTTGTAACTGTAGGGCTGTAAGTAGAAAGAGAGTCCCTAAGGCTGTGTCTGTGGTTCAACATATCTCAGCATAAATCAGACTCTGGATCTGGATCTCAGAAAGTCCCAGGCTGGACTCCGCAACGGATGGGAACTGGATTCGGGAATGCACGGATCGGGATCAAAGGCAGACGAACAGACAGAGTCCTCCTAGGACACTGCCATTGAAGAAAGAGAGATGACCCTTTGATCCCTCAGCTTTTATACTGAGCGTGAGGCAGATGGGATGGAATACCCTGTGTGGATTACCTGTCCTGTCCCGTCCTCCCCGCAGGTGCGACCGCTCTGCGCTTTTCTGCTTCCAGCCCTCCAACGGGGCAAATAACAAAAGTTAGCTGAACTTGGTTGTTAAAAGTATAAGCATGAGCCTCTTTACATACTATTCCTTGGCATAAACTATAAACATATGTCTTAACTCTCTGAGAGTGAACAGTGTTTCCACAATATGCTGTTAATTTCAGAGAGTTTTACCTCAAACCAGGACACAGCTATAGGAAACCTTCCTTGGGGAGAATTAAAATAATAAAATAGAGGAACAAAGGCCCATTTTGGAGACTGATAATACATGAATGTCCAAGTTTAGGGGGGACCTAACAAGACCCAGACATATGTACTAGATTAACAAATAGAAACTGTAAGCTTTGGGAAAAGTTTTGAAACATTTTCTTTTCCAAACAGCACCATTTCAGTTTTGCCTAGATCAGTTTCCACCAGCTGCTCTTCCAAGAGGTGATTTTCCATGGCTAGTCAAATACCCATAGAGGGATATGTGTTGCATCTGCTCTTGTTACATGATCACTGTAATGATACAGCCCATGATACATGATCGAATGTAATGGTGTAATGTTGGCAGCTTAAGCGTATGCTATCTTGTTGTTTCTCTCCAAAGGAAGCCAATCAAGCTGGGTCACTTTATATCAGATAAGAATGTGGTCTTTTGACTTCTCAAGTATCTTAGTAATATGTATGGTTATGACATCTAATCTTAGGTTATATCATTCATGCCTTAGTACATTTTATGATGTATCGTAGTGTAATGCGATTGATGAAGCCTGATTTGCAGAGCTCTCAGTGACAAATTAGCTTGGAAAATGGGTGAAAAAAAGGTCATTTCTTTGATATTATTGTCAAAGAAAGATTTTTTTACAAGAGCAACTGGTTTAAAGGATTATCAAGACCTGAAGGGGATTTGCTGTTAGGTTAGATATAGGTCAAGAGTTTGTGAGCTTTAAAAAGTAATTAGTAAGTATAAGAAAAAGTATTTTAGTGGTATTTTGTGTATAAGAGTAGATCCTGCTTCAGTGTGCTTATGAGTTCAAATCTGGCTTGCAAGTATAACTCAGACACAGGATGGAGCAAGACTGAGCTGTTCTTACAGCAGCTTTGCAAAGCACAAATTCTCAACAGCTTCTGCTTCAAAGACAGACTAACTTGATGCTGTTCCCCCAAGTACAAACCCGGTGTGTGCTTGTTCTGGCAGCCTGACTGTGTAGCTGATCACCATAGAGAACAGGATGCCCTTAATTCTTTCTCAGACACACACTCCCATTTCAGCTGTCTTTTGTGGCCTGTTTTCAATGAGAAAATTCCTGATTCTCTTCTAAATCTAGTTGAACGTGTACTCCAAGAACAAAAATAGATTAATTAAACTTTTCTGAATTTTGTCATTTTAATCTCTTTAAAGGGGAAAGCCCATTAATTCATCACTGATATAGGATGTACAGACTTGAACTTTTATTTTAAAGCCTATCATTGGCCTACTGAAAAAGATAAGTATTTCATTATCTTGTGCCACAGTTACCCTATTTGTAAAGTATTAATAAAGATGTTGTTCACTTTGTAAAATACTTTGAGATCTATGGATTCTATGAAAGGATTAGTTTATATGTCAGCAAACCTACTTATATTAATCAAAACCTCAGTTATACCAGCAGTCATTTGAAATTTTGAGTTTAATTCTTTAAATAAGGTCAGTTGTCTGTTGGTCTGCAAACAATAGCATAGGTATTGATGTGTCTTAGAAGCCACTCCATCTCTTCTGTGCTGCAACTGCATGTTGTGTTCCTCCTCCCTCCTGTTCCTGAGAAATCCTCCTTTCAGTTTTAGTGAGTCAGACAACTGTTTCCCAAACAATCTTTGAATGATGGCTTTGTAAGCAGTTAAGTGAAAAGAAAAATCTGCTGTGCAAAGCTTCTTTGTTTATTGTTTTTGCTGACTGGCTGAAAGTGAGGCTACAGTAAGCTCAGAGGGCTTGATATAAATGAAATAATTTAACCAGAAAATGCATCTTCAGAAAGATCACACAATAAAACACCACACTTAGCAATCTTGCATTCATACCTTGCAAATTTTAATAATTGTCATAAAAACATAATTACATATACATGAAAGTATATATGGTTTCCAGATTTATGCAACTCAAGCATATTACTACTGTGGTTTTACATGAAAATGCGTAAAGGTATTCTTAGCCAACATCAAAATTAGTACATGAAAGAAAATATTTCCCATTCCTAGGCTCATCACAGCTTCACTATTACTGGGAGATCGCCCAGTGGCATAGTGGCAGAAAATAGTGGCAGCGTTCTTTTACTGCTGCTGGTATAAAGAGGGATGGGTGTCCAGAGTAAAGAGTTCTGCCATGTGCTCTTTACGCATGCTCACTTATGTAGCTCATCTGATTCCTTTGGCTGTAGATGCATTTATATATGAGCAAAAGCAATAGTCTCTTTTAGAAAGTTCAAGACTGCATAGAGATGGCCATATTAACTGAGAATATTGTTTATATTGACCACATTAAAAAAAAAGATAATTATCTGCCATTCCTAAGCCAGGAATCAGACGTAAAGGTTCTAAAATAGCAATCATCATACATTTATGCAGCTAGATTAGCCTTAGGCATCATGAAGGTTTCTTTTTTTTTTTTTTTTAGAACGCCATTAATTTCTAATGAGCAATGTAAAATGACCTAAGATGTACTGACAAGAAAACAAGTTTTGTTATTTGTTATTAATGTGTCATAGCCACGCAGGGATATTTATGGCTTATTTTTCTTGGATTTTAGCATATGGTGTTATACAATCAATAAAAGCTTCCGTCTTTAGTATGGGATTGCCCTCTGGGATTTGGGGGAAGTGGATGTGCCTATGTGTTACAATCACAATAGCTTCAATCTTAAACTCCTTTAAATATAGTAGGGGCAAGTAGGTAAGTTTATTTGGATTACTTTTCTTTTTGTTATCATAATAGATTTTCGTCTCAATTGCCTTCTGCCTTTTAAGTTGTCTTTGCACTTTGAATCTGCAGGAATTACTTAAGAGTTTGAAGGGTGTGACTTTGCCTTATAGTATATAGCTTTTATTCAAAATTGGTACTTGCACTATATACAGTCTGCACTTTATTTTACTGTCCTAACAATATTAAATCAGTTTCAAAAAACCCAAAGTTCATCCAAAGTTTTACATTCATTTTAACTGAAGTTATAATGTGTATAATACCCACAGAATCTGCAGCAGCATGTGGCATGTCTTGTTATGTTGGCAAAAGACAGAAATCCTGTTTATAAAAATAGTAATTAATATAACAGATTGATACATTGTTACCTGCAGTACAGTCATATTCTCAAACAATGTCTACAGATCACGTTTCAGTTACAAGAGTGTGGATTGTATATGTCATACAGAAAGACATTTAGGGTAAAATTAACTCCATAAATATGCTGGATAGGTTGAAAGTTGAAAAATACTTTATCCCAAATGTTTTGTACAAACAGTTAATGGAGAAGATGGAAATTGGGATAATCTTCAACATTAAAAAAAAAACAAACCACAGTATCTTCCCTAAATTGGAGTGGTTTGGTTTAGGCCATTCCCTAATTGGTTACTCTGGATTTAAATTTCATATCACCACTTGTTCAGTCCATTTGGCGATACTTAGTTCTATCTGGTCAAAACAAAGAGTTATTTATTCTAACTTTGAAGAAGGAAATACATGAAAAAAAGTACTGTCCAAGCAGTTAAGGATCTTTTGATCCTTAGGTTTTTAAAAGGATTTTCTCTCTCTCTTTTTTTTTTTTTTTTTTTGAGGAATANTTTTTTGTGAGGAATAAGAAACCCAGCGGTTGTCTTTGTTAATTAAAATGCTTCCGTGTTTCAGTTTGAAATACAACTCTGCAAAATGTCAGCAACATCTTTCATAAATTGTACCATTGTTGTGCCCTTGTGTGATAGCACTACTCGAAATGAGTTTAGACAGCACTCCATTAATACTTTGGGTACAGCTATAGCATTCCATTAAAATATGTCTTTAATATATTTAAAGCATTCACTGAAGCATTCATATTTCAAAATCATCATATATCTAAACTTAAGATTTTTAAAAGTACCAAAAAGATACATAAAACATGACCAAGTCTTATGTATACGTTCATGCAACCTAGAAGTGCTGGGAAATGCCAGGATTTCCATGTAGTAGTGTTTAAATCAGATTTGGAAAAAAAAAAAAAGCCAAAGGAAAAGATGCAGGAAAGTGGATGCATGTTTACACACTTTTTTAAAAAGCAAAAAATACTAACTTACAGAGAGTTGAGTTAGTGGAAATCACAAGTCAAAAGTCACCTCTGTATGGACTCTGATGGGTAACTATATTTTTGTGCTGGTCTATAGAATCCTGTGC
Organism: Himantopus leucocephalus; assembly: GCA_003993805.1. Lineage (NCBI taxonomy): Eukaryota > Metazoa > Chordata > Aves > Charadriiformes > Recurvirostridae > Himantopus > Himantopus leucocephalus. The sequence continues at coordinate 61,931,922 of RSEF01000004.1, read as the reverse complement.
AGAAGAAATAGAATTGGCATCTTAGTTATTTAAAAGTGAACAAAGCAGTTCTGCTTTATTGTTCCTCTCTGAACAAGCACTAAGCTGTTTTGCTGCTCTTTTGTCCAAGAGAAATAAAATCCACACTGATGCTGATTTTTCTTATTTCCATTTGCCAATGCCAAGCATGAGCCTCCTTATCTTTCATTCCTTCAGTGATCTGGTTTTCATGACTTTCGTTTTTCGTCTGAAGCTTGTTCCTTTTAACAAGACCCGTATAGCCTAATTTGCAGTGGAGGATTCAATGGATGAATGAAGTTCCTGTTTGCTGTTCATCAATTCTCCATGAACAAACATTTTTTACCAGTTTCTTTGTCATTATTTCACATATTTAAGTTCATGAAAACTATTCACTGTGACTTGTATTGTTTTACAATTAGGTGCTTACTTTTTTTAAGTGGTCAACTAGGACTTAGAATATTATTTCTCTTCTCTGATTAGGTAAGTCTTAGGTCAAAAAAAGGTTTCCAAAATGACTAAGTGTTTCAAGAAGCTGCTGTTATGCAGATAGATACTGTCACAATTTCATTTGACGCCTCACTAGAAGCAAAGTTACACCAGTCTAGATATCTCTTCTATTAAGAAAATGCAACATAAAATTCTATTAAGCAAACTCAGTGAAAATACACCTTCTGTATCCCTGTACACAGGGTTAGTCATTTTGAAATTTAAAGCATGTTTCTATTGACATTCAAAAGGACAGCTTCACACTATCATTAAAATTTGGCCATCTCAAACATTTTAAAAGTATTTTCTTTTATTGTCTAAATAGCATTAATATATTTATTTCTAGGATTTGTCTTTCTACCTAAGTTTCAATACAAGCTGTGTCCATTTACATTGCTGTGAACTTAATCCTCTGTGTACAGTTTATACAGTTTATCACTTTGAATAATCAGTAGTTCTTAAATATGTACTTAAATTCAAGCATGACAGTAACATGTTGAAGGTCAAGCAGTTGATGGAATAGGTAAGTATTGGGATATTCACATTTGCCTGAGATGAAGCATGTTCTTGGATGGTGCCTAAATTATTTAACTTTAAAAAATCGAGTTCCAGTGTACAGAATATAACCTTGATTGTTAATTTAAAATTCAATTCAAGTGTGTAAATATTCTAGAGGAATATAAACCTGGAGACTTCATCTGGTTCATGAAGTTTAAAGCTAGCAGGGGCTCGTGTGTAATCTGCTTTGGCTACCTACACAGCATGGACCTTTATGTTTCAATTAGTTATCTGCACATAAAGCTGAAACCTTTAGGTTTGCATGCATCTCTTACAGAAAGTTATCAGGGCTTAACTTAAAGCCATAAAAAATGGTGAATTTACCATTGTCCTTAGTACGGTTTGTTTGGTGGTTTTTTTCCTGCAGTTAATAATAATTGCTGTTAAAACAGTGTCCTTTATTTTGTTACTGAATTTTCTGACCTCAACCATTGGTTCTTCCTATGTTTTCACAATTCTGGGACTTTTTCTCATCCCAGAGGGACACTGCAATAAAGTAATTCTTGGGTGTTCTTTTTTTTGTAACTGAAATAATTTAAAGTGTCTAAGTTTATGCCATTTTTTTTCATTAATTGTTGAAGAAGCTTTTTTTTCTTCATCATGTCTGACTTCCCCATTTTGCTAATATATAAATATCACATCTACATGTAGTTTTGGATATTAGTAATATTAATGCCAAAAAAGATAATATCACCTTCTTATTGCCATTCACTTATTTTCTGCTTACTTGTACAAGGTTAGCATTAACTTCCTTTTCTGCCAGAATGTCATATTAGAATGTCATATTTAGCCCTTGTTCACTGTGAACATAGATACCCTTCAGATTTATTCAAGATATGGTCACTTATTCCTTACGCATGTCTCACATTACTTTTTCCTAAAGCTAAAACTTGGGGGGGGTTATTTATTTATTTGATATGAGCACAGCTATCCAACCTGCATTTGTTCTTCCTCATGAATTCTTAGGTCTTCCCTTCCCCTTCCGCTTCCCCTTCCCCTTCCCCTTCCCCTTGCCCTTGCCCTTGCCCTTGCCCTTCCCCTTCCCCTTCCCCTTCCCCGTTTTCTTTTTCCCTTGCTGGTTGGCCTTCTCCAGCTTTAGAAATCTCAGTAAAGTAGTATTTTTAAGCACACAAGAAAATGTGTTTATGTTGATGACTACCTGGCATTTTTAGGCCAGTCATGATTACTGAGACAACTGTCATTTTTAAATCTAATGATTATTTTTTCTTCACTGAGATCCAAAATAGAGTGGTTTTTTTCCCCTTCTGTTGAACACAAAATCCATTAAAAATTGCTGGCCATAAATTTTAGAAAACCTAGTGAATTTTTATTACTGGGTGAATGGAACTTGCAAGTATGCAGCTCCTGAACTGAAATCTTTCACAGAAATAGTATTATCATTTGATTACCTTTTTGCATACATGATACAGAAGAGGGTTTTCTGAGAGTAATTCATTGTCTTTTTCTGTTTTGATTCAGTAATTTCAGAGAACAGAATCTTATAATAAAAAAGTATGCCTGTCATTTTTTTGAGTACCTACAAGTTTCTAACTTTTGCCTACTGCATCGACCCATGTTGGTAAATGCGCAGCTCAAACATTATTTAACAAATATTCCAGGGTTGTAATTTTTTACTTGTTATTCAAAATGACTATTAATAAAGTCCCATTCCAGGGTGACTAAGCAAAAAATTGAAATCCAATTGAAAAAAAAAAAGAATTTTCAACCAAGAAGGAGATAAATCTTGCTGACCCATGCATTAAAATAGTGAGGTTCTGAATGGTGGCCTCAGACAGATAATTACATGTGGAGTGATGGGAGTAGACTACTGGAAATAGTTGAAAAATTGATGAGTTGCTAACATATGCTATAAAACATCAGCTGCATCGGTAGCTTTTAGAATACACGGAATTTTGAAATATTGACATAAATATGCTTAGAATGGCTATAAGGGATCCAAATCAAAACAGGGGGGGAAGGGTATAAAGCTTAAAATAAGAGGCAAATTAAATTGCTGGTAAAGTTGTTTTAACTGAGCTGGCTCTTATTGGACTGAATTCCTGTAAATAGTCTAGTGCATAAAAATAAAGCAAAAGTGTAACTAAAACTACTTTTTGTAGCATAGGGTCTTTTATTTCAGTTTAAGTAAAGGACAGTTTGAATGGCTGCAGTGGAGTTTTTATAAACAAGCAACTCGCTAGTACTGGACAAAATAGTAGTAGTGCAGATCTGAAGCTGTTCCAGTGGTACAGGAAAATGAAAATAAGATACCAAGAGTATGTGAATAAATAAAAGCAGTTAAAGAGGAGAGATTTTGCTTTAATAAGAGTTTCAAGACCAGAATGTCAGTGGTAAACAGTTTGAGAAAAGCAAACATTTTTGCAGATACCTCGTACGTTTTTTTGTTTCATGTTGTAAAGGGGACCACAAAAGTAATGGCACTAAGATTGCTCTGAACTGCTATAGCAAGATCAGATTCCATTGTAATGTAAACCAGATGTGTAAACTTTATGGGGCCTTGCTTGCATTTTCAACGTATCCACATAATAGTTCGCTTACATAATTTTTTTGGTGCAAGCCCTAAACTCTCATGAGAATGAAGCTTGCTCTGGAAACCTGTTGGTAAACAGAACAGTAACCCAGCCAAGCACTATCTGAGAACTGCAAACCAAGAGAAATCTTACAAGGGAAGGTTCTATTTTCTACCATTTCCTGATGCACAAAGAGGAATTACTGGGTGAAAGAAATGACATTTGCGTATCGGCTATAAGGCATAAGAGCATACAACTCCACAGTGATAAAAACATTTTGGTGAAAATTATGCTCTTCAAAATACATGTGCTTCAGATTTTCCATAAGTGAAATTCTCCTGTCCCCATCTGGGAAATGAAAGGAAGAAGGTACTATGCTAAATGTGTTTGAAGTCAGAAACTCCTTGGACAATGCTGCTACCCTCTCCTACCAGACCGTGAACTGGAGCAAAAGTCTGAAGGAGAGTGTACATGCCATTCACTTCCTTTCTCTCTTTTTTTAATGCTGGAGTCTTTAGAACACATCTTGATATGATGAATTATGACCAAAGCCGCTTGTGCCACAGGTTCTGCTCTAAGTATTTTGCAAGGAAGTGGCAATTTTGCTGAAAGTATAGAAGACATGGCACAAAGTTCTTCAAAGTAGTTGATAAAGCTGTGATCGTGACATCTGGTGTTGGTTCCCTGTTGCTGCAAAACCAGGAATTATCATCCTTCAGCTCATAGCTGGCTGATGTCTGAGCTCCCCTAGTCTTAGCTGGCTAAAATCTGAGCTCACCTAGTCTTGCACAGCAGTGAGGATGAACTGTAGAAGGCAAGTGATTATTGCAAGTTATTATGCTTTAAATTTATAGCCAAGGCACCTCTGAAGGAGAGGGCAGATTCTATGAGAGAAAGGTATATCCAGCCTTACTGGCTTTCCCAGGTTTATTCTCTATTCCCTCTGTACCCTCCATTAAGACTTGTTATTTGTCTGTACAGTGGGGGTGCTGGTGTGTCAAGGATATCTCAGGCGTTATTTAATCCCACAGATTTCTGAAATCTCAAGCCAATATGTTTGTTAAATATTCAAAAGGAACTTCCAAATGATTTAATTTAGCCATTTCTCCAGCCAATGGCTCGTGACAGAAGAGCAGTGCACAAGTGGGAATACGTGATCAGTGTTTGAACATATATAAAAATAGGGTTAGTTATGATTACTTTTTTCAAAAAACTTCATTTGGTACTAAGAGAAGCATTTTTAACTGCACAACATGTTTTTCTTCTGTAATGACCAAGTGTAATCCAACGATTTAATGCAGACAAGTGACCACAAATATTGATAACTATCCATGTAGCAAAAATACTTTTATCTAGAAAGTGGGCTACAGAAATCATCTGAATTTTGAATTTATAAGACAATGTTCTTAGTAACAATGGCAGTAAGTTTTCCTAATCTTTAAAAAATACCTTTGGCGAGCCTGGTCCAAATCAGGAAGAAGAGTCACAAACAAGAATTTCAAATAACGAAAATAAATTTAAATGGCCATTAGTACCTTAAATGAAGTTTTTAGGTATTCCCTTTGAACCTACTAGTATTCTTGTTCATGATGCAATAATAAAAACCAGGTGAATTTTTGTCTCCATCTGCCTGTTTATCACTGCACATACAACGCTGTAGCTGTACTTCTTCATTTATAGTATTAACAGACACACAGGAGAGCAATGCAGTACCTTGCACCAAATGAACCAGTAACGTGACCAAAAAAATAAAAATATTAATTAATACTAGCCACACTAGCTGAGCTAAAAGAACACAACTCTATTATTGGTAGGTACTACAGATTTACCAGTGACACATCATGATAAGTGATATTGATACCAACTGACAGGTGATAGGTTTTAAAAATACGAAGTTGTTCTTCATTTACTGGCAAATGGATGTACAATTCAAGAGAGCTTTTCTAACTTATCCATGCATGAAAACATTGCTTTATGGACACGATTTGTAGTGCATTTTGACCTCTAATAGGACATGAGAGTTTCTGCAATGGGGTGGAAGTAGAGTGCAGTTCTTCTAAGTACAGTTAATAAAATACCTCTTTTTAACAATATTCAGAAATTGTGCATAGTACCCAGAGATCATCATTGCCTCTTGAGAAAGAGATTTTGGTTGCAAGTCTTAATTGCCATAAATGCTTAGAAAATAGGGTCTGGTCCCAAGCATTGCTGCACCACATGATGTAAGGGAAGAAGGAAGAACGTGTTCTTCAAATTGTTAATACCTATCTTTATGTTGCCAATGACCATCTGTCTCAAAATGCAAGTAGAAGGTTATTTTAACCTGGACCCCTCATTTCCAAGTAACAGATGTTTCTCTCATTTCAACAAATATTAGTAAAACACAGCCTTTTTGGAATACCTATTAAACAATCTCTCTGTGATCTGAATCAGTAGAATAGTTGATAAAGCTATATAGCAGGTTTTTGCTTGCCCCAGATCATTACTGAGGTCTGGTGGCAACTCTCCAAAATGAGTTTGTGTTATAGTTCAATGGACAACAAATGTGAGGCTTTATAGGAGAGAATTTTCTGCTGTTCTTTGGACGACAGCATGTCATTACTTGGGAATGTGGCACTTACGCTGCTGTTTTATAGCTGTAAACAGTTTTAAGGCATTACTCGTCCTGAAGCTAGGTTCAAATGGATGACAGTGAAGAGGCAGCACATATTCTCCTATGCTTGGAAACCCTGATCCTAATAACCAGTTCTAACTGACCTCAGAACACAGAATATTGTGGGTCAACAAACATCATAAATTCTATAAATGGGCTGTTTGCTTAGATAATTAATTGAAACCAACTTTATTGTTAAATACCTTAATATGTAAAGCTTTTAGCTTTCTGAGACAGTCACAGGCTGTCATATTACAATCTTTACTTTGATTTTTGTTTGTCTGCTTGTTTTATTATGATGTAGTTAAGCTGCAAGTGTAAGAAACATACTACCTGTACATGTACAGGAACAGATCAAAGTAGTTTAAAAAGCAGTATTCATATTTCATTTCATTAGCTTTCTCTTACTTATTGTGATATTTAGACTTGGTTTCTCCTCATACTTATGGACACACCATCACCGAACAGTCCACCACATGTTTTCCTAGCCTGGTGAGCTCCAAGAAAACTGCACTGCAGGAGTTTATCAATGAAATGAGAAGCAGTCAGAAGGCTGTACCCCATCTGCACAAGAAACTGGATTTTAGTTATCAACCCACCATTGTTGCTGTCTCCTGGCTTGTCACTGATTCTTGCCTCTATTTTGGCTGTCAAAGCTGCAAAAAGAACATCGGTTCTAGGGAGGAATTTATGCCTTCCGGGCACTAGGCACCATGCAGAGAATTGTAAGTCATTCCTGGAGAGCTTAGACATCAGCACAGCAGAAGTATTGATCTACTGTGGCTGGGTGTCAGCTTGATCCATTGATAAGGATATCAGCAGTCAAAATATAACCACTGTTTTAAGGTTTTGAGGATGTGGGAATCCAAATAATGACCCTTTGAAAGGGGATTTTAAGAGACAGATTCCATGCAGAGGTTTATAAGGTGTGATGCTTGTTTTGAAAATTGTTAGTGTTCCCTTTGCTCTTTCAATAAAAAGTGTACACAATTAGTGATTGAAATAGAGCAGTCAATTCTTTAGAATTGGCCTACTCATATTTTTCTTGGAGCAAGAGAAAAAGGTAGAAAAATCAGGTAAAGAAGCCAGTATTTTTGTTAGCTGCAGTGTTCTTCATTTAGGGAATTAAACTGTTACTGTAATTTTGGTGGATATTGCCTAAAAGGAGAATGTTATTTGGGCATTTTTTCATGCACTTGAGGCATTATGAGTAGCTGTACTTCTTGGCAGTGTATCACAGCACATTAAGTAAGTTCAGGTTACCTGTAATCTTTATATCACAAATGATCTAGCATGTGTCATAAATTCTGTAAATTTGAGGTTGCCTAAAATTGAGAGCAAAATAATCAGTCACTCTCATAACCTGATCAAGCCTGGTTAATCACAAAAAAGTTGTGACAGGAACTAAAGGAAAATATGGTTCATTTAATCCTTTATAAATTGATAAACTCTTGTGGCTTTAAAGGAATGACCCTTTCAAAGCAAAATAATCAAATCCATCTCTTGTCAGTTTGGTGAGATTTATATATGGCAGCTGATGATTTTTTAGCAATACTGTCAGTCTGCTTTTCAGATCAATGCCAATGAAATATTTTATTTACAATTTAACCTCCATTTCCCCTAGAATTTGAGAGTTTTAATACCAAAAGTAGTTACGTCTAACTATTGATCCGGTGGTAAATTAAATGGCAAACACAAGCAATCGTATTGTTTTGTCAAAATACTCTCAATAGGGAGCAAAATTCTTTATTAAAACAGGATATGTTGCACTGAAATGAAAAGAAAGTTTCATTTCAAGAATGATCTTTTAAAAAAGCAGAGAAAGACCTTCACATAGCTAGAGTTATTTTATGGGAATAGTACAAAGGTAATAAAACTGAAATTGTATATTGAATTTCGTTTCCCTAGTATAAAGACGAAAGACCCCCAAAACAGTGTCAACCTTACCTAAAATACACATGTGATAATTATATTCCAACAAAGTATTTTCTTTTTATTTCAAGTAGTTAATTAATAACTTTTCTATTTTGAATTATGTGGTTCTATTTATTTTTGTTTCCTGCCAAATCTTCTATTGATCTCTCAAATACAGTGTATAAATTATATGTTGTGTATAAGATATATTCACAGTGAGACTGCTGTGACACAAGGACAGAATGAATGCTTGAATAAAGCACTTCAGAAGAAGAGGAGGGGCAATCTAGTAAATAAAAGCTATTAAATAAAATCTATTAAATAAGTAAAAACTTTTAAGGAGCTATTCTATGATTCTATTCTTTGACTCTGTTTCCAGTGTGGCGTAAGTTAATATTTCAGCCACATACCAGATTAACATAATCGGAGAAATTACCGATTTAATGCGTTGATAAAATGATGATAGTCATTACTAATCATATTAATTTCGCTTACAGATTTGGTTGCCAAGGGCTCTAAGTTCAGTGGGGCTTTAGGCATTGATTTTGATAGGAGAAGAATAGACTCTTAAAAAAATAAGGAAGTAAAATAAAAGTTTCTTCTTATGTGGCATGATAATTCTATAAAAAACCAAACAGTTAATATAAAAAAAATACTGTATGTACTAGAAAAGAATTATTTTAAATGTTTTTCTTGATCACACTTAACTTGAAGGACTTGCATCAGTACCACCCTCTTAACAAATCTCTAACGATCCAGGTTCGTGCAGCTTACAAAAACTAATTGCTATAGAGTTTATCCATCTGTAATTATTTTCTTTAAGGTGGCACTCGCTATTTAAGCTTGAGACAACATGAGAAAATTGATTTTTTTATGATGAAACTCAACGTGCAACAAATAGGACATCATGATTCCTTTTAAAGATAATAATCTGCCTGTGTCTCTGCAAGCAAAATTGTTGATGCAATAAATAAAAACCCCATAACATAAATAACACATCTGTAAATCCTACATTTTAGGTTCTTTTCACTTTTAGGGATATTTTTTTCAAAGCAATTTTTTAAGTTCCCTGAAGTACTATACTGGGACTCTGAAGCCCTGTGTGGGAAGCGTGGCAGAGCCCCATCTCCCTGCAGGAGGACTAGACGGGCTGTACTCAGGCTAGCTGTTTCCTACCGCTACAGTTCTTTGTGCAGGTTGTGTGTTGACCTAGTGGCAAAGCCTTGTCTCCATACCCTGGGAGCAATGTCAGTGGTCCATGAATTTTCAGCCATTCCATTACCTGGAAGCACAGGATGAAAATACTATGTTAAAGTTATCTAAATTAAAGCTATTCAGCATTTCAGCATTCTGAGAGTAGAATTCTGAAATTCACTGAGGAGACATTGCTGAAGTCAGGCATATACCTGTTGGTGATCTAGCAAAAAGCCGTTTAGGTTGGGCAAGTTGCAAGGGCTCTGAAGCAAAATATGTGCCTGTATGATAATTCTTAGTAATAATTTTCTACTGATACCAACACTAATCATGATAGCACTGTTCCACTGATACAGAGACATGTCGGGTCAAATTTCCCAACTTACTGCACGTGTTGAGGGGATATATTCTGTAATATTGCGTGGGTAAAACTAAAGGACCCTCTTACATGGATGAACACACAAACGTAAAATCTAGCTTCAATCAGAGAACTGGTTTTGCTGTAGAAATTTGCTCAAATCCACCTCAATCCTCCTCAGTAATTTTGTGGTGGTACCAGATGATACTCCAACTGAGGAAGAAAGGATAGGGCTAGGGACGGATGCAAAGAAATGGCTTTTGAAAGCTGAGTTTGCTGGCCATGTTATTTCTGGCTTGCCAAGTGTTGATTATGGGTGTTGCGGCTACCGCAGGTGGAAAAATCCTTGTGCACATATCTTGGCCTTCCCTCACTCTCTAGTAGGAGCAGCTCCTCTCTGCACATAAGGCTGTCTTAAGATGTCTGTAGGAGGGTACAGATAAGAAGGTCTCTGTAAGAAGACTGTTCAGGCTAAGGTGGTCAATTCCCCATTTCCAGAGGGACAGGGAAAGCAAGCTGTCTGCCTCCCTTTAAGCCTGCTGCCTGAAGTTCCTGTTTACTTTGTGCACTGAGCTAGCTCTGAGCTTGTCTTCTTGTGATGGTTCAGAGGATGGGGGTTTCTATCTATTTACAGAAATAATAAGATGAAGAAGAGAGAGGAGCTTGTGATGCTATCATGTTTTTCAAACTTACATTTCTTTGGTTTGGCATTTATTAAGATTTGGTTACTAGTGAAATTAGTACTGATTTTGTTACTATACACAATGGAAGCATTGTACTTAAACCAGTGAAATTTGTAGTTTTATTTCTATTTCTTTTACTAAATATTTTTTTTCTAGTTCAACAAGTTAAGCTGGAAAACTGCACTGACAAATCTGTTTGATGGGCAGTAGAGACCTGAAAAGTTCTATTTGATTCAAGAGATGAGGGTGAAAAGATGAAGGAAATTCTAATGTAAATGACAACAGGTATCAACAAGATTATATACCAGTATTGAATTAGTAGGTAGTTCAACTTCAGAAAGTTTAAATGTATTCTGGCATTTGGCCAGATAAAAACGGGGTGCTACAGTTCAAGAAATTATACTGTCATTAAAGAATGCTTAGAATTAGCTTGTAAAAGAAATCTGAAAAAGTAGCAATGGAAATAATGACTGGGGCAGGGAAAATAAAGAAAACTAAAACAGAATGCACATTACAGGCTTTATGAATGCTATCTCTATTTATCACACATACTAAATAACAGCAAAAGCCAAGTATAACATGATTCAAAACAAGCAGACAAATTGTTTATTGTGTAAATACGAAATGTTATGGAAATGTTATGGAAATGTTTTAGGAGTAGGTATTAATCAGTTTATTTTCTTTTGCTTCTCAAGGTGATTTCTTGTTGATACTGATAAACTCTGTTCTGTTTAGCATGTGGACAAGAACATGACTTGGAAACTTGCAACTCTCCCTAGCCCTATGGCAGGATGAAATGAAATTTTTTTCTGGCTGTTTCTACATGTCTTTTGATATGAACAATAAAGCCAACAGAAGAAACAGGATTACCGTTTCGTAGAAAATGTAGATTTTTCCTAATTTTGATTTTGGTCTAGATCTGCTTAACGTTGCAATTTCAAATTTTCCTATTTACTGAGAGCAGGTAGAATTTCTTTTTAAAAACACCCAAGCAGGTAGTGAAGCAGACCCTGCAGCTTCATTGGTATTCTTGTCAGTTTTACTGCTGCTATTGGCAGAGAAGCTGACAAGAATACCAATGTCACTGAGCAGGCAGGTTGTTCCCAAAATCTGTAATTCTGGGCAGTTTATCCCAAAATGACCACATTCTAATCCACACTCTTTCCTTTGAAGCTGGAGTCTTGAAAGTATTTTCTCTTTTTTCTTTTTTTTTTTTCCTCTTCTCCAGAATCCCTGACGCCGGTGCAGGTGGACATTTCCATCACTAGGAAATTGTACTTTGAGAAACACCAGCGTGCGGATGGATTGGCTAGATAGAATATGTGGTACTGTCCTATAGTCACAGAGCTCAAATTTGTACCATTAACAAGGGTTAATGCCCTTCAGAGTTTCAGCAAGATTTTTTTAGAACACTTCCTAACCTCAACAGCTTTTATTAGTCTCACTGATGGAGTGAGTTGCCTCTGCTTAGGGCTTCCATGGTTTCTGAACTCCAGGGTGCAAATTCTCTGTCGTTGTAATGCAGAATATACGAGCACTGCTCAGGGTTTGGAGATTTTTGTATCAGAACATGCAAATTTTCATTTATTTTTATCCTCTTCAGTGAACCCTTTGTCTCCAGTGAGAGAAAAGAGCAAAGGTGGTGACAGAGCGCCACCTAAAAATAGCCAGCAGCCTGCTAGTGTCATTCACTCATATCTGTGCTCCAGCTCTGCCTAAGTCTACAGAGGCAACCTCATTTGGCCATATTCTGCTTCTGGCTTGCCTGCCGCTGGCCAACCATTACCTACAGAAAGATCATAGGAACGCTTTAGCAATACACGTCAACTCTGCAGAGCAACTGAAAGGAGTCTTTGCAAGAGAATGCTGAGGTAGAACTGATGACCCAAATACAGCTACATTGAGTTAAGATTTTACTTGGCTTTCTTCACGCGTTGTAAATATTCTTCTCCAGTCTTCTTTAGGTTGTGATTGCTCTGTGTTCATTACTGGCATGTATATATTTGCTGAATCTATGAATTAGATATCAGAGGAAAACAAAAGACCTGTAACAAAAAACATCTCCCTACCTCTTTAACAGAAACAAACTTAGTGCTGTATCAGAGTAGGTAGAATCTTTTTAAGAAGATGCCTGCTACCAAAATAGGAGTAAAGCTGACATTTCCACTGTAGGTCCTTCTAGCTGAGGAAGAGATTATTAAAAAGACTTCTAATTAGAAAAATCACTTAGATGTCTTATACTATGAAAAATAATATTTCATGGAGGGTTGAGCAGTGCACATTTAACAGGAGATTTTGCATAGATTAATCTACCCACTGGGGCACCAGTCAGCCAATTTGATTCTTTCAATGGTTTACCAATTTCTGATGTGCTTACCACTGAATTTGACTTACTGCCAAAGTCCTGTAAGTCAAGTGGTATTGATGCTCTTATAACAGCTCCACTTCTTTTTCTTTTTCCTTTATTTAATTAAATAAGAGAGTTAGTGAAATTGCGTTTTCTATCTTTGCTGTGCAGACCAACAGAGTAAGTATAAAGCTGTCATTGATGTGGTATGAGCTCACGATTTTAATCTAGTCGGATAAATTGGACAACTATATATTTTATGACAGTCACAGTAGCTAGCCTACAGGAGTTGTTTGAGAAGCATAAATTAGCCATATGTCTAAGTGTTTCATTAACAAACATCTTAATATGAACATTGATCTTGCTGAATATGGCATCTCAGCTATAATAACAATGTTTGAGTTGTTCTATTATGTCTAGATGTGCATTTTCATTTTCAGAAGATATTAGAGTTATTGAGCCTTCAACAGATAAACCATGTAAGGAGAAACTGAGTATATTAAGAGCGAACTCATGGTCTGCTCTAAATTAGTACGGATTTGCCGACTTCAGAGAGGAGGATCCTGCCGTCCATCTCCATATGAAAATACATGCATAGTGGCATGCAAATAGCCATATCCACTTAGATCACACTATGAGGCCCTGTGTTCTGCTCAGTATGGCAGTTGCCAGTTGAGAAATAAATGTTTTGTTTATAGACAGGACTTAAAAGAGCTGTGGAGCATTCTGGTAGTGCTCGGATAATGTTCTCTGGTTTGGGAACAATATCAGAGACGATTAAGAGCAGCAGTGTATTTGTAATTTGCATGCATCAGGCTTGGCTACAGCGGGACTGTAGACAAAACGACACTGTTAGCTAAACGCTAACCTGCTGCTCTTACCCCATTGTTGCCAGTATAGACATAGATACGCACATTTTATCCTTAAGTATAAGACTGAAATTTTCAAAATTAAAACTGTAACATTTAAAAATAAATAGGATACCATATAGCTCAGAGTCCATCTGTGTAAATCAAAGATGCAGAAGTTCATAGTATGAAATACTTATGTGCAATTTTTAAAAGGGAAGTTTTACAACCAATAATTAACATTTGAAGCAATGTAAACTGAAATAAGGAACATACTATAATTTTAAAGTCTAAAAGCTAATTGCCTATTGAGGGGCAGGGAGCAAGAAGAAATTCCTTCACTGCTAGCATTTCACGGGTTGCTTGGATGTAGATGTTGAGCCTTCATCAAGGAAGTCATTGTCCTTCTTTCTTTATGCCCTATATAGACCTTGATAGTGGATCATAGGACTGAGCAGGGTCATTTATACCTCTTCAACATAGATAGAAGCAAAGCTGTGGACTCAGTAGCAAGTATTGCAGCCAACACAGGATAAACCATCACTCAGATAAGTGAGCAGCATATTGTTACTTCCTATTCTTTTTAAACCTTGACAGACAAGAAATTATACTATGTGGTATCTAAACTATTAAAAGTTTACTGGAACTATTGGTGGAGTAATTGAGCTTTGGTTTGTGCTATTTCCTGCTTATGTCTAATGCTCTGTGTGTTACAGTTCTTTTCCCCTGATACCAGACTTTGCCAAGAGAACAGTCATTTACTGGATGGACCAGTTGTCTGACACACAGTAGCAAATTCACTCTTTCCTCTAACTCAAAAGACAAGAAGGCATGGATTTATGTCTTAAAAATCATATAGTATGTTAAACAGGCAATGTTTGGAAAGACAGATATTCTGAAACTGTATTAAAATTATCAGTGAATCAAAACTTTAACAAAATGTTGAAATTAACTCTCCCTTTAATGAAGGTCATAGAAGACTAAGTTTGGTGTCCAAGTCTGTTCATCCATGGTAAATTTTTCTTAAGATGTTTCATCTGAGCTGGAATGAATAAATGAATTCACAGTGCTGAAATGTTAGAACAACTTGGCTTTAAGAAAAGAATATTAAGACATTTCCTTACATAAACATGCACACACTCATCTGAAATTCTTCTCAATGTTCCTCCTAAAGAAAAATCTCTTGTCAGCATTCAGTGCTCGTTAATAGTTGCAGTTTTCTGAGAAATCAGTACTTATTCCAGAGAAAGTGGCTGAATTTGGAATGGGATAATTTCATTTCGTTAAATCAGAATATGAAATCAGTTACTTGCAAAACAATATTTACCACTTAATGGAATCTGTGTCTATTTCTGCTTTCTACTATGATACATTTTTAGATCTGAGTTCATTTGGATAACTTGTCTTTGATTCCTTATTGTGGTTTATTCTCCAGTTTACATGTTGTGTCGTGAACTTAAGCACATACGTGATCAGTTTCTTTTGATTATTTTGCAAGTAGTGGGAAAAAAAAGCATAAGTAATATTCAGCCTGAAAATGTCTTTCCAATTTTATCTTGCTTATTCTGATATACTGTCAAAAATTACAACCCAGTTGCGTATCAAGCTATTCTTAAAGTTACAAAAGGAGCTACTGATAGCTTGAACACATTTTCAAATCCTTTTAATTCCAGTATTTAGTGAGAAAGATTTTGTGAAGATATACATGTTTCCATGATTTCTAAACCTGGTACGATGGAATATATCCTAGAGTTGTTAACCCTTTTTTGCAGATGCATAGAAAATATCAAAATATTTTTAAATATTTTCCAGATCAAATGATGACTTACGTACTTCATGATATGCAGGATATTATCTGGGTAGTTGGCTGGAAGCAAATAGTCAATTTTGTATTAATTTGTGAACAAGCAACATTAGCAATTGCAAATGATGATGATGCAAATGCAAAAAAAAGCTTGCTATAAAATTAAAATCACTGACATAATACAAATGTTGCATTTTGAAATATTCCTAATGCAGCTTTATTGCTGTCTTGAAAATGAGCTAGCAAAGATTATTGCTCTTTCAACTGTAATAACAGACAACCATTTGAAATATTTGGTATTTCCATCGTATGCAGCATAGAAAAGAAAGCAAAAAAATGTTCCCTTTGGCTATGCATATTTTCTTATATGCTACAGAAGACCTACGGGTAAATTTAAAAGAAAAAAACAAACTTGTTTGGGTTTATGTCACTGTCATCTAATTAACACAAGTAACTATTTTTATTGTTTCTCGAGATGTTATTCTGTCACTTTACAAAAGTGTATGCATTTTCTAGATACAAAAAATGTTTCAAGAATTTTGCTTTTTCATGTTATGCTAGAATTGGTTTTATGTCCTCTATTTGTCTTACATTTTATATCTGTAAGACCAGTGTGAGCAGTTGAGAAGCTTATTCTGCATAAACTGCAGTAAGCATCATGGCAGATTTTCTGTCTTTATTGATCCTTGAAAGATTGTACGTACACTCGTCTTAGAAAGTGCAAAGTCTCTTTTCTTCCTGATTATCACAAGTCTGGTTGCAATTTGTCTTAGACAATTAAAAATACTAATTTAGATACATTTATTTTGCTACAATACAACATACTTGTCATTGGCCCAGTCCACTGTGGTATAGAGCAAATACGTAGCAGATAGATAGTGTGCTCACCAGCAGCCCAGGTAAATACATGTGATAAAATCATATTTATATATGAAATGGTTCAATATGTAGGGCAATTATTGCTGGTACCATCAACAATGCAGACTTAACGGATTTTTGCACTTCAGTGGTAGTTGAAGCAGGATCTTTTAGTGGAGATGCTGTATAAATAACAAATATTGTTTGAAACTGAGGGCTCTACAAGATGTAGCCAATAAGTGGCCTTCAAAAAAAGATTCCTAAAATATAGTCATACAGAGGTCTGAGGGGGACTTGGAAATCAGAATATTATTCACAATTGGTTTCAGGTCTTCATCTCTGGACAGTTTTCCGTCTTAAGACAGTATTCTCAGTAGAAACAGAGGAATTCTCCAGTGCTTTCTTTGAAGGAGCGATAGTCAATTCTCTGAAACTCTGGATTTTCCTTCCAGTTCCATTGAGCAGTTCTGATATCCTGCAGTTGAATCAGTAGCTCAGAGTGCACCACCAGCATGGGAAAGGGATGCCCAGTTTGAATGGAATTTCTCCCAGATCACAGGTTGCTTAGGCTGGATGAAGTTTTCCAAGAACTGTGATGAGGCCTTTCCTTGGATATTTCCTGGTTCAGAGCAGAGAAACCAGTTTTCTAACGGCTTGAAGACTTTATCCTTCACAGAACAGCCAATGAGACATTGAAGAATATTAATATGCATACACAGTAAACATCTGCAGCTTATAAAATTAAAATGCGTAGCAGTTTTCTTCCATACCATGGCATTTCCTTACCAGACTAACAAGTACAAAAACAGAGGCCAGACGAACATCAGTTTGACAGGCGGAATTTCAAATGTCGACTTTCATGAATTACATTTATGTCATAGGTACAAAGCCAGTAAAGCTTCAAGCTACTGGAGTAAAGTTTCAGATCATGGATTTGTGTTTCATTTAAAATTTAAGTTTTTTCAGGCTGTGTTTTATACTGAAAACAAGGTTTAAGTCAACAATATATTGGTTAGTGTTGCTCTGAAAAGGCTTGATTGGTTCATTTATCCCTTTGCTCATTCAATGACTGAAATTATTTCTCTTAAAATGATGGGTGTGCAATAGCTTTAAGGGACAAAGTAATGTAATTCCCTTTTGCTTTCTCATTGAAAAAGTAGCAATAGAAGGAATTGAGGAAGAAATAAATTTAAGTCTATGTTTCATTTTGGTTTCTGAGCACTGGGAAAAATGCTTTGAAAATTTATTTTTCCCTTTTTTCCACCTTCATTTTAGGCCTTGAATGAAATGCTTACCTTTCCAGCCAGCCAGTGGGCAATAAATATTGCTTCAGAGTGGGGGAGGCAGTATAATGGGTCTGAACAGCAGTTGTCTCCATCTGTTGCCATTTCCTCATTTTTCATAGTAATTTTCCTTCAATATGGAGTTGCCGTACTTCTTTTCCTTTCTGATCACGCTCCTTTATTCTGGATAGGATCTTGGATAGGAAGACCGATATACATTGTGATGGAGGGAAACAGCTGTTTGCACTTCTTTTTCGAGCCCTGATAGCAACTTCTGGAAACTTACTAGATTTTTTAATACTACTTTTTAATCAGCTAAACTTGCAAGCAGACTGGGAAAAAAGGATGGAGTGTAGTAATATTAAATGTTATTAAGCAAACCAAATCAAGAGAATACTGAGAATAACCAAACTAATAAAGTGATTTTTATTGAATTCTGTAGTTCACTTCCTGTACATATAACTAGATCCTAAGCAGAAATAAGAAGTTCGTAGTGTCTATCAGAAATACCCTGTGTGGTCTTACTATTTCTCTAAGCTTCACTGAAGAGAGCAAAGCCAGAAAGGGTGTTGCTGAGATGGTTAAACTGCAAGTTTTTCCTTTGTTCTTAAAGTAGGCAAATGAATACTTCTTATAACTTTCTATGTTCTTTTGTTAAACAGTATTATATGAGTAATCACTCCTTCCCTGCAAATCTTTAAAGTATCAGAAGAAATGTGTAGGTAATTTAAAAATTGTTTTCTCATACCAATGAGTTGTATGAGGTGTGTCACATGTGCAGTGCTGACAGATGTGACATATCAAATTCGACATATCAATGAGTTATTTGCCTGGGAATTTGTTAGGAAAAGTGAATACATAGATTTTCAGAAGGGAAACCAACCAGTAATATTTTCTAACAGGAGAATTGTGATCTTAAATTCTTATTTGTGGGAAGTTGCCACTTCTTTGTGTATTGTGATTTACCTTGACATTTTCCCAGATGTGTACTTGTTACTGGCAAATGGTGATGAGTGTAAACTTAGGTCCTAAAATCCACAAAATGGTAAGTAGCATTTTTAAATAGTTTTGCTGTTAGAAAGATGAAGGTAACTTTCATTCTTAAGAGGAAACCTTCCTGCATCGCATAGATTAGGGATAGCAGTGCTAAATAACTACAGCCCTTCGGTGTTCAGTCTTTGAGCTTTGCTTGCAATTAAAATGCAACTTTGCTGGTAATCTCAGTAAAGCTGCCCAAAAATTATATCCATTTATATAAATAAATGCCATTAATGCTTTCATCCTCTATCAGAACTCTCAGCTTTCACAGTTTGCAGATGGATAGCACTGGGAAAAATGCAGATTAATTAGAGTTATGACTGGAAATTTAAGCTTTGAAATAAAAGACTGTTAGCAGGTACACTCAGCTTCAGAAGTAATGTACACGGTGCTAGGAAGCTGGCAGCTGAGACTTCATGGAAATATGAGGAGAAAATAATATCAGACAAGATCTCTATATACTTTTACAACCCACGTACAAATAAAAAAAATTGTTCTCCAATATTACAGTGTAAAATATAAAATGTAAAGCTGAATACAATATTCTGGCAAGTAAACAGTCAGAGGGGACAATATTACCTGAAATGAATGTATCAGAAGGCTCATGTGGTGTTTCAAACCAGTCGTGTTTGAAGGTATCCAAGTGTTCCAGACGCATTCCTGTTCTTTACTACATTACCAAAAGCTAACTGAGAAAAGAGTTACAGCAAGTTACATTTCAAAGTATTTAAATATCTTGTGCATTAGAAGTACGTCTGTACTAATAATTGAGAATGACAAAAATACTGGAAGGAGAAATACTCAGGGTGCCAAAGATACCTTCTGTTCAACTGTTAGGCTTAGTAGTATTGCTTCACACTACCTAAAAAGTGGAGTTCGGGAACTGCAAGTTTCACTTTAAGTAATGTTTCAATCCAGTACAGCTGCAGCTTCAGATGAATCAAAATGAAGTTTCAGCCATTTTATCAAATATCAAAAAATTTTTAGGGCTGATCAGAAGGGGACAGTATGTCAGATTTTACACATTTTAGTATAGGTTTTGCTAACTGTCAGAATTTTCTTACAAGACATGAAGCCTGATGGTAGAGTTTTACTCGACGCATCATATGCATAGTGTTATATATTAGCTAATGAAGTCTCTCTGTCTTCACTACAAAAATGTTCCCAAAGTGGATTTGCTAATGCTTTTCTTAGCCAAGCTTTAAGGTATCTGTGAACTGACTACTTACATTCCTTTATACAGCATCAAAATATACACTGATACTACTCTAATATTACCATCTGAATAAAAAATGGCATTGGGGAAACATTTCTTGGCAATGAGAGCCTGGCTGACTGAACTGGTGCAGAAATTCTGTGGTATTTATGGTTTGGGTAAAGGTGGGAAGAAGATTTAGAAGAGTACAGCCTTGAAATGTCTTCAGTTGAGGACCTGAGAGCATCTACCAGTTTCCATCACCAGGATACATATTCTGGCCACACACCAGTCTTCTGTTTTTATGTGAGGGAGACTTGGCTATATAGACTGCAAAAGAGCCATGGTATGATTCATTTAGATTTCTGATGGGCTTGTACAGAGTCACAAATAGTATGTTGCTTATCTGCTACCTAAATATTTTCCTCTACAGAAAGAATGCTTAACAAACAGATTAGCAGTCATTATATAGGTTTGGTGCAGTTGAATCATAAAAATGTGTGGAATAAGGACAATTTAAAGCAAGGATCCCTGTCACAAGTCCATTAGTGGAAGATTTTTAATTTCCCCCCATGAATTTTTAGCTACAGTTGCATTAAATAAATGAGACACATATGTAAACAATCATACTATCCTGAGCCAGAAGACAGTCGTTAAGTGTGTAATTCATAGAGATTCTCTACCTAACTGCTAAAAGACACGTGAAAGTGAACTGGCAAATTTTTAGGTACCCACTTCAGGAAACATTTAAAGTGATGTGCAAGTATTGCAGAAGTTAAGGATGCACTTGACTTAACCATTTCAGTTTCACAGTTAGCTTTCTCTCATTCATACTCTAAAGGAAGGGTTTCTCATCTAGTTCTGCCAACAAAATACATTTACTTCTAAATGACTTCTAGTTGTATAATCTACTCTTCATGAGGTTTTCCTGCTACTTCCATCATATTTGACTTCCTCAGGTATACATTTTCAAAATCAGAGGGCTGAAGTTTCCTACTGATTCTGTGCTGTGAAGTGGCTCACTGCCAGAGGCAAGGCATTTAAAAAGCACCAGCTGCAGCACACTTGGTGTCTATAGCAGATAAGTTGTTCAAACTCAGGGTTATTAATTTAACAGCTATCTTTGCCTTCCATTATCATAGGGTACATTAAAATTACCAGCCATAAATTGCATCTCTCTGCTAGTGTGAAGAAGTTTGGAGAAATAAAAGAGAGTAAAGATTAAGGTGCATAATAACAGTGATGTTACCCTCTTCTCCTTTTTCAACAATACAGAGACTACATACTTGCCATACCTGGACATGTAGGTGTTAATGATAACTGGCAAAAAACACTCTCTCGGTAGCAGCAGTCCAATTCCCTTACTTCCTGTTGTGGGAGTCACAAGGTGAATCCAAGAGCTTCTGCTGGGAGGGGACATAGTAGACATGTTTCAGTGACTCACAGGATGAAGTAACACCGACATTTTGCAGATGTTTCTTCTAGGTAATAATAGTGAGGGATCATAGTAGGGGCAAAGGGGCAGAGAGGAGGGGCAATTTGTAACTGGTGCTAGCAGGCAGTCTTTATATTTGGAAGGTACTCTACTGATAGTTTCAGTGGCTACTTTCTTCTTTGCGATTGTTTAAATTGATTCCCTTTGAAATTCACACTCAACACTAGTAACTGTTTTTTCATGGGAGAAGAGTCTGCAGAGAGTGTCCTGCTGTTCCATATACAAGGCTGTGTGACTTTCAATTATGATGTGCCAGAGAAAAACTTGGTGGAGTGGTATTCTGCTTTCTCCTCACTACGTTTATGTTTTAGCACCTCAGAAAATCCTGGGCACATAACTTTGTTTCAGGCATAAAATCCACAAGAGATAATCTGTCTCTTCACAAGATTTATATATCTCCCACAGATACAAGATGATTTTCTATGTTTTTACTGGGTAATTTGAGGGTGATTTTGCCCTACTGATACATTATGTCCCAAGAATTATAATCTAGCTCTCAGGCCATTGCTGCAACAAGTGTAGTATGTGAATAAGAACATTCAAGAAATGATGTGGTAGAAGTAAGAGTTGATTAGGTGCTTGAGGCTAGCATTGGGAAGAGCAAGGACCACTGTCAGTAAAAAAACCTGAAATGTATACTAAGGGTTAAACAAATCAAAATGTAAGTGTATAGCATTACTGTAAGTGATATATAGGCTCATGTTCAAAATAGATGAATACAAAATGTTGTGATAAAAAGTATATTCAGAATAAATTGGTTGAAGCTGAGAAACTGGGGCTGCATCAAGATGTAGTACAGCTTCTTGAATTAGCAAAAGTTTGGTAAAGCTAAGTTTTAATTTGCTACCCTGCATGACAACATTACCAGCATTTCTTCAGGGTCCAGCATCTGCTGGCACTAATTATTTTGCAGGATCAGGCCCTTAATATGTGTACTATGTTGGCATGGCTTTAATTGCAATCCATTAGGAGCCAAAGTGTTTTCTAAGGCTGTAGATGTGCTCTGCAGTTCACTAGGAACTCAAGGAACGGTAAACAAAACTCTTATTCACCAGTCTGCAGATAGGGTTGGCAAGTGACTGACGAGGTCTGCTTGCTGACACTTCATCAGCATAATTATTGGAGGTCAGAGCAGTGACAGCGTAAACTGATAATTATTCACATACAACATTGCATGGATAATTGGTTGGGTTAAACTGTCTGTCAAGGTAAATGTTGAAAGTGCTTGAATGGTACTGAATGTTCTCATGGATACATTTTTTCCCCTTAAGGGCCTGATTCAAAACCAGTAAAAGTCAGAAATTTCTCATGAATTTCAGTAGGTTTGGTGTCAAGATCTGGAAAGTGCAGGGTGCTTCAGTCTTTCTTTCTTTCTTTGGAGTGGGTACGGAGTACGCTATAAATGGTTTATTTCTGATACAGCCTTCACAATAGTGGCCATGTGTTTGCTCTACAATTTCCTTGTTTGTTTAAACTACACATTTCTACTTGCATTACATCAGTTAATTTGTTCATTAATTCACAAATGAAGCATTGTCTTCTCTATAGGGATTGCCAATTGCAGGGAATCGTTCTCAGTTTATTTCTCTTCTATTTCTTTAAGTACCACACTTACCTGCCTTGTTGGACCTAGACTACTGCCTCACATCATAAAGGTAAATTAATGGATTGAAAATGCGTATTTTCTGTTTTTTTCCTGTACAATTATGCATTCTTAGAGTCCTTGAGAATTTTTATGACTATTGCTCTAACGCTAAATAATATGCATTGGGGTTTTTTTCCCCTCACTAAATAGCTCATAAGGTTGGAGTTTAGTGTTTGCTTCACAGTGGTTATTGAGACATGTAGGATCTGGGCTTGTACTGGTTCAGAGTATTACAAACAGTTGAATCCACCCTGGCTTTACATGAATTTGTTAAATGTTCATTGCTATTTTTAACATATATTTAAGTTTAAGAAAAAATGTCCAGCTGTAACATCTGTCATTTCAAAGATAGGAATAGAGAAGTATGACCTATAATAGAGGTTTCTTCTCCAAGTGAACTGCAAAGAAAAATTATGTCAATTTTATGTTGCCTTCACAGTTGTCATCTGAGCGTGCCTAAATATTCATGCTTTTAACGATTCCATGATTTGTAGCATTGAATCCCAAAAAACTTAGATGCAGGTGTAGGTATTTCACAAGGTATTTGAAAATACCTCATTATTCCTATGCTGTTAAATGAATGATTTATTTCATGAAAGAATGAGTCTTACTTTGGAACAAAATTTAAATGTTTAGTGAAATAGGATTTGCTACTGAAAAAAGCACTCTTTCATTGCTAAATACGTATTTTGGCCATGAATTTAAATTTGCCCTATGCAATAACAACTTTGCGTAGTCATTAAGCCCTTGTATAGGCAAGATTTTACGAGTGTATCCTTTTGTCAGAGAGAAGCCTTGTTATCTTTACTAATGCTTATAAGCCTGAGTAGAACAGTTTACAGGAGTTAGATATTTCTGATAAATAAATGTTGTCTTCTTACCAGCATACAAGAAGACACTCAGTACATTCCTCCAAACTATGAGTGACTTCATTGAAACGTAGACTGGAAAGGCTCCTGGTTTATATCCTGTAAATAATGTTTTCAGTAAGAGTGGAGAGAGAGGAGAAACTTGAATAATGACAAGCTGTTTATTAGCATTCAAGTTACAAATTGTTGTCATTGTGCATGACATATTAGAGAAAAGTGTTTTGTTTTCTTGGAACATCAAAATCCAAATGCAAGTATAGAAAAGGAAAGCATTTTAATTCTCTTTATTTGTCCTCTACTGAAAAAGCTTAGTTCTTGATGAACTGAGCAGTTTTACAGTTAAGAAGTAATCACTAATATTAGCAAATTCAAGGAGACTGAGATTTGCCAGCTGGCATGTTCTGAAAAATTGGGTCGTATGGTAGCATGGTGCAGATCCTCAAACCAGCTCAGGATAAAGATGTGATAGATACTACCTCTCTAGTTTCACTCTAAAACTAAACATCTAATGGCAAGCACTGTGTGAAATAGAGAACTTTCCATATGTCAGTCTGATAGATCTTTATCTCTAATGGCAGCTGCTAAAGTGCCTTGGCAAAATAAACACTTGATGGAAGTCAAAATGGATCCAGTCTTCTGCCCTTTTGGATGTAGTTTTCATGTGTTTGCTGTTTTAATGATGCAGTTCTTGTACTGAATTTTTTTAAGGAACAGAACTTCTACAAAGCAGTTCAATTTTTTTTCCTTCTTCTTCCTGGTGAGAAATATTCTTAAATTAGACTCATTAAAAATCTATTGTATTGCTGAGAGTGCACATGCTAGACTTCTTTTTCCCCACTAATGTGAAGTGGGAGAAGCAGAAGTATCATTATATTAATGGATTGCGGAGAATATACTCAACTACCACCCAGCTTACAAAGCAAAATGTAACAGCATACAAAACTGTGATAAAAGGAATATAGCTGCATAAGGCTGTAATAAAACTATGATAAATGAAATCTAGCTGCATATCACCATGACAAGTAATTCCTAACTGAATTCACCTATCAAAACTCTGCTGTCCTTTGGTAAGACAAATAAGGCATTGAAACCTGCCCTGAAGGCTTGTTGGTGGTATAATTTCACTCAGTAGTAGGCATCTTCTAAAATGTGAGACTTACGTGAATCACAAGCATGCTTGTGCTGGAAATGCTGGGATCTACAAGGATTTCCCTCCAAATTGCACATCTTAAATCTTGCTGTTAAAAAGAAAAATCAGTTTATTAACAAGCCAGTACTCTCTTCATTTCAATTAGTCTGTAGAGCATTTATATTACATGTGAAAGGTCAGAGAACATTGACATACTTACCTGTTTTAACAGTGTACAGTTAGATGTATGCATTGAAAGATGGAAGATTAGCATCAGTACTATGACTCCTGGTGTGAAAATATATTCTAAAATCCATGCTGGATTAGGGTCCTGATATTTTTATCTTTTTCAACTTTTCTATGAGAAAGAAGGTAAGAGGAAGTTTTGTGAAATGTACGTGAATCATCAAGCATCATAGGAACAATTCGGTCCTATAGGTATAAATCTGTCACAATACCTGTTTGTGCTGTCTTGTTTATCTGTCGGTATGTCTGAGTGAAGATAACAGTAAGAAGGGTTACAGAAATAAGTTAACTAGCAAATTTTAAAACCCTGACTTAAAACAAGGGAGATTATTAGCTGGATGAAGGGAGTAAGTGCCAGGACGACTCCTCTTATGCAATACGAGGCATCCTAATGCAGTATTGTTTACTATGTGAACGATGAGAGAAAGGATTGTTTTCACCCAATGTAAACTAAAAGTATTTTAAAGCATACAGTTATTTCACAAAAGTTTGTGTGTTATCTACTTCGTTTTCTTTTTGCAAAGACAAAGGGAAAATTATCATGCTGCATCACAGCAATTCTTGTCATTGAACTAATTATTACAGTGGTAGTGTAGCAGTAGTTACTGTTTGAGCAGTTTCTGGCCAATTTATCAATATCAGAGTCTTAATACTTTGATTAAAACCAGATGCATATGTCAAGTGGGACCTTGATTTTCTTGCTTGATTATAATAGAAATTTGCCAAAATGGCTCATTTTAAGCTGTGTTTTGAGCAAGTTGAAAATGTGTCATATCAAGGCACAAAGCCAGATACTTTGAATCAGCTGGCAGAATGACAAAAATCAGAATTACATTTAAAGGAAAGAACTTAAGTTTCTCTTGGATGAAAAATTGTTTCTGGCATAAAAAATACTTATTGCCAAGGAGATCTAAATCCCACTCTGTGCTCTCAGCTACCAGTACATCTGTCAGCAGTTGCTAGTACAGTGTTGTTGTGTCCACATCAGTTAAACCAGGCTGTTTAGCTTTAAAGACTTCATGGAAGCCTCCACAAAGCCAGTCTGCTACTTGCCAGGGACTTACCTGGACACTGAATCAGGGATTGGTGAGCAAGTGCTGCCTTCTGCAGTACCTACATACCTCTGTGGTTCCCAAACCCACCCTGGTCTCTGCTTGCTGCTGCAAAAAATGCAAGCAGTGGAGAGACATCTTAGAGATTGTGTCTCTACATGGGACTATGTCAGTCATTTCAAACTTTACTTTAGAATTTGAAGACATCCCACAGCCTTGGAGATATAAGACTGCTTTCCTCTTATTTCATCATGAACCAATCATTGCCATTTCAGGGCTCAAATACAATGCATTGTTTGTAAAAGGGTTTGTGTCTGTGCCTGCAGGTGTTTCCCTGATACTACACAATTAATAATGAGTTTCTTTTGGATACTAATATTGATATTTGCTACTTGAATTCTTCATTTGCGTCCTTTTTTGCTATAGGGACATATCTGTCTCTGTGTTTTTTGTCATTAGTCTTAACTCGAGTAATTTGCATGAAAGTTACTATCTTCCCACGGGTTCCAGTTAAGTCTGTTCTGTAATAGACTTTTGCTCTGCATGGTATACCTCATTGTGACCACTCCTGTTTCTTTTTTGAAATATTCCACTTCTGCATGAGCATTAGTCACCTTTTAATCCAGTCTTCTGTAGTCCATGTGCCTTACCTATTTTTAACTTCTATTTTAACTTCAACTGTCTCTTCTTTTACAAGGTTTTTTTTCTAGCAACCACAGTAATCAGACAATATTGTTCTAAACAGGGGCACAAAGAAAGCACAAATAACCTAAGGTTGAAGAATAATTAAACATCCAATACACCAAAATGAACACACTCTCTTCTCTTAAGACATTGTGTTTTTCACTAATTACAGAAAAGTATAACTTTGTTATGGCACCAAGTATCTATACACATCATATTGGTGTCTAAAGGAAAGCTTTAAAACCTGGGTACTATTTAAGTCCTATGTAACTCTGCAAGCTACAATAATGAGACCTACAGTTAAAGAGACCTTGAACTGACCCTTTCTGATCAGATCAGTTACATCCTGACTTCTAAAGTAAAGTGTCTCCCAAAGGGAGAAAATGGAGTTCTTCCTCAAAGCATATGTAAAAATGATATGATGTTTGGATAAACTTCCTTTTGTTAGTGTCAGCTGATCCTGCTCATTTATCAGGAGAGGAAGAAATAATCTAAATAAAATATTTTCAGTAATTATAAGTGGTTATACAAACATCTTCTCTCACCAGCCATATAATTCATTTGAGAAATCAGAGCCTCAGTAAGGAAGTACCTGACTTGGAAAATGACAGAGATTTAAAATGTTAGACTAAAATAGATTAATGATTACGGTGGGCCAGATTTACTTAGGTGGCATACAATATTTATTGGATTATAATAATTCAATAGAAAGTCATTTATGAAATGGCATAGGATAATGGTTAGGAAAATATTAATGAACATGAAAAATCAGTGTTCCAAGGCCAGTCATATGTAAAACCCTGAAGAAAATTGATTTATGATTGTAGATAATACAGTAATGCCGATACGCATACAACAGGCCCCACCAGAACATCTTTGATAAAGCTTGAAGTTCTCCATTCTCCTGTCCCCAACTTCCATCTTCCAAGGCTTAATGATTTTAGCTAGCACTTGAGTTTACATTTTGGAAGTTAATGAAGATGCAGTTTTCTGGCTTGCCAGTCATTCCTTGGTCCTGCTTAAACTTGAGAGAGCAGGGAGGGTGGTGGGAAGGCAATGATCATCCACTTACTTGTAACTGTTACCTTTGAGATCAGACATGGCTTTTGCCTATCAAAAAAACCCTTTATCACACATAGCACAGGCAAGCTGAATATGTGGTGCCCTCTAAACGCAGATAAGTTCCTTTATATTATTTTATGCAAACAACAAAATAACATACAATAAACAAAGTCCTATTGCTGAAAAAGAACACCTTGATTTCCAAAGATGAGACATCTTCAGGGTCCGTATCTTGAAATTCAAGGAGACAAAGAGAGTTAAGTGTTTGCATGCTGGTGAAGATTTCTATTTTGATTTCAACCAGCAAGTGCAATAAACATGTCTGAGACAAAGTTTTTGTCTTGAAATATGCAATTAATCCGCTTCCTCACCTCTTTTTCCTAGTCACGGTCAGCACAGCGTTTCCCAATTAGACTTCTAGTTCAGTACTGTTTCTATAGCAAGGAACTTGCATAAAAGAGAGGTAGTGGGAGATTTTCAAAGTACCCATGCTAATTAGGTGTCCAGCTCTCATTGATTTTGAATAGGAGCTAGGTCCTTAAGAACTCTTTATGCCTTTGAAAATGTCTCCTGTAATCTCTCTGTTCTACTTGTACAGCCCCTAGCATTCAAAGACTAAAAGTCCAAAGAAAAGAGACAGTGCATGATGCCTAGTCTAAATTACCCTATATCTCAGAACTACTATTTACAATTGAAAGGTTTCAAAAGGATAGTCTATATATTGTTGACAGAAAGAAACTTTAGGGCTATTAATATTTAACATATTAACTCCTTATCTGCTACAATACCTGCTTTTGTGTAACTTTAAACATACGGTTTCAGTAGGGCTGTGTGAATTAAATGCATTTGTCCTTGAAGGACTGCAGCACTGCTGCTTAATTCTCAATGATAAATCACCTTCTGAAACATAATATTGAGTCAGAATAACAAATTTACATGATATTATTATTTTTGAAAACCATGACTCAATTATAAGGCAAGGCAAGTTAGGAATTATTTATTCCATGTGCCGTGCTCAAAGGTACAAGATTAAATGTCATACAGGAAAAAAATGCACATGTATTATTATGTGTCTATTAAAAATTGATTTTAAGAGCCAGTAGTTAACAGCTGTTTCCCCAAGATTCTAAGTATTCTCCTAGTCGTTCTGAAAANTGTACAAGATTAAATGTCATATAGGAAAAAAATGCACATGTATTATTATGTGTCTTTTAAAAATTGATTTTAAGAGCCAGTAGTTAACAACTGTTTCCCCAAGATTCTAAGTATTCTCCTAGTCGTTCTGAAAATCTGTTCACGTTATATANATCTGTTCAAGTTATATATAAAAATGTCATGAGTCTTGTTCTAGGAAAGGATTTTGTTTATTGTAATAGCTAAAGTGAAGTACAACGAAGTGAATGTTCACTGGCATACACTATTGATGCAGCAAAGCAAAGTTTGTTCACCTCTGACTCTTAACTGTGGGGGACTTCTTGACTTATGGGATAAGGAAAGGGAGAGAGACAGGAGGGAAAGAGAGAAGGGGAGAGAGAGAATTCTGTTCTGCAGATAATACTAATAAGAGGTGCACACCTCTAATCCTGTATATCTTAATAAGGGCACAACTTCCAATTAAATAAAAACTATGAGTCTAAATGTATCCACACCACTGGAAATGACACAAGAGTGCTTCTCATTTTTTACAGGTGAAGTTCCTCTAAAATGTAGAAGGCAAGTAAGACTGCACTCTCAGGATCCAAAAACAAGTAGAAATTCTTATTGATGCCTGGTTGAATGCCTTGCTGAACAAAACATAATCACAAAGTACCTCATGTGCAATCAAATTAGAAAGGACCTTGTTACCCAGTCTGCTCACCCACCTATGGTGAAATAATTGCTTCTTTAGAATGAAATGTTCATAATGGCTCTTTAGACTTTGAATGCAACTAAAATGCTACGTAAAAAATAAAAAACCCTTCAGTTACAACATTCTATTAATCCAGCTGCTTAGAAGAACTCAATAAAATTGAAGTCTGGTTTTGTGTCACAAGGGTTGCCTAAACCATATGTGATGGTATCATCTCAGAAAGTTAGCTGCAGTTTTAGTGTTTCTAATTTTAGTCAGAACAAGGAAAAGCAGAGCTAATAAAAACGGTTCCATGGTTTCTTCTGATCTCAGTCAGCACCTTGAATGCCTCTATTGGTCTAAAAAATTACATCAAAAACTCCAAATGACAAAAGCTCAATACTTTTATTGGCCTCAGATGGAGTAACTGGCATCCACTAGGCTTGTCCCAGTTGTGATCTCAGCTGTTAATTAGGTAAAACTCCATAAAAACCTATGAACAGGAATGATAATAAAGAAGGCACAAAATGGAAGCAACAAGTGGAAAGAGTCCAACAGCTAACAGACAAAAATTGTGAAGTTTGAAATTGACACAAAATTGTGAAAGCACTCACTAATTCAGTCTTCCCCCTTCCTTGGATTTCCTAAAAAGAGTATTTGATGTGGAATCAGTTACAAGTGATGGTCAGCTTTCTTGAACAGCTTCGACTTCTACTACTCAGGTGGCCTTCCAGAAACAGGTCACATGGCTTTCTGGAACCCTCTGCTCCTATTGCAGATCTCTCTTTTCACTTTTTGCCATACATTTAACACAAGTCTTATCCGGTCAAAAGGAATGCATCTTTTGCAACACAGCCATAAATAGAATAAAAATGCTGTGTTGCCCAGCACAGTGACAAACATTAATCCAGACTCTGATTACTTTTACGAGAGTGTTCAGTGCACACGTTTAGCCAGTGGTGAAACTACAAATAAGAATTACAGTATTTCTATTCAAACTCTTGAAAAACAACCTGAAAGTGGTGGTTTAGCATTTGAAAAGCTTAACAAAAAGAACTACTCTCATTCATTCAAATCATAAGAACAAAGCTAAATTTGGGAGATTAGAAGGTACTTTTGCTATACTTCAGTTATTTCAGCATTTAAACAAGTTTCCAACATTACTCAGAGATAAATACATACATTTTTAAAAACCTGTTGTATGGAAAACCACAGGTTTAATTAGCTGAATTATACAATAAATACAGCCTTTTATTAGAACATAATCAAGTCATTAGTGCTGCAGAGTTTTTATGAAAATAAGCTGTTACTGGGATTGTTAGGTGTTAACTTACCTTTTATTAAATCAGTGGAAAGAATGGATATCTATTTCAAATAATCCCATGGCTCATTGCCAGTCACAATGTCTTTTATTTAATCTTTAAGCAAACAGTGAGGTTTTAAAGAAACTTCTGTTAATATAAACAGAAAAAACCACTGTCTGATTTTTAATTGACAGTAGTTTTTGACATTTTAATACATATTTCTCTATTTCAACATGCTGATTGACTAGCTATAGGCGTATTTTCTGAGCTTTTGAAAAGTTAAAAAATCAAAGCCCTACCTAAGTTCTTAGGCTTTTTTAGATAAATAATTTTAACAGATTTTTTTATATATATTTGTCATTCACCTAAGCTCTGTCTGAATAAGAATGAAAAGATGTGGCACTGCCTTCTTTGTAACCATGAGACAAGCATTGTTCCTGTAATTTTCCAGCTAACCTGCAGTGTCTGTTCAGAAATAAAGTACACACAATTGCCTGAGGCCTATGGAAGAGATCTGAATTTGTCTTTCGTCCTGAGTTTTCCAAAATAAATTGAATGAAAGCTCAATGTTCGCTGACATTACAAGCATAAACCATACATGGTGTCCCAGGCCAGAGTTCAGGGAAAGGTAGAAAAACAAGGACCCTTTCTAGGTTGTGGCTAGAATTGTAAAAGTTGTCTGATTTCAGGTTTTTGGTTTTTGTTTTCTTGAAGGGATTCTTGATGAATCGGAAAAGTAGCACATTCTGTTTGCTAATTTCACTGAAAGGAAAAATTTACATGTTTTACACTGACTTAAGCAACTGCCATAGAACAACAAAGGTACCACAAGTGAACATATTTCAGTTAAATGCAGGAGGTGTGCTATTCTTCAAGGGGAAAAAATTCATATAGGTAAAATTTTTCAAATGCAGGGAACTTTTGTTTCTTCAAACTATTAAACTGATAATGAGATTAACAAGAAAAAAAGAATACTTTTATTATTCTGATGTTTTGAGGACACTGACTTGTCTCATTTATCTAGAACAAGAAACAGTTTAAAATGCCATAGCTTTGAGTTTGCTCTATTTGTTTCTTAAAAATTCTTCAGATCTCAGAGTGGAGGAAGGGGAGAAGAAAGGTGGGAGGTGAAGATGGCAGGGCAGTATCACCAATTCAATTTACTCTTAAATTCCAAAAAGCTTTTCGAAATAAAATCACATATAGAGGGGTAAATTAGCATAAGAATCACCAGTAATAAAAGTAAAGAGAAAGAATAAAGTAATTGCTTTTCACCAAAGTTTAAAGCAAAGCAATAACAGAGAAAATACTGCAGCTTAGAAAATGATTTGCCATTGCAATGATTCATTTCTAGCCTATAATAGGTTTTATTTCCCTGCTTTGCAGTAATGCATTCATTACATGCCCAATTTAGAGCAAAGTTAGCCACAGAATTCTTTATAAATATACAACAGAGTCACTCTTCAGCTCATCTTCAGTGCTACATCAGCATGACAACACAGACGGTATCAGTGTAGCTCAACAATAAAATGTGGACAATAGTTGTCTAATACTGTCTTATTAGCTGAAAGAATAGGTTAAAATGACAAGAGTTCATTGTATAATTTATTAATCCAGATTCTAGTCCTTTAGGAGTCAGCAGTAAAACGCTCGTTTTGAATGAGTTTAGTGTCAGATGCATATGTTTTTCAAATGCATGCCCTGTATAATGATTAATGTTGTACTAGCAACATTAATCTCATACAGGTCTTTTTGCTTTGGTACATGTCACATGCTGTCAGTCCAAACATGTAACTCCAGTCAACTTACTCATAGAAATAATTGGTAAGGCCATTCTGATCTAGTAATACTTTTAGACATTCTTTGTGTCATATATAGGGTGGGGGAAAGCTGAATCCATTTAAGTCAATGGAAATAACATCACAAGCAGGTGGGCTTGGCACTAGCTAAACTAATTAGTAATTTAGTGGTTACTCTTATTAACATTAATTTTCAGAAGAGGAAAGATGGCAGAGCTTGCAAACTATTTTTCCAAAGGTACAATCCTGAAGAGAGATCCCATCTAACTAATGTAGGTACCTAACTTCCTCATTCTTAAACTCTAGGAATGTATTGAATTTTCTATAGTAAATACTTCTAGTATCCTTGTAATCCATGGATATGGTTTCGATATCCTATAAAAAGGGAGGCTTCAGCTTTTAAGTTTAGGTTCCCAAGGTAGGCAGACAGCGATTGCTTCAAGCAGTTTTCAAAGGCATCTTTGTCTTACTTTGTTGACTGCCGATGAAACTTGCACATTTATTTTCATTGCACTGTTCTTTAGGGACCTTAAAATTTAGGTGAAATCTGTGTACATTTGTAACCGTATCCAAAACACCACATTTTGTCAGGTGAATGTGTTACGATACCTCATTTCTAAGAAGTTGGTAAAGGGACATTTCAAATTAAACTTTTTTTTCATGAAGCTTTTAAAGCACCTGCTTTTTACAGGTTAACAATTGTATGTTGTGTATGTACTAACCTGTAAATATGAGCAAAGCAGTAGGATTTTTACAGATTAAAAAAAAATCATTATAAAATATCATTCAAAATAATAGTCCAAGAAAGATTTTTAGACTTTGCCACTTCTAACATGCCATTGTTTACTGTCCTAAAAAGCTTCCTTACACTACTGTCAGTTCCTGTGGATTGTATATTGGAGCAATAATATGAGGAAACAATCTACGCATCTTGAAATGTCATTGTCCAAATTCAACATATTTTCATCTCTGTGATACAGCAGTGATGGAAATAAAACACTGCTGAAGTCAATGCCAGAATTGTCCCCGAGTTCAGTAGGACTGAGATTTCATCTCGGGGCTTCTCATTTTAGTGATTTTACATACTCGTTTTCTACCCTAAAACGATACATTAAGAAGTACAAGCATTTAGTTATTCTGACACGCAGACCAGGAGAGCAGGCCATCTGGCATCTGAAAAATATTATGACTACTGGAGACTTGTTTCGGGAATATGAGTTGCTGAATTGGTATTTTCATTTCAGCAAAAACAAACAGGTTAAGAGCTTTCTCTTCGAAGTTTATTTTATATCTGTACAATACAACAGATGGAAGTGGTATTCACCCCACTCATCACTAAGCAGGAGGATAGAGTCTTATTTTCATAAGTCTACCAGTTGAAGTTTACAGCTTCATCAAGAACATATTCTAACTTCTGGTATCATTTCTTGAACAACTTACAGTTTTGTGCATTGTGCTCTCTCTGGGCAACATTCCAAGTTTCAGAGACCTGCTCTCCACTAATTTAGAGTGGATGGAGTTTGAAAAGTAAAATGTCTTTCTAATAAGAGGCTGCAAAGTCATAGCAAATAAATGAAGTCAACAGTGCACAAAATGACACATCTGTGGCCAAGTACACCTTTGTGGAAAGGTACTAGCTCTTAATTAGTTGACTAGGAATATCTGCTGCTACTTGACAAAATCTTTTTGGAGCAGCTTGGCTAAAAAATGTAATTGTTTTAACCTCATTTATTGTAATAAAAAAGTAGAGGTGATATTAACCCAATCAGTAGCACAAAAGCCACTGAATGATCTGTGGCCATGTTAGGTTCCTGACGTTAGGTATGAAATTAAATCAAGTAATGGCACACAAAGGACAGTGGCATTTTGTCCAACTTTGATTCTTCCCTTAATTCCACTTCAGTTGTAATTCATATGTATTAAAGGCAGTAATTCAGTTTTTCTCAGCAGTCAACAAATTCATATAAGTCATATCTGTATCTCCCATAGTTCAAAGCTATTAAAAGGAGTGGACAAGTTATTAACTGTTAATGTTCTTCCCAGCAGTGGACAGCAAATTACATTCTAACGAGTATGTCATGAAAAAAAGAAACGCAATACATTTTTGGACTGTATGCCTAGATTCAAGACATTATGAGAGAGGGTAATAATAATATTTTGCTGTATAGCTGTAGAATAAGTAAATGTAACAGAAAAAGAA
The DNA here is from genome assembly GCA_003993805.1 of Himantopus leucocephalus. Classification (NCBI taxonomy): domain Eukaryota; kingdom Metazoa; phylum Chordata; class Aves; order Charadriiformes; family Recurvirostridae; genus Himantopus; species Himantopus leucocephalus. The sequence goes on along the minus strand of RSEF01000004.1, from coordinate 61,896,859 downwards.
CAACAAAAATGTCAGGGAACCAAACCGAAATAATTACAGTAGATTCTGATAGGTGACAGTATTGGGTATACAGTTAGTTACAAGAGCTATTTTTCTGAGGCATGTAGAAATGCTGCACATACTAATTTAACAGTTTAAGCTATAAAATTTTAAGTATAATAGTAGATTGATAATAAGAAATGGAAAAATGGGCTAACTATTGGAAGTAATATCATTATTGCTATATATATTTGGCTGTGGAATGCTATTGCCAGGAAAGGTACAACCTCTGCACTCAAGTCAACTAAAACACTTTAAATATAAATTACCATAGCAACAAAACCAGACAAAGTCACGCAGCTCTAGGTGATCTAATAAATGCTACTGATTTTTATGCTTAAGAAAACTGTAGAATGGAAGAAAGTTGCACAGTGACTTGGTGGGCATTTGAGAGAGCATTCAAAAATCAGGTTGAATTCTCGAACTGACCTTGATGAAACAGGTGGAGTAGAATGGAACTGAGATAGATGGTCTTCCCTATCGCAGGCCATGCTTTGCTGGCTAAAAATGTCATCCAAGCAGAAAAGAAAGAGGGCATTGGAGAATCTCTGCTTTCTTCTGCCCATCAAGTCATTTGTTGCATAAATTCTCAGGAGAGAGGAAGGTACTGTAAGAAACAGAGGGAAAACAATTATTTTAAGGAGGGATTTGCTTCAGAGATTACAGGAGTCCATATTAGTGAAATAAAAGGATGCAAACAGATCTTACCACGGAAGTCATTAAAACAGTTCTTCCAGGCTGCCATGCTGCAGCTTGGCTGGGTATTCAGGCCACTTGGAGGACTGTCACGCAGCCTCATTGGTCACTGGCTTTGATGCATTTCAGTGGTTAGCATGCAGCAGAAGGTTTTAACTTCTGTGGTTTTGTCATTATTGATCAGCGGGGCACATAATTTCAGTTCTTCATTATTTCATTTCTTCATCCCTAAACTGGTGATAAGAGTAATCTTTAAATGCACTTACACAGGGCTGTAAATGTACTTAATACGTGAAGCAACTGTGCAGTATAGGCGGAAGAGTCCACGCCTTAGATCAAAGATGCCCAATACATTTTCAATCTTGTATAACCCATTGGGACTTTCAGAATTGTGTTTCCTGAAGACAAAATCTGAGAAACTGAAGAAGTATTTTCACTAACTGCAGTTTAAAGAAGAAGGTGGGCTTTGTGCTCAGCTTCTGCAGTAGTCTGTGTGTTGTGGTTATATAAAATCCTACAGATTTTAATTTAGATGGCAAGGAATAATGTAATACAAAGTTGAGGTTGTTAGTCAAATCAATACAGATAACATGGTAACACTTCAAATTAAATTATTTCTCCAATGAGTGTTTAATTTCCATGTAAACAATGGTTATTGTTAGTTAATTAAATGTCACGTGATTGTTCAAAGTGTACTTATTGATACTTGTAGTTAACTCATAAACAACATGGCCACAGAAGCATAATTTTTTTGGACTCGCTACTACTAGAATGTCCCTGAAATTGCATTTTGCTTCCTGGAAATGGTACGTGTGTAGTTGCTTTTCTGGCTACAGTACTAGTGTAGTAGCAGGACTGTTCTCCTTTACAAGTAAGAAGTGAACATGCATTTTGTGTTTTGAGCTATTACTGTATTTCCTGATTTAGAATCTGGATGTGTAACACAGAGAAGGCATCTCATTTCTTCATTATTTGGATAAAACAAGAGCAACTAATATGGACAAAAGGCATTACTGTGTATGCTGTCAATAGTACAGTTGATTACTTCTCTTTAGGCTCACTTTATGGCTAGAAAATTTTATATTGACAGCTGTATATTTTATTTCAGTTTGGTTTGGTTTCTGATGTTGATCTTCACTGATTCTTCCCTACAGTGTATCCTTGAATTTGAATGCATAGACAGTTTATTGCGGAGGAAGAGGAAGAATGTGTGTAAATTACAGAGAGGAGGGGAATTGGAAGGCTTTATGGCCTTTAGATTCTGTCATAGCAATTTCATTTCTAATCAGAGACTTTATTTATTATCCTGGCATCACCTGTCATCCTGATGAGGGTAATAATTAAAATGTGGTGCAGAGCATGATACATATGTACTTTCCTTAAACTAAAAATAGCCTCTTTTTAGCTCAGTGGCTTTTAAGTAGGTCTTTCGTTTTTCTTTGACAACTCAATACTGTTTTTCATTTTAACTTTAGAAAGAGTTCATAAACTACATGTATACGAATTCTGCGAGGGAGCATGCTTTTTAACAATGTTTAATGATGCATTTTTTGTAGAGAGATGGCGCATTTTGTAAATGTTCTGTGTGTAAAATAGCTATTAATCAAAAACTTCAATATATAACAACAGAAACAAGCTTGAAATCACCTATTTTATTAAGAAGGAGCTATTTATAATGATGTAAACTAGACATATTTTAGCAAAATTGAATACTCTTACTCACAGAGCTGAAACACTGACTAATGGACTAAATGCTGCAAAACTCAGCTGGAAATCCTTATTTTCATACTCTGTTCCAAACTTGATGGATAAGGAGGTTATGGCTGACCTTTTAGGAAAAAAATCATTATGTTTTTTTCAGAAGCGTATGTTGTGTCCCCACTGAAATCCTTATTTATCTGATATGAATAAATCATACACATAATTTCAGTTCAAGAACATACATAGATGTGTTTATTTCTGGGTTTTTTTTCTTTATTAGCACTTGCGTATGGATAGCCTTGTGGGGATATATTTTTCCATGTAGAAAGAGCAAAAAAATGCTGTTATATTTTTTAATGAACAAAGCCAATGTTTTCTGTATCTTGAGGCTATCTGAAACATTATTGTTGGGATTCATGTGTGAGACTGAAATAATTATTAAACTAATGAAGTGAAATGTATTCTTGGATGCAAATCTATCTTTTTTATCCAAAGACCACTATAAAGGGTGATGAAGTTGCTTTTTGAATTGCAGTCAGTTGCTAAGAACAATTATTGTCAGATGTCCCACAAAGAGATAAGGAGTCCTGTGTTTTGCCTAATTGTATATCATGGCTTTCAATCTAAAGAGCTCTTCCGTGACAGTTTACTGATAGCTGCATTCAGTTGCTGATGTTTTCTGAGGTAGTTGGACTATATTGATCTGAGGGTTAGGGAACATAACTGTAGCGGCAGTCCAAAGAACTGGCAAATACAGCTGCCACAGAATACATTTTTGAATCCTCTCTCAGAGGTTTCTCACCAATGTTAACTTTGTGTCAGTCATAAATGTATTATTTATTAAACTCTTCTTATTTGTCATTTGCAACTAAGTACATTTGGAAGGAAACATCCACATACATGATAGTAAAACCTGAATAAAAGCAAACTGGTAACAAACCTTGAAAGGAAATTGTAATTAAGTTTTTCATTAATTATTATTACTTCTATAATCATTTCATGTCTGAACACTAGCTTATGATAAGAAAATCTATATCTCCTAGAGCTGTGAGGCAAAGGCTTTCCATTAGTCATCATACCCTGCATAACGAGTGGCATTGCTAATAAGTCACAACAAACTTCAAAGTTATTCAATCAGCAGTCTGAATAATGAGATTTTACACAAAAATGTAAATAGTGAGCATGCAACAAAAGCAATAAGGTGGATTATAACTTTTAAGCCACCACAAATTGATTAATTGAAAGGAATTTAATTACATTTTATAAGTAATACAGAACATTCCACAGATTCCTTAAAAAACAGAATAGGTCAGGGCACTCAGTGCTTTAGAAGAATATGAATTTCAATAATAGAAATAACTGCTAAGAGTGAACTTTATTGGAATCTATAACTTTGCATTTAAATTTTGGTGGAAAACATCTGCCAAATATTTCTTAAAATAAATCATAAGAACGCCAATACTAAACTTGACAAACATGCCATACTTAGAGATCAGCCCCTAGTATGCATTGCTGCAACTTACATTTTAAAAAAATATAACATAACATAACATAACATAACATAACATAACATAATATAATATAATAGGCACCAAGCTTGTCAGAATTCAAGTAGCATCTGGACAATGCTCTTAGTCACATGGTTTAGCTTTAGGTAGTCCTATGAGGAGCAGGGAGTTGGACTTGATGATCTTTATGGGTCCCTTCCAACTTGAGATATTCTGTGATTCTATACGATAATAGCAACTTGAGAAAGAATGATGTGACTGATAGTTGAATGCGATTGTACGTGTAGAATCATATTTTTTTTACTCCTAGAACTTGAGAGAGGCAAAATTAAAGGACAATGTTACAGTTTTATTAAAATACCATGAAAACCGATCAGTCTCAGAAGTTGTTGAAACTCATCACAGTTCTGTGACAGGTATTACTGTAAAATAAGAGATTGGGCTGATTGAAAATATGAGCATTTGGGATTCAACTTCGGATGTTTTAGAAGCTGTATGTTGCAGGAACATGCTTTTTTTCTGAATATTTCTTACATGTATGTAGGAAAACAAGATTTTTATCTTTGATGCAAAATTCCCGTGTTAAACTTAAGCGTCTGATCAAAATTTCTGGAGGTCCATTCCCCTCTGTCGTATGCGTAACGTAGTCTGTTTTATACCATGATAATGTATATCAGAGATAAAACAGCACAAAAGGAGAAAAAAACCATGCACATAACAGTGCAAAGATGCAGAACTATATGCAGCCAACTGAGATTCCACCACAGCAAGATCAAGTGGCTCAGCAGAGCAGACAACAGAATTGTGAGACCAAATTACTGCATGTTCTATTTGCTTGATAAAATGTACCAATAAATCCAAGTCAAACAGAGCTGGCAGAAGAAAGCTCTTTCATTTATTTGGTAATTGAGGGTGGGCAACTGGCAAAACAGAGAGTTCAGTTTATCTGAAATGAGATAGCATATTTAAGCCTGGGTGGTGACCTAGGAAGTAATGACATACAAGTGATACACGTGGAGATAAATGATAAAATAGATAAAGTATGAGCCAGTGATAAATGGCATGAAGGTAAACTTAGCTCAGCCTCAGATGAGATTCAGATTTCTGTGACTAGGTAGTGAATTCAGAACTAATTCACAGCCACTTAGTGTTTTCCACATTCACCGGGTTGTGGGAATATGAAAGGACAAAAACATGTAGCAGCTTTTGATTTGTTCAGGTTTTTTCTCCTAAATGGAGGTATTTTTAACAGGCAAAAAGAACTGAGGGAAACCTGGGATAAAACCAAAGAATTTAAAGGGCCACACTAAGCAGGTATCTGCAGAGAGGAGAAACAAAATTCTGTTTCTCAAATACAAGGCAGGAGTAGCAGTAACATTTTGAGACTATGAATATTGTGTGGAAAGTAGTCATGCCATTCTAAAAATTTTAGAAACAGGAGAGAGAGAAATGAGTTAGTGTCTACACTGAAATCCTTGGAATGGTAGAACAGTTTCTGAAAGGAAGGCTTTAAATGTCCTTTAAGTAGCATTTGATTCATTCATACTGAGATAGATAAATCAATAATGAATGGATGACATGACCTACTGGAAATAGATTGCAACTTGCAACTCTGAAAGACAAGGTTTCAATTAAATTTTTATTTTATGTTAGAAACACATACAGATTCTCTGCTGGAATACCGTGAGAGATTATAGCATTGTTAGATCTTTTTTTTTATGGAAAAAAGATACAGTGATATTTGTCTCAAAATATGAAGACCTTACGTACTGTTTTAGCTTATTGTGACATTTCATCTGATAAATTATTCATTTAAAGTTGTTCATCTTTACGTCACCTTGATGTAACCTGGAACATGCTGTTTGAAAAACACTGTAATATCCATGTATCTATTTGGGAGCTTCTTGAGAACAGAAAAACTGGATCAGATCTAAGTTTCATCTCATCCAGTGTCCCCTTACCAGCAGTGGTCATCTGCAGCTGTTGATGGCAAAGTAAGAACAAACACACCTTCTTTTTAGTAATCCCCCCGGCATCCATCCATTTTCAGTTCTGGGATTTCAATTGTCCTTGGAGTTCATGAGATTGTGTATGTTTAGGCAAAAATCAGTGAAGTTCTATAAACAATCTAAATGTTGCATGACCCTGAGAAAAAATGCATGGATCTTTTCCTCTGCATGTAGAAGAAGTAAGGATTTTCTAACTTCTGCTGAATCTTTTATGAAGGGCTAAACTGAGAAGATTCCGCAGATTTCTTAAAAACCCATTGATATTCCATTCTTGAGCGGGTAGGAGGGATGATGTCTTTGATAAATGTGATCCCTCATTTGCTGTGTACTCTCAAAAGCCAAGTAACAAATATGTGGAGATAATATCAGGGGATGTTTATGTTTCTGTAAATCAATGTTTAAAAGAGCCACTGCACCCATTTCTTGTGGTCATCAAAATATATGTACGTTTTTCTTACCTGAAACAATGCAGGAAGCAAGTCAAGATTATAAATACTTGAAAACTCAAACTACAAATGCCTTCTAGAACATCTTTCCAGTAAAACGAGGATGTGAGGAATAAAGTAGCATATTTCCATGTAGTGTCTCAGAAAAGGTTTTATTATTGTAGTAGCTATAGATAAATACCCTAACAACAAAATTGTGGAATGTGATGCAAAACTTAACAGCTGGAACAAAAAGCTTTACTCGGAGAATGTTGCTCACACAGTTTTATATTTTGGGTCTTGGAAAAATTAATAACATAACAGAATAGTTTTCACAGGATGCAAGTGTTTTAACTCATCCCTGTAGCAGATGACTGTAAAATTAGTTTCTGACCAACATCAAGAACCTTTATAGGGATCTTGAACAGCACTACTTTTAGCCATGTCTATTCCATCATTTGGTAGCCCAACCCAATACGTTAATGCTACTGGTTGGTAATTAGGTGCAGTCTACACATTCTCATCATCCTGTCTGGCAAATATATCATTTTTGTTGTTGGCAAGTCATTCTTTAATAGAAAGCACTAACATACTTGACTGAAAGAAATGCTGTTTGAAATCAATGTTCATAGTCATAGTGTATGATAGAAGAAGTTCCTGTTGCCAGGTAGGAGCGTCAGATAGTCACGCTACGCAATCATGTAGAAAGTAGTTTCACAAGTATACCTCACGAAACCATGATTTAATCAAAGATAAAATGGTTGCTACACACTTTCTAAGTTGTATCAAGTGTACTTAAAGGAGTCTTCTTAAAAACTTCATATTGTTCAGTTTTCTGTAAAGGCGGCCAGGAGAAGCAATAGCTGATTTTTATACATAACAGCATGTGAAAGCTAGAGCAGAAAATACCTGTCAGAAGCCAGTAAGTAGTATAAGCTGCATATTGCCTAGACAGCATATGTGTTCCTTCAAATTCTGATTTTTGTCAGTTTAAGCACAGATTCCTTATAGATATATTTCTTTGAAATAAGGTGTGTGCATAGAGGCCACTGATGAGGAAGGGGACCGTTATACATGAATACACTGACATGTCTCATTCATACTCCTTTAGCCCTTTTCTTTCATTACCATTCTGTGACGGAGAAATGTCACTTTCAAAGGGTGCTACTACTGCCCACAATACTACTATGTAGGCTGTTCTGAATTCAAGTTGAATTTGGCTCTCCTAAAGCAGAAAAGAGCTCACCATGGCACCATGGTAAGCAAGACTTCTAAGGTGTTAAATAAATGTTTGATTACGCCATTGAAATGAGAAAAAAACCCAAACAGACTCTCCCCAAAACCCTCCAACAAAAGACAGCATCTCTCATGTTCATTTGGCATTGCTACACTGTTTAAAACAATTTATATAATAATAAATAATAAGTTAAAAATGGGAATTAACTCCTAAGAATATAAAAAAGCAAAATACTTTCATTCATTTTTATTTATAAGGAAATAGTGGCTATCCATTGCTTAGTGCTAATCTGGGATACAGGATTAGTTTTCACTAAACGTACAAAATCAATTCCAGTTCCTGTGGTAGGGCATACTGTTTATAATTTTTCAGCCACAAATTCAGGGAATGGTAAAAGTTTTACGTATTGCATTATAGAGTAGTAGAAGTAGTTATCAGTAGTAATAGAGAACTCTGAGCTATGAATTGTTTTCCCTGATCGTGATCATAGAATCATAGAATGGTTTAGGTTGGAAGGGACCTTAAAGATCATCCAGTTCCAACCCCCCTGCCGTGGGCAGGGACACCTCCCACCAGCCCAGGTTGCTCAAAGCCGCGTCCAACCTGGCCTTGAACACCTTCAGGGATGGGGCAGCCACAGCTTCTCTGGGCAACCTGGGCCAGTGTCTCACCACCCTCACAGGAAAGAATTTCTTCTTGATATCTATTCTAAATCTCCCCTCTTCCAGTTTGAAGCCATTACCCCTCATCCTATGTCAGGAGGAATTGTCTTGAATCAAAATAGAGTTTTTCCAAAGCTAAATCATCATATATGATTTAAGCATGCTGCACTAACAAGACTTCAGTGCCTGGGAATTGCAGAAGAGGGAGTGGGAAGGGGTAGAACTGAAAAATAGTTACACTGGAAGAAGATGGACATCTTTGGCAGATACAGGTATATAGATTTTTGTGGCCCAACTAAGTCCCATAAAGGGCATGAAAGAATTCTTAGGATATTTCTTAAAAATTACTCTAAGTCCTGAATGATTTAATGGAAAGCTTTATTCCATAGCTTGTTCCGTATTAAAGATACAATTTCCATTGAATCTATAGGATGGCTATTAAGACTTCTGAAAACTTCAGAAAGAGTTACCCTGAGCAGCAAGGGAAAACTTTTTTTTTTTAAACTGCTCTGAAGCATTTGAATTTAGTATCTCCAACACTAACCTAATCTATGTTAAGTTTGGATACCTGGTTTTCACACACTATTTAAATTTCTACCTCTAAAAATGAAGCTGCAAAGAATTTTTACAAATGTTAGGGATTTGGGTACACAGATACGTGTGAAGGCATACATTGGTGGACTGACGGTAAAACTCTGTGGTGGAGACAGGACCAAGTTTGCTTTGAAACCAGGTGTCTGGTCTTCTGCTTATGTTGGCTGACTTGTGTAAAAATCCAGCAATGCAAAGAAAAAGCACAGCAATGATAATTCCAATTGTGTAAAAAACTATCTGATGTGTAGTATGCTCTGTCTCCTTATACTTTGTGTTAAGTAATGCATGAAACACATTTTAAAAATTCAGGTGGAGCTTTATAAATCAATCAGTAGATCGTGATTAGTAGTAGTAGCAAACTCAATTTAATAGCAGTATGCTCCCTTGGGATCATGCCAGCAGGTAAAAGCTTTGCTGCTGGCCATCTGCCATTCAAGCAGGCTACACTAACCTTTTACCTGTCTGAAAGAATAAAGCTGCACTTTAAAAAAAGACAGCAGAAATGTATTTAAAAATACTACTTTGAGCTGCTGGAAAAACAATTGTCAAAATCTGAAGCAATAATGGCTACAGTATAACTAAGAATGACTTAGTTATGTTGCATTTAAGAGAAATCCATTATATGACACCAAGAAAAATCTGTTCAGTAAAACAATAATATCATATTTACAATGTACACTAAAAATGCTATTTTGCTAACTTACTCAGCAGTAAAATAAAATGTTGGAAATTTTCTGTACTCTCAGTAGGAACACTTTTTTATTTTCCAGTCTGAATTTCCTATAAAATTCTTTTATGCTTTATGGGACAAAAAAATGGAATTTTGTCTGAAAAACAGCTTGTTGGCAGATACACAAAAAGATGTTTTCAGTTTTGTGCATGGATATTGGCATCAATACCAGTACTTAGCAGACAGATTTCTAGTAAATGTTTTATACATCACTGATTTTACTAAATCTATTTAAAAAAAAGTAAGGCATAAAATATCTCTGGTTATCAAAAATGTTGAGTAGTCTTCTTACAGATTTTTGAAGTTAATTCTTTAAAATAACACATCACACACACTACTAGAGTTAGATTTTCAATCAATGTCAAGTATAATGACTTGTATACAATCCAATTGCATGTGCAAAATTCCTAAATATATTTCATTGCAGTGAACCCTTTCAGATATTAAATCTCTTTTTATGTGCAAATTTGCTGGTACCTGGATGGAAAAAAGGTAGGCCCTTCAGAACAGGACACAACACAGCCGTCATGATGAACAAAGGCATGCTAATGACAAGCATACTTCTCGTGGCACTGAGCTAACTGGCTAGAAGATGCTGATGTCAGGAGTGATCTTAAATGCTGGGTTACTCAGATTTCTGTCTGATTTATATCAGACAGATTCCAGTCTGGAGGAATGGGGGAAAGAAGTTCATGACCTTACTTCCACATTGGTAAGATCATGCATCTAGGAATTAGACTGTGCATGCCATTTACAGGGCAGATCTGAAAAGCAGTGCATTTGTGGAGGATTTATGTGTCGTGGTAGATCACACTTTCGCAGAGGTAGCTAAAAACATTGTGAGATTTTCTATGCTGGAGTAGAGAGCAGTATAATCTTGTTAGTCTGACTGGAATATCATTTGTAGTGTTAGAATTCTGGCTTCCTAAAAAATCTTTATTGAAAAATTAAGAAGGGCACAAAACAAGTCTAATCACTGAGTAAAGGTCTGGAAAATCTACTTTATTGTAAAAGAAGTGCAGTCACAAGTTCAGTCAATTCTGTTTGAAACTTGAGAGTTGATTGAGGGGTTTGATCACATTACCTATACTGGGAACAGTTTGTACTATCAGACAGTTCTGTGTTCTGGAAGTAAAAGGCAGATTTAGTGGCTGGAAACTGAAGTCCAATGTATTCAGACTAGAAGTAGGATGCAGGCTCTACCCCTGGAGTAATTAGCCATTAGTAAAATATTACCAAATGAGGTAGTGAGTTTCTTATAAAAAAATGTAAATCAGAAGTTCTTTTTTTTCTGGAAGATATAATCAGATTCAAATACCTTCTTCACTTGATGCAGCAGTTACTGAAAGGGAGTCTTTCTGATGTATCGCATAGGTCAGACTATGATTATAATGGTTCCTTCAATCCCAAAATTCCTAAACCTGTAATAACATTGTGTAGAAATATGATGGAAGGAAGAGATTTTCAGGGAATTTGACTATATATATGTCATCATCACCATCAGTTTAATATAATATATTAAATACTGTAAATGTGGATCTACAGGAAAGTGGGCATTTTACTGTTGCTCAGAAGAGAAAAAAATGTGAAGGAAAGGTTCAACAGTTCTCAGATAAAAATATGTCTTGTTAATACATATGTAGGATATGTTTGTTTCCAGAATGACAGCTATCTTATAAAAGCAAAACATGCTGTAAAAAGAAGCTGTCTTAGGAAAGTGGGTTTCAAACAGCCACTGCACTGACAATGGAGAAAAATGAAATTACTTAAAAATGCATGTAAATGGGCAGAGAAAGCATTATAGTAAAAAATGCACTCATGCCTCAAAAAAAGCTATGGTTTCCTACTGTGAAAATGAAGTTTTAGGTCATCCAGTACTTCAAGGAAAAGAAATGATTAAATTTAAAGTTGGTTGGTTTAAAGCATTCCATCAGGTGTTTAATGATAGCCCAAGCTGTTCCTTTACTTTAACTATGGTAAAACAGAGGAAGATTATAAAACAAATGAATTGATCTTTTTTATTATTTGATGCTAGCAACAAGTTATCATTACAGACTTTATTACCACCATCCAAATTAAAATTTGGTGGGGCTGAGGGTGTATTTGCTTCATCATTATGGTTCAGAAACAATAGGATTGATTCTGAGTATTTCCCCTCAATATGAAGAGAAGTATTTAAAAAGTGCAAGAGATGAAAATCTGTCCCACAGATTTTTTCCCAAGCAGATAAAGGAGAAAATAAGCTAATTCTGCTTCAGTATGAATGCAAGTTTAAATGCAAACCATGAACTTTATTCTACCCCCAGTTAGGTGAGAAGCAACTCTACCAAAATCAATACATAAGTTTCAGTTGTAAGAAACCTGTACAGGAAGAGACTGAGATTAGGATTTCCAAGTTTATCCATTAAAAAGAGCAGAAAACAAAGACCTTCAGACACTTTCTGCTGTTTGTAAATATCTAAGAGTTTAAGTACCACACCTCACAAAATGCGTTGCTTTTACTGATCAACTGTATTTTTAGCTCGGAAGCACATTCTCTGATACTGTGAAGTAAATCTGAACTGGACCAAGTCTTAAAATAATGGCGCTATTATGTTTAATTGTTCTGATAGTATAGTAATAATATTAATCACAATGAACTCATTTAGTATTAATTTGGTTGTCATAAAATGCTTATATAGATGCTCTAAATTAGTTAGCTTGACCTTAATTTTGAAGGGTAACCCATAAGTGCCTAGTGTAAAAACTTGACTTAGAGCAGAAGGCGGGCTGCGAGCTGGATTCTTGAGCATGAAGTTCACTCTTTCAAAATTTCCTTCTCACTCCTTGACAACAAGTCTGTTGGATAAATGCAACACTGACCAGGTTTGCTAATTATGTATGAATTATGGAGACTGTTGTGTTCAAAAGAAACACATTTTGTAGATATTCTTAGTTTCTGTAATGTCTGGTATAGTTGAAACATTTACACTCTTCTGGCAGTAATATTGCTTGTGTGTCAGCACAGAAATGTTTAGTTAAGAATTTCTAGTATACAAGCATAAGCCTTAACAGCAAGTTTAAACATTTTTTAAAAGCATATTTGGTATACACCCCCCCCACCCCCCACCCCCCAGATTTTGATGTCACTGCAAACCAAATACGTCTAACATTCCAGGAGTTTGGATTTTATGGTGGAAGATGTGAAGTGCTCCACTCAAATCTAGTTTTCTCTTTGGGGAAAAAAAAATCGGTTTGAAAAGCCTGAATTGAAACTAACATTTACATTAAACTTTGCACAGAAATGATCAGTTCATGGTAGACGCCTACTTAACTGTCAGTTCAGTATTTTTATCTGTGGTGTGCTAATTTCTATATACCAAACTGGCTAACAAGAACCCCAGTTGTTTTTTAAGATACATTTCTTCAAAAGGGGCCACATTACACCAAGGAGAAGAGAAAGAACATTCCTTGAAAAAACAGTGATTTCATTTGTCCTACATCCAGGACAAATGGATGCCTTTAATAGGATCATAAAAATTGCTATGTAAGCTCTAAAATAGGTGAGAAGAAGATAGCGCATACCACTTCCTTTGCTGTGTCTTCCTTCTATTATCCTAATATATGTCTCTTACTAAGAGACAGAGAGTTTGAAATGCTGTTACTGAACTCTTAAAATTGTCTGCAAGTCAATAAGCCCCTAATACAAATGTGTCTTCAGGGGACCCTGTCATGAGGGTATGCACAGCCATACTATATATACAAACAATCATAAAATAGGCATGACTCCCAGGTGCTTCTTAGTGAAACCTTGAACTCCGTCATAGATGATCTTTTATTAAATTCAGCATAAGCAATCATGGTGAAGGCAAGTCAGTGGTGTTGCTGTCTGTTGAGAACACCAATTTGAGATGCCACCATTCTAAAGTTAGCTACAAAGACTCCTGACATTTTCAGTTAGAGTAAACATTTCTGAAGGGACAGCTATATGGTGTTTTTATCATTTTTTACTGTTAAAGCAGTTCCAAAACATTTTTTTTTACCTGCAGATTCTTTTACAATAGAGGATAAAAACACTATTTACATTTTATAATTGCAAGTTAAATAATTTGTTTTCTTCCTATATGCTGCTATGGTGGATCTCATGCATTTTGTAAAGCCCATTTTGCAAGGCCACTCTTTGGCACAGAATTCAGTAGTTATATGTGTTCACATGTAAACCTTCTTTGGATTCTGGAACTACTTCTTAATTTGTTGAAGTGTTTTCTTTCATTTTCAAATTCAGAATCAACAACTTACTGACACCTTTATACTTGAAACAGCTTGGAGTATGAAAGGGTGTTTCTGCTTCTGATTTAATCTCAGACAATAACGTCTATATTCATGGCCAGTGTTAAAGAGAAAGTAGAAGGTCCTGTCTCAGCTGTGAGAGTTCTGCCCAGAAGTGTCTCACAACTTGTAGGTGTCTCTGTACTCTTTAAAGCAGATATTTTGATCATTCACCTAGGGAATGGAATACTCTAAACTGTCCCAACTCCATTAATTTTACCATTTAAGATATGGAAAGGCTGAGGTGTGGAAATATATGGTAGATAAGGCCTTTAATGGTAAATATTTTGGGCTATTTTTACCCACCTTCTACATCACACATCAACAACTAAATAAAACCACTAAGGCTGCTTTTCAGCAGTCAGCATCCTAGCAGAAGTCTGGCTTATGATTTCTTTTGTTCTGTATTTTTTGAAATTGAGCTTTTCAAGAAATACTGATGATTTTGCTAAATTAAGCTTTTAGTGCAGAGGTCAGCGACTCATTCTAAACTGACAGGTACAGATGGGTACTTTAAACACAGTAGTTTGATTGCCGGAATACTTTTTGAAAGTGGATATTGCATTCAAATTTGTGGCAAGTCCAACAACAAAACCAACTGTTGAGTTACATTTAGAAAGAGAAGGCACTACTACAGCCCAAGTTATGGTCAGTAAACATATTGCTAAAGTGTGAGAACAGAATCAATAGTAAATGAAGGTGGGGACATAAATCCTGTATAATCTTGAATGCTGTGTGGGAAGTCTGATGAGACTATTACTGTTGTGAACCTTACCTGTTCTGTAGAAACCTGCATAAATTGGGTCTCTCAGTGGCTCAGTTTCTCTCTTTCAGCTGTAGTTAACTCAATATCTTATGAATGAATACTTCAACAAATATGCTACATACTTCCATGCAAACAGCTGCCCTGTGCTTCACTGATATAAAGTAGATAACGTGTTTTATCCTTCTCAGACACTAGATTATATATTCTCCTTACATGGGCATTTCTGATATATTTTCTGAGAATTAGTTTTTGTCTTATGTAAGTAGTTCTCTGGAGGATTTCACAACTGCAGCCAGCAGAAATAAAAAATTAAACCTACCATTAGGACAAAAATAATGTCTTTTGTTTGCACAAAAAAAATCAAATTAAGCACATGGCCATGCAAACTACTATTTGAGTCTGTCCAGAAAAATGTCATGCTCTGTTTTGTCAAAAATAGGCCTTACATCTCATGAAATTAGAAGAGAGAAAAAGGACAAGCAGGTCAGGTTAGACAGAGTCTATAAATCACTCAAGTTCTTAACTAAAGGAGTCTCAGACTGAGAGCTATAAACATTTTAAAATTAAGAAGCAGCAGAAGAGGAGGAAAAAAAACCTTGTTAAACAGACTGAATTCTCTGTGAAGAACTTTTGGTAACAAATATAGCTGCACCTCAAAACCATTTGAAAGCAAGACACTCAACTTCAGCCAAGAGACAGGAGAGAATTTTGAGCATAGTTGAGACCGTTAGAGCACAAGAGCAATTAATCCTGTTCGTTCATTACAAAGTTATGGCTGGAAATAATAATTGCACTGAAACCAATGACTGCATGAGATGAATAGAGAACATTCAGAAAGTAATGACTCTGTTTAGATATGTTCCTGGTTGCTTTTGGTCTGCAGAAGATAGGACTGAATTAAGTCATTTCTAGCTTTCTGTCTTATTACCCAGGTAGGTCTATTTGTTTAAATTCACACCAGAGGTTCACATAGCATATCATTGTTGTGCAAACTCAAACTGTTGTAACTAATCAAATTTACTTACTGCCTTCCAACGTGTAGGGATATGAGAGATCCATGGTAGAAGGTACCTTCGTTCTACATAAGGCTTAAAAGAATGCAGAAAAAAAAAATCATACAGGGCTTATTGCATTACAAGGATCATTATATTTTCTCAAAATCGGGTAGTTATTGCTTGGCATCTCTTCAGACTTCTTTATCAGTGCAGAGATTCTGCTTCAGTTCTGCTCATCTTCACTACAACCCAGATTTTTTACCATCACCACGTGTACCATTATGTTCCTGCTTGAGACGTTCCCTTCTGTGGAAACTCTTCCCATTTCCATTCAGCACTTCAGTTCTGTGCCTTGCTTCTGAAAACCTTCATCTTACTGATGCAAACTGCTACGGTTCTTCAATTCAGCTACTTTCAGGTGATTTACACCACTATCAAGACTGAACCCACCTGCAGGCCCAAGCCTAGATCTCTTCTTGTGCCCTGATATATAGACCTAGGTGGAACTGAAGCCAGCTTCTGCAAGGTTTGGCTTCAGCACTGTCATTATGATTGTTACTTAAAAATTGGTGTTATCAGACCTTGACAACATTTCCTCAGATTTAGTTGTTCTGAATATTTTGCTTTTCACCTGATTCTTTTATTTTCAAGGCCATGCATTTTCCTAGTTAAAAATGAGCCTCACTCACTTTTCCCTGCATGCATTCTTCATAAAATATCACAAAAAGAAGGGAAGACTATTAGATGCTTCCAAGAAACTTTACATGCAAGAAAGAGACCAAAAAAATGTTTTTTTCTAAGATGACTTAATGGTATTAATGGTTTTTCTGTTTCTTCTGCTCCTCTTACCCCCTTATATGCAAAAACATGCAGAATTCATGAGTTGCTGCTCTTGTATAAAGAAGATATAGTAGTAGTCTATCTTATTCTTCCACATTAAATGTTATGACCATTTTTTTCCTGGTGGTCTTTTCCTTTTTCCTGTACACCTTTGTTTCCTATTATTGTGGGCAGTGTAAGCCTGTTTGAAAAAAATCTTCTTTGTAGAAACAAGAAGTAAAGAATGAAGTCTGTTAGAAATGCCTGTGAAGAATAAATGTTAGACTGATATTTTCAAAAGAAACATTTTGAAAATTCTTGGAAGGTGTACAAGTAATGTATTCTAGAGATGAGAGAACCTTGCACCATTTTTGAAAGCCATTTTATCATAGAATAGATCAGATCAAGTGAGTATGAATTGATGCAACAATAAGCCTTTCATTGTAAGAGGAAACCAACAAACAACATGGTTGCTTCAGATCTCTGTTAAAAATTTGGGTGACCAAATAATGCCTTGCAGAGAAATTCCCAGACAGCCGTAGATCTTATAAATACAGCTGATTAAGATTCCTCTTTCAATTCCCAGAGCAACTGAAATAATCAAGAGATAGCTATGGTATTCTCTGTCTTTGTGGCTTTTCAAGAGAATATTAATATTTACATTTTCTTGTAAAAACACTTTGTTTGGTTCAATGCATCAGTATTACTTTGGATATCCATTGTCCTAATATTGATCCTTTTGCTTCAATTGTCTGTTCTCCTGTAGTCCATTTCCAGAAGTCTTCTGCATTGTGAATCATCCTTTCATGAATATCTGTGGTAAGACATATCATAATATTGTCAGAATGTTCAAACGTAATTGTTATTTCAAATGTCAATGGATATTTTCCCGGCAAATTATTTTTTGAAAATTCGAAGTATTAAAAGTATATGAACACTGAAGTCAGTAACCTGCATCTGAATTTTGATTTTTAATAAGAACCATGTCATAAATCAAAATTAAGAGACATTGTAATTACCAGTGGACATTCTTTTCCAAGGTGCTATCAAATTTGGAACAGTTTCATTCACACACACACACACACCCCCAAATTAAGGACTTTTTTGTTAGAACTCTTTTTTGGAAAAAATATTTAATATTCCACACCTCAAGAGCTGGCTGACAAAACTTAAAATGTGTATTCTTTGGTTACAGTAAAGGACAGAATTATTTCTTGCCATGGCATTGATATGAAGTTTGTTTTAAAATATGAAAGATCCTCTTAGACTCCTGAAAACTGGTATTAAAATTTATTGTTAGATATTGCTGATTGTGATTGAAAATCGCTTCATTAAATTACAGTACAGAGAGATGAAGGGCATCTTGCAGCAATGAAAATGGTTGCAAATTTAATTAAAACATTAAATTATTGTTGGAATAAAGGTCATAATCATAAAATGTAATTGAAGGGAGTACATTAGCATGTACCCTAAGGTATCCTTTCTATTTCAAAATATATATTACATATTTGACATTTAAAGAGGAAATAGGTACCATTTTATCTGGATGGATGAACTACGATGGTAAGAATTGTTATACATAATACGATTTAAGAGCCCAATTTTTCAAAAAATCATTTGCTCCTTGCATAGGTGCAACATACTATTTTTATGTCTCTGACTGAGAAAATTCACCTTCTTATTTATTGAACATCATGGACCTGCACAAAGAGGAGGACATTGTATAGTATACTAAGGCTTTATCTCTATGGCAAAAGTATAACTTATACCACTGACTTCGAAGAGTATTCGTGTCAGACTCTGGTTACATTTATGATGGTGTGTACCATTTATCACTGGATTTTCTCTCCCTTACAGCTGATTAGGGAGGCAAACAGTGCATAGTAATAGAAAGTAGAAGGTGCAAGAAGATATATCCATAAAACTGTTGTTGAAAGTGTACTGATAATGCTGCTACAGGACTGCTGTCACCTCATGTCCTGAGTATTTATTTTTCTAAACAGAAAATACCCCAGAATTGAATAAACCTTCTTCTTAATGATTTCCCCTAACTACTCAGCAATATTCCCTGAATTCAGATAAAGTATTTTAAAATATTCTGCATCCCTTTCACTTTCTGCCTTTCCTAAAATATCTTTTTAAAAAGGGAGAGGGTGCTGTTTGAAATATCTCAGAGGGGAAAATCGGGTTGAGAATATTTAGAAGATTTATATATTTATATATTTTAATGTATCTCTTTTTATATATATATAATATATATATTTGGAAAGAAAGTCGGGATAGCCAGCCTGGATTTTAGCAGCATTTAAGGTGATAAATTAATGCTGCAGTTTGAAATGTTTAATTGTGTGACTATTGAATCAGTTAATTTGTGTAGCTATCTCTAGATTTAAGAATATAAATTAGAAGCAGGTACAGTAGAAGTCATTTTACTGAATAAAAGTGCTGTATTATAAATACTGTGTTACAAACGTGTGCACGTGTATCAGTTTATGCCGTACAACAGGAGATTTTCATTCGCTAAAACAATTATCAATTTATTCATCAAAATGCCTTAAGTATGCATCTCATTCGTACCCTAAAATGTACCGATGAGAATATGAACATATGCATACAGATTGTGAAAGTAATACATGTTGCCTAGTGAGAGGGTTAAGCAGAAGGAAGGAGAGAAGCTCCTAGTTCTTTCTCTTCTTCCCTTGTTGATTCTGTTGAGAATTTTTCTGAAAGCCTAAGATGAAAGTTATCCCAATTATGAGCTATCAGCCATTTAGGAAACATTGATGAGCCCATCTTCAGTCTAGAAAAAAGCCAAACATTCGGTGCAGGTATTAGCAAATGCTGGAGAATTGTCAAGCAAAGAAGCCTCTTCCTCACAAAGCAAGCGACGGGCCACTCGGTGGTAACTATTGCTTCAGTCAAGTTTTATGACGTGGGTCAGCATCAGTGCTTTTGGTGCACAGTATCAACTGTGAGGTCATTCAATACGTGCCCAGTTTCCTAACTCAGTGCATCTTTCTTCTTTTTATAACAAGTGCTAGGTGTGTAAGGGTTACTGGTGTGTTACCTGGGTCTTCAAGATGAGTCGTTTAAAATCTTATTTTCCAATGAGAAAGGGCACATCTTCCATTGTACCCCAGCTTTTGCTTGCCAATCTAATCTTAAAGCTCAAGAGATACAGATTTGAATAACATCTGCGGTGGCGTCTTCTGCATTAGGATCCCCAAGAACCCTGGTATATAAGTGAAATCTAGAATCTGTCTGTTTTGGCAAATCTATGTTCTCAGCAAATACTTAAGCAAGTCAGTAGTAACTCTCCATGATAATGTCACAGACTATTTAAGTAGGGAGTTCTGATCTATTGTCTTGATTACTAGTCTAAATTCATCCACATATTCTGAAAGGTAATATGAAGCACTGAGGATGGATACCATTGTATGATATTTGTACAGTTGTATCCTCCAGTGCTGTGTTTGCTGTAGCTGGCTAATGTTATTACTTTATTTCTCCTCCCTTAAATGAACCATTAAAAAAAAAAAAAAATTGAAGAACCTTATTAGAAGATGTGTCTTGCTTTTTGTAATTTCAAAGGTAGTCATCATGAATTATTTAATACCACTTTTTCTGCTTTAAAAGCTGAAATAAATTAGATAAAGTGGATTATATTCTTTACTATTTGAAACATCAGAAAGAAATGTAATAGGAAAATTAATATTTGACACTTGTGTCCACTAATGAAATAGGGAGGGATATACTGATAAGGTATTTCTGAAGACCTCTTTAGAGTTGAAGTCTGAGCCATGACACTGTAGTGAAAAAGTGAAGGAAAAAATATACATAGATCAAATGAAGGAGAAGTACAAAGCAGAAACATTTAGATCACAGAAGACCAAAATGGCAGTGGGTGACTACAGTAATTTCAGGGAATAAAAAAAAAAAAAAAAA
>RSEF01000004.1:61832815-61876405 GCA_003993805.1 Himantopus leucocephalus | reverse complement strand
AAATGCATCAGAGACAGTTATATGTACTGTAAAAGAACTAAACTAAAAGCAAGATTGAGGCATTGTCTATATTACTGTTGCTCAAATAAGCAGAAGAATTTCTATTTGATAAATGTGGATTTTTTTCCTTCTGCTTTCCAGCACCCTAAATCTGCTTATTATCACCATATCAAGTAAGACAAATAGAGGTTTTCTAGAACAGATAAAACATGAAAATTCAAGAGAAAAAATGTGTAGATTTTGTTTGCTTGTTCATTGGCTAATTACTGACAAAATCCAAATGTAGTTTATGGCTAAGTGAGAGAAGGTCGTCCTTAATTACAGCAACAAAAATTACTTTTCTATTACAAGCTATTTAGTTTTATACCTTTTCTGTCTATTGTCTCTGAATCAATCAATGTAAGAGCATGCTTGTGGAAATCAGAACGGTCTCTTGGGAACTGCTGAAACAAATTAACAAAATTGAGGGAGATTTGAATTTAGAGATTAGCAAAAAAATAATTCAAAATTCCTATAACTTGCTTCAGTGTGGAAAAAAATTCTTGGCCTAGCAACAGTTTAGCAAAAATATGAAGCATGATGGGTCTCCTGAACTGTTTATTTTTGATCCCTCTCGTGGGGTTCTTGTCTATGGCAGTTTGCTATTCTAGTAGAAAAATACACAGTTTAAGAGTTTTCTATTTTGAATTAGTGGCATAATTCTGTGCCATTTGATGTTCGGTAAATGGCTCACAGTACATAACCAGTTGCCAAATCCAGCCAGTTGTTATGACAGTAGGCCAATTTTTTGAATTTGAAATGCACATCATCCTTAATTACAGGACACCTAACTTCCACTTCATTCATGTGAGTTTGAGGCATAAAAACAGTGCCAGGTCCATTGTCCAATCAGGAAAGCTGAAAAGCATGAAGAATAATTACAAAGAGAGGTAAAAGATGCAAAGACTGTCAAAACAGAAAGACAGCTAAACTTTTACTTGTTTGTAAGTACTTCATAAAGCTGCTCAGAACTGACATGAAGACTGTAGTATCAAATGAACTGTTAGTGAATGAAAACAGATAAGGAAAAGGAAAAAGCCAGTAGCACCGAGGGAAAGTGAGACAGTGCAGTTGTTTCAGTGTGGGTTCAGTGAATTGCCAGGTTAAATTTTAGGAAAAACCTTGCAAGATTGCAGTGAAGCATTTAATGTAGTACAGAGAGTTTTGAATGCTGGCAAAGAAAAGTCAGAATACCTTGAAGAGCAATGTCATTATCTCAGAATTTACAGTGATTAAAATTTTTCCAAGCTTTTTATTTTCCCTTTTTCATCAGTGGCTTTTTCCCCTTCTGACTGATCATTCATTTTCAGTCTGCTGTTAAACAGCTTTATCAAATGAAGGCTGTGTGGCTATGTAATGAGAATGTATCCAATAAAAATGCTTTCAATTACATTTTAAAACTGCAAAATATCAAATTACTGCTGTATGAGGATACTCCATTGAAAACTTGAAGATTACAAAGAGAGGTCATTATGTTTCTCTACTTCATGACTTTGTAGTATAATAGCATAGTGTCACCTTAAACATGATTCATTGAAAGTGTTACAGTGAACAAACTAATTTTTCATTTCTAGAGCCCTACAATCAATGGAACAGTTCATACAAAGTAAGAAACAGTGTAAACTTTTATTTCTTTATTTCAATTACTCCTAGAACTTTTAGATTATAAAATAAAGAATAATTCAAAAAATGCGATCTAGTTCTCACTGTATCTGTGATTTATGTAATTTGTATGTTTCTGCTTATTGCAGTTATATTCATAAGTGCTAGTTTCTTTCATCTTTTGGTTCTCATTCACTAGCAAACATTGGGTTGCTAGAGAAGTGATTGAGTTGCAGGAGATCCGAGTTTAGCTCCATATTTTATAATTCCCATGATAGCTTTGAGAAATTAGTGTTCTAATGTAGTAAAGTTCCATTTGCAAAAGACATTTAGATACTCAGAAAGCAGTGGGGCAAAAGTGCTAAATCACTTGGTTTTAGAAATCTTACCCACATCTCCCTGTAGTCAAGTTCCCAATTTATGAACTCACTTTTGCTTAACCACTAGGATTACAGATTTTTCAAGAAGGACTTGTCTAGCACGAATCACAGTGGCACACATACTGAGGCGTAGGACCACTAATGTAGAACAATAAGAGGCTGAAAATCTTGCAGGTTGTTTTTTATTATTTCTAAAAATTATGTCATAGATTTTTAAAAAATCTTCCCAAACAATTGTATACTGTTGGAAGATTGTGGATTGGATGAAACCATGTTTAAACTGTGTGTTACATAGCTATTATACTCCAGTCTAAAAAGTGATTTGTCATTTTTGGTAGAAATATCAGTCATTGGCCATAATACAAGCTGCAGGCAAAACTGTAATCTGATAAATTATCCTTGCCTGAATTTCAGAAGCAGGTGACTAACACATTGTTTTATGCACACCAGAGACATTCATACACACTGTAGCATGATCCTTTGTATAAATGAAGTTTATTCTGGATTTAGTTTGTTCACTGAATAGATACCTGCAATAGCAAGCAGAAAATCTCTCTCTTACTTGATTTCTATCAAGTTTACAAGAATTAGATTTTATGTATGTTCCATATAAATACAGGTTTATCAGAAAACCCCAAAGCCCAAACCTTTCCATTCAGCATTAATTTGACCTACCTAACTACTGAATACCACATACCAGTTAATAAAGTTGCTCAGGGCAACACAACTGAATAGTTGCATTTTCTGCATGCTGCCAAAATGACCTCTGCATACATTAATGTGAGAGAGTACAACAGGTGTATCTAAACTAGCAGTTTAACACTTCGCACTGGCTCTTTTTAGGTGTTAAATCCACTTGCTTTCCCAGTTCAGAGTCATATTGTGTGCAGTAGAATATAGACGAGTACACTTAAAGCTATTTACTTCCCAATGAAGTGAAGGTGGAAGTGTCCTGTCCTGCAGCATCATCTAGAGCAGCCTAATCACAGGGTGGACATAAGGTCTGCCAGCAGTTTGTTCCCTGGGCCTGAGAGGGGCCCTGTTAGTAATGAAGGGCTTGTGTTGTGTACCAGGTTCAGATGGTCAGTGAGTGTTCAAGAGAAGTAACAAAGTGAATTTCATTGCCAGTAAAAATGCGTTGCGATTACGGTTTCAAAATGGAGCACCAGATGAAACTCCAGTCTCTCCCATCTTTGCACCAACTGGTAAAGTGCATGCACCAAAAGAAAGCACCGGCAGGATTCATCCATAAGTGAATTCAGATCTCTTCACAGTAGGCAGGTCACTTCTAAAGCTCTGTACTTTCAGTTTGTGTTTGGAGTAGGTACCACAGAGCCTGATTACTCAAGCATCACACACAGATGGAGGGAATTTCACCTTTCAAGCATCAGCTTAATGTGATTTTCAAGAGCATATTTTACTTTTTACACGTTTTTGTGGTATCACAGAACGCTATATTCCTGCTGACAGATGGAATGGATGGTTTACCAGAATTAAATTAACTTTTAAGAGTAAATCTGTTTCTTTCTATGTTTTACAGATTGTGCATTCTTATAGTTCAGAATTTAAAGGGAGATTAAAAGGAATGATTTTTAAATATGTTTTTGTTGGTTGCTGGGGAGCAAAGCAGAGACAAAGTCTAGTTGTTCTTGTGGAAGGTGAAACATTTTTGAATAAATGGTTTCCTGTGTTCGTTCCTAACTGTTTCTTTAGTGTTTTTAAATTATTATAAAAATACCTTGTTCTTGACAGCTTTGCCTTTCCTGTCTTGAAACCATCTCTGCCTTAAAAAATTGCTAATAAGTTGCTCTAGTCAGGCCTATGCATACGTTCGTATCTATGCTAGACCTCCTAAGATTAGAGCATGTAGTTACAAATCTGTGTTATTTGTACCAGGAACAATATGCCTCTCTTTCAGGCTGTGTAGGGTAAAAAAGTCAGGTAGCGAGGCCTCTCATAACTGGACTGCTTACACACCTTAAAAATGGTGTTACTGTAGCATTTAATGTTCTGGACTGCAGTAAAAATATAACATGATACTTAGATTCCAATCAATTTTTACTTCTGTAATGCTTTCTTTGTATTATACATTAAGGATTGTAGTGTAATGACTTTGCTTTATGTTGTTCATTGAGCAGCACAGCTTTCAGCTGTGGTAACATAAGCATCTGTTCTTTTCTGGTACTAATGTAGAAGGCAACATAGATATGTAGACATTCACAATATGATGATTGCGTATTAATTATTAGCAACTTTCTAACGCAGGGGGTTTCTTGATGGTGTGAGGTATGATACCATCATAAGAACCACAAAATAAGAGAAAAATTTAGGTTGGCTTTCTGGAGGTCATGTAGTCCAACCTCATCATGTTCAGAGCAGAGCCAGCTAGATCAGATTGCTCACAGCCTCGTCTAGTCCAGTTCTAAATATTTCCAAGGGTGAAAAGTTTCCAGCTTCCCTGGACAAATTGTTCCAGTGTTTTCCTACCTTCAATGTGAAAAACTGGACATTTATTTTCAGGAATTGTATTTGTTATGAGGTGAACTGGGAGAGAAATGACCTGGTAGTTCTAATGAAACTGAACTTACAAGTCTGTTTATTGCACTAGCCTTTAATCCCACAAAGTAACACAGCATGATAAGACTAAATTAAGAGTCTTTCCTGATTGAATCATGTGGACTTAGTGATTCACTTGGTAATTATCAAATGTGCAAGAACTCTACTGAAACTGAAGCAGGGTAACTCTGGCAGTCCCCCACAGACCGTGCATCCCTATCCAATCAATCCATTAATACACATAAAGGAGAATTAGGCAGGCCTTCAAATGTTCCATACTCCTTAAAAAAAAAAAAAAAGAAAAGAAAAGAAAAAAAAAGGTTTTGTGTTGTTCCAACTATTGCAAAAAAATGGGGGATCTTAACAATGTATATAAACACCTGAAGGGAGGATATAAATAAGATGAAGTCAGACACAGGCACAAAGGTGCCAGGACCAGAGGCACTGGGCACAAGCTGAAACACAGGCGATTCCCTCTCAACATCAGGAAACACTTTTTTCCTGTGAGGGTGACCAAGCACTGGCAGAGATTGGCCAGAGATATCGTGGAGTCTCCATCCTTGGAGATGTTCAAAAGCCATCCGGACATGGTCCTGGGCAGCCTGCTGTGGGTGACCCTGCTTGAGCAGGGGGGTTGGACCAGATGACCTCCAGAGGTGCCTTCCAACCTCAGCCATTCTGTGATCCTGTGGACCAAGAAGCACATGATAACTTTATTGGTATTTGTATTAGAGTTTTGGACTAGGTCCTATTGCCTTACTTCTCTACCCCACACTAAAAACAACAAAAAAAAAAGTCTTCCAACTGCATTTTTTTCCTAAGGTATGTGTTCTATTTCTAGCTTTCTATGGTAAGAAAAGACAGGATGCTCTGGCATGCCGATGTACATGAGGCACTCTTCTGTGGTTGTGATTTTTCTTGGGGAGTAGAACAAGGCATGCGCGATGGCTCTCTGCCTCAGAGCAGAGAACAGATTACATAATGTCAGCATTACCCTTCTGGTTAACATCAATGCCAATGTTAAAAAACAACCTGGCTTTGAATTGTTCTAAAAGCAGGGTTTTTTTTCCTTATTTTTCCACCTGTAATATGCTGCTAATGTAAGTAGAAACCATTTTTCCCCATGAAGTTTGTCGCTATCACGTTTTTTATGTTTGTCATCAGAGAAAAACCTGAAAGATACGTATCCTGCTGAAAACAGACTGAAGAACCCAAAATAAAAAAGTCAAATATGCAACACCTAGATTCAAATAAGGGACAGAACACAGCAGAAAGAATTGGAAGGTCTAGGAAAAGGAAGAATGGTTAGGGAAGACACACACACACACAACCTCATTTAAAAGGAGAGGCAATGGGGATTTTCCTGTTTACTACAGCATTTAGTATTCATCAAGCCTCAGGCCCTAATCACCAGCTACATGCCTATATATTTCCCAGAAAATCTATATGTTTTTGCAGCCAAATTACAGCCCGGTTTGATGAAAGAGAAACATTTTTTTAGAAGAAACTTTGAGCAGCATTGAATTTCAGAAGAAATTACAAGAGGAAATAGAAGAAAATATATTCAACTTACTCTAAAATATTATATTGAATATATTAATAATATTTTGTATGCAGTCTTTTTATATTACAGTTATATGCCTGTTATATGAGCAGGGTATGCTACACTTCTACAAATTCATGATCTCAAATTTTCTTATACAGTTTCTAGTCTTAGAAGTGGACATTTTGCTGTGTAGAAGAAAAAAGTTGACGTGTCATTTGTTGGGGGTTTTTCCCATTTGTCCAGCCAAAAGATTTCATCCATTAATATTGCTCTAACATTCAGAATATTAGCTTATTACAATTACCACATTACCTTATGAAACATTTTTGTTCAAGCAGCATAGCTCTAGACTTTGAAACAACATTGTGGGAACTATTATTTTGATATGTAAATGTACCTGCAAGCATAATTTTAACTAATTTAGGAAGCCAAACTGAAAACATGCTTTGACTTATACTAGCTTTTAAATGCTTATGAATGCTATTTTTTTCCATAATACCCTGTAATCTGAAAAAAACAGATTTCTACTGTGTGTAATACACTAAATTTTCCAGGACATCAGTGATATTTCCACATTCAGCTGCATTCCTTGATTTTTCTCCCATAAGAAAGAATCTTTTTCCAGAAGCAGAGTTTGTAACCTTATGATGATAGTAATTTGTTTTATTAGAAATAAGAAAATTACAAATAGAAGACAAATTATGTGTTATGTACTGGAAAAAAAATGTACAGCTTGTTTCAAAGCCATGTACTGTAACTTAAAAAAAAAAGACTAAGTAGGCTAAAGATATTTTTGGGTTTGTTTTTAGGTAATGCATTTTGGATCCTTCCAGTTTTCACTCAGGTTTTAGAAACTCCTTAAATCATGTGTCCAGTGTACCTTTTTAAATTAGGCATCTACAGAGGTTTCCTTTGAGAATGAATATTGTTACTCATATGAATTCAGATTTTAGATATAGAAGAAAAGATAAATTTGCAACACAGGAAATATTATGGACCTAGACAGATAACAGTTTTACTCCATATAAAAAGCCTTTTATGCTTTACATATTTGGCAGTTTCCCAGTAGTGGAAATAGAAATGCTACAATAACCTCTTAGAATGGGATTTGAAATTGAAAACAGGGAATAATGGAAATTTTGTAAGCCAGTGTGCCAAAACAGCAAGGAAATAGTACACGTGCAAAGGTACTTACAATTATAAGTACAAACGAAGTAAAAATGCGCGTGATTGCTATGACCTTCAATTCATTACATTACTAATTACCGTCATATTTCTCAATATAAAATAACCATGTTTTAATTATATTTATGCACAAATGCATCTGAAGTTTGGATAAACACTCATGAATAAATTAGAAACCCAATGAAAACCAGAATTCATAAGAAAAGCACTGACAAAAGAGTTTATTGTAGCTTTGAAAGTCGTTCTGATGTAACATCATGCCACCTAGCATGTTTTAAATAATCTTTGATTATAGCGATTATAACTTTTTGCGTAAAGCAATAATTTGACTGCCAATTGCACGGAAGAGAGAGTGCAACCTAGCAACATGGCAATTCCTATTATTGTAGATGAACCCTTGTAAAACATACAATCTGTTTGAAAACTTTGCATTTAGTATTTGAAAACTGTAATTCAATTCAGTGACAGAAGGAGTCCTTAAGTCCTCTACATCTGTGGTCAAGAGAGGAGTTGAGGGTGTGTAAATGCACCTCATGGATCAAAACCGTAATTTCTGAAGGATATGGCGAGGGTTTTGTGAATTCTTTTCTGAAATGATCCTGAATTTGAAGTCTTTACACTATCCCATCACTTTGTGAGGCATGTTGCATACCAAAGCAATCCTCGCAAGGAAACATGAACAGGGAAAGATAAACAGCAGAGGTGGTTCTCTGCCAACAGAGAAGTCTACAGCATATGAAAGGATGGATCTATGATACAAAATTTCGGACATTTTACATATATATATTCTTCTTCTGTCTTCCTTAGTTTGATTATTAAAAAATCCCACAGTTTGCCATCATAAAAGAGATCTTTCTAGCATGAAGAAGAGATACTTTTTGGTGTAATTAACAGGGCCAAGAATTATCCAGCAAAGTTACAAAAATTAATGAGTAATGAAGAAAATGTTTTGTCCTACTAACATTTTGTTTTCAAACTCAGTTCAGATTTAAGCACTTTTGTGAAACTGATGTGTGCCATTAGACATCTATTAATGCTACTAAAATCAAGAAGCTTCCTCATATGCATAGGGTTAAATGTGCTCAGCCAGGTTCTCATATAAGAAAATAAAACAAGGTCTGCATATCCTTATATGATTGTAAAATAGAACTTGTAAAGTATGGTTTCTTATATTCACTTTCCATCACTCTTGTGTTGAGGATGATGTTAGCAACAAAAAAAAAAAAAACTTTTTTTCAGCAAAAGTAAAATTAAAAGCATAAAAAGAGGCCAGTACTGTCCAGTTGGAATAGACCAGATTGAGAGGCAGAGGAAGACAAACTTGGTGTGGTCTTGTCCATCCTGCCTTTTGAGAGTGAGCCCCGCTGTCTCATGGGAGCTGAGGGCTGCTGCAAATGACCCGCCTGTGCTGAGGATCTCGGGGACGGACACACTGCCTAGCCAAACAAGGCTGGTGAGGGGACACTTCCCATTGGATTTGCTTCCTGGCTCCTTCTCTGGAAGCTCTCCAGCTGGTTTATTTGGGGGCCTTAAATGGCATTTTCCCAGAATCACATGGAGGTTTTGCTTTGGAGGAAACCAAGTTACTGTAGAGAAAGTATGCACAATAAGGGGACCAAGGATATAGATGTTGTTTGACAGCAAAGACAGACTCTCTGAGACAAAGTGCTTGCAATTTGTCTACTGTATTCAGCGTCTGAGTTCCCACTGCCTCTGAGTTACCAATTAAAAGTCACTTTTCATAATAAATCTTCTCAAACACATATGACAGCAAATGTAACATAGTCACAGCTAGCCTAATAAGCAAAATGCTGAACAGTGTAAAATAAATATTCTTTGTGACTTGGACTGGTTTTTGGACTTGATAGTCTCCTTTCTGATATTAGTATTCTGTAACTGTTTAATTGGACAGTAACTCATTCTGCCTGACTGCTACTTTCCTCACTTTTGGTAGCTGTTATCTCTGCCCTTCATTGTGGAGCTGCAGTTCTCTGCAGTACATGTCCATTGGGGCTGACAACCTCATAAACCCGAAGCAGAGGTCTTTTGAGACAAAATTGCGTGTTACAGTCACACACACACATTCTCATCATAGATGTGTTTGGTGTCATTTTCTAGTGGAGCTGGCATCTTCTGGGACACTAAATAATACTTTTGTTCGGCCTTGTCCACATCTCTCATATTTCTGCAAATCCTCCATGACTCTGACATCCGCTTCTGCTCAGTGCCAGTAATCTTGTTTTCAGTTTTCAGCTAAATAAAATGTCAGCAGGTGTCAACCCATGCTTCACTGGTGCGGTCTTATAATTTTGCAGAGCTAAATACAGATTGGTGTCTCATTCCACTGCCACCTTTATAGGCACTCTATTATTTTGACACCATTTTCTACCAGCCTATTGGGAAAGGGGATAACAAACTGGAGGCCCCGTGTTTAAACCTGTATTTCATAGCAAACTGCATCTTAAATGGTGGCCCGCAGACAGACACTCTGTCTGGTATGTCTAGTGAAAACAGATTTGATGTGCGTGATCATCTGTTTAACTGTACTTTCCTTTTCTAAGGCTATGTCAAAGGAATTGGGATAAGAGTTTAGAGCAAATACATATACATTCCCATTAATCGTAAACAAATCTCTGTGCTAGGCATTTGGTTTTGCTGTGTCAGCAGTGTGGATTATCTTTATGAATTTGGCCTTCATTTTTGGCATACGCAGTAGGCCTTGACAGCTTCCTCAATATCCTTGGCCAGCTGAGCCCTCGGTATAAATTATCTCTAGCTCTCCTCTTGAATTTTTTCCATTCTCAAATGTCTTTTTTGTACCACTATTATGTTTTCAAGCCGCCTTAGGAATCATTGTTCTTTAAGCACAATTCCCCCTTCCCTCCAGAGGAAGTGAGAGCTTCCTATTGATTAACTGTATAGGTTGGAAAATTGCTCTTCTGTCCTCTCTGTGCTAATAACCTAAATTGCTTTCTGCAGGATATCATCCTGGAAGTATAGCTTCAGCATCTATTGTCTATCTTTTGGATAAGACCAGACAAGAATTTTAAATTAGACTGATTTTCTCACTCTGAACTCGCCCTGGCATAGTGCCACCAAATGCCCTTGGGAAGTCTGTCTGAAATCCTTAAATCTCTTCCAGATTTCTATTCATTTTGCAAATCATGTTTGTAAATGGAAAACAAAAACGAATGATGAAAACAACAAAAGCCCCTTTCTGTTTTGAAGTGGTGTTTGTGAGGCACTGTTTAGCAATGGCAGCAGGTGGAATCCACATAAGGGCAGACGTTAGACTTTGTACATCAAGCCAAGTCCTGATTCTCACTCTGAGTGTATTAAAATTCATTTGACACAACAGTCATGGTATTTAAGCCAATGGTCTCCACTTTTGATCATATTGTTGTGTGCTCATTACTTCCTGAAGGTGCCTAACAGCAGCTTCGTCTTGTACCTGCTATCACAGTATTTGAAATCTAAGTATGATTCCATTCTTTCAGCTTTTTAAAATTACCATCTCATCTTCAAAGGACATTTTTGCTAAGGTTTGACAAAAAAAAAAGGCACATATGTCCTACTAATTTACCATTCATAAAATCTGTACACCCTTTATCCAGAAAAGTAGGCATTCTAGTTGTGGCTGTAAACATCAGTAAAATCTACTTATGCTTTTATCACCTTTAAAATTACAGTTTAGAATCTTTTAAAGCTGCTAAGAGATTGGTTCATGTTATTTGATTTTTTATCAGACCAAAATGTGACTCATACAGCCATTGATACCCTCTGTGGCAGTATTCCAGGTCAAGGCGGATTCTGGGTTAAACTGAAAACATAAAAAAGAGACTTTGAATGTAGCCTGAAGTTTCATTAAAACATAAATTAGAAGTACAAACTTATTTAAAGTAGAAACTATTCATATTAACAGAATAGAAACAAGCACAAGTTTATAAAGAAGTCTCCAACTTCACATTTTTAAACTTGCAGAGGGAATGTGCATAAGTATGAGCTGCTATTTGTCAGAGTCCTAATTCTGTTGTGTCTAGGATGGAAAAATACTTATTTTATCTATTTATTTATTTCTCATTCAGTTATGTTGATTAATATGTAGTGTCTGTGTGTGTATGCATAACTATACATTTACTGATATATAACAGTCGTCCTGTTACAGGACAATGCAAAAGTTTTCTTTTAACTTTTTTGGCTTTGAGGAGTTTGTACACAAGCAGTGATTGACAGATATTGCCAGCGGATTTTTTTGTTTTAAATAAGGTAAGGAAAATGAACAGGGCTTGAAGTTCCTGCTGCAAAGCAGTTAAATGGTTTCACCAGACTTTTTTTAATGGGCACAGTTTTGTAATAGAATTTGGTCTAGGAATCAATGTGAGGATACTGTAAGTGGATGTTGTTTCTTTCTTCTCAGGAATACTAAAAGAAGTGTGTAACAGAAGGTGTAGCTTATCTGATTTCACATTCCCTGGGGTGCCGAGATGCTTTCTATTGTTTGTAGATGTTTGGTTTCACTGCTGAAGGTCGGTAATGCCTGCTTTGTGACTTCAGCCACTGTATATAGCTAAGCTACCAGATGGTGTTATTACAGGAAAGAATCAGATACTACGGAACTTGGGAATCTGCATTTTCATATGTTACACATCGCTCTGAAGACCGCTGTAGTTAAAACTGTAAAAACAATACTGAAAAATAATGAAATAACTCTTAAGAGGCCTGCTTAATTTTATCATTATGCAAATCACAAATATCTCTCAATATTTTTGCTTGTCTGGTTTCTTTGTAGTAAATATATCCCAGAAGAATAGGAGAAGACAGCTTGTTCCAGCTTCA
This sequence comes from Himantopus leucocephalus, assembly GCA_003993805.1. Classification (NCBI taxonomy): domain Eukaryota; kingdom Metazoa; phylum Chordata; class Aves; order Charadriiformes; family Recurvirostridae; genus Himantopus; species Himantopus leucocephalus. Next base: position 61,864,261 of record RSEF01000004.1, on the reverse strand, counting down.
TTGCGGGGTTATAAGCTTTCCTGTCAAGGGCAGGCCAGCTGATAACGTACACAACTAAACTTTCAGAGGGAGACTGGACTCACGTTTAGCTCTGAAGTCTGCTCTGCTCTTTTTATTTCAGACTTGGAGAAGGACTTGTCTAATTTTTTCAATTATATTATCTGGTCTAATAGATGTTACCCTCATCTATGAGCTCTGTCTCTCCTACATCCTTTAGACTAATATAGCTGGAGGAACAACTAAACCTGTAATTTTAACAATGTAGGATATGATCTCTTTTCTCGTGCTCTGATCTCATTATAATAACAGCCTCTGTAATTTTACTTGTGAGATTCTAAAATGAATTAAACACCTGTGTAACTCTTCAAATGCAGACTCTGGCTTGCTCAACGGTGCTTGATATAAGTATATCTAATATATAAGTATGTTATACGCTGATTTTAACAAGTAATAAGTAGTTCTTTATGTGAGTATTTAAGTGGAAAGCTAGTTCAGATTTCTAACATGCGTATCTTTATTCACATGTGAATTCAGTGACAGTATTCAAATGAATAACGATTTGCCACTTGAATAAGAGTTGTAAAATTAAGCCTAACTGTTCTCTTCCTTGTGTATTTTGCTAACTGACAATTTATCTTTTACCAATTTCCCTTCCAAAAACCATTATGAAGAACAAGCTACTTGTGTCCCCTTTTAAGGCTCCTTTTTGCCCCACCGTTACTCTCTCATATACCACTGAGAGATCCGTCAGGATACTCATAACCACTGAGAATGTAATTTTGGTCATCTAGTTGTTGAATTTTCCAGCAAGACCTGTTTGTCTCCCATGTGCATCCTCTTCTATTTGGGAAAATTACTCTTTGATGATCCACAGAGCATTTTCTTCCTCTGAATTGTCTTAAAAACAACAGCATAATTAAGAAGATCAGAAATAATGCCTCTGGGGCCATATCCTATGTTATCAAATATCATGTATTAACTATATAACAAATGTAGTATAAATTGATGAAGAAACTAAGGAACAAGGCTGTCATTTTTGTTCCTTGAGCTGTTTCTTTACTGTCTTTAAATAGTACTCTTATGATCAGATTCCTCAATCTCCTGTAGCCCAAGCTCTGCAAGTAAAACCTTCAAATGCAGGTGGAGGAAGTCCTCTGGAGTCCAAATGTATTTGTCATGTTAGCATATTGCCAGGCAGGTTTATGCAGTTTTCTGACAGTCTGGCTATGAAAGACGATAGAGCTCACTAGGTGGTACATTTATGTCCACATCAAAGTCCTGTACTTCAGGACAGTGTGAATATAGTAATGTTATCTGGAAACCTATCAGGTGAATTATTGAATTGTTTACGATCATGTGTTGTGTTTTATGATTATGGAGATGTGTCTTTCTCTGTCATGCAAGATTTACTACCAAGAGAATTCCAAAGTTTTAGCTGGTGAATAATCTACTCTCCCGAGCAAACAAAAACTAGAAGAAATAATAAAAGAGTGTGTCAGCTCGCTTAATACACTTGTTTCCTCTGTTGGGTCTTGGTGATAGAAAATTTTAAAGGAAGATTCCACCTTCTGAGTTAATTCAGGAAGGACTGGTCATAGGTGTGGCTTAGGTCACATTAACACAATGTAAGTGAGGACAGGTATACGTAAAAAGTGGAAAATGCACAAATATTTTATCTTGGAATAAAAGTAACTACTATCACAACAGCAAGCTTAACCAACAACGAAGTCAAGGGTAATACCTTCAAATAATCAACTCAGAAAAATGCTATTTTGCATGACACTAAGATGAATTTCTCCCTCAGGTGGGGAAGATGGTTGCCTTTGGATGAGTAAACTACAGTGATTGTGCTATTAATGGAACTGAGCATCTACTCCAGCTTCTTCCTATCCTCAGACATCAAACAAGTCAAAACACTATGGTAAAAGTCTGGCTTAGATATCAAATACTCTCTCACACAACACAGCAGGTAGCTCCCCTGGTATGATTCCCCTCTCTTATTCGCTTCCCGCTCGTGCAAAGAACACCATTGTTTCTTAAATGATTAATTTTATTTGATGTATTCAAGAAATTGTTGATTTTATGTACAAATCATTGCAATTTAAGTCTGTGTGTCCTATTTAATCTACAAATATCTGCTGTTCAGATGTGCTCAGGAGTTCTGAGAGAGCAGAGGCTACACAGCTTTCTGCTATACCCTGTGAGCTGGTTCTCCGTGTGATCTCTACTCTGCAACACTAGCCCAGGCTATACATTTGCTCACTTGGTGAGGCAGCATCAGTGTCACTTCCCAAAGATTGTGAATAATCAATCAATAGTAAAGTAGTTGTTTCGCTGTGGTAGCACTATGACAATCATGAGCCCTCACATCCTATTTCTTTCTCTGTTAAAACTATCCCAAGCTTAACCTGATACAATGACCAGTTCTNCGTAGTTGTTTCGCTGTGGTAGCACTGTGACAATCATGAGCCCTCACATCCTATTTCTTTCTGTGTTAAAACTATCCCAAGCTTAACCTGATACAATGACCAGTTCTACTGACTGCTCACCATATGCTGAGTTTAAAAGTAGTGAGGCGCTCATAAGAGATTAAATAAGTATAATGTGTTTGGAGGATACAAACTGAGCTCTCAGGTATAAGAGTTGGCAGACAGCTGCTTCTTTCCTGAGATGTCATTAAAATAGAATGCACAAAGGGTTGCTGAAAAATAAATCAAACTTAAATTTTAGATCCTCATGTGCTATATGCTTTTTTTGATAAATGAAACCTTCAGTGACGTATTTATACCTGCAGATGAAAATATATCCAATTTGTCATAAAATCATTAATGAATACCAAACACCATGTGCTCTGACTGGATAAAACTGATCTGCTGTCATGTGGATCCAAAAGATGGATTTTCACTGGCTTTTAGAAATGCATAGCTTCAAAAACATTTGGGAATGCTTTTTCCTTTTCTCCTTTCAAGTTCCGTTTTTTTTGTAGCTATGTTTGTTAGTAGTCAGCTGCACAGACCCAGAAGCCGATTAAACACTGAGAGTCGGAGTTCTCCTTTTAGGATTTCTTAGCCAAGAGTCAACAACGGAGAAAATCATTTGCATTGGTGTGATAGTCTATGAAACATCAGTTTGGCCCTTTGAATTTTGAAACGCAAAGAGAGGATTTTAATTCACCTGCAAGGTCCTGTCCTTTGAGCTTGTTTAGGTAAATTGACTTTGTGTAATGAAATTTTCATTGCTTCTGGAAATAAACAGAACAATATATTTCAAAAAGCATTTCCTACATGAGAATTGCTCCACATCTAGTTATAGGCTGTATCTGTGAAATACTGTTACTCGCTAAGTAAACATCAGATAAACAGCTATAACATTTTTAAAGGATATATCTTGAAGACTTATCGATAAATAATTCACAAATCTTTTAATTTTAGACATATCATTTCATCCAAGATCACTAAGATTTAAGGGGGGGAAAAATAAAGGATGATTTGGTTTTTTTGTTTTCATCTTGAAATTTTTAATTATATTGTTTATTGTATATTTAGCGTTTAGAGATATGTGCAGCAAATGTAAATGGAGTTTACATTTCTGAGTAGTCCTGTGAAGTCAGTGTTAATTTTCACCTACTTAAGTTTATCTAAAAGTGTTTGACACAGTATAGAAGTACACAGAAGAAAAAATAGAAGGGCACAAGCATCTCTTATTGGAATAAATCTGCCCCATATAAACTTACTCATCCTCTTCCTTTCCATAAAATCTGAGAAGTGATCACCGTTCCTGGGATACGGAAAGAGTACCCAGGTAATTAGACTTGGCATAATAAGAGTAGATAGGATTTTTTTTTTCCCCCTCAAATATTAAATTTCCTGGCTTAAGAGTTTGTGTGATTGGTTGATTGCTTCTTGCTTATTAAAACAGATTTATGTCCAGTAGGAAGGATCACTACCTAAGTGGAAATCACAGTTTAGCGGGGTATGAGTTAGTTGCAAAGCAGCGTGTACATCTGGGCTTTTCCTCTCCATGGGTAGCGCCCCGTTAGTGGAGCTGTTTCCTACTGGCAGCAGACCTCTCTGGGTATTATTCTACATGTGCCAGAGAGGAGAGGAGAGAGGCAGATAGTGGTCCTTGAAGCAACATCATGTTTTATTTTTCTTGTTGTACAAATACCGTAGCATCTCACATTGAGCAAGATTAAGGGAATGTATCAAGCACACCTGGGTTTTCTGTGTAGAGCTAGCCTGGTGCTGTTACTCTGGATCCCCAGTGAATAGATGCAACAGCCCCAAGGACTTTGAAACTGCAAAGCACTGGTGATAATGAAATTCAGTGCTGCACAAAGCTCTGCCTCCTATTACACTTCTACTTATTAAAAAGAAAGAAAAAAAAGGCCCCCACAAATGCCAGCCTCCAGCATGAAGTCTGAATCGTTAATGAAAAGCAGTAGATTCAGTTTCTCTTTAAGGCTGCAATAAATTTTGCGCTTAACTGTTGTGCGTCGGGCTAATGCATGCACAGTGTTCTGTTTATTACTATCTGGGTCACAGAGCTGATTTTCCCTGGAAAATTGAACTGCATTTGATAGGTGAATTTGTGGATTCTGGATATACTCTTCGCTACAGAAGTAGAGTGCAATTGCTGTTATTTCTCAGTCCCTTCTTTCTCCCATGACACAATATGCAGTTATGTGCTTGTGTTCAGGGTGCACCTCTTCATGCTGGAGTCTTGCCTGTGGGAGCATGGTTGATAAGAATATTATCTCATAGGCAGTCTTCACCATCCTTTACCTAAAGAGTATAATAGCTACGTATGGTCTTAGGAGATTTATTCCTCAGTCCGTGTGGATAAATAGTGCTGGGAGCAGCAAAAGACATCAGACTGTTGAGCATATATTTACAAACAAAAACACACTTTCCTTCAGAGCTGTGAGGGAAACTTCTCAAGATAACTGCCCATCCAGATCACATTTTTTTCCCAAGCCAGATGTTATAATGTGTATCCAGCAGACTCTTTTCCCCACCACTCCTCCTCCCCTAGAATCATACCACCTTCACTGAAATGTGCACACGAACTCTTCTGTCATCTGGGTGTTCAGGCTTGGAGCTGGGAGTCCTGTCCCCGCCTCTGCTCCCACACTCCTCTACCCCTTCTCTGGTACTAGCGGCACACCCCCATGTCTCCCGCTCCCTTATATATTGCTTGTTACCTCTGTTAGCTCCTTCATTGCTGAACTGGGCACTACTATTACATCAAAAATTGTTATGTGTATGCTTCATAGAGATAAAGTGTGTATAATAGCAATGAATGGCTTGCTTCACCTTCCACAAGATTTCTTATTTCCTACTGTAGCTTTTTCTCTCAACAGTATTTCTTTCCCTCCCCCAGTGAATGTCTCTATATTTCTTAATTAGAATTGAAGTATTTCAACATTACGTAAATTATTTTAAAGCAAGCAAACAAAAAAGCCCATTCATTTTCTACCAGTAGTCTTTGGTTCAGAGAGTGGAGTGGCCCATAGATTCTGATAACACTTCTGTAGTTCATTGTGCTTATTACTGATCGAAGGAGGCGGCTGTCATGCTGTCAGCATTACCGGTAAGATCAGTTGGATTACCAGAGATTCACTTCCAGAAAAGGTGAAAATAGAACGAAATATCTCACATGGATGAGCCAAAACTCACCCACTTGCCAAGACCTCATTGTGCTTTTTTGTACTTCATAATGTTTAGCTTACTTTTTCCAGGCAAATGCTATTTAATACACAATGTTTTAATGAAAATACTGCCAAGCAATTATTCAATATATTAGCTGTATTACAGTAGTTCATGGGAACCAACCAAGAATAATTTGTGCTAGACAAACCACAAATACAAGTGAAAACCAGTATTTTCCATGAAATGCGTGAAAGATAAAGCTGACAACAAAAGGACTGGAACAGTGTTTACACAGTCAAAGTATCTATAGCTGCATATGCACGTTTAATTTCACTAGTAGCCTCCTTGAAACATCTTGATGCTTTCTAAAATAGAGAACTTAATGAACCCAATTAGAAGACTTGACTACTTCAAGGGAAATGCCTGAATTAGTGCTTTGCAAATGACATTTGGTTGCAATAGAAGGGTGCAAAAACAAACCACCATCAGTAGAAATGGTGCATTACGACTGTGTTCATACTTCATCTCCTTTCTCCCCAAGTTGAAGGAGAGGTATTTATAGTAAGGAACACTTCTGTTACACTTAGAGTACTTAGACATGATTGAAACACTTGGCTTAGGAAAATTCTTGTTCAGAAATATTAGGGGTTATTAACTTCTTAACAACTGATTTTTGTTTTCTACAAGCACGATGTTTGACAGGATGACTACTTCTGCATGAAAACCTTAAGCTCATATATTTGCATTATGATGACTGGAAAACTGAAAATAAAGTAAAGCAAGTAAATGCCCTTCTTGTTTCTTATAGCTCACTTTTCAAGCAAGCTTTACATTGCAGTACTTTATCTCTCATTTACAGATTCTTGTCTTTAATTGTGTCTCATTAAATAGCAATACAATACTGAATTGAGACTACGCACATGAGTGCTTCACTATCACCAATTTGGGCTGATATTGTTGTAAGCCAACCTGGCTGAACTCTGTGAGGGTTCTCTATGAAACACAGCAAACAGTAACGCTCCAAGTCTGATCGAGGGAGATTTTCCTAAGTGTAGGTCTAGTGTAGCTTATGCATCCACTGAAAACTGGCACCAAATCATAATTTGTTTTGTTCAATAGTTATATTAAAAATACTCAAATGAATTGAACATTCAGATATAGGGTCTTCTAAAAATTAACAGTAATTCTAAACCTGTTGCTTTTATTTCAGATCCTAAATAGTAAATTGCTTCTGAAAAAAGTGATTTTGGCTTTTATTGCCTAATGAATTAGTCGCCTCAAGTAGGAAAGCCGATTTTAAAATATCTTGTAAAGTATATTTTAAACACGATGGTTATTAACCATTTTCAGTCTCTTTCCCAGATTGTTTTGAATGTTTTATCTGTGATATGAGATCAATACTGAACATATTGGGTGCCAGTGAATCTTTCAGAAAACACAGACAAGTTCTTCTGGATTCACAGTTTGTATTATTAAGCTGTCATAAAGTGGGAAGAGCCTCTCCTGTCATAAGACTGTGTCAAAGAGGGAATTCAGAAGTGACTTTGATGAGGACCTGAAATAGTGAGGTCTGAAAGAAGTCTCTTGAAAACGAAAACAAGAAGCATGAATGTAACAAAACCAAAAATAGGAGGTTGGCTGGCATATTGAAAAAGGGGTTCATGTTTCATCTAGTCACAGTTCTAAGCAGTAAGGCTGTCCTGGCAGCTGAATGGCATAGATTAGAGAGGTCTCTATGTAACTGTCAACCTGAAGGATTTAAGGTAGGATTCAAGCAAGTGTTTCAATCATCAGATAGACAAATTCTGGTTTTAAGAAGCAATATTGACTGCAAGGCCTCTCTCACAGTCGGGTGGATGCAGATCATATGGCAGAGCACAGTTCTCTGTTTGAGGGATGTAAATGTTACCCAATGCTATCTATACCTAGAGTCAGTTTTGTTCTTAAAAACAAAAAGAATGATAAAAATAAGACTTAAAATTGAAATTTTATTTTCAGATAACCATAAGTTGTTCATGGCTGCCTGGAAGTCCTGACCCGATACATTATGGAGCCTCACAAAGTCCTCCTACTTTAGCAGCAAGAACATTCCTTGTGTAGGCTGTCCCAAGAACCTGTTTACCACTATCTGACACAAAGGTAAGCATTTCTGGGGGGAAGGTTTTATCAGTGAGCTGACATTGTGGAGCTGGAAGTATTCACTGATCAGATAAACTGATAACAAACAAAAGGTTAACTGTGGACTTAGCAATGTAGATAAAGAAACCACTTTCAATGTTCAAATTTCCTAATCAGCCAAAATTTAGTTTGCCAGTATGGACAGAAAAATTTAGAAAAGAAAACAAACAAAAATGTTTTGGTATAATTTACTGTTTAAGAAATTCCTTATAATGATGGTACAGCTGGTTTTAATAAAAATCATGCTGACTTGTATAGTTGTACAAAACTGTAATCCTTACGACAAAGATCAGGCCTCGGGGAGAAGTTGAAATGTGATACCACTGCAAAGTCCAGTTGGGAAAACTAAAATATAACATGAGATTAAATAAAATAACAGAATCAAAATGGTAAAACAAGTGACCTCACAGGAGACTGGAGGAGCACATTGATCATAAATCTAAGAGTTACTGTGAAAGTGAATTTGAACAAGGGTCATTCTGAATCACATCAAGTAGCTGTATAGCCCAGTATGTATCTGCAATAGCAGCTGGAAGCAGATGTTTAAAGAGACTGTAAAAGTTGTATATAAAGGGATCCTTTTCCTGATAAAAGCCCTAGCTCCCAGCAACAAAACAGATCACCAAGAGTTATAATGAGATCAGTTTATACAAAAGCTGCTGATGGAATTATTCTCAATTAATGTACTAAATGTTTTTAAGTATCCATTTGTACTTCTGGCCTCTACAATGTGTTTTGGGAATGAGTTCCACAGTAGGAGTCAGAGAGTAGGCAGTTGCCAGTAAAGTTAGTTGATAAAAAGTTTAAAAGTGATGACCAGTTTGTTGACACTTTTGTCAAAGCTTTTTGATCAAATTCAATCGAGGCTTTTAAACTGCATCTGTCAAGTCCCAAGTACTCTTGGCTTTGAACTAAAAAAAAAATTGTGAAACGCAGAAAGGGAAATGCATGAAAGTCCGCTGAGAATTATTTCTTTCTGGCTTTGATAAATATACACTATTTGACAACATTTCACAGGTCATGTCACCTCCCTGTTATAATTAGTGCATGGTCAAATAGCTTTCCCTGTATAGATCAGCAGTGACTTCATTACTGTAATACCAATTAATTATCTTCTATATTAATTTCACAAGTGCATGACTAAAACAATATTGTTCAGGAATAAACTATAAGGATAATCTGAGATAATAACAAAACATCTTACACGGAGGCATCTAAGAAGCTCAGCATATTTAGTATACCAAAGAGCAAGCTTAGTGGCCCATATATTATTTTTAGAAGTGCTTATTTGTGAAGAAGTGTTCTGATAAAGTGGCCTCAATACTAGAAGCAAAAGGAGTGAATAGAGCTAAAAGTGGTAAATTTGTGCTAGAAGTGCAATATAAAGCTGCAGCAAGGAGAGGAAAAGAGCAGTTTAAAAATTTATGTAGTTACACAATAAATTGTTCTTCAGCTGATCTATTTATATCAAGATATTAGATATTAGATATAACAGTAGCTTAAAAACTTTAGCCTATTATATGGATAGGGCCAGATCTTTCTGCCTTGAAGCCACGATTACAGTATGATTTCCCCACAGGTAAATTTGGAAATATCATTGTACCTTACTAAATGATTGCAGATGAGCTAGCTTTCACTGGCTTAAGAATAATACAAGCACTTAAAAAGAATATATTTTTATAAGGCAAAGATTTCACCTAAGGGAAAAAAAAGATGAGCTTCCCCCCCCCCATATAAGCTGCTAAACTGTCCGAAATTAACCCAAAGGCTATCTCTTTGAACAGAGCCTTAGGAATTTGAGGTAAATTAAAATAAATAGGTAAAGTGAAAATATTTTGTGACAGCTGAGGAAGACTCTGACTACCTACTTTGCTGTTACATGTCTGAGTTCAAATAAAGTACCTCTCTAGATAAAAAATGAAATACCTAAAATACCTAATACTCCAAACATCAGTCATTAAAAGTAATTGCATAATCTCGCTTAGATAAAGACCACTAATGGTTAGAGTTTCCTCCTACATTGCTATATTGTGTTTGAGTATATTCAATATATATTCATATATATATTGACATATTCAATATATTTAATATATATTGAAACCTATAGCTTTCAAAGAATATAAAGACATTATTAATTTCTCCCTTCAAAGATCTTAGCCTTTGACACTATGCAAATGAGCAGAAGAAAGGATTTAAACTTTGTATGTTAAGTTCCAGTCTTGAGTTTTCACTGGTACATGGGACACAGCAAGGCTATGAATGACCTCCTAGCTAGCTGTTGCATTGACAGCTTTTAAGCAGCCCACTTGAACTTCCATCGGCCCAGAGGGTGTCTTCTTAAGCCCTGAATAACAGAAACACTTAATTCAGCTTCTATGCAGAGGGCAAAGTTAGTCCTCTACCTCAACATTTTGAAATACCTTGCTCAACGATGTCTTGGCAACTTATTTGATAGCATTTTCTGCGTTCCTTCAATGTGTTTCTGTCCTTCAGCTGATAAAAAGTAAATCTAATGCAATGATATGTAAAGAGAAACGAGTCTTAGGAATTAGCAGTCTCAAGCATCACAAATATTTAAAGCATGTCTACACTGTAGAACTGTATTGCAATAACCTTTCTGAAGTTTAGGATTGCCTAACGCAGCCTACTGCTACATGATGTATGAGGTATAGGCTTCTTTTCATGCTAATCTGGTAAAATCCCCTTGATCTTGAACAGATAAAAGACATTGCAGGGGCTATCTTTTACTTTCATCTTCTCTGTCTATTATCCAAGTCTTTATCTTATATAAAGTCACTTTTGTCTTACCTGGTCCTTACCCCATAGGTCCTCTATCTCGAAAGAGCACATTAACACCTTAAGAAGATACACAAATAGCCTTTTCTTACAAAAAATTATGACAGTCTCTTGAGATCAAAAAGGATGATTGTTGTTCATCTGCTGTTTAGACATTCTTAAGTGGGACTGCTTTTTACTGTCTTGGAGATTCATTTTAAGGTCAATACTGTGTGCAACTAATAGGATTCAGCTGAAGTTAACCGACCAAAAAAAGATGGAAGCTTCCCCATTAAGGTTCAAGATGAAACATCAATTTCCTGCATACACTAATCACCCAGTGTGTCTCTGTTCCCTTGAGATCTAATCATTTCTTAAAAAGCCCTTGCTTTTATGATTCAGAGGTTTTCCATCCAGGAAACAATATCCTATGTATGTTGGGGAGAGAAAGGGGAAATCTCTTCAGACAAAAGATTAAGAAAAAACCCTAAATTCTAGCGTAACACAGACTGTTTTTCCCTGTAACAAATTTATGCAGTTATTCCTGTCTGCCTACTATATGCTAGTTAAATGGGCTTCTGATACACTTTATGCCTTTCTGTAAATTGATTCCTCCTACCTTTGAAGAGCAGCGATAACATATAACTGAAACCAGCTACTTCTGCTTAGGGGAATCCTGGGTTAGCCTTATATAGTCTCCATTGATATAGAATTTAAATTCTGTTTAAAATCTCCATATTTCCCATGAGTTACAGTATTGTCTTTTCATTATGATTAAAATGGGAGAAACTTCTTTTTCTGTATTGCAAGCTCTTCTGTCAGCTCACTGCAAGTCTGAAGAAGCATGTCCCAACTTGTTCTTTCAAAAGCGGGAAAGCAAAAAGACAGTTTTTGTTGTGGGCTGGAGGACACATGACTGGAGTCGTGCTGCATCCACTGAAGAACTGTTAGAAGATAGGGATCATCTGTAGTGAAAACCAAAAAAGGGTGGGAATTTCTTGAAGAGATACCTAGATTTGTTGGTGTTATGGATCACTATGAAATGCGTTAATGACCCATGGATTATGAGGAAATGTGGTCTTCCTATTATTAGTCATTACCGCAGCAATGTATACTTGAGGACTAAGTATGCTAAGCAGCTAAACATTCAGATGTGCAAACAGTTATTTCAAAATCTAGTGGTCTTAGGAAGCTACAGAGGAAGGGTCAGGAGGTTTTACCTTAATGCTGCTTTCCCTAGCTGATAAAGGTTTAATAAAATGCTTACATGTTTAATCTTTAAAATAACAAAGAATAGAAATAGAATTCCCGACTCCAAACCCTTTCACTGGAAAGGTTATTCTTTTAGCTGCCAGAGAAGTAGCTTTTCTTCTGCTGATATGGGTAGATTTATCTATCTGTATGAAGAAGTACATGATACCTAATTTAGTCTTTCCTGACTGAGAGAGAGCTCCATTTTTCCTGCTTAGGTGCCAAAGTGAGAGGTGTAGCTCAGTTTGGACACACAATTTAAAAACAGGACTATGAAGATAATTCAGATATACGAACATGTCCTATGCTATTTTTTTCCACCCAAAGAGAAAACAAAACTTTAATATGAATGTTGATAACTATTTCTGCTAACTGGCTGTTAAAAGTTTATTGTAAAATTTGGGCTTATCTTGGATCTCACTGAAGTATTACTGAGAGCTGATAACGCTACTCTCTCATTTTATGTATTAAGTATATACTGGTGTTTACATTCACTAATATCCTTACATAATCTAAATTATCCCGTTGTGAAAGTATTGCTTTCTGCCTACGATACATGCTATCAGGCAGACTAAATTTAAAGACAGCGTCTCAGTGAATTAGTCTCGGCCAAAAAGGCTCAGCTTCTTGGTTGAACATGCAGCAGCTTTGGAAAACTGCTTCTTTCTCTTGTCTGTGTGTATGCAAAGATATGCATATACCTATATGTATGTGTGTGTTTATATATACATACATGTGAATGTATGTATACATGTGTTTGTGTGTGCATAGCTAGCTATACAAGAAACAGTTCTCCAAATTTGTTTCATCTTCAGACAAAAGGCTGAGCCTTTTTGGCTGAGGCTAATTCAGTCTCAGCTTATTTAAAGTAACCACTCTTATTAGGCAGTTGGTTGAAATGATCTGAAGCAAGCTATTTTTATGTTATATGCCTGTGTGTGGACACGCATATCTGCTAATCACAATTTCCCTACCACAACTAACATGCTTCCCCATGTACCAGCCCCTCAGGTGTACACAACGCCACAGACACCGGAGGGCTACTGTCCTGAACAGCTGAGTGCGCTGGTGGCCCCTGCATCCCAGTCAGTCCTGAAGACCTCTACACAGGTAAGGAGCTTTGTGCCCTCAGAAGGTTCTGTGCTTTTTCAAACTAGATTTACTTATCTAATGAACAATACAATTCTGCCCGCATCTCTCCTCACATTCTTACATTGCAAAGTCAGCACTGAAATGAAGACTAGTTTTGCTGGTTGTGGTTTGATCAAAGACTCTTGTGCAATGTCCAGATTGACTTATGAAAATATTTTCCCTCCACTCACATTTTTCACATCTTCATAACAGCTATTTTTCTAATGAAGTTGTGTTATTTTCCTCATGAAGTTCTGAAAGTAAATTGTTTGTATTAGGAAAGGTAGGGAAATTTATACGACAAACCGATTTCTGTTTTATTTTGCATCTTTGTGGGAAAAAGGATGGGATTGATGCTACCTAAACCCTTGCCGTCAAATTTTATCCATTAAAACATTTCCACAGGACATAGGTTCTGTCATAAATAAATTGTGATTAAGTAAAAACATGAACCATGCATAGTTGGGAGTTTCACTCGAGCACTAATCTTTGCTCATTAGTTATGTTAAATCACACTGTGACTGCTTCAGATATTAAGAACTAGCTACCCAAATTGGAAACAACACTGGAAAACAGTGCCATTGGTGAAAGTTTATAATCCTTTTGCTTTATCTGGCAAATGAAGCATAATAAGGAGAAAAAAAGTGATAGTAGTATTCTTCCAGTGAGTAGGGTTTTTTTTCATGGAGCCTTTAAAACAATTAGGTGATGAAGAAGTTGAAACAGACAAAAGTAAATTCTAAATATCTGGATTTACATATTCAAAAGCAACCTCTTAACAGCAATGATGTTAAATAGATTATACTGTTTAAACAAAGCAGGGCTTGGGGGATTTTTAGGCAAAGATTTACATTAAATCAGAAATCAAGCTATGCCCTCAAAAGACGATTTTTCATTGTCATGAATCAGGAATAGGACAGGATTTCCTGCTAATAAATGGTGATGCAAAATGGATTTTCCTGTCATGCTGCTAAATTCTGCCTGTTGCTGTCAATAGGATTAACTGGACATTAAAAGCCTGAGGTGTTTACATCTGAATTATAAGATTTTTTTAAAAAATGAAAAATGCCACTTCGTGAATGCAAAGGAGAAGATAAAATGGGAGCTGATACACGTCACTGTTTTAAACTAGACAAGTTGCACACTCCAAACAGTGAAACGGAGCAGACATCTGTTTTGCTGAGAAAGCAACAGAGGATTCTGCTTTTTGTTTTCCACCTAGATAAAACATTTTGTATGAAAGAAAAAAATGGCAGGGTACACGACACCTCTACCTTTACTGCTATATAAAGTGTCAACTTGGATCAAGTCTGAGGGACCTAAGGCAGCTGTCAAAACAGCAGTTTCTCCCTTCCCTGTCTTAATAGTATGCCAAGTAGCTGCATGGCCCCAGACTTGGACAGACAACAGTAAAAGGCAAAAATAACTTTGAGTCATAAACAGGAAAATATTTTTATGATGTCTCAGAAGACATGGATTTAGAAACTAAAATGCACAAACACAAGAAGATCTGAGATGGACTTTGAAACTACAATATGCATTGTTGAGCCACAGCATGCTGGATTGTTTTAAACTCAGCGGGGTGAATTTTCAAAGGTAGTAAAATGTGCAAATCTAGAGATATGAAGAAAGCTTACTGGTATCTTATAGTTTTTGTCAGAAATTTAATTCTGTCCATGCTTCAAAGTTTTTAGACAAATAGAACAACTGCGAAAATTAGAAGATGCGGATAGTTTGGATAGTTCCGCAAAGTATAGGACTTGCGCACTTCTCTGGTATCTGGCGGAAACGAAGCTGGCACCAGACAAACATGCTGTACTATCTCCAGCTGGTAGAGACCTAGGAATCGAAGGGACAATGTGCGGAAAAGATGTGGCACTATTATCAGAAGTTTGTGCTTCTTTCCATTTGTGATTATGGAACAACAGAGCTGTATAAAAGTATGTGAGAGATGGGATCAATAAGATGTTGGAGAATCCGGGGACTCCAAGTGGGTAACAGCAAGCGTGTTCACCTGACAGGTCAAACAGAAGCTTTGTTAACTATTATCATAGTGAGAACAGTTGGACAGCATGTCCCCCTCTGCTCCCCTGCTCTCTGCCAAGTGATTGCAGAGACCCAACCTATAGACAGTTTCAGAAAAAAACCCCAAGAGGTGAGGAAAAATGATCATTTCAATGTTAGCAAAGCCAGGTCTCCATCCCTGGGAGGGGTGGATTCTTTAGCTTGCTAACTGCCCCACTTCTAAGAAGGAATCAAGCAGTAAATAATGTGACAATATGGAATGATGGCTCTTGATGGAGCCTATAGGGCTGGTACATCCAGTATTACTTTAGCTCAAAAGTGGGGAGTTGGAAACAATCACAGGCTGTTAGCTTTTAGTCAAAAGGAATGGTTTTTTAGTGAGGATAAACTTCTTAGCCAGCTCTCACCAATCTTAAATATTAATATTTTTATCACCACGAAGAGAAATAGTAATACTCACTAACAGTAATACTCACTCATGCTTTGCTGAGCTGCAGTTAGAATGCAGCCATCACCAATTAAGGCTGATGTTACAGTAACATTGTATGTTATCATGAGCTGATAATCTGCAGACACTTACTACCTAAAATTCTTATTCTGTCATAAAAACCTTAGATTAGCACAATAAAAACTTTATCACTATAGCAACATTTATTTAAGTACAAACAATTAGCAAGCAGATTTTGACACTAATAGAAGGGGATTACTCGGTCCAGGTGCTCTTATTGACTAAAGACAGGCTTATTAATGTTCCTTTTCAATTGTACTGTTTGACAAGCCTGTCATAATTTTCGTGCCACATGCTCACCTGCCAGCCATCTCAAGCCTGTGACACCAGTTCCTAAAAACTAGAACAAAATTAGCATTTGGCCTTTCGGAGGTTAGCTCAGAACGCAAGTGCATGTCCTAAAACTCACATAACTCATCTTTTCTTGGCTGAAAACAGCAAGAAGCCATATAGCAATCCGCTACAGGTTATAAGCAGAAGGGAAGAGCACAGAAATATGCAGTTTACAGAGTGTGATTTACTTGTAGCAAAAATATTAGCCATAATGCATGCACAGCAGACTGTTATAAGAAAAAAAAATTGAGTGTTTAATGACATCAGAATGGCATCTGAAATAATTAAACTATCTTTTTCATAACTGAGGAAGAATGGAATTGGAAGGAAAACATTTCTTTATAATTTTTAGAAAAAATAAATAGCCTATTATTTCACCTCAGTTGTTCTGCTGAAACAGTGCTTTAAGTTTTGATGACAATTTTTTTACTTTTGCAGTGTTTTCACGTGAGAAAAAAAAAATCAGTACAACTTACAAAGTCTTAAAAAAAGTAAACACATACTAATTGACCCATTGCAAATTTTCTTCCCTTTTTTTCACCTCTTCCCATGTAACTGGAGGCCCCTAACTGAGATGTTTAAATCGGGAGTCTGCTTTCCCTGGACTCCCTCTATAGCCAGTGGAGAAAGAAAGGACCTCTAGAGAGCACTGCAGCACATAAATTCTGAATCGTCTTCTGTAGGTCTGTCTCCCTTCTCTTTCAAATCTCCGCAGAGCCTTTGAATATTTTAAGTTAACTGGGAAAAAAACGTAGACCAACATTTTTGTTGTGAGGCAGCAAATTTGCTCCCATTTGTTTAGAAAGATTAGGTACCTATCTAAAGCTACTGGAAACTAATTCCTTCTTTCAGTGATTTCACAGGTTCATTATATTTTTTATTTTCCCTAATTAACTATAAACTAGATGCATTTAAATCAGGTAATCACTAGAATTCAGACATTTGGGCATGTTGAGCTGATTAGGTTCTTTTTAACTCTAAAGAAGTGGAGTAAGTTTTCCATTATTCTACTTTTACAAATAATTTTTCAAGTTCATTTATAAAACCAGAAACTTAAAACAGATTGCTAATCCAAAAGCTATGGTAGCGAAAAAATACTGTTGTAAAAGACACTGTTGAATACTTTAAAAATAGCTACTTTCTGCAATGATTACATCAAGAGGGAATTTTTTTTTGTCTGTGTTCACAGATCTTGATTTGACTTGTTTTCCAGTTGAATTTCTAACCCCCTCAATGTGTGCTGAGAAAAAAGGGATTGTTAGCCAATTTGCATTAATCAGCTGCTGAAGCCTCATTTGCTCTATACTTGTCCAAGTATGTTTCTCACTTGTGTTTTCAGTTTGGCTCGCCAGGTCTCTGCTTGCTGGTTCTGCAGAACTAGAGCGCACTGCAATCCTGGTTTGGTGCAGATTAACCAGGGGTACCCTAGTAAGACAAAACAAACAACCTTAGGACTCAGACTAGAGAAGGGGAGAATTATTTCATGGCATTATTCCATGGTATTTTGGGCATACATTGCCTTCACATGGAAATAAGGGTTCTACCGCAGAAGGATGAAACCCCCAAGGTTTTGAATGAGATGCTGTCAAAGCTATTCTCTGTGACTCTTTGTTGATTCTGTAGAACGTTTCTAGTGGAAAGAGCAAATTTTTTGAAATGTAATTGCAAAAGACCCTGAATACAAATTCTCAACACTCCTTCAGCTATTAAGTGTTCAGTGCTGACAGAACACTGTCCACTGCTGGAGTTAATGCAGTTCCCCAAGTAATGGCTAGACTTGTTCCAGACATCAAGTTTTCAAGAAATTAAACTGAGCAACTAATCACCCACTGTCCAAAACAGTTAAGTATTACAAGCAAATCATGCATGTCTTAATGGCCCATGAGACCATCAAGACCCTAGTGAGTGAGTTTTCCTAGTGAGTACTCACCTAGTACTGCACTAATTTACGTAACAAATAGACGACATTCAAATCTCCTATGTTGGTATGAATTTTTATTGAAAAAACTCTGAAATTAGCATAGTTTCGAAAAAAAGGGACAAGCGTACTGGAAACAAAGAATAAATACCAGGCCTCATTTTTTAGACTGTTAAAGTCATCTTTATGCTTCTACTTGTAAGAGTTAAAATGCTAGGTTTTATATTTTATGCCAGTATCTTTGCAACAAGCTGTGCTTTACGAAGTGTATTTTCGCTTTAATAGTCGCGTTTCAATGGCATCAAGTGGTATGATGCACAAGTCTTTTCGTATAATAGTGTCCTGGGTTTATTTATTTTTCTAAAGGTTGCTGCAAAGCATTTTAGGGTCTTCATAAAATCAAGGCCAAAAAATGCAATATTTAGGAATTTGTAGTATGTTCTTTTTTAGAGGTAATGAAATTTTTTTCACTGTAAAATGGTTACAGCTAGCATGAATCTTTAATTTTCATTGCTTGTCCATGCACATTAGCCTTTAAAACAAAATTAATTTTTCATCTGTTTGAGCGTACTTAAAGTTTCCTTTCCAAAAATCAAATTTCCCTTTCACTATCTGTGCAAAAGCACAAAACTTTTTTATGGGTTAGTAAGACTTATCCCCAACACATTCTTGAATGTTTAATCAAAGGTTAAATAGATAGCACTTCTGTTTCATTTTTAAAAGAAATGGTCAGCTTACAAATATAACTGACATTTTAAATACCTTGCGCTACAACATTCAGCAGCGTACTACTTCAGCAAGCAAAATGAGACATGACACAAGCAAAGTAACTCCATTAAATGACAAAATATTTTCCATGTTCTTGTACTCTGAAATTATTTTAAAAGACAGAAAGAATTGTATTTGCGTTTCGTCTCCATAATACAGGTCTGTACACTGCAGCTGTCTGATAACAAATGTATATTCTGCAAAAAAGAAAAATAATTCGGTACACAATAATTTATTCTGAATAACCAGGAGTCTAATGCTATGGTACAAAGCATTTAGAAAAATGGGGAAGTAGTAAAAATGGCATCTTCTTGAAGCAAGAATATGTAGCCCTGGCTAAATTATGTTGCCCGGTATGATGGGTAATAGTTAAAAGGCAAGCTTTCAAGCATTTTTACAATGAATGGCATTCCAACACCATGTAAATATGATCACATTAGATTTAACATTTTATGCAACAAGCTGTGCTTTAGGAATTGTTGTTTTGTTTTGATAGCTGCTTTTTCAATGGCAGAGAAAATACTATTATTATTGACATAACAACATTCCTGTTTTACTAACTTTATTAAAAGTAGCTCCAAAATAGGAGAGTTCAAATTGGTGAGACATACTCAATAAATTGAAGTCCTAAAGGACTAATGTTATTTGTTGATCTCTTATGACTCAGAGTAAGAAAGGACCAGTGATAACTATCTACAACTCAGTAACTTCACAGAAATACCAATTTAATCCATAACCTCTCCCTACTCTTAATTTACATAGACACTTAGAGCAGCATTAATTTCTATTTCTCAGGCCTTCCTTCACAGTCTGCTATTTTGATACGTCACTGCTTTTAGAATTTCTCCATTTGCTTTCCCATTTTTACTGCCTTACAGTGATCTTTTCCTCACCTTTCAGTTCCTTCCCATTCCAGCCTATTATGACTACCCAGTTTATTTATTTAATTTTTTTTACTGAAAAATTACTTCCAGCCTCTTTTCCACATTGTGCTGTTCCCAGTCATCTGCCTACTCCTTTACAGCCACCTTGTAGGAAGGAGATTTTACTTGTTCTATGCAAATCCATTTTTTCTCTTCAAATTGTTTTCTTTCTAAGGTAGCTCTGGGACTTCAGTGTACTGAAAATTCTTCATGAAGAATCTCTGTAAATATTTCCAAAGTTTTCCTATGGAAATGTGATGCATATTTCAAGAGTTGCTGAGAAAACATTTAATTTTAAGTAACAGTGGAATAAGGTGAAGGGTCTAGAGAGCGGCTGTGAGGAGCAGCTGAGGGAACTGGTGTTGTTTAGCCTGGAGATAAGGAGGCTGAGAGTAGACATTATCGCTCTCTACAACTACCTGAAAGGAGGTTGTGGCGAGGTGGGGATCAGTCTCTTCTCCCAAGTAATAAGCGATACAACAAGAGGAAAGGGCCTCAAGTTGCACCAGGAGAAGTTTAGATTAGATACTAGGAAAAATTTCTCCACTGAAAGGATTGTCAACATTGGAACAGGCTGCCCAGGGAAGTGGTGGAATCACCATCCCTGGAGGTATTTAAAAGATGTGTAAATGTGGTGCTGAGGGACATGGTTTAGTGGTGGACTTGGTAGTGCTGGCTTTATAGTGGGACTCAACGATCTTGAGGGACTTTTCCAACCTAAATGATTCGATGTCTTTTTAACCTGGCTTACTCCATACCTCTATTGTAGTATCGCTCATGCCATGGAAACTCCTCTTGGGTTATGCTGTTGTTCCCAGTTTGTAAACAGTCCATCTCTGGGCCATTACAAGGTGGCCACACCGCCAGCAGGTGTGAAGACTCAAACCCCAAATGTAGCAATGAACTTGCAGGAGTGAACATACCATTCTTTTTCTTTCACTATGGTAACATCTGCTTAGCTTGATGAGAAAGAAGCTGCATTTAATTGAACTAATTTGGATCTCACAGACAGGCCCTCATCTAACATCCCTACTTTAATTAACATGTAAATCAAAGGCGGGGGGGGGAAGACTGGAAGAAGTAGCTCCTTGTCATCAACTGCTCACACCCTTGAGTAATTCTCTTAAGATTTTCCATCACATGGGAAATTCCCATAAAGTAGGGCATTCAGGAAACATGCAAGTTATAGCAGCAGCCACAAGAACACAAATATTAAAAAGTACCCAGAAATAAAGTCTGTATAACAGACACTGACACTGTAGTCAAATCACAGTCCCGCTTCCACCCCTCAATAGCTGCAGAATGTAGTTTCACA
This sequence comes from Himantopus leucocephalus, assembly GCA_003993805.1. NCBI lineage: Eukaryota > Metazoa > Chordata > Aves > Charadriiformes > Recurvirostridae > Himantopus > Himantopus leucocephalus. Next base: position 61,843,485 of record RSEF01000004.1, on the reverse strand, counting down.
GTTCTCTAGCACTCTAATTAAAGTGCAGCCTTCCAAAAGACATGAAACTACAGGTACCACTCAAGATGTTGATTCTCCAGGTAGTATAGTAAGGCAGATGTTAATGCTAACAACAGGAGAGACAAATAGAAAAAAAAAAAAAAAAAGCTGAATAAGATTGTGCTTCTAACATGTAATTCTACCTTCTGTGTATTTTAGCTAAGATATTATACACGTACTTAATTTTCATCCTTTGTAATAAAAAAAAATGAAAGAAACCAGTAAGAGTTTAACTGAAGAGAACTATCCAAATTAATTTTGAAGAAAAAAAACAAAAAAAAAAACAGAAAAAAAATCCCACAAACAAAAAACTGTGAACCTTTCCTACCAAAGGTTTTGTAGAATTTCACACAGATAGCAAATACACTAATCCTTTGTAATATTTTTCCCAGGGAAACCATTTCTCCATGCAAGTCACTACAAGCAAAAATTCTTCAGGAAAAAAAAAATATTTACGTTTTGAACGAATTTGCAAAATGCCCACATTTTTTATATTTTTTTTATTTAATTTCACTCACGTCCTAATTCACACTCAAAATAACATTCATCAAGGAAGTTATTGTGGCAACATTGGCATCAACTGTGAAATATCGATCTCTTAATTGTATATAAGCTTTTAAAAACATTCTTCCTGCCTGAAACAATTTAGGGGCTTGTTAAATAGCGATTAGAAAGGAAAGGATAATCTCATACTTCAGAATTGATCCTTTCCTGTAAAACTTCAAAGTTCTTTTCCTGGAACTGCCCCAGGCTTCATTTGTGGTCCTGGAAAAGTCATTCTTCATCACCCATGAAAATACTATTTGGTCCCTTCTATCTCGTTCAGAGGTAACATCCATCTAGATTTTAAACTCCTTGGGGTATAATTTGTCAGTCATCATACAGTGCTTAGAATCATGGGACTTTCATATTACCTGGGATGTCTAAGTGCTATTATAAAGCAAATAATAATAACCACCATAAAAATAAACTGACACAAAGAAATACATTAGCGAATGGTGCAACTTTCCTAGCCTGGGACGCAGGCAGTCAGCTTCACTTGGCTGTCAGGTTACCTGCAGTAACAACAGTTTTTAAACTTCCACTGGTAGATTTCTTCTTCTTCCTCTTTTGCCTATGATTCGGTGCCTTGCAGATTAAAGTTTCTCATGTGTGTTTTTAAAATTCATACCCAGTTTAAGTATTAAAAGAAAATAAATGGACATAGGCAGGCAGCACTTGGATACAAAATGAGTGAAATTGCATCATGAGACAGCACTGTATTATTTAGCAGGCCAGCTACTTAGCTGATATTAATTGGGGAGTTGCAGTGATTTAGACAGAGTACTGCCATACATACACGATGGGAATTTGCCTCAGTAATTTCTGCTCACAAAACCAGATTAATTTTAAGACTAAAAACTTACTTTTTTAAACCTTTTTCACATCTATTGACAACCTTCATTATTAGTTGCTAACTTGCTTGGGCTTGTTGATCTGTGAGTCTCATTTGAATACGTTCATTATTATAATGCCAGAAGAGACAAAATTAAACTTAATTAGAGGTCACATCACCTCCAGCTCAAGTTAATTAAAAGCCTAATCAAACCTTTTGGGAAACAGTAGCCTGTCAGTGAAAAAATAAGGGAATAAACTGCACTATACCCACACTAAGGACAGTAATCTCTCTGCCTTTTATTTTATCCCCCCTCATTTTACACAAAAAAGAAATACATAGTATAGCATATATGCTCTCATATAATGCTCATACTGAATAAAACAGTTTGTCAGTTTTTCTTCAGTCTAGTAAACAATGCATATTGCAGGAAGAAATGCATGAATTATACGGCATGTCTTTATGCTTCCTAGCACATAAGTGCCAACTAAAAATAATTAGCTATTACAAGGTCAACTTTCCAACTTAACTGCATTTGGGAGAAGTATGAAAAACAGCTGGAGGTCTAACATAACTAAATCTCAAATTAATAAAGATGAGCTAGGTAGATCTGGTAGAGTGCATAATTTGACTGTCTGTGGCAGGACACCTGTGTTCTCAAATTGCACTGACCTGCTGTGCCATCTAGGAAAGCCACTGCCTCACCTGGATTATTTTTTTTTGTATATTTAAATCATCCATTCTTTGACCTAAGGCATATCTCTTCTGCAAGTAAGTGCACAGTTCTTAGGGTGCTGATGCCCTGATGCTAGTTTGGTTCTTTCAGTGCTATCATCATCAGGCTTCAGATTAATATCATCCATAGGTACAAGGAAGATAAAGATTTGTGCTAGTGAATGCTACTCCTGTAATGATAATATGCTCACAGAGAAAAATACTTACACTGGAGGTATAATGTAATTACTTTTTGGTCACAAAATGTGTTGTTTCAGACAATCTTTAGTTCTCATTCTCTTCAATTACTGCTCTGTTGTCAATTAACAGATTGCTACTCATTGCTTCTGAATGTAGTTTGCAACTTTAGCCACAGTAAGCGATACATAGAAATTAAAGTTATTCCCTCTCTCTGTGATATTCTCAATCTTTTTAACAGATGGCAATCCCTTCTGATTTAGGGCAGTCTACTGTCATTTTTACTGGTAAGGATTTTATGGAACAAAGGGATTCCTTTTTTAACCGTAAAGCTGTAAACTCAGGAAAGCCCTAGTCTTAAAAGGAGATCACTGCATCCTTGTGAAGCTCCACTCACTTCAGCGATTTAGTATGCTTAGATTGTCTATTGAGGATCAAAGTCTCAGGTCACATTCATCATCACGTGTGTGAGGAATATTCAGGAATACAGGAATATTTACCTTTATTTCTGGAAGGAAGCACTACTCATTGTGAGTTAGCCTGGCATAATTTGCCTGAAAACAATGTCTTTAGAAATAGCTACTGTAAATACATAGAACTAAAACTGTGTTGGGACTGTGTTAGCTAGATCTGCTTTTTGCAAGCAGCCAAATATACTTTTTTGTTATGCTAGATTTGTTATGCTGTCTTGCTTTGACCTGAAGTGAGACGACTTATTGGAGCAACCTCACATTACTTAAAGAGGAAAAAATGATATATATCATGTATCATATTACAGATGTGCAAAATTATTTAATCAACTTCTAAGATTAAAAAATACAAGTCATATTAATAGTTCAAAATAAGATTATTGTTCTTCTCTAGCACTGATAAAAGAACCTAGAGTCCTTAGAGAATTCTCATTAAAGAGTTAGTTGAAGTGCATTAAGTGTCATTTTAACAGTAAAAGAAAGGTCAGCAGCTCAGATACTTTGCTGCCTGGCACTGGAATAGAAACATACACAGGCTGTCGGTTGCCCAAGACACTTTTTTAAAGTAGGAGGTTTTCAAGGAGACTACAGTATCAGTTGATTCAAGTAAGAACTTAATTTTAAATGAGAGATTTGGCTGATACTTGTGTCCATTCTCATTCTGTCCTAATGGGCTTATTTATCAGTGTTTTCTTTCCTACATATGATTAATCATTTGAACAGGAAAGCAGAATACATAGGCTTGTGTGGGATGATACTACTAACGACCCAAAAAACCTAGATATCAGTATGAAATTGTTTATTCAGTCAGCCTCTGAATTATTGGCTACCTGTAGCTGTCATCTTGCTTTTTGGAACGAGCAGAATAAACTTAGTTATTCCCATGCAATTCAGAGTAGTATTGTCAACTTCAACAGATCTTAACTAGATTTATTCAGCTGTAATTGAGATCCAAAAAGGTTGAGTTGTCTTTAGGGGGAGATCAAGGGGAAAACTTTCTGGCAAGCATATTTAATATATCAACTGACATGGATTGATATTTATGATGAACTTGAGCGTATGTCCTAGCCCTAACTCTGTATCTAAATGAAAAAGTGTGACCTTTTTTTCTCCAGTGCATCTTACAGTATTGAATACAGGTCAGTGTTCCCACACAAAGTTTTTGAACTCAGCATGCTTCATTTTTCTCTCTCCATAAGTGATGCACAGAGAGCAAAACACATGGGTTTTTAGCTCAAGCTCTGCCTTCCAAAGATTAGAAAGTGTGGAATAATTAAGTCATGGGAAGGAATACCCTAGCATTAAATGATAATAGCTACCTTCTAGTATAAAACAGTCCAGAAGATGTCAGGAGAACTTAGTACCAGCCATCACTGCTTTAAGGAATCTACAAAGACAGACATTTCTCATATGGGAGGTCTGGAGGAAAAGTTCCACCAACAGATGCAGAAAATTATTATAGCCAGTTGTTTCGTATCACTAAGAGCCTCATATAACATCTTCTCCATTCAGGAGCCCATAGCTGAAATTTATAAACGAGAATTATTTATTTTTCAATAAAAATTGTTTATTGGACTTGAAAAGAAGTCCTGAACAAAAAGCATCCAACAAGAAACCTGGGATATTCAACATATATTAATGATCTGTATTTCTTTGCTGCGTATTTTCTGAGTCCAGCAAGAACCTGTTAATTTTAAGCCCAACTGCTGCCTTGGGTATTATAAATAATATTCAATATTGAATATGAAAAACACAAGTTGTGTCAAACTAACCGTTTGGTATCATCCCTGTTCTGTACTGGATGAGCTGGAATTCATACAAATGAGATCCAAACCAGTGTACTTTTGACATTTTTTTGCTTGTCCTTACCCTTGTTTCTGCAGAATGATTTGCTGTTTAAGCTGAGCTGAGCTGAGCAGGTGGTTTTCATCAAAACAACTTTTTGTGACAAGCTTTCAGAAATCCTTTGTTGATTTCAGTGTTGAGTTAAAAGAAAAATCCAAAGAAAAATTTCATGACATTTAATTTTGAGATAAATATTCAGGGACTTGAAGTTTCACTTAAAAGTTTATTCTTAGTAATGTTCTTTGTATCTGTTTTGGTTTGCTCTTTACATAATTTCAGTATATATAGAGAATATTGTTACTACTCCTGAAAACTCCCACATGATACTAACTGAAAGGCATTATCTATTTAGAGGAAAATATGTTTCCTATTTGTGGACCGAATGAAACCACAAGTACAGATGCATTTTCTTGGATTGTCCCAGAGTAGTCATTTTACTTACTTATACATTTGAAGCATGTCGGTTTACCTAAGCAGAGTAAAAATAGCATAACATGGAAATGCAGAAAGCAGATCGGGAATAAATTGCTAATATTGGATACGTCAACATTTCATTTTAGTATTGTCTTTCTCTCATCATGTGTTTTCAGGGAGGAAATATTAGAAAACATGCACAAATTTGTTCTCTTGCCTGCTATCATTTTCTCGTAAATGTTATTCTCAATTTCAGACCCAAGTGGAAATATCTAAAATGGCATACAGATGTTTACATCTGAACAAATGCTTAATACATATGAACAATCCAGTTGCAAATCAGGGCTGAAAAATAGATTTATTATGTCTGGAACTCAGTTGGTGTTGGAAGCATTTTCGTGCCATTTTCCTTCTTCTCATGGTAGCTCCCATCAGCCAGACAACATATATTGTATGCTATTTCATAAAAATACAGATATGTTGAGATTTGTGAAGGTGGGCACAAATTTCTTAATCACATGCAGGAATTCAGATGGTTTTTCACCAGGGAAGAATATAAGAAAATTCAGGAGAATGTTGCTTCCATTTTAAAAAATGCCACCAATGTCTACCATAAATTGTGTCATACTTTTAATGGCTGCAGAATCAGGGTTTTAAGCAAGAATAATTGAGGAAATTGGAATTTCCCAAAGATTAATGTCCACCTTTAGGAGTGAATTAGAGACACTTAACAACAGTGAATTTCTTATCCAGCAAATATAACCCAAAAGCACTACTTTTAAAATTCATGAATGTCTATGAACATTTATGAATCCCTCTCTGATAGACGGATAAATAATCCACTAGATGTCTGTTATGGACAGCTTCACAGGATGTAAAAACATTTCTAGAATAATAAAATCTTGCACATGAGCAAAATATTTTTCTTGTTCTATCCCTATGTCTTCCTTTCAGTTTACAATATATTGTACATCAAGAAAAGAAATGAAAAGAGCAGGTGAAGGCTGACACTTGCACTATAAGGCACTGGAGCAGAAGTAGTAGGAAAATGCTGAGATTGCTCAGGGTTTAAGTAGCTCTGTATAGCCTAAGGGTGCCTGAGTGTGAGAGCTAAGCCCCACTCAGACTGAATTCTTTGTCTGGTGAAAGAGAAAGCCTGACTTGCAAAATAAAGTCTCCCCTAGCAAATATTTTGGAATTTTGAGTATACGTTTATGGATAATACTTTGGTGGTAAGCAAGAGAGACTGAATAACTGAATATGTGACCAAGGGTTGTAAACATGGGGAGGCAATATATAGGAATGCTAAAAGAATGAAGAAAAAAAAATCAGCACAAAACCAAAGTAGCCAGAAGTGATGGATGTCAGGAAAGAAAGAGAAACGTGTCATGAAAGGAAAAGAGATATGGAGACCTTATAGCAGGTTCCAGTATCTGAAGAGTGCCTACAAAAAAGCTGGAGAGGGACTTTTTAAAAGGGCATGGAGTGATAGGATGAGGGGTAATGGCTTCAAACTGGAAGAGGGGAGATTTAGATTGGATATCAGGAAGAAATTTTTCACTGTGAGGGTGGTAAGGCACTGGCCCAGGTTGCCCAGCGAAGCTGTGGCTGCCCCATCCCTGGAGGTGTTCGAGACCAGGTTGGACGGGGCTTTGAGCAACCTGGTCTAGTGGCAGGTATCCCTGCCCAGGGCAGGAGGGTTAGAACTAGGTGGTCTTTAAGGTCCTTTCCAATCTAAACCATTCTATGATTCTATGAAGGTACATTGAAAAGAGAAAGATGAAGGAGGAAATAAAAATCAATGAGAATAAAATATACATAAAGTGAGTCATAACAGGATGCTTGTATTTTGTCAGATGGATTAACCAATCTATAAGAAGAAATAAAAATGTAAGGCAGTAGAATAAAGAACCAGCAAAGCTGGGCTGGAAATACACTGGAGCTTCCCTGGGGCAGCGCAATGTCTGAGGCGGTCTTCCCTTAGCTCCACTGTCATGGGCTCTGGAGTTTTGGTTTCTTTCATTCAGAATGGGGTAGTATGCTTTCACACAGTTTGTTAATCTCTGTAAATGTAAAAGGTAAAGATGGGCCCTGCCCATAAAAAACGAATCCTGAGAAATTTGGAACTCGAGAGGACAAATGTGGTACACTTGCATTCCTGTTGAAGAATGACCCAATATCCCCAATCTAAGCAGTTTTAAGTTTTGATGTTTGATGTTAAATTGTGTGCCCCTATCCACTTCTAACTTCTGGTCCATCAAATGCAACACAAGGAATAACAGAGTATCTCCAGTTGTAGCTGGTTCATGAAACTGTTATTGAAATGAATGACTAGGAGAGAACAGAGCTGGTTCTGGACATTTCCAGTGGGTAATACTTTGCTTATGTTTCCTAAGTCCAGTCGAAAAAAGACTTAGTGAGAACAAAAGTTGGATTATAGAGAATTTTCTTATAAGCATAACTTAAATTTTGCTCCAAATAGTACTGAATCTATGATACTTATTCTTATAGGCTTGGCTGCTAGCTTCCTCTGTCATAATCACATTTCCAGGAAGCCTGAAATATCAATGACTTTTCCCATTCATGCCTCGATTTTACTTCTTGGTTGCTGCCAGAACAACTTCATTTTTGGATTACTAATAAGAGTTATAGAATTTCCTAAAAGTGTTGTTTTTATTTTTGTTTTTAATTCTTGCAAGCACCACTTACAACTAAATGCAGAAAGTTCTGGTGTTACTTTGCAAGTGCCTGTGTGCCTATTATTCCTCTTCTCTGGTACACAGAAACATAGGGTCTTTCGCACTTTTTTCATGCTTTTGAATTTGGGCAAACCAAACTCAAACTAAACGCAAAGTTTGAGTTATTTCAAGGACCATAGGACATTAAGACAGTGAAGGTCAATTGAAGACAGATCATGGCAGGAGCCTTGGGAAGCACAGTAAGAAACAATCCATACCATCTTCTATTTCACCTTAATGCATGCAGCTCTGCACAATGAAATACATATGTACATGCACATCAGTGTTATTGAAGCAGCACATACTGTTACAGGGTTAGAGGAAATCTGGTATGGCTGTTCATCAAATAAAAGTGGTTGCAGTTAGTTTGCTTTTTAAAACATGTCGCTTACAGGCAAAGTTCTGAAAATAATGAGAAACACATGCAAGAAAATATTGAACTGAGCAGTAATTTTATAGCTTGTATTGTATTTGTTAATAGCAATTGAGGTGGTAGGTAATCACATTATTTATTTAAAAGCTAAAATAAAGATAAATGAAATAAATTCAGAGCAAGCTGATAAGTCAGGCCCAACTACTAATTTTTTTTCATTACCGAGGAAATTATCTGATATCTGACATTCTGTCAGAGCACAGAAAATAAGAAATGTGATATTATTAACTTCCTGAAAAAGCAAAAGACAATAGCAATTCACACAGACCTCGGTACTCAAGGCATTTCTAATTAATTGCAGTGTTTTGGAAGAGGATTTGAGATGTAGTTGGTTTAATTTAGAGGTGGAATTTGTAATAAACACATGATTTGGAAGACACTGCTAAAGTAGCAAATGCTTTTGTGAAAAGAACCTTTGAGATTTTACACTTGAAACTTCTCTAAGCAAGCTTTAAAATGAGGAAATGTTCAGGTTCAGTAAAAGCAAACATGACTTAATGAGCAGGCTAGGAGAGAGCGGTGCTGCAGGATTGTTATGTAGCCTGTTTTCTGAGCTTCCTCTAGCCAGTTCTACCAGGCAACAGGTTGTCAAAACTTAGACGCTCAAGACTTAGCTAAATTAAAGATTCCCATGCAATTCTGCTGCTAATGCAAAAGTCTAAAAGTTCAAATCCACACTGAATTTCTCCAAAGCCGGTAATGGAGATACAACCTAGCAAAGGAAGAATGGCACCGTGCCAATGGCTTCATACCAGGTGGCTCCATGTGCAGACGAACAGATGGAACAAATTGGGATTTCTGACCAGACTACCTGCTAACTGCTGAAACCTTCTTAAATTTGCAATGTCTGCTTGCTGGTTCCTTAAATTGTTCTTACAGGTAAATTCTGCAAACTGTAGCAAAAATGCACCTCTTAAAAGTTGGAAAACAGTTTTTTGTAGTAACGTGGCCAAAGTGTGCCTGTTTTTTTGGTGACCAAATGAAGACTCAAAAGATTTGGGGCTCCTGAGTCTAAAGATTAGAAGTCTGAGAGGTTATAAAAAACTTGAAATCATGAAAGATTGGTTGGGAGAGCAGAGGTTTAAAACATTATTTCTAATCACAAAGAGATAGAAAAATAATCAATGGGCTTAAAAAAAACAGCGAAGAACATTTAGATTAATAATTTAATTCTAATAGTAAGAATGGTAAGGCACTGGAACAGATAGGTGTGAAGTTACCAAGTTTTCACACTTCCCCTCTTCAAACAGCTGCCAGGAATGAGCTAAGTACAGTGTTCTTGCTTTGGAGCAGAAGAAATAAAAGTCCTTCCCAGCATTATTTGCTATGGGTTCTATGAGATGGAAACAGACACTGATGCTACGTGTCCTACAGATACTTTTACTGGCTGCCTTCCAGATCAAGGGCCTGCTTAGCTGTGTGTTCTCTCCCTAAATTGTAGGGCGCATGATTCAGCTAAAAGAACGATTCTAGGCAGTTTCTTTTATAACAGGTATGTAGGCAGCAAATCTTTAATAGTTGTTATGCACGTATTTCTGTTTGGTGCTCTTCACTGGAACACCGAAATGCAAGGCAAATTCTGCTTCAGATATTGAAATCAATCTGTTAATCAATTCATGCATATGGGATTTTAAGTATCAGCAGCTATTCTAGGGAAACAAGACAACTGCATTCTTTTTTGTTACATTATTTTTATCAGTGATGCAAAAAAAGGTTGAGGATTCCCCACCCTCTTCCCTCTACCCCTCCTTAAAGCCTGGTCTTTATTTCTCACAAGATCCCTTCCTTGCTCAAATTTCATCATTTCCATTGCTAAGAATAGTTTCACAAGGTCATTTCCGAAACCACACACAACTCCACAGCACATAGTGTACATATTAACTTCATGCTTGATTCCATATAGGCTTTATTTAAGCTTTCCGTCTAAAACTTTTAAAAATCTGATTTAGGGTGAAATTGCAAATAAACTTTCAGAACTACCTGATTTACATGAGAGACTGGTTGATAATCTTAAGAAATGTGCTTGATGCACTATTTAGGGAAGTTTAAAAGGCTGTTTGAATCACTGCTTAAAAAAATGCCATAAGCTTAACAGAACAATAAAATAAATGGGCTGTGAAAGGTTTGCTAAGTGTAACAGAACTGCTCAGTAGAAAATGAAGGAGCCTTAAACATAAGAATGTTGCTTCTGTCACTATGATATTTCTGATTGATAATTTATCCAAAAAAAGGTTTTTTGCTGGATTTTTTTCCAAATATTAATATCTGCCTCAGTACATTAATATTTCTTAGGAGCCCATAGAGTTTTGTTCCTCTCTCACACTCATTCCACTATCCTGGGATCAAAAGTACTCCTGATACACTCTATTGCTTTGTTCAGATGCAAGGGGGGAGGAAAGGGGGAATAAATCTCTATGTCAAAAGATTAGAAAAAGTTAAAAATT
>RSEF01000004.1:61819131-61832715 GCA_003993805.1 Himantopus leucocephalus | reverse complement strand
GAGTAGAATTTGGGAACTGAAAACCCTCCCTTCCTCCCATCTACCCCTAATTTGAACAAGTAGCTCATGAGCCTGAAAAGCATCATACCAGAGAAAACACTGGACAAAGGGAATGGCTGTATAATGCCACACAAGAGCATAACATCCTTCTGTGCCCTAATCTCCCTGTTTGGGGGATTACTTTTTCCTCTTCATTTGTCAAAATTTCCATTCTGTCATATCTTTAACCTGGAAGAATGTCTCCTCTGGCACATTATGGAAGATAGTGGTGTGTTGGTTTTACCTACTTCAAAATAAGTGGGTGATGTCAGTGGCGAGTACAGTGGCTGTCTGTTTTGTCTGATTGGTGTAGCAGTTGAGCAAAATAAGCAGTGTACTGAGCAGTCATGTTTACTCCTGAGGCCCGTGTAGTGGCAAGTTGTCATCTGAAGCTCTCTTCTTGTTGTAGTACAGTGAGAAAGAACTTGCATTTAAACACCTATGGTAAAGGAGACTATAGAGTAGCAGAAGAAGGAGCATCTTTCTGTTGAGGACTGCTCTTTTTTGTCTTGGTCACTTTCTTGGAAATGACTTCGGGCATGCCTGGCCAAGTAGCTCATGTGAGGAAGAGTCACCTACCTGCTGATCTCAGTTCTGTGATCAGCTACCTCATGAAACTCATCTCTTCTGCTATGACAAAATCTCTTAGACCGCTGGTTATCTGAGGTAGTGGTTATCCCAATTAAAAGAACTAATTAAGACTTATTATTGTTTATGGATACCAAAATCCTCTTGAGGCTAATCGAGATCTAAATCATCAAAATTACTTAGAATCTGTATTCCAATATATAATCCTACAACAGTAGTAACCTCATCTGCAGCATATAATTCAGTTGTATGGAAACTGTACAAGTGAGAAGCCTTTCCCATTCACCAAGGCAATTTCTTTTGCAGCATATGGTATGAAGTGTAGTTTTGCTCCTATATATAGCAATTAGATTATGATGTATGTATGTCTTGCATGAAACACATTTGAAATTAACCAAAACTATCTTGATGAATAAAGCAAAACCATCTACTATTAGTCTTTTTCTACTGGTGAAGGTTTCTTCATTGCATTCCAGCCCCTACATTCAAACTCTACTTCAATAAATGGCAAGACAACCCTGTAAAAGAAATAGAAGTAAATTACTGTTTTTTTCTCTAAAGTATATCTGCTGCCATCTGTTGACTTCTGAAGTACTTTCCAGTCTTAAATAAAATGCAATCAGATTATCAGATGTCATACATACAATTGAACCTCTTAACAGCACTTAAAGATATTGCCAATTAGCCACTTGAAACTGAGCCATATGTTTCCATTTTGTAATAAAAAAGACACACAGAAAAGGCTAGAATCTGGGAAAACTCACGATTTCTTAGCATAGCATGGTGCAAAATAATTTGTGTAGCTATCGAGGTAAATATTTGTAGTAAAATCAGTTTGAAAAGACTAAGGCTGCAGAATAGTGTTCACAGGGAGATATTGAGTATTTAGATGTAAGATGGATGGAAAAATAGTGTATGGCAATGTGGGGTCAAAATTTGCAGCTGGGTTTAGTTTGATTTTGGGAAAAGCAGTGGGTTTGTGCTTGCTTATGTAAATATACAGGATTCATTTACAAATTCAAATGATAAAAAACTACTTTGTGGGAGTGTAGAACACTACAACAAAGTAACTCTGGCTATTCTGCATAAATTCTGTTCATTTGTTATGCTGTGTGCAGAACTTACGATTTTTATGGACTCCTTCCAGTTTTTCTCCCTCAGTACTGTATTTAGAAATCTGTAAGTCTTATTAAGGCAAAAAGGCATATTTTTCCTCATGTTTACAGCAGCATCCAGAAGTAGAAGTTATTGGCATGTATATAGAATTTTTAAGATGTCCTATGTGTTGCAATTAATTTGAAATTAGTTAATAAAATGTAGTTTGTTCTAAAATGGTATTTTTGAGGACAATCCCCTATACATTTCTAATTGATACAATCATGGCATGTTGTGCAGTATCTATGGGCATTAAGCTATATTTTGTATTATTTTTTTCGTAAATTGTATTATACTCATCTCTGATAATCTCCTTCATCCAGCAATGACGCTTTCTCTCTATCCTTTTCATAATCAGTTTGTAAGAAGAAATATGTGCCTCAGTGTGATGAAATTCTGCACTCTAAGTGCATTTTTCTTGTCTGAAATGTGTATTTCTGATTTCTTCTATTTTGAGCATCTTCAGGAGAATGCTTTGATCCTTACTGCTGATACAGGAACTGAAACATCACTGTAGCAGGGGGGAATTGCAAAAGGAAGAAAGTGTCTAAAATGCAGTAATTATTCTTTAACCCATTTTGCTATAAAGAATGAATTGTAGTAGTCTAAGCAGCATCAGTCACTGCACGTATTTGCTACCATCTGAAGAGTGCTGAAAATTCTTAGCTCTCTGAAGATTAAGAAAGGCCAAACATAGCCTAACACTATTGGTATCTTAATCCAAAAATATTAAGGACCCTAACAAAATGCAAGTACTACGCAGAGTCTTTGGCACTGTCGTAGATCTACCATTTCTCCCTCTGCTCCACACAAACCACATCTGTGACACCAAACCAAGCCAGATTAAGCGTGTCCTGGAATAGCATTCTAAACCAGATCATATTGTTGCATTGGATAACACAGTTCACCTCTCCGTGGTTTAGGCTGTGTTAAAACCCATTCTCATTTGTGACTTACAGCAGGTTTTGAATGGTATGCTCCCTAGTTATTGGCAATGTGCATGAGTATTTACTGTGCTAAAAGAAAAAAGTCACTTCTTTAGCTTTAAAGCTCTGTTCACAGGGCAGATGATGTATTTTCTAGGTGTCAGTCTGATCAGTTGGATTTATTTTGATCCAACATATATTTGTTGTCATGTTTTATGGAGAAGTAAATAGTATGTTTAAAGCAAATGCACATTTGTTTATCTGTCAGTTGCTTTAGCTTAGATTATTCCTAGCTTGTTACAAGAATCACAAATGTCACATGTAGTCTTAGTGCATAACATCTCCTGAGAAGTGATGCCTGCTTTCCCCAGGAGGAACTGATCCCACTTGGCTGTAACATTTCTGCCAGGAAATGACAGTTGTGAACCTTCTACCAGAGGCTCTAGAGATATCCCACCAGCACAGGAATTTGCAATCACTGCTTAATTTTGCATCTTTGCCCCAAAAAAAGACTTCAGGCCTTTTTAAGGATATTCTGATTAATTTTCTATGCTATTAGGTTGAGTTTTGTTTTTAAAATGTGTTCTCTTTCAAGTTCCCTGGCTGTATCTTCTTTATTCACTAGCTGTAGACTAGAAACTGGGGACCTGCTAATAAGAGCTATCAATAAAAATTGAACTAATTAAGTTCCAGACATAATCCCCTATTATTATACGACAGCTCAGTGAGATATAAGATAATGGAGTAATAAACTCCTGAAAATTGGGATTTAGCAAGGAAATACCAACAGAGCTTGGAATGTAGTATTGTGATCTCAATGATATAATGTTTAATCAGCTGCTATTGATAAATTTTAAGCAGCAGAAAGACTTGAATACAGCAGCAACAGAGTTAAGTTTAGGCATAGATTGTTTGCAACAACTTTGCATCTCCATTATTTTTAATAACAAGAAAATGGAAGCCCTGATTTAGAGGTCTTCAAAGAATTTGAAATGTTAAGGGATAGGAAAATTGGTGCAAGCATAACCTGACACTTCTGTGCCTAAAGTAATAAGTAGAATTTAGATGATTCTTTTTCCTTTCATCATAGGTATCATGATTTAAAGGAATTCCAAGCTATTACATACAGAATGCTAAGATTTCAGATCATATGCTATTATAATGTTAAAAATATTGGAGCAAAATGTTCTGATACTTCCTGAAAAGTTTATTTAAAAGCTCAGTTAACACCTGAATAGTAATGTAAATGACCATGATGTTAGATTTTTCTCCCCTACAGCCTGCTTAACATACTATATGAGTATTTTTTGGTTAATCTTTTATGTTGATTACAGAGGAATCAATTTCTTACATCATCACCCAAGAGCAAATCTGTAGCAATGCGTTCCAGAATGTTACAGCGCACAAATGAGTGATTGTGAACTTAGCCTGTTCAACCAAGATAGCAGCTGAAATGAAGGCTGATGATTATGTTTACAAAATGGCGTATAGCAATTTAAAATCATTTTGGGGGTTATGGTTGTCTTTAAAGTATATTTATTAAGTGGAACTACACTACTGTCTTTTATTAGATCCAGATTAGTATGTTACAAAGAAATTACCACTCTGGAATTCTATGTTGCATAGATATTTATCAACATGATGTGCCATAGCTCTAAAGTTTGTAGTTAGGGAAGAATTACAGGAGACATTCATCTAGAAGCTAGAGGAAGTTTTGTATCAGTTGAGACCTAAAATATATATATATGAAAAGGCAATTTCCACTTTCCTTTCTCTTCTTCTTCCATTTTCTACCTTGTTTTCCCCTTTTTTACTCTCTCCTTCTTTCTCCTTCTCTCTCCCTAACCAAATGGTGGAACGCTCCAGAAGAAGGGCTAGTTTTTCAAAGAACATCTCTCCTATTCAACTTAGATTTCACCTTGAAAGAAGGTGGTAGACAAGTAAGTGCTTTCTCTTTGGCACAAGTGTGAATTTGTTCTAATATAAAGCAGCAGAAAGTTAATGGGCGGAACAGCTTACGAATCCCTGTGGTCATCAAAGACAGATGCAGGTAGAACGCACGTCATTAATGCCATCTTCTGGGTGAGAAGAAAACACAGCAAACTGATGTGAAGATTATTTCAGATAAACACTTTTTTTTATCCTCAGTTTCTAAAATGACTCCCTGCAGTGTCTCATTTTGCTTTGTTTTTTTAAGCCCTATGGAATTACAGCCAACTATAGTTTTCCACTGATTCATACAAACGCCAGGTATATAACAGGTATTTATTGTTCTTGATTACCTTCCTTTCTGGCAATGAAGCGCAATCCTACAATATGCCCCACAAGAGAACCATTGGCTAAGGGGTTCCTTGGCTACTTGATCAGTCTCAAGGACCACCCTGAGGTGGGCTGCTCAGAGGGCAGCCGGGGGGGGGGGAAGCCGAGGGATGCAGTCCTTCAAGGAGTGCAGTCCCCCAGGACCAGAGCAAGGCAAGCAGGGCAGGTCCGGTGACAGTAACCAGGCTCAGCCACAGTTCAGTGATTGCCAGACAAGCTCACAGTGATAAGGCACATCCAAGAGCTCAAGTCAGAAGAGCAAGGTCAAGATCAGCCAAGCAGCAGGCTGGGCATGGGCATACCTACAACGTAGCCCAGCCCAAGCTTAAAAGCAACTCTTGAGTCAGTGGATGGGAAAACAAATGTAGCTGTTTCCACAGAGTCTGGTCCAAGGTTCTATAGCTATACCACGTCAGAGCAGACCTTGAACACAGGCAGCTACACCCCTGGAGCAGATGGAGGAAGTCTCAGAGGAATACTACAGAGAGGGATGGTATGGCTGGTCACGGCAATTAGATCCTGTTGGTTCATGCAGGACCCGGACAACCACTATTTACTGTTTCTCCTCATATACTTCAGGAAGGTATTGAGTTTAGCTTTACTCTCCATTTTTAAGCAGGATCAGAGGAGGAGATACATGGAGGAAGAGTTGACTAACAGGTATTATGGAAGCTCCATCCCAAAGAAACAGGTTTCACATGGAACCAGGCTAGGTTAAATTCAGCAAAAGGCAAATGAACATTGTTTGTTTGGGGTCCTGGAATAGAGATTTGTTTCACAAGTGACCTAAGCTTTGTAGGAGTGGGTTATCTCAAACTTGCTCATGAAATAAGTAAGTTCTTAACTAGCTGAGTTTGTCAGCTGGGATTCAAATGTGCAGAGCAAGAAAATATCCTGTTGTTCAATTCACAAGATCAACAAAGGACTTTTCCGCAAACCATACCTATATGTTGAAATACATAGCTGCCAGAGAATGCAGCTGTTGGAGGGGTGAAAAAAATTAGTCTAAATAGACAAACCAGCAAGCATGTCCCATGGTGGCTGAATGGAGGCCCCACAAATAGGGAGAGAAGAGAACTGGAGAATGCAAAATGAAATTTTAGGGGATTAAGAAGTGATAGACCTACCCAAGTGTGGGTAAAATGACATAAGGAAAACAGAAATAATAAGGGGAAACAAACAAGTGGCAAGAAAATACCTAGTCCCCAGAAGTAAGCAGAAACTGGGATTTGAGGATATAAATCTGGAATGGAAAATAGCAACTTACGGTTTGACATTTGTTTTAATAGCAATCGTGGTATTTGCTTGGCTCAAGAGAAAAAGTTACCCTCCTCTTTCAAGTATATCTTCCTTTTTTCAGTGTGCTTCTTGCATTTCTAATCCTGAACAGTTTTGTGGTCGAGTGTAAATACAGGTAAACAGAATCTGCCTGAGTACTCTACTGTCTTTCTCCTTCTTTTACACCGTAACCAAGTGAGATTACCCACTTATTTTGATTTTCCCACTATATCACTGGTTTTGGCCATCTTGAAACATGCAAAAAGATGAAAAGTAATGCAAAAAATTCAACTAGGTTCTGATGTAGGCATTTTTTATCTTTCATCTTTTTTTCCCCAAATGATGATTGCTACTTGGACTACTTTCATTAGGGAAAAATTTTTATAAGCAAGTTCACTTCTGATTAATTTGATGATATAGATGCATGGTCATAATGTTTCAGACAATTTCCATAGGCAATAAAAATAAATCTGGAGCCAGAATATGGGTTNACAATTTCCGTAGGAAATAAAAATAAATCTGGAGACAGAATATGGGGGTTTGTGGACAAGTTTCACTTGTAGTGCTCAGTTGTAAAGCAGAAATAACTTCTCTCTACTTAAGTTTTTTCAATTCACTTGTATCTTTTACCTTAAAATATTTGTAAATATGTAAATAATAGGTGATCCAGAGCAGTATGTATGTTTTTGAGTTCTCTAAGTTCTCTAAGATTTACTATTGTTAATACTGTTAGTTTACTGACCTCAGATGAATACATAAATATACCTTTTCTGAGGTTTAGGGAGCTTTAAAAAGCAAGTTTATTTGTGCCTTACAGTTTCTGGTGCAGCGAGCACTATTGATCTTGTTTTGTGACACTTCCGTAACTAACAGTATCAATAATGTGTTGCTTTCTCTTACTAAATAAGAACCAATATACATGACCAAATTAAAGCAGCCTGACTCCAGGCAAAAAGCTGCACACTCTTGAGCGACTGAGCGAAATGGAGGAATTGAAATCCGTTTTCTGGTAGTATTACAGATCCTGAAAATTAGGGGGTTTTGCTTAATTGTTTGCAGTTGTATACCGTTATTTCTTTAGTTCGACCGACTGATTTTGTAAAAGTTTATTATTAACTGGTTGGCTGTTTTTCCAGTTAATTCAGTGAAGAACAAGGAAGGAGAAACAAAGCAGAGATGAAAGTTGATCATATTGTCAAACCCTAACACTTTCAGTCAAGAGATCTGAACTGTTTACATAGTTCTGTCATGTAATATTTGTAACCTCCAGGAAATTTGCAGAAAGCAGTTTCATAGGAAAAAATTTACAGATACTTATCCATTTGACAAAATTCTGCTGAAATACACAATAAAGGTGTACAGAAAGATAGAAGAGGGAAAGAGCTTAGGTTTCTGCGGCATGCTGGCAGGTTGCTAGGGTCCTTGCAGTTCCCCGGTTCTCTGACTCCGCTGCAGCTGCACCACAGTGACCAACTTAAATCTGCCATTTTCACAAGATGTGCTGCTATAGTTAGGTGAGAAATTGTTTTACCATTTTAAAAAAAAAGCTTACGTAATTTCAAAAAATCCCTCAGCTGCTGTGAATGAGAGCAAGACCTTTCAAAGCTTCAAAAAAGAAACCTGTAAGCCTGACACCATCATTGCTATGTATCAATATGCATTAGCTTGACACCATAATTAGTCTACCATCAAATATAATATGCAATAATTTAATTAGTATTCACATGGGTAAATATGTGTTGGGAAGAATTCTTAAAATAGTTTGTGGAAAGAGAAATTATGCTTCACAAACCTTTCAGGATTCTTACTGGGAGCTGCCAAGCTTATGCCAGTTGACACAGTCAGCTTGGGTAACTGGAAAGCATTTGGACAAAATTCCTTGCCAAAATACCATTAAGAATTTAGACAGCCAAGGAATAAGAACTGCTTGCATACAAAAATAACTGGCTTGGTTTGTCAGGGTCCCAACGGCACTACCGTGCCATAATGTCCCGGAGAAGCCTTACTGGGGACCCCCACCCACACACCCTCTGCCTGAGGGCTGGGAGCTCCATGAAGGCTCAGTCCTGGGCACCCCGAGCTGTGTCCCTGCCCAGCCCTGTCTCCTCCAGACCTGGCTTCCCACCTGCTTTCTCCAGGTGGACTCAGGACCTACGCTGTAGATACCCTTGTCACCAGCCCTATCTCCAGCCCAGTCCCCTACTCCTACCGGTAGGGAGTCCCAGGACATGACCCACTGTCTTGCCTTGCTGGGGCTTAGGACTGTGGGATTGTGCCCTGGTCAGCAAGGACAACGTCCTGCCTTTGTTTCTCCTCTTCCCACCTGCAGCAGCCACATCCTTGCTGCTCCCAACAGGAAATAGTGGAGAGGAGTAAATTGTCTGTTGTGTTGGGCAGCTGTCAGTGGAGATCCTCTTGCTGGGCTCTGGGCTGGGCTCTGTGTCCCTCAAAGTGCAAGCAAGCAGAAGAAGATTTCTGGTAATAGCAAGTTTTTCAGAGCATCAAAGACAAGAGCTGCTTGGAAAGAACTGAAGAACAACCTTGTGACACTGAGTGACCGGGAGAGGACATATAGCAGATTAAATTCAGCATAGATGTACGTAAAGTGATTCACACAGGGTGGAAGAAAAATTCTCTCTGTAAAATAATAGACTCTGAACGAACCATTACCACTTGGGAATGAGATATTGCCATAAATGTCAGCTCAGCATTCAGTACTCAAAAAATCAAATTGAATGTTAAGTGTTACCAGGCATGGAATAATGAACAAAATACAAAATTTCCTTCTGTCACTGTGCAAGCTGAGTGTGTGCCCAGATCCATCAGTGTGGTGTGCAGCATTGGTCTCTCTTTGTCTCAGAAAGAAAATATATTAAAAACTTGAAACAGTTCAGAGAGGGTCAGCAAAGATGATCAAAAGTATGGAGCTGCTTCCCCACAAGAAGCAAGTAGGCAACCTAAGACTTCTTCAGCCAGGAAGAGTAACTGAGAGAAAGATGGTATGGTTGCAGGCAGAAGAGAAAACAGATAAACACACGCATGATCAAAAATAAATGGCCAGAAGTCAAAAGGAAAAATCCACCAAGAGTTATAAAATACAAAGACTTCAAAAAGCTACAAAATGTCAAGAGATGGATTTGGGGGAAGTATCGTGTGCTTCCTCCAAGCTTCACGTCTTCCCCAATGTCTAATTTTGACTACTGCCAGAGACTCTTGCTGGCCTAGATGGACTTTTCTTCGGACAAATAATGTTTTCTTATGATCTCTGTTTGACAAATGTAACACATTTCTTAATTTTGTAAAGAACAATTTCTAGGAGCTCTTTCAAAGTAATAAATTTCCAGCATCTTAAGTAGAATTTATTTTTCCTTGTTCATAATTTGGGGTGAATGTATTTGTCATCCATCTTCAGTTGATCACTCTTGCTCACTGACTGTCTCAATTTAATAAGAAATTGATAATGAAATATAATGCCCTTTCAAAGTCATGCAGTAGTTTGAAGATCATTACTGAGAAACAAACAGGACTGGTTTATGAAAATGGCAAGAAACACAATCCACAGGCACTATGCATCTGTTAAAGACATGCTCTTCCTCCCTGTCCATACCATTAATCACCCAGCTCTAATGTTTAGCCATAATTATCATACTAATTCGAGCATTTTTTCTTACTGTGGAAATAGATAATAGCTATTACTTATGGCTTCTGGTTGTTATTTAAAAAAAGGAACAATTGTGTTTGTGGATAAATCAAGAGTCCACAAATAAAGAGCTTCATAAAAAATCTTTCCTTTAGAAAGATGTTTTTGGGGTTTCCTCATATTCAATGAAAGCAATTTAACTAAGTAGGGAGATGCTCTACCACTGGATCAAGGTAATCTCCTTTATTTTTGACAAATGCTTACAAAAAAGGGTACTGGAAAGCATACAAAAAAGAATATAATACAAATGGTAAAACTCTCAAATTATTTTTCTCTTCCTCAAACATAAACGAGGAACTTTTTAATTGGTGTTTGTCTGCTATTTTTCAGGACCAGAAAGGGCAAAATGGTGTCCTACTGAAAGCATTTAACAAGGTAACTGTGGTTAGGTTTGTATAATTTAGCAGAGAGACGATCAGCAGAGTAGACAGGGCAGGAAACTATTTTAAACAAAACTAAAATAAAGGATAAATAAATTGCAGGGATATTGTCTTCCACAACTTTTAAATATGTTTGCTTTATTTATGTACAGCTCTTCCTTTCTTTGCATACTCGGTTGTAGCCTACCTCAACTGAATTCTGGCTGGAAAACAGCACTGATGAATAGCACATTGATGAGGAACTGTAGGGAAAGGGTAGAAATTATGCAGTAACTAGAAATTAGCATGCAGTGAATGAGAGTTAAAATGAGAGTCTGAATGTGGTGGCAATTAATCCCCCACATAGGACTTTCTTTTAATAATAAAAAAGTCGTACACAGATGCAAACAGAAATGGGTTTAGTGTAGCCATAGGAGTATATCGGTGTGCCAGTGCGGTGGTTAACACACAAGACATGAAACCAGTGCTTGCAGCCTGGAATAGGCAAGCTGCCTGGGCCACACTGACTTCAATGCTGGTTTCTTTCTAAAGGCAGATTGGAAAGCATCAAGTTATTGAAGCTGCCAAAATAAGAAACCTTCACCTTTTTAATAGTACCATAGCGAATTCCATTGCTGTATTATAGAATCTGGTGAACACAGAGTGTATGTAGAATAAACTCCAAAATACTTAACTGCAGGGCCTGGTCTACTTATATGTTAGTCTGGTTCTTAACTAGTATGAGTCAACTTGTGTCGATTGGACTACCTAGCTCTCAGGTCTGTGTACAACATGGTTACGCTGCCAGCTGTCTGTTTTGAAGAAAATGCAAAAGCACAGTAATATATTGTAAAGCGCATTGCTGCAAATGACAAAGGTGCTTTGCTTCTCTGTATTGGGCTTTCTGAAAATTTAGCATTTTCTGAAGCTGGGGGGGAATTTACCATTTATATGATTTTTCAAAATTATTTTTACACTTTTAAAAAGCATCAGAATTATGGTATGCCTTTGATTGTTCCAGTACAGATTCAAAATAATCCTTATTCAAAACAACTAATATTATTATAACAAGTGCCTTAATGGTGGGAATTTCAATCTGGTACACCATTTGCTTTTAGTTCTGAGTAACCTCTGAAGGAATGGTGCATTCCATTGTTTTTCCAAAGGTGTATTTTAAACCAGCTCCCCAGTTCACCTGGCATAGAGTTAAATACTGAAGCGATATTATGCAATATCTGGTGTGAGTGTGTGCGCATACAGTATGTAGCCTTGCTGTGTTAGGAACACTTGGGTACTTTTACTACCCTTGAACAACATACAGTACATTCAGCATCAATTTTATTCCCCTTTTAATTTAGAAAGGAAAACTTATGTTCCCAAAGGTATGACTCACTTTTCATATGAAGTATTGTATTTCCATGATTTATTGAGATATTAACATGGAAATGGTGATGTTAAACAATACTTGGAATAGCTCTAAAAGTGTAGTGGGAATCATGATTTCATAAGAAGAAAATTAGTTATGTAGGTAACATTACTGTATAATTTCCCATAGGATCTCTACATCAGGCAAGATTTTATTATATTCTAAAACAAAGTTGCTTGCACTCACTTTAAATATAAAGTACTGCTGAATACGACAATATCATAAGGCTGCTCACAGTACAAGCAAAGACATCTGTT
Source organism: Himantopus leucocephalus (assembly GCA_003993805.1). Lineage (NCBI taxonomy): Eukaryota > Metazoa > Chordata > Aves > Charadriiformes > Recurvirostridae > Himantopus > Himantopus leucocephalus. The sequence continues at coordinate 61,820,668 of RSEF01000004.1, read as the reverse complement.
AATGGTACCATGAATAGTTATGAACTGTGGTACTCAAATGGCTTTGCCAGCAAAGCATTGCCTCCTAATTTATTTTTATAGCAAATGGATGCCTCATTTTTCATGGTTTGGTAGTTTGCATTCAAATGTACCAATAACTTCCAAGGCAATCACTTCTACACAGCATGTTTTATTTGAGAACATAAGATGCAATAGCTAATGGTGTGTTGGTGGGTAGTCTTCTCCATCAGCAGTTTTGTATGAATCCTTATGTTATTTTCCTTTTTTTTTTTTAGATTAGTTCATGAAAAGAAATGTGCTACATAAAAGTATGCTTATTGTATGGAAGATTTAATTTAATTTCTTATCACACAAATGAAGAGGGACAAAGGCTGCGTAATTGCATTGGTTTTGTCATCCAATACGCTACAGCTGAACTGGGCATTTTACATTTTCACTCATTCCTGGAGGCATCACCAAAAACTAAAAGGAACACAAGCGGTTTCAGCTGTCACAGAGCAGAGTTCAAAAGCCTCTAAAGGCTTTCACAGAAATCAGTTGAGGAGAGGAAGGAGGCAGGAAAAATTAATTAAGCTCTACCTAAACTATTTTTTCAAATTTGTGGTAATTAATAATATAACTGATTCTAGAAACAGTTTGCCATGATGACACGATTAGTAGTCAGTAGCTACTTACATGGGTTCATCAGCTACCTTGTGGTTTATCGTCACGTAATCATTTTAAGGCAGCATTCTGTGGCTGGGTAGATGGGGACGCTGTGACTGCTGGCTCGCTGCGCTGCTGGCACGCTCGGCTTTGGCTGTGGTAAGAGAGCCAGAGTTCATTGACTCCAGTGTTGTGGATCCTCCTCTGTGCTTGGCACTGCTGTTGGCTCTTATAAATTAAATCCAGTTTCCTCTAATATGGTGCCACTAACCACTGCGGTGCATATGGCTGCGTAAATCTAAGTGTTGCCCTTCTCTTTTGAGGGGAGCTGAAATCTACTAAGAGGCTAGCAAAAAATCCATCTTATTTATCATACTAAGATGATGTGAGGTCTGTAGTGATTTGGTTCTGAAAAGACCTTAGAAAGAAAAAAATTAACTGGGAATCTCATAACAATGTTAATCAAAATTAAATTAATCTTATTAAAAAACAAGAATACAAATATGATTTTAGAAGAGCTCATTTAAGTCTTTTATAGATGTGCCAGTTGGGTTGGTTTGATGATTGTTTTTAATTGAGATTTCTTTAAGTCTTTTCCCAGCACAGGTTCAAATTTCCTCATCTTGTTGGTCTCACAAAGCAGGCTCGTGAGATTCAATCCCTGAATTGCAGATACACCTAACTAGCTTTGGGGCTGAACACAAAATGGGATCATGCTGAGCTATGCTGTTACTATTCCCAAAGGGAATAGACTCTCCATAGGGAGCTATTAGGTAGAGCAGTTTCATCGACCAGTCAAGTGCCGGTCCTCCTCCCGCTCCTCCTCTGTGTGAGCCCAGTGAATGCTCACCAGCACCCTCCAAAACTGCCAGATGTTGTACATCCCACTCCG
>RSEF01000004.1:61750803-61812657 GCA_003993805.1 Himantopus leucocephalus | reverse complement strand
CAACAGATTTGTTGTCTGTTAGGATATGCAATTTAAGGGTGTCATGCTTCATCTTTCTTATGCTTGCTCTGGGGAAATACCACTATCTGTGATGTATGTATAAAACAGAGGATGAAATTGTGGATTGCAGATTCAGTGAGCACAGGCTAACCTTTTAAAAGGGAAAAGTAGCACGATCCCTTGTATACATCAGGATGGCAATTCTTAATGAGACAACTGTTGGTGATTGCTTTTTCATGACTTTCAAGAATTACTCTGTGTAACCTGCTGCTGCCCATTAGCTGTTTTACTTCAGAATATGCTTGAAGAATATGTCAATAATCTGTTTTCTTATTGGGCTACCAGGAAAAGGAACGGTACGTGTGGCATGCTGCAACCTTGTTGTTATTGTCCTGCTAGGATGCAGAGTCTCCTGCTGGTGAGTTGTCTGTGCAGTGGTCTTACTGGGGCACAGGCCTGTGGGATGTGACGAACAACACCGTTCTCAGCTTCACTGCTGGGAGCAGTGTGCTGGGAGCAGTGAGCTGGGACTCGTGGTCTTCCTTACACGTACCAGCCATTCTTCTAAGCCTTGCTCTGGTGCTTCTCCTGGTGCTTTTGCACACAGACGTTTCCATCCGTGTTTCTTTCATGCCAATCTCAGACTTTCTGTTACAAAACTCTACATCTTCACTCTACACTGACTGCCTTTCCCTTTCCGTGAGCAGAATCTGCAGGTGACTGTGCTAGGTAGGGTTTTTTGAAATATCAGTTTTAAGTAGACAAAAATAAGTTTAAGGAAGCCTCCAAGAAAATTAATTATACTCTTTGGCATATATGAAATCTAATAAGACTATTTTATTACTGTTGCACGCTTAGAAATCACATTCCTATTTTTACCTCCTACAGGAAATCAAATTGTTCCTGTCGATACATATTCCGAGTTGATTTGCCGTGGCATTTGCCTGAGAAGAAGCACTGTAGAGCCCCATTAGACCAGCCCTGTTGGGCTGGGCTCCAGGTGGGATAGTAAGGGGACTGTGTGCTCTGCTGTGCAGCCTCTTCCCCTGCATCCCGTTGGGCTACCTCTCTGCTACGCCTGACCATGCAAACTTGAATATATATTTACACTGCAACAGACTTCTGATCTGAGACTTAGTTTGTAAAAGCAAAAACTTTTACAAGAAAACAGAAAAATAAAATTAATACTTGCAAAGTAGAACTCCTGAATTTTCCCTGTCATTCTCTGACTATATAATATATCTACTTAAAAACAAATGCACATAATGCTTTGGATTATGGTCTATTTGGTTGTAGAACTGCCTATATAATGCTTGTCTATGAGTGATAGGAAAATGTTAAGTATCTAACTATGATGGCATGTGTATCTTGAGTTTTCAGAATTCTTTTTGAAGTGGTTTTCAATACGTGACTGACATTTGTCAAAGTCTTTTTCTCTAGTAAAATACATCATTTATCCCGCTGAGTTATTTGAGAAGTCTGTAACGTTTCTCTCTGTATATGAGCAGATAAAATCTACAAGAGTAATTAACTAGATTGAAAAGAAAAGGACAAAAGATAATGTATGCTTATGTTATATGAACTGTCACAAAGGTATTTAATGGAAAGATACTTTTACTTGTTCGCTCTAGCTAAGATTTAAGCGAGCTTATGCAAAAGGGCCACTTTTCAATCAAGCATTGTTACATGCTGTTAATCTCAAAGACAGTTTTTCAGGGCGCCTTGAGGGCAGGCGGCTGCCTGGGGCCAGGAGCAGCAGGGGTTCCCCTGGGGTCCATCAGGACAGGGCAGGGACTGGCAGCCAGAGTCTGTCCCACTGCTCCAGCCAGGGGACAGCCCCAGCACTGGTCATCGGGCACCTCCATGGGGACAGTCCGAGGCCAGTCTGGGATGATAGCCCACGAGTGGGGCTCAGGATCAGGCCTGGTAAGGGGATAGCCAGGTCTGACTCTGCAGGTCAGATATTACTTTGATATTGCTGAGACTTAGTCCTAGTTAGTTAATGCCGGTTCTTTCTGGATTTTTAAACCTGATAATCTTGTTTCTTCAAAGAACTGGTCCTGGAGTCTCTCACCTTTATATGCTGGCGACATGCATAACCAAAGCAGATAGATTTAGAGATCTTAGTTGTTGCCACTGACTCCTTGTTGAAAGATCTGTGAATTTCTTCTCCGTGATGTTTTCAGCTTTGCTTAGTGAAATAGAGTAGTGGGTTTGGGCAGAAAAGGTACCTTTTGGGGTTTGTATTTTCTTGTTCTCCTCTCTGGTTTTATCCCTTGTTTCCCCTTCTGTTCATTTCCAGACTTGTGCGTCAAAATAGCCCTGAAATTCTCCGCTTAGCTGGAAATTCACGTGAATAACTCCTTGACTCCGATGCCAGTCATTAGTTTATCCAATGTTTTACATTTTCCCCTAATTTTATAGAGAGGTACTTTATTTTCAGTGTTTTACTGTATCACGGGAAAGTACCAACTTAGCCCTTATCAACATTGTAATCATTTTCCATGCCTGAAGAAGACTGAGCCAATTGCATATATTGAAATGGATGTGTGTACGCATCTAAAAATACACTAAGGTTCTGAAATTAAAGTGATCCAGTTTTCAAAAGTGGATCATCCCTGTATATCACAGTAGTAACCTGCAGTTTCGAAAATAAGGCTGATTCTTATGAGAAACAGCAGTGGTGTATAATTCTCTTCTGACCAAATGCTGTGGTTTTTAAATGCATCAGCCTGCACGTACATATGCATTCCATGCCTTCATCAGGTCAGTATTGGATTTCTATTGCTTTGTCTGGGCTAAGACTTTCCTGCAAGCCAAAAGTTTTTCATGTGTGCTCCAGCTAATCTGTGATTCAGAAGTTCAGCAGAAATCCATCAAGCTTGCATGAATGAAGCAGTATATACCCTGACATGCTTGTAAATTAAATCACTGAAGGTGGTCCAGCTTAATTACATTATTCTTAACTGAGAGAGGTCAGCAAATGTGTTTAATAATCTACAACTTAGAGAGCACTCAATACAAATTGTTATGGAAGGGCAGGGTGGATCTCTAAGCCATCAAATTGAGAGGCAGAGGAGGAACAGATGGGAAAAGCGCAATGCATTAAAATACCTAAATGTACATTCTTTAAAAGGCTGGCTTTATAGTTCAGACTGCTAGGATTCCAGAGGGGTAAAATAAAGACTGTTTATATCCTCTGTGATCTTTGGAGTTATACAAAATAAAATCAACCCACTCCTCCCCCCAGTCCAGAGATGCTTGCTGGCTCTTAGGATCATCAGTCTCATTCTTTTCTCCTACTAGAGAGGACTTTTGCATGTCTCTGTGGCTACATCTTTTTGCAGCACTAATGCCTTTTGCAGTGACCTTAAAAATCTCATACTAAGGCTGTTAGCTTAAAAGAATGCTAACTGTAACAAACGGTTTAGGTTCAGCATATCACATCGACAAGCTCTAACAACGCCACCGAGATGTTTAAAGGAGGGGTTTGGTGTGTGGCCCTGAGTGCCTTTCCCCGAGTTCGGATCTAATAATACCGCCGCTTGTGACTCTGAGAGTCCAGATCTCAGCTGAGCTGCAATAGCTGATCGTGCATGAGATTTCTTGTCCAGAACTAAAACAAATCTGACAATTTCATTACCGCTTTTACTGTTATCATCTCTTTCTTCCTTAGGATGAAAACACAGGAGATTTACATATTTTTCTTGGCTTTTAAGCAAGTGTCCGGTCTCATGATAAATGAAACAAATTTTCTTTCCATACCTGTATATTATAGTAAGAAGAAAACATATGCAGTGCTTAGGGTTATGGATATTATTTCCAAAGATCAGCCTTTTAACACAACGCTTTTCTTAGAGGGGACGTAGCAGTCAAACCTGGAAATGTTTTTTCCTAATTGTATTTTGGTTTTGCATTAGAATAGTAAAAATAAAAGAAGGAAGGAAGGAAGGAAAAAAAACACGTGAAAAATAAAAAAAATATTGTATGGTTTGTATCCTAAACAATAATTTTTATACATAGGAAGCCAAAAAGTACATTTTTGTCTGTTCTTCTCCTTTTGTTGACATTTATCCATAAACATTACGCAAGAAGGACCAGAAAAAATCAGCATTTAAGAAATTATTATACTGTTTCTTCTGAAAATCAAGAACTGGGAGGCAATTTCCCGTTTTTAAAGAGCAGAAATAGAAAATAACAGCAGTAGATGATTATATGTAAATATAGGTGAGAAAAGGTAATGCTTAAGTAAAATAACTCCTTTTCCCTCACTTCACTTTGTTAATGATGTTCTGTGATGTTGCATACATAGCCTAACATTTCTAGTTTGGGGGCTTTTTACCATTTCCAAAAATGGCATTCTGTGAACACTTATGTTTCATTTTCTTCCATTTGTTTTGTTGGTAAAATTGATATGATGCTTTTAAAGTAGATCATTTTTTTAAAATTGATTGAGTAAATATCCAGTTGTTTGTGTTTTCTTGTTGGTTTGGGTGTTGTTTGTGAGGGGTTTTTTTAGTATGCGGCACGAATATTTTCTTGGTCAGAATCCATCAGAGAGTTGTTTCTTCCCATCTACAAAGTGTTTGACACACTATTTGTGTGTCCCAAGTTTCTCACAGTCTGTAGCAAAATGGAAATCAGAAGGAAACTCAAGTGTCTCTTTTACTAAATATGGGTTAATTCAGGTTGGAAGGGATCTCGAGAGATCTGTGGTCTGGCCTCCTGCTCACAGCAGCGGCAGCTCTGAGATCAGACCAGGCTGCTCTGGGCTTTATCCAGTCAGGTAACTAGATAACTTGGGTAACCTCCAAGGGTGAAGCCTGCTCAACCTCTCCGGGCAGCCTCTTCTCTTGCCTAACTGTCCTCCTGAGAAAAAGCTCTTCCTGCTATCCAGTGTGAACCTCTCTTTCTTCAGCTCATGTCTGCTACTGCTTGTCCTCCTGGCATGCACTGCTGTGAAGAGTCTGGCACTGCCTTCTCACCTTGTGTCTCCTCTTCCTCCCCCCCCGGCTCCACTTTATTGAACTTTCTGTATTGGGGGACCCAACATTGGACACTATTCCAGATGTTGTCTAGTGAGCGCCGGGTAGAAGAGGGTAAGCCTTTCCCTCCATTGACTGGATATGCTCCTGTAGGTACAGCTCAGGATGCTGTTGGCTTCTTTGCTTTATAGGTAATCCTCTTGCTTTTTACTATTTATTACTGTTTTAAGGACAGTCTGTGAGTCAATAGACAGATTTTTCCTAAATATAAGCACTTCTATAATAATGTTTTGTAAACACTGTCACTTTACGAAGAACTGCCACTCAGTTAATTTATATTCACTGACATTTCTTGATACTCCTGTGATGGGCAAAGCAATGGATTGACACTGTAACAAGTACAGCACCAGAAAGAAACTAATACTGGGTCCTGGTTGAAAGAATATACAGTAGATGAAAACAAATGCAAGGGAGAGAAAGACAGCACACCTGGGTATGTTGTGTTGTGAAGGTCTTAACCAGCTCTTCTAATTTGTGTAATTGTATCCCAGCATATGCATTTATTTTTCTATTGATTACTAGAAAGCTAATTTCATTTCACCTTTTCCTGGGCTGTGGTTAGAGTTAATCTGCCTGTACTTCTAGAGGACAACACAAGGAGACAGGGTTTTGTTTACCACTGTACCCTGAAAGGATGGCAAATACATATCACCTCCACAACTGTCAAGGAAAACTCTGAAAAGAAGATCATGTCAGTGCTGGTGCTGTCTTCTGATGGGAATGTTTGAGTTATTGTAGATTTCCCATTCACACATATGTTGATCACCTGTAGTCTTGCATCAGATGTAATCTCATGTCATTAGAATTTTAGTGTTAACCTTTTATCAGCATCTCTCTCTTGCTATGGGACTAACTCTTTTGCTTCTCTTGCCAGACAATCTTGCCGATATTACTGCTCTTGTTTTTATATTCATATAAATTCATATGCATATTAATGTATATAGTGTTATATAAATTCTCATATATATATATATATATATAAAACGAACAAAGCTCCTTGGCAGAAACTGTGTTGCTAGCATGCTGGAATTAATGCAATAGGTTTTGCTTGCTAATGCCTTATCTATCACTTTGTTGTCTTAGGTTTTTGGATGGGTAGGAGGAGATGACAGTAGCTTTCTAGGATGCAAAAGACATCTAGGCTGCAGGAAATATATTGTCCTAGAGAGTATTAAACTTCATTAGTCTTTTAAATGAAGGATTTAATGCTGCAGTGGTGACTGGAAGTGCTGACTTCTCATTAGTTGTACTAAAGATACAAATTAGTAAAATTTTAAAAAATAAACTAAAACCATACAGTACTATTTTAAAACAGAAAAAATAACTAAGCAGAACATCTATTTTTTCTCTTGAAATTATACGCAGCACTGGAAGAGCTGTCTTTTTGTAGAGTAGTTATTTTCTGTTATTAAAGTTTCTATATTAATGAACCAAGGCATAAACTAAATTCCATATGTTCTTATTTAGTGTTATTAGCAAGACAGTTTCAAAAGACAATTGCAAATGGTTTACAGAAGTTGGTCCCCTTAAATCAGAATCAAGCTATAAAAGGTAGTTTTGTGGAAAAGCTTGGGATAAGGTGCAAGTGTTTTGTTTCCTAACTCTTCCAGCTGCCTTAACAGCTGAGGCTTTGATGAATACTGTACTAGTGTAGTCAAAGCCTTTTTGTTTGCCGCTGTTCGGTAAATAATTGATTACTAGCTTATAATGTGGTTCTAAGAGCTGGAAGTGCCTTCCTTAACGCTGCCGTGTCACTTGTAATGGAGCTGAAGTAGGACACTGGGTGAAACAGACTGTGCTGGAATTTCCCGCTGCGCCGCGTGCATCTCAATGAGTCCCCATCAACTGCCCATTTGTTTCACTTTCTGACACAGTTATTAGTTACCTGTAGCTGCGCAGGCAGCCTAGAAAGTGATGCTGTGGTCTGATGATTTTTCTTCCGTTAGAAACGAAAGAATAGCATGGATCTTTCTTTCACTGCTTTAAGTTATTTTATTTTTTTTTTAATTGAGTCTTAACAACTGACACAGTTTATGTTGGATAACAATGGCCTTCCACTTATAATACTTTCGGACATTTCAAACAAAGAATAATTTCTATTTTGGGAGTTTAACTTCACTGCTCACTATCAGGACACAAAATAACCATTTGATGGCTTTTCTTATGATCAGCCTTATTTTTCACATGAGTACATACACCGCCAAATGTGCATCACCTATGATATCTCTTAAACATAATTGCATAGCCTTAGCTTGTCCTTTATTGGAGTCTAATGTTCACATAAATCAGGACTTTTTTAACTGAAGTATTCTTAGGTGTTCTTTTGAAGACTTGCATACCTCTTGCACCACGTCTTCAAGACAGTGAATAGAGGCTGGGTGGGAAACTACAGTACTTCAGTACTCAGCTATTTCAAATTGAAACACTTAGATCAACTTGAGGTTTAGGATTTATATTTGTATCTAGGTTGCGTAGTAATATTTTTTTACCCCCTAAAATCCGAACGAAGTTTCTAGGATTTTTTCCTCAGAATATGAAAGTCACAAAGTTCTTACTACAAGTTGACCACACTTGCATGTATGCATGCATGTATAGATACAGGTGCTTAAAAAAGAAATTAAAAACATGGATGTATGGAAAAGAGTCCTGCAAAGCCCTTTGAAACCTACGAGATAATGAAGCTCAAGTGCTTCAAATGAGAATTGCACTAAATGTTAATGTGAAAACAAAGGGAAGAAAAGCCAAAGGTGTGCAATGTTTTCAGGAACCCTATTTGAACATCTAAGCAAATCACGGGAGGGAACTGGGGAATATCATCAAAGGTTGGAAATGACACAGGGTGTGACTGATGGAGAGAGTACCATAAGGTTCAGTTTGGCTTAGGCTCATTTCATTTCCTCTAGATTCTACAATAGCTTTTTTGGCAGCTCACCTTAAAGGAAGAAAACCTTTTTATAATTTTTTATTTTACTACAGTGATAAATATTTAAATTAGTAACTTCACTTGNTTATAATTTTTTATTTTACTACAGTGATAAGTATTTAAATTAGTAACTTCACTTGGAAAGAACAAAGACTAAATATACTAAATATATAAGCTGTCTCTTCCTTTGGCAGCCCCTTTGTAGCCCCACTCCAGCCGCAGCTCTTGGTCTTGTGTTTCTTCTAACCCAAGTCCTCTACTTTTTCCCCACAACAGCTGTAAGCTTTTAGCACCTGGGGCAGAATAGGAAAGGCGCTGTCAGACTAGAATTATACCTGCTGCTTTTGCCTCTGGGGCTTTGTGGACCTTCCAAGCTGAAGCTGCCTTAGCCCAGCCTTTCTTCTCCTTCTGTCTCCCTTTCTCTCTCAATAAAGCTACATCTGCGAAGTTTTAGTTACTCTGTTTAACGCAACTGCTTTTGACACAGAATGTGGATGCCTGGGAAGAAAAAACTCCTTTTTCTAAGCAAAACCTTATTGTGGGATATAGTTTTGCATCCATTTTTAAATCCATTTTTGTTTAAACAAAAAAAAGGAAATATTAAATCATTTCTCATTCAGCAGAAGTGTCGAGCTAGGATGACAGAGAAATCTCTTTCAGCAAAAAGTAATATACTCTGATTGTTCTGATGTTAATTCATATGGAGAATTTTAGGCATTTTAAGTTTCTGGAAGCTCTTCTGCAAATAATACCAAGTAAAATATTTAATTCTTTTAGAACACTCTGCATATGCATTATTATGAGTTATAGAGTAATAAGAGAAATACTAACTCTCCAGCCCTATGCATGGCATATTACTGAGCATTCCCTGGCTGAGTCATATATTATATATGCTCTGTTTAACCTGTATTCATTTTGTACATCTGAAAATAATTTGGCACCAGTTGTGCGTTCAGAGACCCCTAATGTTCAGACAGTTAGAATAAGAAAAGGACACTTGTCTGATGTTTTATTTTAAAACACACAAAGTGTGAAAACTTTACAACACCTTTTAAAGTGAAACTGTCAAATATTCCCGAGTCTTTGATTTACACATTGCAGCGACCTTTATAAAATTTCTATATGTAATACATGGCAATTGCCATCAGAATTAAGGACAGCAGTTGCCAACATTTTCAAATGTCAGACTTCCAACTTAAATCTTCCAGATAAACATACTTTTTGTGAAATAGCTGACCAACTGGCTTCTGAAGCATTCTTGTGCTTTGTATTCCATTTGATGCCCAGAAGACATCTTTATGTTTTCTGAGCCACAACTCTGACTTAAATCAGGGTAAGAAAGTGTGTGAAACAGTTTACTAGTTAGACATGATCAAACCTGATGGGAAACTGGACTTCTTTCCTGATAATGCCAAATACTGGAACTATCATCTAGCGTGCTTTTTCACAGAATACTACTGACCTCCATTTTAACTTTGCACAGGATACAGGCTGTTTTCTGAAGACAGATATAATCTAAAAGCAGAAAATGAAAATTATAAACAAATCCATCCAACTAAATCTGAATGCAATTTAAAAGGAAAAGATATGCCAAAGTTTTTATGAAGAGTGTTGCTTAATATCTGAGAGTTAAGTATCACAGAATCACAGAACAGAATATTTCATTCATGGGGAAAAATGCACCTCTTTCTTGAATAATTCATGTCATTTTTTTCTTGAATAATTGGTATTATTTAAAGGGCTTTGGTCTGATTTGTTTTTTGGTGAGGGCTGGGGAATTGGGTTTGTACTGTGCATATGTCCGTCTTGGACTTCATGAGTTTAAAATTACCAGGCATTGAGTATTCAATAGGTACACTGTCAAAATAACAGGTTTTTTTAATCCATGCACAAACGACCTTTTTCCCGTTTAGTATGAACTGGCAAAACAGCTACACTTTCCAAACTGTCGCGTGGCATAGATCTGCTTTTAATTCTAGTTTCTAACTGATCCATTTACTTCTTTAAAGACTGCAGCAGCACACCCATTGCTTATAAGCGAGTGCGCAAGTTATTAATTTCACTGCCTTGTTCACCACTTCAAATTTCTCTGAAATATAAATAGTAAAATACTTCTGTGATAGACTATAGAGCCAAACATGAACAAACAAATCAGCATTTTTCTAATTCCCACACGGAAGGATAGTCTACCTTGAGAAAACAGGCTGAAGGTCATGGAACAGTGTCCTATGGGCAGCAGCAGTGCTGGAGGTAGAAGGAATTTCTGAAAGTGAAATTACTCTATGTAGATGTGATCAGTATTTCACCATTTTCTACGCTTCCAAAACCCATTTTCTCTTCCAACAGACCCATTTGTAAAAAAAATAAATATTTTTACCAATATGAAAATAGGAAAAAATTGTATTTTAAAAGTCCTTATGTTTCTGTATTCCATACCAGAAATAACATATATACAAACCAATGCTTTCTATGTATGCATATAAAATGCTTGGTAAACAATTTTTCTTAACAGTTATTAAGTACAGAACATAAAGAACTATCGCCGCTTCTTGATAGCTACTGAGATTCCAAAACCATATTTATTCTATATCTATTCTATATATTTAGATTACGGTTATACAATATGAAGCAATTAGTATACAAATTAGCACAGTATTGTAAAACACAGCTATAGCAGTTCTAATACTTTTAGACACAAATTCCAATTGGAAAGAACTTGCCAAAGGAAAGTTTACTGGTTACAATTTATTTTATATACCTTTGGTGTGTTAATGAGCACCTACCCACAGTACTGATACCTTGGTAATGACTCCGGATATCATGAGTATTCATACAGGTTTTGACAGGACTTACCCTCCAAGAGTTCCTTTCCTTTAAGACAACAGTGAATCTGGAAAGAGGGTGTGAAGAATCTTGGTTTGAGAAATTATCCTTCCTGAAAACCATTGCCAATGAATAACCTTCCTTATTCAGCGAGGAATTTTCTCTATAGTATTCAACGTGGAAAGCAACCAAAAAGGGAGGTTGGAATAAGAGGCCAAGTCCAATTAACACTAAGCGTCTTCCAGGGAGCATTTCCAACCCCCGGTAGAAATGGTATGCAATCCATGGATGTTGTTCTTGTTTCAGGCCTGTTATGGTAAATGTTGTTCATTCAGTGAGAATTCTCAGTGACAGTAGTGAGGGCTGATACATCCTGTCCTGAACGTTCTTGCTGATTTGCCCCCGGCTGCAAAGTGGGATGACATTTTGAAAGCACTTAGTCACTGAAGTGTCTGCTTCATTCTCAAAAGTGAGCTTCCATTGCATTGACTTGAGAAGAGAAATAGACTACTCAGAGCCAAAGGGGCTTTGAGGACTTCCGCAAATTTTACACAGGGCACTTGTGCTGTTGGTAATTTATGCGCTAGTCCAATATAGTCTCCCTCTTAGTAGAATCAAAAAGCTGGGGTCTGTCTGGCGTCCTGCCTATCACTGTGCTGCCTCAGGTCTGCCTGGCAGTATAGGTTGTTATCAAATGTGACTAAATGGAAAGATCCACAGCACAGGTGGAAATTTTGCACAGAGTTCTAATGTTACTTGCACCATATGCAGCAATACATGTGGACGTAGGAGACCATGTTACTAAATTTAAAAAAAGCCACCTTACAGTCATGTCATCTTCAAAATGTAAGTGCAGCAAAGGGAGAACATTTTCTGAAGGTGTTGCTGTTGGGTTTTGCATTTTGGACTGGAGAGCAAAGGGGTGCGCGTGGGATGGGGGATGTCAGGGCGTTTGTTCCACTCACTTTTGTTCCTCTGACCCCTCTGCAGCAATGGGGGCCAAAACTTGCTGAATTAAAAAGGGAAATGGATTTTTTACCTACTTTTTCTCCAGGAGCAGTGCGATACCATAAGGTCCAGTGTAAAACACCACAGACAGTAATGACAGTTTGACTTCTGTGGCTGGAAACTGTAGATTACTTATCATGAACAAGGACACTTGAATCATCGCAAATGCCAGGCTAAAATTTAAACTAAATATTTCTCAGACCATCTAGGACACTAGTGAATACTATGTGCTTGTTATAGCAGCGCAGTTAATGAACACAGTGATCAGTCTTTATTTTTGTCTTAGACAACAGTCTTCATTGTTAGTGTAATTCTTATAATTTGTATTCTACACAGAGTCGGGAATGTAAATGGCCTTAAATCTGAGCAGCATTTAGTACCTAATCCTGGTTGTTCTACCCAGCCCTGGCCTTTTAAACTCAACAGTTTTGTGGGGGGAAATCTAGCTGAGGCATTAGATAACCTTTCACAGATAAAGTTTCTTCTTTAATTAAACAGTATCCCTGAAAGTACAAATCACTTTCTAAGAGCTGAGAGACTGCTGTAGATACACTGGAAAATAGATTGGGTAACTCCCATCTTCCCAGTAGTATGTGTAGCTGCCTTTTATACATCTTCCACTCAATTTCCCGATAAGCCCAGAAAATGCATATTCAGTGCAGCAATTTATCCTCAACGCTTCAGTGGAGAACTGTCTTAATTTGCCAATTAACACTTCACCACCCTCCAGCAGGGCCATCAGTTTCTTTATGACTGTTAAAGCAGCAGCGGGATCGTGCTTGCTCACTTCACAACGTGGTACTGCCAAGGGGGTTACGTAAAGGTGAAAGTCGTTTCCATTACAAAGTTCTCACTTACAGAATATAAGATTTGAAATAGCTTCTTATTGTCTGCAGTCCTCATGCTGGCAACAGCTATATGGACCGAAGTTTCTCTGAACAACTTCTTTGGTTTTTAAACAAATGAAACAAAAGAGATTAATGTATGTATAGCAGCCTTTCAGTACGCAAAGGGGGCCTACAGGAAAGCTGGGGAGGGACTCTTTGTCAGGGAGTGTAGCGATAGGACGAGGGTAACAGTGTTAAACTGAAAGAGGGCAGATTTAGATTAGATATTAGGAAAAAATTCTTTCCTGTGAGGCTGGTGAGACACTGGCCCAGGTTGCCCTGAGAAGCAGGAGGTGTTCAAGGCCAGGTTGGACGGGGCTTTGAGCAGCCTGGTCTAGTGGGAGACATCCCTGCCCAGGGCAGGGGGGTTGGAACTAGATGAGCTTTAAGGTCCCTTCCAACCTAAACCATTCTCTGATTCTAATATCTTGAGAACAGAAGATGTAGTATGGCTCCTAAAGTAGCAGGAACCAGAACTGGAGAGAAGGGGGAATGGGAAAACTACCGATTATACTGAAATTTTTTGTTTTGTTATCAGACCATTAATGACTCTCCTGCATGCTGAACCAGTATCAAGTGGGATAGTTAGAGCTTTTTTTTCTGTTTACAGTGTTTTGCATCCTGGCCACAGAAAGCAGAGTCTAGTGTTCAGTCAGTCTGTAGCTGTATTTCCTCAAACAGCGCTGTAACCTTCCATGCTCTACAAGGCTGCTGTATCTTCCAAATAATGAATTTGTAAATAATAAAGGTTTAACCATGTGCATACCTCTTTAAAGCAATTGCATGCTAATTCTTAGTAACTTTTCATAATCATATTAAATGGCCTACTTTAACAGTCTAACCTTGAGAACAGTGGGAAGGCAATAACCATATTATGTCTCTTTCAGCTTTAAAGGTGATAATTTGCTTCAGATCATGCACTGGGTGGTTTGTTTCAATCAATTCTGTCTCATAAAATGTGTCTGTAAGATACCAGGGCTTAAGTGTGATATTTATTAACGTTGTCTTTTTAAAAGAAATGTAATTGTTCCATTTTGTCTCCACACTTTTTTTTTTAAGATAAGAAATTATATAAACTTGTTCTGCAATAAGTCCTGCCAATCACCATGCATTGAATTTTTGTTCTACAAAAAAGTTATAATTTTCATGATTTTAGGTTTTACTGAGGGTAGATTTAATTTTTCATCTGATTTTCTTAGTATCTCCTTTTGTTTTCCAGCAGTAAAATTGAATGTGGGAAATGCTGCCTGTGAGGTCCTAATAAACTAATTGCTTCAGTCTTGCTGATTGCACTCCAGCTGATCTGCAGAAGGAATAGCCATCAGACTGTTTTCTTCATCTTCTCTGCACAGGTATGAATTTATAATTTGTTCTGAGGTATTTGTTAGTCTGATTTCCTGGCACTAGAAGCGCTGTTCATATGTTCAGGTACTGGGAAACTTAAATGATAGAAAAGGAGTCTTGGCATAAGTGTTTGGGACCAATTTATAACAGTTCCTTGATGTCACGCAGCAGCTCAACCTGTAACAGAAATAAATGGCTAAAGCAGAAGCTCGATCAAAGTTACGGGGATAGCTTACAATTAAAAAGAAAGCTGATAATATTTTAAGCTAATATTATAAAATGTCATCTACAGCTCAAAGAACCCCTTTAAAGTCAACAAAAGCTTTGCTATCGATTGATGTGAATCAGGCACATAGAGAAAATCCTGCAGGTTGGGGAAGGATCACAGCTGTTAGGGTTCCCTTAGAGTTAAATCTGCATCATTGGCATGTTTGTCTGAAAGGAACTTCATTTCCTTATGAGGTCTGAGGGAGTGCTCATGCCACGCTACCTTACAGAGAACCTGGAGTCAGAAGAGGTCCAGGCTGATCCTGTAGTTGGTAGATCTATGTGTACCTAAACTGACAAACCAAAACCATCGGTGGAGACAGGGCAGAGTCAATGTGAAGTCTACTGCTTTCTCAAACAAAGCTAAAATGCTTACAGGGAGACTGTGATAATGGTTGGCAGTTTGTTTGCTCCTGGAGAGAGCCATGCGACCCAAGCACTTCTTATTTTAATTTTGCCCAGAGGCATTCATAAAAGGAGAAATGGGAGTTTTCGCTGTAAGAAACAAACAAATTGTTGCTACTAATACACCAAGTGGTCACATTCATTGAAAAGGAAGCTTTTGCCATTAAAATATTATGGATAACTGATGTATTACATAAACATGAGAAGCCACTTTATTACTTTTTGCACTGCAGATTTCTTCTTGATCTTATCCATGATGGGCAAAAAGTGTAAACAGATGGAAAGACCTCTGCTAGTTCTGTTAGACTATGAGGTTGGATTAGAGCCAATTGCTAGAAGTTTTTTGCAAAGCATAGTGCTCTTCATTGCAATCAGACTTCAGCTAAAATACATTTCTGAGATAAATGCAAATCTGGCATTGTCTTCTGTATCTGAGTATTCATGCGTACAGCTGTTCAATTGCCAAATAATTTTAATTTTTGAAAACTAGTTCATTTACTGAAAATGTGTTTACAGGGATCAGTTGGAACTTCCATGCAGTGGAATAAAAATCCTCTTTAAAAATGAACAGTACTTCTGTATTACTATTTCCTCTCTCCAGTTTTGGGACACATATAAACTTTCAATGGTTTCAATGGGGCCAATGGTTTACTTTAAGCGACTAGAATATATGTTATTAACTGATAATGTGATAAATTAACTGGTCATCAACTATTTACCATAGGAGAATGTAGTTTTATTCTTTACTAATTGTTGATGTTCAGCGAGTTCTTAGATGTTTTTACAATGCTTATTCTTAATATGGAACTTTGAATCATATGCTGCTTTTTGTTGCAGTGTTTTAACACATGCTAATTTGACTGGAAATGAGTAAATTTTGTAGGTCTTATTTTGGTTAAAAACCAAAACAGTCAAAAGTTATGGTATGTTTTTGATCAGCTGAGCTACTTTGCAAGACAGCAGGTTTGCGGCAGGCTGAGGTCTCACATATAGACAGGTATTGCAGACATCTGCCATTCAGTAACTTTGTACCCAAATCCTCTTGATTTGTTAAGGAGACTGAGGTTGCTAGAGCTCTTTTCCTCATAGAAAGATGCTTTTCCAATTTTCAAGCTTTTCCCTGCTCAGTCAGCAATCTTTGGGTAGGGTTTTTTTCCCCTCTCTTGTTTTCTGTCTGATCACTCTGACCTGTGTGATTTGTCTTTCATGCCCAGATCCCATGCTTCCTTCTGATTTGGCTCTGCTTTGCCTTTGTTCCATCTTCATTAATTAACCTACTTTCTTCTCCTCCCCAACTTTATGGGAGATCCTGTTATTATAATTCATTATTGTGGCACTTGCATAAGAAATACTTAAGCAAGATAGTATTTGTTAGAAGATTTTGAAGAGCTGTGTTTTTATACCAAAAACACCAGGACTTCAAGATGCACTGAAATAAGTAAATACTAAAAGCAAATTAGATCCTTGCTGGAGTTTTCTGTTGCACGTGAGAATGATACCTGATCACACATTGATTACAATTTTGGTGATTGGCATAGTTTGGTCATTATTTGCAAGTGCCAAGTAAGTTTATTGTAATACTAAGTAAATATACTAAATAAAAATAGCAAGTACCGGGACCAATAATTTTAATTGAAACTAGTGGTAACTATATTATTAAACTTTCATGTAGCCATAGAGGTGGACCAACACTTGCTTGTGTCAAGCATTGTACACTATGTACAAGCTATTAGAAATTACGAAACATTGTGCTTTTAATTTGTCTCACTAAAATCCTAGCACTATGGAGAAATTACTTCATTTGAAAGCTGTGTTTTTACCCAGCTTCTACAAAGTGGTAATTGGCCTGTTGCAGTTCTGTTTCAAGGCTCTTCTGTGATGTCTTGTTTTATCTTTTTTCTTGTTCCTTTCATTTACTTTAACTGTCTCGCTCACTTTTAAACTATTCCTGTTGTCTGAAGTTAAACTTTGACAGATTTTATTTGCGTTTTCCTTTCCTCATGAAGGGATGTTGAGTAAGTATTTTATCATTACTATTAAACAGTGGCTCTTTTGTAGTCACATCTTGAAACATATCTTCTAGATGTGACTTATTAAAGAGATCCTTCTCTTTTGGACTAGTGGCAGCTTTTATTTACAATCCAACATCATTTGTCTTGTGTTATAACAGCATTCTGCATATAATCACTTCCATAACAAGGAACACCACATGAATATTTTTATTTAAAACCTGGCACTCATTTTAGTTCATACTATATTATCGTTTGTATAAGGGCAGTTGTGCATATCTATTATGTCTTTTGTATGTGACTCTTTTTTTTCTCCTTTTATTTTTCAAAATGTATTTAAGGACTTCACCTTTAATAGCTGTGTAATCCCACAGAGCTTGTTCCTCCATACCCCCAAGTTTCTAAATGCCAGTCAGGCACATTCCCTATTGTTTTAAGTGGAGCCCACTGCTCGGCGGGCTCATTTGTATGCCAAAATATTTCCCTGTTCTCAAGAAAAGACGATCCTTCCTCTGTACACTGTTACTCAACCATTCATAAAGGCTCTTTCTCTCTGTCTCTGGATTTCAGTGCAGCACGGGGACCACTGCTATGTTGCTCATTCATATTCAAAATTCTTAAAATGCCACTCTGCAGTTCATGAAAGGAGGTGTCCTAGATTTCTCCTTCATTGCCTCCTTGAACATTTCTGTCAAGTCCTCATGCCGCTTTTTCACTGATGGGAGAGCTCTTTCCCTTTAGCCTTTCATAGAGAAGAAACTTACTGGAAACTCACTCCCATGTTTCTCTCCAAGTAGCTGTGGAGGGCCACTAAAAATTATGAGGAGGGCTGAAGCAGACAGGAGATGAGGAGAGGCAGAGTGCCGGGATTGTTCAGCTTCATGAAGAGAAGACTGGGGGCAGATCTTATTCATAAAACATTCCATACAGCACATCCTAAAAGATACATGGTAACAGAATGTGGTGGGATTACCAAAATACCAAAATACTGTCCATGCATCCCTGTTCCTTTTCCTGTAGAATCATACAGATGTGTTTTTATCTCCATCACAAATGATGGCGAGATCTAAATACTTNCATCACAAATGATGGAGAGATCTAAATACTTCTTACTCACAGATGTTTCTAAAGATTCCTTCAATTCCCCTGTTCGAGAAGAGAGAGCAGAGGGGAGTTACTGATAATGCTCTAAAGAAACCCTGATAGAGCTGAAGGTCTTAAGAATTTAAGGACCCTGAGACTAGTGGGAAGGTCTGGAACAAGGAAGATCTTAACGTAGGGAGATGCAAAGTCCTGCACTTGGGCAGAAATAACCCCATTGCACCAGTACATGCTGGAGGCTGACCAGCTGGAACTCAGCTGTGCAGAAAAAGACCTGGGGTCCTGATGGACATCAAGCTGACCGTGAGCCAGCAATGCAGCCTTGCAGCAAAGAGGGCTGCATTCGGGCAGAGCAAGGAAGGACATGATCCTCCCCCTCTATTCAGCACTGCTGAGACTCATCTGGAGTGCTGGGTCCAGCTCTCGGCTCCCCAGCACAAGGCAGACGTGGACATATGGGAGCAAGTCCAGCAAAAGGCCATGAAGATAATTCAGGGATTGGAGCATCTGTCATGTGAGGAGAGGCTGAGAGGGCTGGGATGGGATCCATGTGTATATATACCTGTGGGTCAATAAAGAAGACGGAGTCTGGCTCTTCTCAGTGGTGCCCAGTGACAGGACAATAGGCAATGGGCACAAACTGTAATAGACGAAATTATATTTAAACATAAGCAATTTCTTTTTTTTCATGTGAGGGTGGTCAAACACTGGAATATATTGCTCAGAGAAACTGTGGAGTCCTCCATCTGTGCAGATATTCAAAACACATCTGGACATGGCCCTGAGCCACCAGCTGTAGGTGGCTCTGAGCAGGGTTTGGGACCAGATGATTTCCAGAAGTGCCTTCCAACCTCAACGATTTGGGGATTCCTGAATGATTCTTCTATGATTTAAGAAAAGAGATTGCTTTGGAGCAGGACAGTGACCACTGGCAAAAAGACAGGCCGTGCGTCCTGACCTGTGCTTTGTCCTGCATTTCTGGCAGATCACTGTGGTTTCAGTGTCATTCACTACGCTCAGAGAATAAACTACACATCACTGGCGGTGACCATATTCACAGGGGTTCTATTTTATGTGTATTGCTGTTGATGGTTTCTCACAGGAAAAGGCAGGTTTTCTGTAATCTTTGGAGAGGGCTTCCTTCACTAAGGCTTCTGCACCAAAGCCCTTCCACATCACTTGAAAACAAGCCAGAAATCAGTTTGTTTATCTGCCTCCACTCCTTCCTCTTCTGCATGACAAGTCGAAGATAACTCTGCCGTCATTCAGTAGCTTTGCTCGCGGAGCTCACTGTGCTGGGGAATGGTCACAGAATTTTCTCCTCCGAAACAGACCCCTGGCTTAGCAGCTTTAGCAGCACCGCAAGGAAAATCATTCTTCCTGGAAGATTTTTGTTTGTATTTATTTGAGGCTGCTAAGCCAGACGCTGTATTCCTGCAATGGTGAGAAAGCTTAGGAATTCAAATGTACCTCTTCTCCTATCAGTGGCACTGCTGAAAGAAAAATCACTCAAATGGACAGCAAGGCATAAGCTATAGACATGCAGCTGAGCACAAGAAGAGAGTAGGAAGAATATGAATAAGCAACAGATCTTGCTGGCACCATCCATTACTTAATGTTTCTCTGATGATCTGCTAACATGAATAAGCCTTCTGTTAAAAGTTCCTTCAGCATAGAGAAATGGAAGGTTCAATATCAGAAAATACCTTGAATTATTTTGTGATATTTCTTCCAAACCTGCCTTTAGACCATTTTTTAATTCTTCTATTAGACAGATTTTCCTGTTCTGAATGACTCGAAGACAGTGAGAAAGGGAGGGAGGCATGACGATTTTCTTGAAGTCAGAAAGCTAGCTATGGGAATGAAAAGGGGATGGGTAGAGGAGGGGTGGTGGCAGTGAGGTGTGTCACTTCTTCCATGTAGAAAAAGGTGTGCATTCACTTATCCTCCCATTTCCCTGGCAGGTCAATATTAGCTAAAAAAAATAGCAGTGTTGTGTTGATACTTACATGATAATCCCTGAATTCAAACGTAAACCAGACTGCACTTTACATAGATACCCTTATCTTTGTTTAGCTGTTTTTCTTTACTATTTGTATATGTGCTTATTTCTTCTGCTGAAACAATCAGCACTAAACTACTGACTATGATACTTTACATTATGCTTGAATAATTAAAAAAAGATATCTTGAAAATCTTTCCATGGTAATTCAAAACACAGTTTAGATTTAGAGGCTCAAAGTTGATGTGCTTGCTTTGGTTATGGTCTGGAGTATTTAAAAGTGTTGGCTTCCTTTGTCATTAGGGAGGGGTTTTGGCTACACTGATATTTTTATATTTACTCTGCTAATTGCTCTTGTTTTTTCTGTGCCTCATATTACATTTAAGAAGCCAGTAGTGTCTTTGTCTCATTGTTCACTGAATTAAAAATGTATTCACATCATCTTCTTTTTGCTGAATAAGCTTGATCTCTTCCAGAAATAAAGTTTCTTTTAAAAACATGAAAAACTTAAGTTTATAAGAATCAATAAAAAGTACAGGAACTTGGCTGCTGTTTTCCTTCAGCAGGTTTTTGAAACTAAATTCTAGCACAACTTAGCAATGGGATAAGGGAAGACATTGCTTTGTTTATTGGGAAAAGCTCATGCTTTATCTTTTTTGTTTGCTTTTTACAGTTATGAATGACAGAAATTAATTTTAATGTAAGCTGAAAATTCATTATATAGCCCCCTAATTACAGGAACACAAGTGTTTTAGAGCTGCTGCATATTGTAAGACTTCTGATAAAAATAACTGGATTGTTAATGCTGCACAGTAACATCACTCACTAGGTGGGAAAATATAAGTACTCATATTTTTGCCTTGCTGAATTCTCTGTAGCGTACTGGCATATATTGCATGTGATACACAAAATTATTTTTGGTTGGAATAAAATGTACCCCACAAAGTTCGTATTGGTTGCATTCCTTATCTGGCCTACAACATCTTCTAATATTGAGCAAATTGATCTAATATCAACAATTCAATCAACATAATCAACCAGTCACGATACAAATCTGTCACTGTATTTTGTTTCCCTTAAGATTATTCATTGAAGAAACAAACCGCTTTTCCTTAATTTATGTTAATACACACCAACATATTTTTGCTGCTTTGATCTCTACTGAAGATTTCTAAGAAAATTTAGATTTTAGGAGTGCCAGCGTCTTAATTATCTTTTGTAAAATTTTCAGTTAGCTAGAGATGTCTTGTTAAAGCTAACATTTTTCCAGTGGTTTAAACGAGAAGATTACAGCCTTTAATAATGACAGTATAGTTCATTTTTGTAACTCTTACACCTATTTTTGTCTTCCTTCATCTGTGATGTTAACTAAGGGTAACTCAAAAAAGATAACCAGTATTTTTATTCAGAAAGTAGTTTTCAACTATACAAAGGCATAATTTGGCTTCTTTTCTCCCTCTCTCCCCTTTCTTGTTGTCATATTTGGTGGGTTTTTTTAAATAGTGATTTTGATACACAATCAGGTAGATAAAACGTGAGTAATTTTTTCTCCCAAAAAGTTCCTTCCAACTGATTGATTATCAAGTACAACCTGAACATCACCCCATTGAGTTAGAACAAGGGTGCATCTTGTCCACAAGCAGATGCACAGAGCAGAAAAGGGCAGGTATGTACGGTACTTCCTTGCATATCTTTGCATTTCCATCTATTTTCAGACAGAAGATTTCCTGAGCTAGATGTGGTTTCTGTCTACTTAGTAGCCCATAATTTTTCCAAGTACTCGATAAGTCTCCCCTTTGGCAACAAGTAGTGCAGATGTGCTACCCATTGTGTGAGAGCTCTCTCTGCTTCCAAAAGAGCTGAAAACTCAGAGAAGTGTCAAAAAACAGCTGCAAATTACTGGATGCCTGGAAGGCTGGCCTTAGAGTAGCCTTTTTCTATTTGAATGAATATGCTGATTCAACAGACCTGCATGTCGCATGGTAGTAAGAGTACATTAAAACCTGTGAAGAAAACCAGGCAGCTAAATTTTCTGTCATGTATCCGGATGCCGAGACAATCAGTGGTTAGGTGCTGGGGCTGCCCTTCTCCCCTTAGGAATTGTCCTGTTTTCAGGCTTCTAATTCATAATTTTCTGTAGAAATATTTCTTTCCTGACTTCAAATTTCAAATGTTAATACACCTCTACAGCCATCCCTTCCCACTCTCTTCCCCCATGCCTGGCATGGAAATCCTGGTCATTGTGTTGTTTTCATTAGTTTCCCAGAAAAAGGAGGTGACATTTTTAGGAGAATGGTATATATATATATGCCTGAACTGCCGTTAAAAACATAGTTGTTCTTTGTTGATAGACACAGGAGAAAAACATTTTCAACAGACTGTAAATTAGAAAGTTTTCATTATGAAATTAGAAACTATGCAGATAGTATATATATAGATATATATACAGATAAATATGTATATATACACAGATATACTTCAAACTTCAGGCTACAAAGGTGGAAGTAACATTGAGCTAAAAAGTCAAAGGGTTAAGTCTTTCTCTGAAAATCTCTGTGTATTTTCAGGCAGATTGAAAGAGACATTTCCATAACTGTAATTTATGCAATTCTGAATCAGAATTTAGATTAAAACTTTGAAGTGTCTGCTACAAAGAGCTGTGATGTTAAAAACTCCAGTTATTACTCTGGGCTTTTACACATCAGACAAGAGTTTTGATTGTAATGGGATTTTCCTTCTTTAAGATAGAAGAAAAAAGTGAGTTGTAAAGATTTATGTACTATGTCACAGTATTCTTAGAGATTGCTGGTTTTGTAAGATTGGTTCTTTTATGAAAGCATTTTTCTTCCACTCTCCATCAAAGTTACATCTCTGGCTCTGGAAGTAAGGTTTTTCCTGCTAGTGTGGTTGTTGTCTTTTTTTTTTTTTTTTTTTTTTTAAAATGTCACTCACACTTTCAGAGTGTTATTCGTTTGACTGTTACCTAGCTTTATGATGCTGTCAAAATCATGAAGAATATTACTAAAGAATGAGAGGAATGGAGAGGAAAAAGGAATGAATTTATAACAGTGAGAACTGCCCAAAATAAAACATTTTACTTCTTTTGTTCATGAAAGTAATATTCTTATTTTACAGCAATTCTCTTAGAAACAAGAAAATGTATTTGGTTGAGCCACATTGCTACAAGCTTGTACAATAGAGATTTTTCTGAAATATAATCTTGGGATTAAAATGAAAATACATTACCATCTCCTTGATACTTCCCTGAAGCGAGGGCTTCAGGCAATTGCTGAGACGGATACAGCTGTGGGAGTTCCTGCCACAGGCAGGTAGACAACCCTCCGCTATTCTTTCAATAATCCAAATAAGACAAAGCCTAATTACAACCTATAATAATGCTGCCTTAAAATTACTGGGGATCTGTTTTTACATTTCTTTCAAACCTGATGTTCCATGGTAGATTGAGACAGCCAGCGAACCAAAAAAAAGGTGTTCCTGAGCCATTTTTGCAGCTCCACAGTCGAGTGACAAAGAAGATGTGGCAGCAGCTGGTGAGAGCCACCTCCTCTATGTGTCCCAGGAAGGGCAGCTCCATACTACATGTGGTCCTTGATCATCTGAAGTTAGACTAGTCTGGCTCTGCAAAAACAAAAAAGCAGATTCTTGATCCAAAGTCTTTTATTAGGTCTAAGTTGAGCTTTCAGGTAAGGCTCTGAAACCAATTTAAATTGCAGCTGCTCTTAACGACATATAAAGCTCAGCCTAAATGGCAACCTATTTCACTACACTTTAACGGTATGAATTCTACAGCAGAGAGCTTATCAACTCTTGGTGACATTTATTATGAACCCAGTTTGTGTGTGCAGCTACTTGTGGGTGAAGACAGAAACTAACAGCCTTTAATTACCTGGCACTGCTTTGAATATGAGAACTCTGAGAGAGATGCTATTTAACAGTATTCATTGTATTATTTTTCTTATACTGAGCCCTTTCTACAAACAATATTCATTACAGTACTTTTTAATTTGCAGCGCAAGATGCTGTAAGCCACTCTGTTATTTATTAGTTAATCACAAAATGCATATATATGCAATGAAATATTAATGTACAATTCCATATTAAAATATTTCATTTGAATGTACAACAAACTTCCTCACAAGGAAATTTAGGAATGTTTAATAGTTTCACAGTTCTAATTCTAAAGTTATTATAAATGTTTTTTACAATGTAGAACTTGCTGGTCTTTGACGATATAATGATGCTCAAAAGTTCATTTTGGAAATGATCATATAATGATGCTCAAAAGTTCATTTTGGAAAACAGAACAATGATGTAAAAATGATATGTAGATAGCTGTATCAAGCCTTGTTCACTGTTAGGACACAGGAAAAATAGTCATGTTATCATCTGAATTTTTTTAAAGTTGTTTAAGAATTGTTTAAGAAGGCCAAGTGTTAAACGATATGGAATGGTATATTCTGAATATCATGGCAGAATCCTCATTTGAAATATACAGCACTTAAGGAATGATATGTTTAACATGACATGAATTGCCAGAAGCTTTATTTTTATTGCATTAGAAGATATCCAAATGTGAAAATGAAGCAGCTTTAGACTTGTGCAGTGGTATTTGCTGTTAGAGAACTGGAAATTAAGCAGAAAAAATTTTAGTTCCACATTTTTAACCAAAGATTCAGTACTGACCTGCTTCAACTCTGAAACATGTTTCTAGGTAGTGTTATCCCTTAAATGTATATACTAGAAGAACTAAGAGCTAGAAAAATTACTTTTTTGAGCATCTAAAAAATTATTTACATTATAAAATTTTATCTCTTCTATTTGATATACGGTAGGTCTTATAATGACCTTCTAAAGACAGGTGTCCTCTCTTTTCAGCTATGCAATCTAGTTAACAAGGAATTGAGACGCAACTCGGTGATACGCAAGATTTCAGGCCTCTAACTGCTTGAGTATTATACCTTTAGTATGCAAATACATCTCCTAGGGAAGTTCTGATTAAAGGCAAATTAAATAAATGTATGTGTCATTTAAAGTCAATGATATGTATAAAACTGTAAAATTATATGGTAATTAGTATGCTGTGTCTGTCTATCAGGAATGATATTTCTTATTGAAATTATAAATTGATGAAAGAGTAGATTCTTCTGTAAGAATGAACGAGACGACCCTTCCTGCCACATCAATAACCTGGAAAATCTCTGGCCATTTTCAAACACATTTGGGGCTTTTTTTTCAGCTATTTCTACTCTTGAAAAGCATCCTGTGTATGGCTCTGCTAGAAGGGTTGTTACCTGAATCAGACAGCAGAGTTTCCACCAGGAGGCAAGTTTCAAACTGTCACTTTCTCCTCCCATCCTTGCCTTTCATTCTTCCCGCAAAACTTTCCCTTCATTTTTCTTGTTATTTTTATCCTCCAGACAAAAGCATTTCTCCCCTTATCAATGGAGTAGGCAAAGGAGGATTTTTGTGTGTTCAATAAAAGGACTGCAACTCAGCCATTCATTTCTGGAAATTGGTATGCAACTCTGACATAATCTAAAAAGGTCCAACTGGATAATCAGAATGTAGCTTTGAAAAAGAGCTTATCTTAACAGCCAGACTGTGCTCTCAATTATATACTCTGCATAATATAAAGGTGGCCCAACACTGGAATTGTTTGTTTAGCTCTTGTCTACTTCCTCCTTTCACTTTTTTTGTATAGTATTTGCTGCTTTTAAAACCTTCTGTTGGGTGAGAATATTGTAGGTTGAGATGTTTCCATTTGTTACTGGATGAGGTTAGCAGAGTGTGAAAGAAAAAAATTAGTTTCTGGAATAAGAGTTTTAGAAAACTATTTCTAATCTCTTCGAATTGCTGATTACTGTTTTTATGTGGCAGGTGGGGAAGGGTTAGCTCTAGAGAGGGCAGGGAAGAGTAACAAAGAAAGGAGCTTTGTGAAACAGCTGAAACAGCTGAAAAAGGCTTTCATGAGACAAAACGCTGTAAGGATTGTTTGTCTTTCTAAGTGCTTCTTTAAAAATGTCTATATTTATTTGGCACTTTTTTCCAATATGCAAACATACACATTGGACACATTTAGGACCATTTCTATGTGTGTCAGATGCATGTGGTTACTCCTAATCACAGTAATCCCAGTCTAAAATACAAATGAACTGAATGCCAACGTCATTTCACATTCCCAGCCTCAAAAGTACTGTAATCTAATTTGTTTCTTGCTGAATACTGCTTCAGCCCTGGTCCATATACACTATGTGCCTGTTCAGTTGGGTGTCTGATGGAAGGGATGTATATTTTAGCTGGGTGGCGTTTAAATACCTCTCACTAGTCCATTCAATTTTCAAATGAATGCTGTTTTGCTAATTTAAAGGAATTGGCTTAAACCAAGAATTTTTTAAAAGGAAATCGTGATGAAAATTTACATTGTAAGCTCATTGAGGCAATAATTTTCTTTGTTCTGTGCCATACCCATAGTGTGACTCTGGGCTCAGCACACATTAATGTTTTCTAACAATTTAATTTAAAGAGGTACAATCTTTCTATAAACAAGGTCTAATCTGCACAGGGAATACTAACATTCATATACATTTGTCGTGGTTTATACCTAGTATTATGTTTACCTAAAAAAATTTCACCTATATCTGTAACTCCTCCCAACAATGTCTGTATCTGGTTGCCTACAATGTTCCTTTGACTGCAGTGGTGGTGTGGTACTGGATCTTAGCTCAAACTGGTACCTCTTACAGAGACAAAGGAAAATGCTTCTAATATGACAAATGATAAAAAGTAGATAAAGAAACTGCAGCTTCATCCTTCATAGTATGTCAGTGGTATTCATATAATTATCCTGCTTGGGCTCTGGGTACCAAAGCCAGCCCAAATAAAGAAAATTCATTGAGATATTACTGGAAAAAGATTAGTGGTAAAAGGGAGCAGAACTACATGCTTCAGGACCTGCTCGATTACTGTCTTTGTAGCCTGGCTAAAAGAATAATACATCACTCTCTATTTGTTGTTTTGTTTTATTTCTTTCAGTTTGTTTTTTTTTAATTTACTCCTAAAATATGTGCAAAAATACAGACGGAAGTTCCAGAAGTATTTTCTAGTTTAATCACTACTATCAATTCATTCCAAACCTTTGCAACTGTAGGACTCCTTAATTTCTCAATTCAAATAGGGCTAACATATGTTTTTAACGTGCTGCAAAAAGCTGTAGCAATTACACGCTGCTTTCACTTTTTCCGATGGCATTGATTTAAACATCAACTTCAAGGGGTTTTTATTTTATTTTATCAAATATTGGCTCTTATATATAAAATGCCAGATTGACTACGTGCATCTTGAAATTGTTTAAATTCTTTAACAAAAGACGTTGAAAATTGAGATTCATCTCTGATGAAGTAGACCATAACTATTTCCATGCGTAAGGATGGTAGAGAGCTAGATGAAGTGAATAGTTTAGAGCTTTGAAAAAGCTATGACAAGTGAAGAACGTAGGACATATGTGAAGAACATATGACAAGTGTCATGTTTTCTCTGTTTGTTAACAACTTTTCTTGAGAATGATCTAGTGGGAACAATAGTTTCCTACTGTTTCTCAATCCTGGTTTATGCTGCATTGTAGAATGCAGGTTTGTTTTCATAGAAGTGGCATCAACTCTGCATATCACACACAAACAAGGGGAAAACTTCATGCTATGAAGATTGATAGGAATCAATACTACAGGCATATTTTCAAGAGTATAGCATCCTACACATTAACATCAAAGAGCTACGGACTGCACATGATACCTACGTGCTTCATACTCACATTTTATATCAGACAATCTAAAATGTTTAGCTGTTCGGGATCTATCTGATTATTCTATATTAATTTCTCTCCTAATTCTGTTTGTGTTGATGAGCAAATTGCTGAGCACAAAGTAAACCTTAACAATTCTGTATGTCTCTGAAACTGACTTTTTTTTCTAGATGCTCTTTTAAAACTTCATTTAAAAGGTAAAACTTTTCATCATATTTTCTCAAGACTTTTAACTGTATCTCTTAATTCTTGGTTAACCTAAACAGAAAGCAGGTGAAATTCTCCCTCGTATCAGCATTCCCACATTACTGAGCACTGCTGTGATTCTGTGAGGAAAAGCCTCCTGTGAAAAAAATGGGGGAGTAGACATTAAGTGCTACTGGTATATTCTTCCCCTTTCCTGCTCAAACAGCTCCGCACCCAGGATATGGCTCCTACAATGGGATGAATTCTGGCTATATCTGCTACACAGCAAAGGGGAACCAGGTCAGATCCCCTCAGGAAGCAATTATTTGGGTGAGCAGATGAGAGAGAATAATCAAGCTTATAAAGAAACACTTACTTAGAAAGAGGTTGGGCTTGGAAGAAAGCAAAGACAAATAATTGGAGCAAGACAGTGGAATTCTCGAATAGTAAATAGCAATATAATCTCTAAATGGAGATGTCAGGGGACTCAACATGGCTGGTATAAAAGTTATCTGCCCAATATTTGTAATTTTAAAAGTATTTAAGATAGCTATACAGACTTAATATGCTGGATATCAGGTGAAAGATGGTGTGTTGTGCTTCAGGCGATACAACTAATTTAGTTATAATTAATGACCCTTTGATTAAAATGGGCCAAAAGAAGAGTAGCAAATTTCCTAGTAGTAATTACTATAGTCTATAAACGTTTTTTCTTGCTTTTTTAAAAACTAGTGAATGTGATCCTGAGGAGCATTATCAAAAGATCTGTAGTCTAAATCAGACTACTTTGCTATATTTAAAATTAAATTAAGTGTACCAAAACCTGAAAAATGTCTTGCTTTTTAATTTTCAGATAATATCTGAGGAACTGCAAGAACTAATAATTAAGGAAATGCAGTGGCCCACTGACACGTTACTCGTTGTTAATACAGATAAGCTTTATTGGGTCAGAGACTTCTTCCAGACCTATTTACCAAACTGAAAATGGTGCTCTAGTATTTGATTAAAGATTACTGCCACATCTGTGAAAGAAATAGCGCTTTTCGTACTGGCTGCCCTTTCATTTTTGTAATTCCAAACAACAATCTGCACCCACTCTATTAGAAATCTGACCCATAATTCCTTGGAGAAAGCAATGGTAAAAGTTGAAGTGCGTACAGATCTTTTAGCCATATCACATCGAGAAATAAAATTTCAAGAATCAAGATTTCCTAGACAGTGACAAAGTGGAAACAGCTGAAAGTTGTAGAGTTGCAATATGTCAATGAGTATGCAAGCAAAAAATGACAAGTGCTACAAAATTTAGCGTGCCAATTTACCAGATGAAATTTTCTCCCCAGTAATGGCAGTATAAAGTCTTAACACCATAGCCACACACCTTGCAATTACGAGATGTTGCTCTTAGGTATGTATTAGTATTGCCTTTATGTAAAAAATACTATAACAAATGCCGAGGCATTGGAATGTGATGGACTTCAAAAGTTACTGCAATTCATTCATATTAATAATGTGAACATCACGTGAAAGTCACTTGGTCATTTCCATGTGGCAGAATCAGAACTGTGCTGCAAATGCCAGAGATGCTTTCAGCTCTCTAAATGGGTGGATGCAGGGAAATGAAACTCTCGTTCGTTTCTATAGTAATTCTTTATTTGCCCTCCGTGAGACAATACAGCTAGGAACAAGTTTAAGTTCACCCTGGTGGAGAAGAAATGCACTATTTGTTAGAAATTCAGTGTTTCAGAATATGTTCTGAATTGGGAATTTTTGACAGTTTTGTGGGACTCTGAGCTTCTGGTGAGAACACATCTCTGCCAGCAGAGGGGACTGGAACTTACTGTTCAAAGCACTGGAGTAAAGAAAAGCTGGGCCTGAGACAGACTGCGAATCTGGGCAGTCTTCTGGGGAAGGGGCAATTCATACCAAAGTTCAATTAGTTACATTCGACTTTCCAAACTACTGGAATTTAGCTGGAGACTTTGGTTTCTGAATGGCAAGCAAAGAGCAGAAAACTCTCACTTGCTTTTTCTCTCTCCCTCTCTGCCTTTCGCTCGCTCTCTCCCTTATTCTTCCTCCCCCCCGCCCCTGTGTCCCCACCCCACCTGGCAAACTCTTTCTGACTGAGGATAGCAGGGGAAAAAAAAAGGATTTTGAAAACTTTTGCTGACTAGAAAAGCTCTTTTATGAAAAATGCCATTAGGGCTTCTGAAATGTTATGTTTGTGTTAACAGTCTTAGATCTTTAGTCTTCCTCATGGGAGGATTAGCTACACCGGTCCAACTTAGAAGAGATATATTCTTGAAAAGATTTTATCCACTCTTGTATTGTCTGTCATTTAATAACTTCAGCAGAAGAAATGAACCTAAGGAGATTAAAAATTGCATGCTATCCGTATTTTCAGAATTTTTGATGGAAATATTGAGCTGTTCCCTGCAAATTCTAATGACTAAGATTTGAATAATAATTCTTTGCTGCTTGTGATCTTTTGAAGTTGCTAGGTCAGAATAATTTAAGGGTCTAAAGAACTGTATTGCTGTTTGGTTAATACCTGCTTCTTATCAGTAGCAGAGTAATTTGTTGTTGCTCGGATGAGACCAGAACAGACTAGACCAATAAACCTCCATTTCTGCCTTTGTGTTTCTATACTTGTTCAGTGGTAATGCATGCAAATCCCTGAGGATGCTCCTGAAAACTGATTTTTTTTAAAATTTAATTACTTTATCTTTTGTCCAGAAACCTGGGGGTTTTTCCCTCTTTTATACAGCGTATTTAATTCAGTGGTGTTTCTTATGCATTTTAAAGTGAAATACACACTTATCTCCTTTACAAAATTGGGGCCTTTATCTTTATTAGAAAGCTGTGATTCTGAGAGGAAGAAGACCACACTTAAAAGCAAAATGACAAAGTCTTAAGCCTGGTCTCAAGTCTTCCTGTGTACCTTTATGCCTTGGTAATCCCAGTGGATGCTTGTAAAATTCAGTTTAGATCCAAAACGAGACTCCAGTATTAGCAAGAAATATGATGATGGTACCTTATTAATGAAGCGTTTAGCCTTCTCTGGCAATATAATCTCAAAATCTGTCATGTTGCTTCTTGATGAAACACACTTGCATATAAATTTTGTGGAGATGTATTTATATAATCTGCATACAATAGACTGCTGTTTCCAGGGGGTTTGTACATAACTTACATAACTAGATGCAATTGTGCATTATTGTCTCATTAAGTTATTATATCATATTCTGTCATCATAAAAGTCTAGTCATCTTCTCTCGAGCCACATTAATTTTATAAACTAGAGCAATGAGGATAGTACCAAGTGAAAACTGCAAGAAAGAATACAGTGCTCACGAAACAATCTGTCTACAGGATTTTCTGAAATTATTCCAAGGGTAAGAGAGAGCAATAAGAACAATTTTAATCACAAAATCCTACTTCATCAGTTTATTTCCGTTGTGGGTGGGCCAAATCAGTGTTACTTTGCACCAGACTTGAGCCTACCGCCACTAAGTTTGTAAAGAATGATTGCAGACAGCATTCTGCCATGGTCTTCTCTGCCCTTTATTTACAGAAACGCAGAAGATGTTTCACCCACAAGCATGCATCCTGTATTATTCCTTCTTGGCACCTTCTCTTAACCACTGAGATCTGTAAAATGATTCAGCAATTTGGAACCCAACTTTCAGGCTAGTGGTTGTGGAAAAGCAATGAAGACTAAACGATGAATGGATTGCTGTCTATATAAGGTTCAGAGCTATCTTCCACAAAACTTTTACTATACTGCAGAACAACCTCAGCTGCTCACGGTGCATCGTACTGGGTAGGGTCGTATCAATAGAATTTTTATTTCCATCCCTATAAATACTTCCAGGTACCTGGATACAGACACTGGTGACTGGGAGCCTTTGCAGGTATTTGAATCTCTTTTATCCAAGATATTTTGGTGTCGTGACTAGAGATTTTATTTAGGTCTGAATCAAACCAGGTCAATCAAAGGATGCTGGGCTTTGGATCAAATTGTAGGCATTTTTATCCAAGGATAAGACAATTGCTCTTGCTTCAGGAATGAGTAAACAGAGGCTTGTTTTGATTTATCCAAGAACTCTTATTCTGCCAGATGCAGGCTCAGAAATGAACTGCCACCACTATTTTTTTTTCTTTTTTTGAGCCATTAAATCAGTCTTCTTCTTTGGGTGCTAATTGACCTTTATTCAGATCTTTGCTTTGAGCTTTTGTCTGTTTGACTTTCCGAGTATAGGTTCCTATTTGAGATGTACAACCTGAAAGGAAGAACCAAACCAACACGGGGTGAACTGACAGTTCAGAATTACTTTCAAGTTAT
Source organism: Himantopus leucocephalus (assembly GCA_003993805.1). Taxonomy (NCBI): domain Eukaryota; kingdom Metazoa; phylum Chordata; class Aves; order Charadriiformes; family Recurvirostridae; genus Himantopus; species Himantopus leucocephalus. The sequence goes on along the minus strand of RSEF01000004.1, from coordinate 61,780,496 downwards.
GATAAAATTTTAAAAGCCAAGTTCCTAAACAAAGTGTTAATTGAGCCACTCCCTTTTGAATGAGCATAAATAGTTTCTTTCCCACCTACTTGCCACTTGTTTAGTGGATTTAATTATCACCTAGCCAGAAGGCAGAGACACTATTACACCTAGCCAGAGGGGACTAGAGGGGAAAGTAGTCACTTTAATGAGCTGGAACAGAAGTAGGTCAATGAAAAATATATGTATAATTTACTAGAGTGCTTCTATGTGTATATATATTTGACTAGTGGACTAAAGGTGACATTGATTGTTGAAGCTTAAAACATCAAACTTCAGTTAGTTGAGTGATGTTTTGTTTCCTATTCACCTTTTTCATAGCATGCCTTTACTGTGTTCTCACGCTGATTTAAATCTCTAGTTTTCCTCATCTTATTTATTACTTCTGTTACTATAATGTCTTATTGAAGAAACACTATTATACAAGGATTTCAATTTATTAGGTCTTTTTTGTAACAAATTACTACTGTATCTATTTGCTTTTATTAAAATAATTGGTNACTTCTGTTACTATAATGTCTTATTGAAGAAACACTATTATACATGGATTTCAATTTATTAGGTCTTTTTTGTAACAAATTACTACCGTATCTATTTGCTTTTATTAAAATAATTGGTTTATGCTAACGCTTTAATTTGTTTTCTTGAACTGTAGGGTATCTCTATAATATTTCTCCATACTTTTATTTCATAAACAAGTACCTGTTTAGGTTAAAAGGAAAAAGAATTCTCATTTTGTCGGAGTCCTCAGTAGCGCTTTTCACATGTCACAGGTTGTTACTCTTAGGATGCATGTGTGGAAAAGCAATAGAAAGACAGAATGAAAAGAAGAGATAATTAGCATAGCAAAAAGTTAGGTTATGTTAGTCTGTGACTGAACAATGTTCCTCAGGAGGAGAGTCTCCATTGGTTTCAGAAAATCAGTTTAAGTAGTCCTTAACACCGTTTTCTCGTGTATTTAAGAGTTCTTCTCTTTTCTCTTTCCCTACTGTTTCCTTATTCATGTTATACTCTATTTTCCCCAACTGTAAGCTGGATACTATATTACTATCTAACATACTTCAATGAAATAATATTTACCGTGCAATATTTATTCTTTCTCAAAAGTTACATTAGCCAACTTCCTTGGGTATGCCTTCCTTAAGTAGGATACGGAGAGATGAACGTTTCCTTTGTTTAAAGGCAGGTCAAGTTGTGATAACAAGGACCTCATAACCATTTTGTGGTTGATACTTGTGGGCTGCGGCATGATAATTTCTGATGTTGTTTTTTTGCAAAGAAAATAGGAGAATAAAATAATGGATGGACCTGAAGATGTTAATCCAAACGCAGGCAACCATGCAATAAATTGCTAGTCTGTGAGAGCCCCAGAACATCTCCTCATTACCTTCCCCCAGTGCTGGCCACAGCACGCTTTTCAAAAACATAAAAAATGCAAAACTTGTAAGAAAAAAACAAAAGGCATGACTGCAATATACCACAAGATTAGAACAGAAAAGATCAAGGGCGTTAGTGTCCTATATCACAAATTAAAATGAACAAAACAAAAAAAAAGTGAGCTTGTGACCTGTCTGGAGTCAGGGAGAAGAGGGGAACTGGAAGGGAGGTCTTCCTCCTGATCCCAGTGTCAGCAGCTGTTTTAGTCATAAGCAAGGAATGCAAATCCAACACAGGAGAGGTTTTGATACTGCCTTGAGGATTGCCCAAATACCTCCCCATTTGTCATGGGACTTACGTGAACAATATGTCTGATGCTTCCGAGGCAGTGAGAATAGAAGCCCAGAAGGCAAGCTGAGCATCAGAAGGAGGTAAAAAACTTTTTTAGGTCTGTCTGATAACTGGTAGAAGCTTGTAAGCCTGCTATCATAACAAATCCGTACTGAACAAACCGCCTTCCCCCCTCTCGCAAGCAAATCCAGCCTTCCTCAGTGATACCAACAACATGCTTACCTCAGGACTTAAATCCTTTCTCTGGGACATGCTAACTGCCTCCTACATAATTTTTAAAACCTTCCATTTGTGCTGAGTCAGAATGGGGTTTCCTAGAAACTACAGAGACCTGAAGATTTCCTTGTTCACATATACGAAATATTTGTAGGCAGTCTTTCTGTGTTGGGTGAGATCAAACGTGAGAACTAAAAGCACAGGACCAGTTGCAGTTTGCAGTTATGCCTCTCTTGGTGGAAATTCTGAGTATTTCTTTCCAAATCGCTACATTGTACGTTTTTGTCCCTGTCAGTGTCCTCCACATCTGAATTACCAATGCTGGCTGATCAAGATTAGTATTATTATTATTTTTAAGTTTCCTCTTGGACTTACAAAAGCTTTGCAACCTTTCACAAAGTGCTGAAGTTTTGGCTTCATTTTTCATATAGAAATAATTTACAGTAGCTCAGCCGCCAGCATTAGTACAATTATGTACTATGTACAAGTAATTATGTGCAAATATGTAGTACAATTTGGGAGGAAAATGAATTTAATTTACTCCTGGGGGCTAATGTTATTCAAATAAGTCTCTATTCCAGGCAACAATGCTGAAGAATCATCTTTGCTCTGTGACTGAGCTTAACCAGGCCGACGAAGGCCAGTGGGACAGGAATGAAAATGCTGTGCGGTATTCATTTAAACTCCAGATCCTCAAGTGGTAAAGGCATAATCCTTTTCCCTCGAATTAAAATTTTTTGTTCCTGTCTCTAAAGCACTAGATAGATTATTGTACCTTTCCTGCTGTGATCTTAAAAGCCTTTCCCATATAATTTGCTGACTCTTCGTATAATTTCTTCTTTAATAACGTAATTTTCCAGTAAAAGTCTGTTACTTCTGCTCCTGAGTGACACCACTTTAAATGGGATTACAAGCAGCTGCTTGTTCTGTTCCAGTTTACTGGTTCCCATTAAAAAAAAAATTCCCATTGCAAGCTGATCGCTAACTTTATTAATTCCCTAAAATTTCGTTTCTTTGTACTACCATAACATATTGACACATTCCCAGCAGTACTAAATCCAAGTAATTCCCGATTTCTGGTCTTGTGATTTCCTACCTAAGTTCTCTACAGTTATTTGCTGCAGGCCAAGAGAATAATTTCTCCTCCAGCTTCAAAGGTTAAGCAATATAGACTAAGAGAGAACTAAAAATGTTAGATTACTAGTAATTTCTAAATGAGTTTTCCTGTAAATTCAATATGCTGTTGTTTAAACTACATGAGAAAAAAAAGACAGAGAATGGTTGGTTTGGCTTTTTTTCAATATCTCTTTAGTGAAATACAGTGGTTACTCACAGTAGTTCCCCCTTGTTTGTTACCAATTATGAAATCCATGGGCAAGTTTTAGACATTAAATCCTTAGGCTTGACAGCTTTTTTTTTTCCTTATCAAAATCAAAAGACTCCATACTGTGGCAAACAGCCATCAATAAAACTGAATGATGTTCTAAAATTTCCATTTTTTTTTTCTCTCTTTCACAGCAGTAATGAAAGTAGAGCTGTTAATAAACAATCATTTTTGCTTGAAATTTGGGAAGAGCTAGTGTAGCCAGTGGGTCCTTTCATGGAAGCCATTCTACATCCTCAATTATTCTCACTTCAAGGGAGGACCAAAACTGCATGCAGTTTTAAAGATGCAACAGTACGGTGAATTTGCACAATGAGATGATATTTTTCTTTGCTTTTCTGGTCCTTTCCTAGTAATTGCTAATGTTGACTTCTCTGTTTTTGCACTCCTGGGTATTGGATTTATGTTTTCACAGCACTATCTACAGTGACCTTAACATCCTGTTCCTGTGTATTAGTGGTTGGCTTATCACTGTGTAGGTAAAATTATTTTTTCCCTTGTGCATCATTTTACAACTATCCTTCCTGAATTTCATCTGCCATTATCTCACTCAGTTGCTTGGTTGCAAGGCCTTTCTGCAGTTCTTCACAGTCAATTCCTATCTTTACCACCATGAATAACAGTAGCATCCTGAAAGTTTGTCATCACACTCTTCGCTCCTTTTTTCAGATAACTTAAAAACATGCTGAACACTAGGGTCTCTAATAAATCCTGTAAGACTCTGCTGAGTATCTCTCTTCAGGGAGAGAAATGACTTTTACACTAACCTTCAATATCTTTCTTTTTAATCAGCTATTTTATTTGTGTGAGGACTTTCCTTCTCATGGCTGCTCAGCTTATTTGAAAACCTTTAAAAAAGACTCTTGTAGAAGGCTTTTTGGAAATCCATGTATGCTGTATTAACCTGATCTCTCTTATCCATATTCTTATTGACTCTCTTATTATTGGCTATAAATGTTTACAATGTATTTTTGATACGTGCCCTGCCTTTATATAAGCTGTGTTGATTCTTCTGTAATAGAGCCTATTTATTTTGGCTTTGCTAATTCGGATTTTTTTACAGTTTCCAACAATTTCCCTGGAGCGGTTTTCAGAATTATTAGTTGGTAATTCAGGAGAAATTTTCCAGAAACTTTGAAAAATTAAGAGTCTTTCTAGTTACCTTCCAGTCTTCTGCCAACAAGGTGTTTTTGCATGGCGCTGCATACCATTGTTCTAAATAACTCAGTTATTTCATTTTTAATCCCCAAATGCAAACCACCTGAATTTGGTGTCTTGACTGTTGTTCACGCTGCCATAAACCTTTCATTTGATACATCAATTTGATACAGTTCCTCCGCTGCACTGCCTGTAGAAGGGGTTATAGTACTTCTGTGGGAGCCTTATCTTATGAGAGTGTTCTCTGTTATAGCTATCTAGCAAACTTTTACTTAAAAGAAAATGAAGCATTCCAATAATTGCTTCCTAGTACAGCAGAAAAATAAGAATACTGTTCAATTTCTACTTCAGAGCAGCTGTGACCTTGCTGGGTTTTGGACAGATCAGTAAGTAGCCACAGTGTTTTCAGTCATTGAAATTGTTTTCACAACAGCTTTCCAGTGAGTTAAAATATAAGGCCTTAGAATTATCTCACTTTCTTATTTATCCTTTTCCAAGTTACTAACCAATAAATAAAAGTTACCCAGTTGCACGTCTCAGGGTAAATAATTGAGTCACTTCTTGGAAGTTAATTTCCGATGGAAGCTTGTTGACCTACTTTACCTTGTCACACTTTTTGAAGCCTTTGGAGCAGGACACGTTCTTGGGTTCAGCTCCCATTGCACAGTACTGAGAACCAACTACACTGAATTCGTATATTCTTTGTAATCTCCATTTTTGGGGGCTGGGAATGTCTGGGCTCTTAAAAGGGTTTCAAATTCTCTAGTGAACAAAAAGATACTAAGATGACCATCCTCAGGTGATGGGCTTCTCCTGTTTTCTCCTTTCTGAAAATCTGAAGGGAAACTAGTAGTGTAGCGAGATTTGTTCAACTGTCTGATCCTCTGCAGTTGATAAAGTGATGCAGTGTGAGATTATAAAATTTCATTTGGACTCTGTTTCTTGATTCACCCCATTCAGTTTGAATTGAGAACGTGTCCAAATGCCCATTTCCTTATAAAAAGGGTATTAAACCAGACGTATCATCTCATACTCAAGTGAGTTTTATTGCCCACCTCCCACAAAGGTAAAGTACTGGAACTAAAATGTGTATAGGATAATTCTAAGAAAATTATATCAAAGATAACAGAAAACACTTTCTTCTTAGGAGAAATTTAAGATTCAAATGGCCTTTTTCTAGTACTTCTATGGAGGAAAAACTCAAGTGCTCCGAGCGATGGATGCATTCTGTTTTGAGAGCCTTATGACTGGTAGCAAATTGTAATTCCCAGCCATTTCAGTTTGTACTGCTTTACTTTTTTATAAAGCATATGCAACATGTAACTAAATCTGAGATGATATCCTTGGTTGCAAATGCCTCTTGCAAAAACCAGAGCTGTGCAGGAGGAAATTAAGTAAACAGTCATTCCAGCCATATAGCTAAGTAATGGGAAATGTTCTTCCTGCTAATTTACACATGCAAATTAGATCAGGCCCTTGTATCAATAAATCAATACAGCCTAATGAATTCCTTGGGTGGAATTCAAATATGGCTAACTGCAAGCCGAGTTTGTTTGGAAGAAAACAGTCTGTACCTTACTTTCGATGGTGGTTTCAAATCATGTCCTGATACACAGCGTTGTCATTAAGTGGATGGGGGTGTTATCATCACAGGATTCACTTAGCCTTATAGTAAACGCTATGTTTCTAGTAATCCCTAAATGTTCAGCTATTAGTTGAAATGTGAAGCATCCTTGTTTTTTCCTATTACTTTCTGACCTGAGCGATCACGTCTGTGTTCCCACGATGGAGCTGTCTCAGTCAACACCTGTGGCATTTTCTCCAGATGCCTGTACATTATAATTCACTTTGCTACTTTACCTTTCCTTTCCTTCAGTACATGCACACCACTGGATGGTTGCAGGCAATATGGAGCTCTGATTCAGATCCTTTTCTTCTTTTCTGCCTTGAGTGAACTCGGGTTTACAAACCTGAATAATCATTCCATTCAAAAATTGTTCTAATGACAAAGACTTTATGGAGTTACAATTTTCTGGGGTGTATCTGATTTATAAGAGAAATATTCACTCAACTAATTGTTACTGTCTTAGTTAACACTCACCATCCTGCCATCATCCTTAGTGATGTACACAAAGTTAATACCTTAAATGTGGGTACGGATGCCTAATACTAAGTTCATGCTTCAAAAAGTACTGCATCTATCACTCCAAATATAAAGAGACACACTCCTTGTTTTGTGAGAAAGTCATATTGACATTTTATGTGTTTTATATAATAGACTGCACTTAGAACAAATTGAACAAGATTTGTTCCTTTAGTGCGTAATAGAGCTTTTTTTGTCTAGCTGCTTTTAGTGACACAGAAAGTAAGTTTGGGTCATCTCAGCTGGTAACCTCAGCCAATAATGCAGGATATATTGGTCTAATTATATGAAAAACATTATCTACAAAGAGATGTTTTAGATTACAGATGCCTGGAATTTTCTATGTAGAAGTGAAATTAGTGATCATTTATTATTTGAATTAAGTTAGAATTTTTTCCCCTGAGAAATGAAATTTACCCAAATGGTATTACCCACAATGTTTGATGGGTATATGGCTGTGTAGATAATGTGCCCAACAAAAATCTGGACGTTACCCTGGTTATTAGTCTATCTGAAACCAAGTGTGAAGCCCATAGAGTGTGACCAGTTTGTCTGTTACCATTTAATTTCCTCATAGCTACGAGCCCCTTTAAACTAATCCACAAAGAGAACTTACAGACTGAATATAACTGTGCTGCATTTCTACGCTGGGCATAACGGATTAAAAAAATCCAGAGCTGACAATTATGGACAAATTCATCAAATTGAATATATGCTGCTTCTGCTTTGCATGAAGGAGAAACCTTCTAAAGTTTGGGGTGATTAATATTAATATGACAAATGTAGTGCAAGCTGGCTCTCATGAAAGCCATTCTGCAAAAGTTTTTTTATACTATTTAGGTATTCATTATCCATTTCAATTCTAAAATACTGGCCAAAACTACAAATGTTGTAATGTTTATTAGAAGATTAATGTCAAGTTCTTCGTTTTCTCTTATCAGTGAGTCAGCCTAGCTCCATAACTACTAATACACTTTATTTTGTATTTATTGAAACACAGGATGATTCAGCCCACTTTTACATGCAAAATAGAAGAAAAATTTCAGTCTAAGCTTTCCATATTGTAGGACAGCCAAGTTACAATGTAACTCGTACAATTGCATGAGAGTTTTCATGGGTGTTATCTGCCTAGAATACCAAATGCCGTTTATTTCACTGATTTATATTGATATGTCTGCATTTTAGATTTCTGCATATTCAGGTCACCTCTACCAATACAGAAATTTTTTAGATCAATATGTTTGTGCTATTCCGCTCTCTGTGTGCAATACACATCATGCCCATAATGACTTGGATTGCTTGTCTGCTTTTTCTTGGTTTTCAAGTTACCTCATACGATCAGTACTCAATTCAAACTGCACATGACCGCAAGGAAGTACATAAATGTATCTTCATCTTAAACGGTGGCGTATGGATTGCCTCTGAGTAGTAATTTGCTTGGGGGCTTGAGTTGCTTTTTTTAAATTCAGCATTTTATGCTATTTATCTGTCTTGTTCTGGTTTTTAAATACGAAATCACCATTCACCCTTGAAGCTACCTTCACAGCTGCTGAAAAGTGCAAACTTCATCAGCATCATACTAAAATTGATTTTACAGGCTGATATTCATGAAGATTTTTTTAATTGCTTATAAAGACAGCATTCTCCCACAGGCTGAAATACGAGGAAAGATAACAGTACTTGGCCCACAAATACAAACACCAACCAAAGACACCATAATGTTTTCTATAAAATCTTGAAAGAAAGCTTAATTAGCAACTGACATAGTGAAAAACACACAGTTTTATAATGTAATCTTTGAGTTCAAAGGAACAGGACTCCTTTGTTGGTACTTGATGATCAGCGTGGTCAAGGACGACGGATTGTTTTATTGCAGATAGCTGTTCACAAGCAACAGTTCTAAGCTGCCCTGAAGTGAATGGCATAGAGGGGAGGAAAACATCAAGTTAGAAACAGTATGATAAAACATTGTAAGAATAGCTGGGTCTACAGAGGAAAAAAAAAAGAAAAAATATTGAATGACAAACCTTGCAGAAAATTTTATCCGTATCAGGGTACAAAATTATAGCTTGGAAAACTACCTATTTTGTATATTTAAAAGTGTTCCTGTAAGGCTTTTTAGGGTGAATTTCAAGAACTATGAGATCAGTCTCAAGGTCTTATGAAGTAGCTGATCCCTGTCCTTTTGGACATATATCCTTTTCCTTCATTGAGACATTTGAAGGGATCCAGCTTTCTTAAAAAAAAAAAAACAAAACCCAAACCAAATGTCCTGGTTTGAGGTAAAACAGGACCAATTTTGTTCAGTAACTTTACTTTTTAGCTAGGCCTCTTCTAACTACTGAAAACCAAAATCAAAACAAAACAAAAAAAAAGCACAAAACCCACCTTCCTCCTAAATACACATATCATAGAGGGAAAAGCAGAAGTATTTTATTGACCTTTGGAAAAAAATCAGTCTCCTAAGAAAATGGAAGAAAGTATTAAAAAAGCCCCAGAACAGCTCTGAATCTCTGCCAGCTCTGGAGATGTTTGGCCCCTCATCAGAAGATGTATCCTGGGTTTCACCTACTTTCAGTATTCCAGGAAATGTTTTGAAAGTTATAAGGGATAACACAGGAGTAGTAAGAGAAACTGTGTGAAGCATAGGTGGAATAACACCAGTCTTAATAGGAAAAAACTTACTGTCAGCCAAAAACCTGTCAGCCACCTGAGAGCAGAACTAGTTTCAAGCTCGAAGTCCATCATCCATGAGGGTCAGGGGCATAATAAATCGGTTATGTATGGAATGTATTTATGGAAATTAAGTAGTATAGGAAAAAAACTTTGCAAAAGGACTGGTAACTCAGGTACACTGAATTTCTACCTGAGTCAGTGGCAAGTGCTGCTGTGGTCTTAGGATTTTTGTTTACTTGTTTTTAATAGACCCATATTCCTGTTAGTAAAATATTGCCGTAAGGGTTGCGGTGTTGTGTTGAGATGGGGGAATCTGGCCCTTAACTCATGGAAGTAGAAAGAAGTAAGCCGACTTGTATTTGTTGAACAGAAATTTGTCTTGCTTGTGAGACTTCCGTGGTCCGTGTAGTCCTCTCTTGTCCTCTAAATATTTTGTATTCTTAAAGAAATTACGTATCAGTGCTCATCTTTCCTTAAAATCAGATGTATTGTGTCTTCATCTCACACAGTAGTACACTGTCATCTTCTATATGGTTCAAATATCACAGTACATACATTTCTTTAATCATAATATCCTTGAGAATACTTGCAAAGAAATTGGTAAGCAATTTTCAGCTGTTCACTCTGTGCTTCAAAAATTGGAAGGATAGCTTTGAATGAATGTACTCTTGACCAGTAAAATCTCTGCTCAGGATTATTATTTCCAAAATCCTGGAAGATGAGGCAGTCAGTTGTCCATCCGTTTGCCTAAATGCCATCATCTGAAGTTCAGGCAATCATAATGGGTTGGCCACCTGAAAATAGCTGCTGATATACCCACATCTCACGTCCTGGAAATGTGGAAAACTGCAATGTCTGGAAAAGTCCAGCAAGATGCCATTTGAAATCTGCAGCTTCTAGTGGGTTAGTAGATGAGTAGTGTGAGAGGCATCCATTAATTTCTACTTAATTACATTTAAACAAGTGTTTCAAGAGAAAGATGCGAAAGGAGAGGTTGAGGTACAGAGGGGAACAGCCTCAACTGTTACAAATTACCTGAACGCTGTAGCCTGCCCCTGCAGTCTAAAAGAATTTTGTTTATAAGGAAAGTGAAAGGCAGCAAAAGGGGCATTCAGCAATGTCTCTGAAGCATACTAGTGAAATAATCATGCCTTTTCACAAGCCTTATGGTATCTATGAGATTTTAAACTATTTTCTAAATGTATTCCAACTCTAGATTAATGTCAAGAGACAGATTCTGGGAGGGGGGTGGAACCGAGGGTTGCACTGTATGTATCTTTACAGTCTTGACTAAGGCGAAGGTTGTTTTTCTCCCCTATTCGCAGCTAGCTTCATGTGCATTCTCAGCTGAGTAGCCTGCTTGATTATAAACTTTGATTAAATGACTGAGCCTTACTGTGAAGGTTATTTTGTATTTTTGTGGCTGTTTGAACACGGCACTAGCAAACAGTCTGCCCCCTGCAGTGGCACTGAAGGCTGGAGTATTATTTTAAATGCATATGGATAGACCCTGCAGTGCAGTTACATCGCATGATGATGAGTAGAAAAGCCATGTAAAGCCTGATGCGCTGCATTAAAGCAACACACGGACAGCTCTGACTTATTCTTAACTTTTCCAAGGCGAAGAATATGGAAAACATAGTAATGCACAATTCTTTATCAGGATAAATTTCTAGACACTTGGGAGTTTTCCACAGGAGGAAGTGGTGAAAACATTCATTTCTTAAATGGCTTGTTTTTGGGACATACACAAGCCCAGCTTTACAGCACCCTCCTGTGCCTGAAGAAATTGAATCATACTTTTTTTTCACCTTTTATCATCACCCACCTAAAAGGTACTTAGTCTGGAGTGCTGAGAAATGAATTATGAGATTTTCATATTTTTCTCTTCCACTTTACACATCCCCTAGCGCAATGGATGGAAGTCTGACATCTCATTTCCTATCTAAGGACTTATCTTCTGTGTCCTCCTAGATAAATAAAGAGAAAGACATTGAGTGAAGTTGTTGATGCCTCTGTAATGTAGGTACAGCTGCCTGTGACAAAGCAGTAGATCTATTTCAGCTGAAATAGTCCGGATGATGGAATCACAACTGAGAGGAACATACTGTGGAAAAAGAGGGAGGTTAGAAAATTAAATATTATGGTAGCGAAGGGAGGCAAGTGGCTGAAAAGTGATGAGATTTCCTTGTGAGTAAGTATTAAGGAAGTGTTCTTGATGAAGAGTGAAAAGCAATAGAAATTACAGTAGTACAGAAGGGCTAACTTGTTGACTTTGGTACGATGCTGAGTGAGAAGGCTGAGAACTGAAGAGCATAAAATTGTGTCTTCTGCCTCCCTTATCTTGGAGCTGCTGAGTTGGGAAAAGGAGATGGGACCATTAAGGCGTTTGGCTGCTGACAAGCCTGTAGCACAGAACTCACTCCAGGAATAACAGCCACAAAGGCTCGATGTGAAGACCTTGGCTGTGTTTCTGGCAGAGCTCTGATTTCTTTTTTCTGGAAAGAGGAAGGCTTTCAAGCGTATACTTGGCCAATGTGAAATCTGTTGTTGGTTGGTTGATTTTTTTCATGTGATTGTACATCTGTTACCTCAAGGAGTTCTTTTCCTCATCTTTTGCGTGCTGTCCTGAAGTATTGATAAACAGCAACTGTATTTCATCTCTCTTGGTGAGACCAAATAAATCTAGTTTGTCCTTGTATGTGAGACACTTTGTCCTTCTGCTCATCATGGTAGCCCTTCTTTGATCCTGTTACTATCTGAATTCATCTCATCAGCCTTTGAGAAATCTTGTTACAATAGTACTCAACTGTTTCTGTGACAAAAATCAAGGATAGGAAAACTAAAGTTGAAAGCTTTTGCTTCAAGAAATTGCAATGTATGATTAATTTGGAGAGCTCTCTTTGTACTTGTTCTTTGTTATTCAGTTCTATGCAATTATTTAAGCACTGAGCTAACTACAATAATCCATTTTAAAGAATCCAGTTGTACAAGTGTACAATCTCCAAGCGTTTCTCTGTGGTTGACTAGTGGCTGACTTCTCTTATATTCCTGTATAGCCACCTGGGATTCTTTTAACAGTGACTGAAGGTAATTGAGGCATAGTAAGTGTTAAAGTGGATACTTGCCTGTACGTTTTCTTAATTTCTATTCATTGCTATTCAGTGGAGCTTTAGGAGAGCAGAAAAAAATACCATAATCCCCTTGATTTACCTCATTTTGCAGAGCATTCAGTTTATCCATTTCACATTAACAGAAGCACTTCTAGTTCACATCTTGAATTGGTGTGGTCTTCTATTTCAGTTTTCTCCTTACGCATGAACACTACTTACATACCATTTTTAGTGTTCCTTAGTAACAAAACTGTACTGCTGTGTTCTAGCAAAGCATACAGATTAACTTTGCAGATGTTGATGTTTAAGGTTTGTATTCTTTGAGTGCTATTTCAGTTCCTGCTCCTACCAGAAGTAACACAAAAATCCCTTTGAGAACCAGAAAAAGGTTTTAAAAATTTAGAAATAAAAAAGAAAATATTTTAAATATACAAAAAAAACTTTCAGAAAGATATTTTCAAATATGTATTATAAAAGGCACACGGGTGGGATTTGGAGAAAACACATTGGAGGGACTTAAATCTGAACTGTCAGTGATTTTTGAATACTGATAGCATTTACTCTTTTACTGTATCAGTAAATATAGAGTATCATATTTTTTTCCTGTATTTTAGCTATTTCTTGTTTGCTCCACTACTGCCTGCTATCTTTTCTCATACTTATTAAAATAAAGATGACGTTAAGCATTGTAGCTATTGTTGGTTGTTTGCCTAGCTGGTCAAAACTTTAATTTTAACTCAAATCCCTGTTCTGGAAAGTATGGGACCAGCAGTACTAAATTTCTCTCTTTTCATCCAACCATATACAAGGTTAATTTTCTTTACTAAAACTGTAAGGATTTCATATAATGTGAGGGTAAACAGAGAGTCTATCACCTTCCTTGTACAGCCCAGGTTCTCCTGCAAATGAAACAATTATTACAGGTACTGATTATAATTTTAAAAAGAAGTTTAATAAGAAAAAAAGAAGTAAGACAGTGATGCTTTGCTATTGCTGCTGACAATATAGAAAAAGCTGGCTTAAGTACAATCTCCATGATGTAACCAAATATATTGCAGTGAGAGAGACCAGCCAAGAAAAAAATAGTTACCCTGAGGGAGAATAGCACTGGATTAAAACCTAGATAAAGGGGAAAAAAACCAAAAACCTTAAGGTTAGCCATTTTATTTCCATCTATAAAATATAACCCCAAAATGTTTGTTTTTACCACAGCATAACAGATTTTTATCTTTTCTCAACCTGCAGTAAAATACACAGGTTGAAAAAATACAAGTCTTGCTTTTGTCCTTGAAAACTTTCAGGAGTACAGATAATAGCTGCTTGTTTACATTGAACATAAACTTTACATTGCACATTATTTTTTTTTCTTTCTCTAAGCATTGGATTTTTTAAGTCTATATACACTGAATTCTAGTTTTGACCTTACATTTTAATATTTTATGCTGAGGACAGGGAGTACAAAGAGAATGTAAAAGAAGCAGACACAGAAAATTAATTTAATAGCAGAAAGACATATTCCATTGAGAAAGCTATGTTAAGATTACATGATTTGCATAATTAAGTGCTGAAAAGTCATGAACTATGAAATTCAACATTTCAGACAATTCTTATTCTTTCTTCATGACGTATCTGTTACTGTTAACGCTTTATGATTTTAAGTGTTAAAAATGCACACGTTTTAATTAGAATTTTTGCTGCATGTACATGTATAGACTTTGTAGATCAAACTATTTTCAGAACAGCAAAGCAAAGGAGAAAAAAAGGGTTTGAGTATGAAGCACCTTTTCTGTTTATTTTAAATATATATTTATGTATCTTAACTACAGATTCATTCAGTTAACTGGACAAAACAGTGCACTCTGGAAATACTGGCATTAACAATTTTGTGGATTTACTGCCCAGCTCATCTACTTGTTCTGCTCTAACCATCGTTGCTTCTTTTCTGAAATCTTCCTAAGACTTTTAGATGTAGTGGTGGCTGTTTCTGTCTTCATTTTGGGCTGCTCCAGCTTTATTGTCATTGTCTATGAATGACAACCTCTTTAAAACCTGTCTTCAAACCAACTATTTGGACCTTCTCCTTTGCTGATGTCCCAGCGCTGCAGTCATGCCTACCATCACAAAGCCTGAAAACCAGAGAAGAAGAGATCTCAAAATTTTCGTGTGGTTTATAGTTGGAATAAAAAAATATTTTTTGCCTTTTTCATGCAGGAAGGGTGGATGCATACCAGCCATGTCTGTTCATTGTGGTCTTTAATTTAGAACATCTGATCCCCTAAGCGTTTTTTACAGCATTGCAGTGAGCTTAACCTACAAAGTAGCTTTGTTATACTGAAGGAGCGTAGAGCCCTTGGCCATTCTCATTTGTTTTTCCTCAGATGTTCTGCAGGAGTTTAAAAGATCTTCTGTGTCTGGTTTTGTTCTTATCTGAGCCATGCATTTCTGAGCCTATCTAAAAGCACTTGCCTCATATTCATTCATAAAAAAGTCAGTGAATGCCCAGTCCTTGGAGAAGAGACCCATGATAAACGGGGCTGTTCTTTTTTGCTGTGGTCCTAGCAATTTTGCTTTTTAGCATGAAGTGGAGCAGCTTATAGGAAAAAAAGCTGAAAGTAAAGCTATTTTAGAGTGAAGTGTAGCCCAGTGGTGGAAGCACTTTTCTGGAAAAGAGGTGCTGTAGTCCTGAACCAGGTCTCCTGACTCTGTGATGAGACTACTCATCAGCATGCTGTTGAGAAAGGGAATGGAAGCAGAGAGAAGCGCAGAGTGCCTCAATCTCCTCTGGCAGCTGTGTTTTGAATGAAAATGGACACTCCTTCTTCCACTATATTTTCTGAAGCCTTTTAGGCTAAAATGATTTAAACTAATGACTGGTCGTTAGTTCTGAGAAACCATCTCACAATCCTGTACCTCACCTCTGCTGCGACCGGGGTACAGCAGATCCTTCACCAGGAGGGGGAAACTGTTGGAAATCCAGCAAGCACGCTTCCAGATGTAACTATTGCTGCTTTTAAGTAATACAGTTTGGCTGTCAACCAAGGGAGGGGGGCAGTATGCTGTCATGCTCATCAGTCCATCAGCAGGGTTATATTAAATTAATGGTACCCAACAAATTAGTGGAACTCACTACATTTTCCTTTATTCTGTGTCTGACAAAATTCGAGACATGGATTTTCAGTTTCAGGTAACAAACCAGATCTCCACTCAGTCAGTGACCTGTAAGGAATGTATTGCTTCAGCTCTAATTAGTCTAGTCTTACCTAAATTGACCATAGACTTTTAGTGACTGATGCTTACTAATCATAGAATCATAGAATCATAGAATTGTTGAGGTTGGAAGCGACCTTTAAGATCATCAAGGCCAACCATTAACCTAACCTGACAAAACCACATCTAAACCATATCCCCAAGTACCACGTCTTCCCTTTTTTTAAACACCTCCAGGGATGGCGAATCCACCACCTCCCTGGGCAGCCTATTCCAATGTTGGATAACCCTTTCAGTCAAAGTGTTAATGTTGACATTCACACCTAAGCTGACTTACAGTAGCTAAGTATCTAAAAAACAGCACCATCAGCCTCAGACCTACCAACGGGCTTGCAAGCTAAAAGCTTGTCCTTTTTCCCAATCCTATCAGCTGATCTAGGCAAGTGTATTACTTTTCCCCACAAATCTTGTTAAATTTGAAAAAGCTGTTAAAAAAAGTAATGGAAGCACAGAGGGGATTTTGTGGGACCCTTAATCATCGTAGCCAGAATTCTTTCTGAAGTATTCTGCTGATTTTTTTCAGCTATTGAACAATATATTTTGACAATAAAAATATTGTGCACAGGAATACATATACTTATCTGCAAATTTAACAAGATGTGAATATATACCTCTTGCCGCAGGCCAAAGTAAATTTGTAAGTTATTATGTGAGATTTTTGTGCGTGTGTGTAAAATGTTTGGTATTAACTACTAGGCAATCTTCTTTCTTTTCTTGGCTGTAAAATCTCGTAGCAGGAAAAAATGCAACATTAATAATAGTACAACAAAGGGAATCATATTTATGACTAGAGAAGAATACTGGCTAACTTCCTGGCAGGTAACATTTTACAGCTTAGGTTGACAAGTAAATCTTTATTTATGACTAGGATCATAGAACACCAGGAAGCTCGTCAATAAAGGATCCTCTAATGGTGTGAAAGAAAAATTCTTTATAAACATCTTTTTGCAAACTTAGTTTAACTGGATGATGCCTTGTTAATTTTTGTAATGGATGGTGACATTGGCATGAATAAGATTTATTACGTTAGTCAAATGAAAGTGCATGTGCTGAATGCACAAGTTTAACCATCGGTACCTGCACAACAAACCTAATTAAATGATGTGTCATTGAAGATGATTTAAATGAAAAGATAATGAAGCAAATCGCATGAAAAGTGTTTCACAAAATTTATTCCGAAAGAATCAGAAAGGTTATTATAATTAGAGAAGTAGTTCTCCATGTTAATAATCTTTTTAAAACTGTCTCATTAAAATCCCAAGCTTAAAAAAAAAAGTCATGGAAACTCAATTTTTGGTTTGGGCAAAAGACAGGATTTCTTTGTCAGTTTTTGCAGAAATGGACATGATTCTTATTGCTGAATTTTGAGGGAAAATTTCAGATCTACGTAAAAATATATGTCTATTTCTGTCTGTGTCTGAACTGGGTGAGCCCTTTAGTCATGAAAATAGAGTCCTACTGAGCCATCATTAAGTCACTGAGGTCAGGAGAGTTCTTAATCAGGTATCTTACATCAAAACCAAAAATAGTGAGGAAAACAGTTCATGAAATTATTAGATAGTGACATCAGTGGGGTATGTACAACAAAATGATATTCAGCATTTTACTAGGTAAGGGAATAACTATAAGAGTTTTCACTAGATACCTAATAGGGGATATTTTTCCCAAATGCACAGCCAGAGAAATAAGATTTTGCAACGGGGTTGTCTTTGTTAGTAACCTTGGGTTTTTTAGGTCATATGCAAAGTAACAACTACACTGGTCAAAATACTTTGATTAACGAGCCAATAGTTAGGCAAATACATCTTTTATTCTCATAAAGAATATGCATATATATTGGACATGTATAATTAATAGGCTCCATCAGTGGTGCTCCATACGCAGCAACAGGATTGAAGAGGAGGAATGAGGAACCTCTCCATTCCCCTGTGGAAGTTACCCATACAGTTGGTTATGAAATTGCCAGTGTCCCTTTTGCAACAAAATGAGCACAGGTAGAAAAGTGGCATAGCCTGGACTGCATCCTAGGAATGCCGATGTGCAAAGAAAAGAACTAGAACTACTTTCCTCTACCAACCAAGGGAGTCGGAGTTCTGACTTTATGCCAAAACTTGAATCTATGGACTGTAATCAAGGACAGCCACACCTCCCTGAGCATACAGCAGGTTGCCAGGCTGGTGCAGAAGTACTGAGGACTGGGTTGATACTTACTCACATTCCTGTATAACGTCTCATTTTGAGAAGGCTCTCAGACAAGGCCATTTCTTTCCCCATTCTTTTCCAGTCTCCTGACTAC
Source organism: Himantopus leucocephalus (assembly GCA_003993805.1). Taxonomy (NCBI): domain Eukaryota; kingdom Metazoa; phylum Chordata; class Aves; order Charadriiformes; family Recurvirostridae; genus Himantopus; species Himantopus leucocephalus. The sequence goes on along the minus strand of RSEF01000004.1, from coordinate 61,762,476 downwards.
CCTCCTTTTGGACTAGAAGCATTTGTATTCCTGGCTGTGAGTTTCTGGAAGCAGTACGGTTATGTTGCTACTAACCACCCAACCAAGGATCTGTAGCACCACTGGGACTATACCAAATCCCTCTGGAATTCACACACGTCAGCTAGCACAAAGTTTCTGGAAAATTCCTCCAAATGTCATGCCACCCATGGAAAAATATTTTCAGGATGATACCCTTGCCAGACCACCTGCCTACTCTCGTTTTTAGCGCTGTTCTCTTTCTCCACCTCTTTCCAGGGTCTTTCTTCTGCAGGGGCAACAGCATTTTCTCTCCCCTTTGAAGCATTCAAATAGAATTTAGAGCAACTGTGCTGCAGATAAAAATGTAAAATAATTTGTACCACTGATTTGAAAAGAAAACTGTTATTTTTATTGAGACACCTGTCAATACTTCATTCAGAGCAGTAACAAGTTGTGAAAGACAAGGCCATTAACAACAAAAGAAAAGAAAAAAAAAAAGAAAGAATTGGAAACCACTTCTGAGCAAAGAAAGTCTTCTGTTTTTCATATTTCACCATGTTGTTTGCTCAGTGAAAGAGACATTTGGCAATGAAGCGACTCTCACCAGGCTCTGTATTGCAGGTGCTTAATTGCCTAGGACAATCACTTGTCTGTGAAGTAAGACGCTAAATGGCACTGGAGCTTCAGTCAGTTTCTCCAAATGCAGAATAAAATTTATTATTAGGCCCAAAGGTAGCTGAAAGTGCTTTCTGTAGGAAATTTTAAATGGTCTTCTGATTAATATCCCATAATTGAAGGCTACCATGTAACCCATTCCATTATGCTGCGGGAGGAGAAAAGACTAACTGCCAATTATCTGTTTGTTAGCTGTATTAAACTCCAAGTGACAGACATGGTACTGAGCCATGAATTTTGGAACTTGGGTTTGAAGTCACCCCCCTCTGCTCTGTGTGTGTTAGAGATATTTCCAGTTTCTTCAGCCCATGATTGAAATAGGTCATCCCACCTTTTGGATTGGAGCTCCTTTACAGATTTAACTCCTTTCTCCCCAGCAAAGTCCCTCATCACCTCTGCCTCCCCAAACACACTTAGGAGTTTAGGCTATTTGTCCAGTTCAAACTTACTTATTTTAGGTTTTTATTTAGGGCCTATCTCAACTGCATTGAAGTTTTCAGACACTGCTGGAATGCTAGTCTTCATTATTGCTGCTCTGCAGTGACTTACAGTGGATAGTACAGTCATACACTGTCTTTAAAGCATTATCTACAAGTTGTATCATTAGGTGAAAGCAAAGTAACTTCAGTGATGAAAACCTATATAGATACTTCACACCATCAATTAGATTAAGGTAACAATACACTAACAATGGTAGCATGTACAGCAGGAACTTGCAATTAATATTAACTATTGCCAGATACTTTCTGAAATACATGCTTTTTTAAACATATTTCTATCATCCTTTTTATCCTTTCAGTGCTTTCCTGGATGAAGTGAGACAGTACAGTGGTGTTTACTGAGATCAGAGTCATGTGTGAAGTGTGAGCTGTTGGCCGGCAGAAGGCAGATACTTAAGTACGAATCCTGGTAGGTGGCTTAGTTTTTAAAATAAGGTTTCGTCTCCACAAAGATTCTGAGATCTATCAGCGAAAAAGCCAGGAGAGAGAAACTGCAATGTACCCATATGAAATTTAATCAAGAACTTAAACTTACTGTAACAAACATAAAAGCTTAAGTTTTAACAAAGGTACAGCTTTATATGTATTTGGTAAAAATTAATAGGGCACGGGAAAACCTATAGTCTTAACAATTTTGTGTTGAACTTTTGTTGACATATCTAACTCAATATATTAATATTTAGCCAATAATGAATCCATCAGAAGTGCTATAATGTACTATTATTTCCAAGCAGAGCTTCAAATTGAATGCTTAATACATTTTTTTCAACTCATTTCATAATCGCAAACAATAAAGCAAAAAATGAAAAAGGTTCTTTGCGGGCAGAGCATTTGAAGTCACTGTAACTGCTAGTTCTCATCTTTGCAGAAATACTGACACTTTACATGAAAGCCTCTTTCTCTCTGATCAGGGATGAACACTGAAAATTTTAAAACTTGGCTCTACTTCGAGTATTTTTTACCCATTTAAAATGTGGCAGGATTTTTTTAAAGGGACTGTCTTCTCAGAGAGTTGCATCAATTCCAAGTACTGTGTTCTGCCAGGACATGCCAGAAGGCTCCTAATGAAATCTGCCTTAGGTTTTAGTTTCTTAAATCTCTCCTTTAACAGGTGATAGAGTAAGAACAGTTGTGTCTGAGACTCACGACTGTTGAATGATCTGAAGTGCTCAAGACATCTTGCTGTTTCTTCACCATTTCCCTTGCTTCACTGATAGCTGGCTCAGCATCAGGAGATACATGTATAGTGTCTATCTATTTACTGAGGCGCACAAATATTCCTGCAGCTTAAATACTGATACAAAATTTGGAGCACAAAAGGGTATGTGTCCATTGGCTTTGTGACAGTACCTGAAAAAGGCCAGGTCACTGTGCTACAGATTTCCCGTGCCTCTGGGGAAATCTTATGGCAGTCTTCAGTGAACAGTGCAGTCTTCTGTGGTTAGTCCTCTCCATGTGGCATTCAGTTTTCTTGTCTTTGCGATCTTTTCCTGAAATGCAGTCAGTCACATGAAATATGTTGCCTCTTTTGTTCTTTAGTGTAAACACAGTTTTTATCTCAGTCAATATGCTTTCAAATTAGAAATTACTTGGGGTACCAATTTTTGCGATGGCTTTTGCAAAAGGAAATTGCACGCAGAAGTGTTGAATTTGCACATATTACATGTTCCACCTCTTCTGCAGATAAATTTCCCTTAAGGAATGTGCTCTTATCAAAAGGAAACATTGTTGTATTCATTTGATAGGACTTTTAGATTTATGGTTAGAAATCAGTATTTGTACTAAAGAAATACTGAAAATATCTTTTCTTATCCTCATGAAGAGTTGGACAAAGTGTTAACATAAAGCTAAATGAATGGGTCTACCTTTGTAAGATGAATCTATTGAAGAACACAACTTTGCACGCTCTGTTTAAAGGGAAGATTAGCTGAATCTGAGGGTGGATGTGAATAACTTTGTAAGCAAAGTGACATGATTCCATCTGCCCGATTTGGGTGACTCCCAAGCTGAGGCAATCTTTCTCTTGGTTGTCTTTTACAAACAAAACATGGACATTTTCAAGGACACAAGTGGCTGGGACAGTTTGTCCTTGCACAGGCTGTCTGAGAGCTGGCAAGTCCTGCAGCCCAAATGCCCCAAACCACAGCCTGGGAGCCTTGGTTCAGGCCCTGACTCAGGAGGGAAGAGTGCCATCTGCTGAAGTACGGAGTCCAGTTTTCCTCCCTCTTTGATCTCTTATCCACATGCTGAACAAGACTAACAGTCCTGGCAGAACTGAATATGGAAAGGTCAAAACACAATGTGGCATGGCTACAGGAAACAGTAGCTCAGCCTGCAGAAAAATCTGCCTAATCCATGGAGAAATGAACTGAGTGTTTTCAGTATTGCTCCGTTGCTTCTTTTCTCTTCAAGGCTGTTAATGTTGGAAAGCGTTACTTTGATTTGTTTCATCTATGCCTAGGAGAGTAGTTGGAACTTTGTTAGAGCACATTCCAGTTTGTTTTTAATATATAGCAGATAAAGAGAAAATAATGCATCCATGCATAAAAATCACTTTATGCTGATTGCATTCGAGAGCATCTGGGAAACTTTGAAAGCTTTGTTACAGAGGGATGAGGCCTATTACGTGAAACACAAAGAATATATAGTAAATTACCTTGTCAATCTTGCTCCCTCTCCCTCACTTCTGTCGCTTTTCCCTTTCTCTTACTTAAGCTGCCCAATACAACTTCACACCTATTCTTCAGAAGAAAAGTGAGTACATCTGTCCTTTTCCCTCAGTGCTGATATTAATACTGTACTGTCAACATGTTGTCTACCTCCCCAGGCTGGTCTAGCCGTTTCGGAGAAAGGAGACTTGCCTCGAGGGTTTTTTTCAATGCTTTCAAAAGGCAATTGATGAGATCTAGTACTCTGAGGGAAGACCTGTGTTACTACCATGGTTACAATTCCCACTGAGTCCAGCAGAGCTGCAAGTACAGTCCAGTCTCACAGAAATAGTAGTCTCTTCCCACTAAGCCCATTAGTTTATCTTGTAGCCAAAATGCTGTTTAGAAAACCCCAAATGCCCGCTGTTTTCTTCCTCTTTGTTACATAGCAGATTCCCGAGAAGTGAAGAATCAGCATCGCTGGTCACTTAAGATTGATTTGTAGTCTACATTTTTCCTAGTTTCCTTTTGCGTCATTGACTCTCACTCCATGGAAAAAGACTCATCTTATGCCTTTTCTTCGCTGTTTATTGTTATAACATTTTTTTCCCTGACTACATAGAAGCTTTATTGAAGGGTATTTATTATCAGAGGCACGGTTATCATTTATTCAGATGGAAATGCTTTTCATCTAAAAACAATCTGCTTACATCTTTTGATGCAACTTAGATCAGAAAATGCACAACGTGAACAGGAAGGTCCCTCCTTAATAATGACTGAGCATTGTATAACCTGCCCTCAGCTAACGAAAAAAAAAAGCAGTGCTCTTCTTCAGCCCCAGTTAAATTTCAAGATTCTCTGGCTTTGCTGTATTAGTCACACAATGTATGCGTGGCTCTGCTGTGTTGCTGTTCCATAATAATCCTTTTTTCATGATTAATATGGTGAACTGGTGTCAAAAGAAGATTCGTCTGGCTATCGTTTAGACACCCAGGATGACTCATTTGCCTGTAGTTACAGATTGGACTTCTTTGATTTGCTGCTTTCTTCTTGTCATTAACTGTCTTGTAGATGGGTTATTAATAAAAGCAAAACATCTATCCATCTCTGGTTACACCAGTCTAGTTTTACATTATTATAACAAGCAGCATTAGGGTATTCTGTTTAACATTAAGCAGACTGTTTATTGATGCCCACATAAAAAATAATTTTTGAGAGTTTATGGGACATCAAAGCCATTACTGATTTTGATATGTAGATTTTATGTTACAAATGATGAGGAAGTATCTCTCTCCATTCCTTGCTGTAGACGCTTCTTGTTTTAAGTATCTTCCATAAATCAAGATGCGATAAAGCCTGGAAATCACATGTGCGAGAAAGCTTTTTCTGAGGTATGAAGTCGCATAAAAGAAACTCTTTAAAAACCTGCACCCCTAATATAAGCATTGTAATTTTTAAGAGACAGAGAGGAGGTATTAGTATCCTACTTCTAGCATAAACGTCAGGCTTGCTTTATACCACCTCGCTGGGCCTTCTTTTGGCTTTAAAATATGGCTGGGGGGGAATACATGGATTTGTAAGACCCCAACTCAGGGCACAGGGAGAGAAGTCCTGGGCCTCTCAGAGTGAACTCGGCTGTCAGAGATGCAAGAAGAGGGGGAAAAAATCATCCTGTGCCTCAAGCGCTCAGGCGAGGGTTTGGGGGACGCTTTAAAAAAGCTGGTTTTCCCTAATTGCGGAGTGGGGCCTTGCCTCTCGCACCCCGCCGCCTCAGCACCGCACTAGCGGCGCCATTTTGGGGCGGCACCGCCGGCGCCATCTTGAGGAGGCGCCAGAACTGCGCCCGACAGCCGCCTGCGGGGGCGCGGAGGGGGGTCAGTCAGCTGAGGCGGGGGGGAGCCGACCCCTTCCTGCGCGGGCAAAGGAAATAAAGTGGTCACTTCGGCTGTGGGGATGATGAAGATGTTATCTTGAGGTTTACAAAGAGGGCAGAAATAGATGGGAGGTAGGTCCTGGTTGGAGAGAGAGGTGAGCTGAGAGAAGCTGAGGAGTCTTAATTCTCACACCTGGCCTGTGAGGAGAGCAAGGGACAACAAGGTGCCTTTTGGCCATTGCTTCTCTGAAAAGGCATGACTGATGACTGCTTTTCCTGACCAGACCCAGTGCAGATGCTGTTGGGAGGTGGCAGAGACAAGATGGCTGTTTATATAATAGATAATGCTCCTGAGGGACAATGGATCAGGAAAGGGGCATGAACAATATCTCATATTGACAGCCCCCACCCCCCCACACCGCCCCCGAGGGAAAAGCAGGTGCTGGGGAGTGCTTTATCAAGGAAAGGCAACAAAGCAAGCATGCCTTGGCCTCGTTAGTGCTGCCTTGCAGAAGGTGAGAAGATGGAGCTGCTTCTCCCACTTCATGTGCTGTGGAAGGATGGACAAGGCAGGGAGGTGCTGGTGGAAGGTGAGAAGATGAAGCTGCTTTTCCCACTTCAAGTGCTGTGGAAGGATAGAGCAGGGAGGCGCTGGTGGAGGCGGCAGCAGAGCGGGCTGATGCTGGCTGCTTTCCTGTGAGGTGCTTGTGCTTGAAGGTTAGTGATGGTGAGGAGCACTTCACAGAGTGGTCACATAGAGGGGTTTGTTCCTTCACAGCATCACAGCTGAGTTATTAACATGTCTGGTGAATTTTACAGTTTTGAATACTTATAGTTGCTTACATTAAGGAAAAATAGGAAACTAGTTGAGACTTACGGCTAGTTTATCAGAATATAGAAAATATCCAGGAGAAAAATACCTTCTTATCTGTAACTCTCTAGAAATGAGCGAAACTCAACCTGTCAGTTTTCTTGTCAGTGAGACTCTTTGTTTTGGTTTAGTTCTCCTTTGAAACATCACGTATTGTCTATTGCGTATGTTTGTCCTTTGTAAGATTATAAAGCATGAATAGTCGTCTTAGTAGTTCAATTTAGAATTAAAGTCAGGATCTGCCCTTTATTCTAGAATAACAACAACAACAAAGAATTTTGTTCTGACTTGCATCATATTTATTCTTCTAATTTTAATGAAGAATATAGCTGAATTCCAAACCAACTGTACCATTGCTCTGTAGATGTACTAGAACATTGCACTGTGGCCCAAATATTTAATGCAGTGTCGCAGAAGTGTTTACTGCGAGCTAAGTGCTGTTGTTGTTACTCAGAAAAATATTGGAAGAACATAAATGTGAAATATATTTTAAAGAAAAGCAAATAACATGATTTTTTAAATGGGATTTTCGTCTTGTGTGTGTGTGACAATCTCTGCCAAGATATGAACTACCAATGTTTTCGTAGGCAACCCCTGAGGCACACCATGTGCAGTCAAATACTGGTTTTGATGTTTGTTATTTAAACACTGGGATATACTATAAAGTTTGCCATCAGTATTCAAGAATACTTAAAAATAATTATGGGAATATGCATAGAACCTATAAACAACTGCAAAAAAAGCTGAATTTAAAAAAAAACAAACAAACACCCAACCCACCACCAAACAATTTGGTCTAAAACTTCTATGTATTTGAATGAGGGGGAAGGAGCAGGGGAGAAGACATTAAGAATTACAAAAAATCAGGAAGAGCTATACTTAATCAAGAATTTTCATATTAATGGTAGAAGGTGGTTCAGTCAGGTAAACAAAATGTGAGGTCAACGTGTGCTGTAGAATGAGGTAAAAATGGAATATTATCTNTCAGGTAAACAAAATGTGAGGTCAACGTGTGCTGTAGAATGAGGTAAAAATTGAATATTATCTTGTCCAAAAATAAATGAATTGCTTTTTTTAATATTCGGTACTTCTTGACTTGGACAGAATTTGACAGTTTTGTGCAAAGGGTAGCATTTTGTGCAAATTGTGGGATTTTTTTCTATGTGTTTATTTTTTTTTTAAAAAACAAAGATTGATTGTCACTATGTGCTTGTCATGCACAGCTGACCCCTGAATTGCACTGTCAGGGTGCAGGAGCAGGCAGTTTGCCTGCAGTGGGTCTTAGATGTTTAGTTGGAAAGAGCTTTGTATTGAAAATGTTTCTTCTGCCCAAACACAAGCTTTCACGTGTATGGGTTGTGGTTTTAGTTGTCCAGTTTGTGTGGGGGTTTTTTGTTTGCTTTTTTGTTTTTAATTTGATCCACTGCTGCTCACAACTTAATATTGTGTTTTTTACATTTCATGCCACTGTAATCATCACCTGCTGGGCACTAATCTCTTAAATTTTAGTGTCAAAGCTCTTTCATTAGAGAGTGGGAGGATCAAGAGTACAGTGTGCTTGAGAATTAGAAGTCTGTCAGCAATTCAGGATTCCTTCTGTTTAAACATTATGGAGAAAAAAGATGCAACCCTGACTTTTTTTCCCCAACTTGTGGAACAATGGTTTTCTTCTTTATTGGAATGTTAAGCAGATCAGGATAAATCTCTGTGGCCTCCATCTTGAGTCATGCACACGTAAGCGCTGCTGTACCTGTTACTGCTGCAGAAAGCTACTCTTCAGAGGTCGTCTGTGAAATCTGCAAGTATCAGCAAAGTTCTGGAAGGTCTTTAGCATACATTTTAACCCTGACCATTGTCCTGATGATGCCTAAAGCAGCAACAGCTTAAGACCTTTTTGAATTACAGCCTATTATTTAAATATTTACTGTGTCTGTCATGATTTATAATTTGGTATTGTGTTTGTAAACATAATTACTTTAAAAAAAATTTACAGGACTCAAGTCTTCTATTCCATTGCAAAAACACTGAATAATAAGACTTCCCGTTCCCTTGAAATGTGTTTATAAACTACCATTCCTTCATGACAGCATGGTAGCAGAGTATTTGGCTTCCAGAATAGTGAAGAAAAAATAATTCTTGTGTGTGAAAGTCAAGCTGTATCTTTTATAAGCAAAGAGGGACAGATATTACTAAGGTTCAGACTTCCTTTCTTTGGAGACAAGTCTGCATTAATACTATTGTGTGTGATAATTTAAATAGGGTTTCACCATGGAATGTGAAGATGGCTGTTAGGCAGTATTCCTGTGTTTACTGTCTGATTTCTTGGTGTGTACGTTGCCAGCACCTTTGACAGGCTAGTATTTGTTAAAATGGGCAACATGAATCTTTAATGTCTCTTTTTGGTATTTATGTAATTATTGGTCAAGCAGTGTGACTTAGAGGACAGTTTAAAAATCCATTTTGTCACACAAGTATTCATTTGAAAGCACTTTTATTTAATTCTTAAGAAAACTCGTGTCAGTTCTGTCAAAGCAGTTGACTGTCACAGAGGAAATGAGCAGAAAGAACTTTTACCTAGACCCAGTCTAAAATCTTGGTATTATTTTTTGCAATTTGTAAAGTTTGGTGAGTTGTGCACTATGATTATGACTTTAAATGAGGTGTTCCCTTTACCCTTTCTGACAGCATATTTTGCTGCCTGTTGTGATTTTAGTGAGTAGTCACGCATTTGAATTGGTTGTCCTTCAACCCCCAAGCCCTGAGCACTACTTACGCAGCAGAGTTTGTCTCGCTCAGTGTGCAGTAACATGCTTAGGGTAGCAAGAAGAACATCTTGTAATGGAAGAAACAAAGGATTTAAGGATGATAGTAGATGAAACATCAAGAAAAGAGTTTGCAGCTATTAGAGAAATTGTCAATTGTATCTCTGAGAGACTGTGGGGGAATTCAGGAGAGATTTAGCTAAACGCATCGCATTTGTGGGCAGTCTGAATTATTTCTTTCCTTTCTTCTGTTTTCATGACACTAAGGCTTCCATCTTTCATTTCTAGAAATATTTATTTCTTGTTTGTTTTGAAAGGTTAGAGATAGAAAACACTTTTTTATCAATAGAAGCATAAGATTTGCTGTCAATATTCCTGTTGAAATGAAATACTTCATAACAACCTGGAAGAGTTTTAATTTCTTTTAAAAATTACAGTGTTTTCCAGAAATCCAGGTACTGTTCGTTACATCCCAGTTAATTTCTTAGACTTTCAGTTTAACAGAAAAGTAAATTTATCTGGTGTTTCTGTACTGAACCCAGTGGCAAAGATATTTTCTAGTATTATGTTGTAAGGTATAAAATATCACAACCCAATGATTAATAGTATGTGCTGAATGGCTATTTGGAAAGACTTGAGCATCTCCTGAGTACTGAAAATGCCCGTGCTCACTGCTTGTGCTTTGGATTTTTGCATTTGTATTTTTGTGCTTAATGTTACAAAGGTAAATTCTAGTTGCTTTTTCGGAAATAGGTGTTTTGGCTAAGGTAAGTTACCCTAGCTCTGTGTGAGCTTTGTCAGTCTGTCTTTTATCTTTGTGTTTTACGTGATGTCACTTAAAGTAACCTCACTGCAGGCTGGGATGTGAACTGGTAAAGCATTTAAAAAGAATGTTATTGGGTATCTCGTTACAGCTCCAGTGTAAGAATTTGGTAAGCTTAATTCCTGGAGTGTGTATAACTGCCCACTGACACAGCACCATAGTAAAATCCAATGTGTTCATGAAGTTCTCACAACTTAGTGAGTTCTTTGTTTATGTAGATTGCATAAAGCTGACCGTTAGGATTTTTAAACTGCTATGAACCTGCATTCGTATAAGTACAAAATAAAAGGTGTTCTGTTATAACTTAGATAGGATCAAGGTTTGTATTTAATAAATAGAATGTGGAATTACATTACCCTTATGGATTGTGTAAACAGATGGCAAGAATGAAGATAATGGTGAATAAAATAGTTAAAAGATTAAAAAAAAAAATCAGGAAATGATACATGTCTAAAATAGTTGTATTAAATCTTGTGTAGTCTTAAGAACGTAAAAGGGTGTAGGGATGTGAAAGTAATACTTTAGGTAGGAGAACCTCAGTTCATTAGCTTTCTTCAAACAGTTGTAACCTTTTAGAATAATTGGTCTTCTCTGTGAAGGTTTTTAAGTGTAAAGTTAGGTAATAGAGATGTGCATGTCAAGAATTCTAAGCAGTGATTCAGAAACTAGATGCTATAGACATGTAAAGAATAACACAAAATTTGTCATATTGGGCTGTAGGTTTTTCACTTTTAGCTGCTGCAAGGCAAATAATTAATCTTACATTAGGATGTAGAAACAGCTGTTCCAGGTCCAGTTAAAACTTTATCTATGGTGGTGATGAACACTAGGACTTATGACAAGCAGGAACAGTGCCGCTGGCAGATGTCTAGAAAAAGAGTTCAAGAACTTCACAAATATACATTGATATTTCACAGAATATTTTCCTAGCCCTTCAATGAGGGCCCAGGAAATCTAAATGCAAGTTTAGTGCACTAAATTTGGACCAGGAGCTTCTTGAGGGCTTTGTTTGTTCTGGTACAAGCATGTTGTGGTGGATGGAAGCATCACCTTTGTTTCTTCCGATACAAGAACTGGGGACCATCCAATTATATCAGCAAGCAAATAAACAATGAACAGTGGTCACCTAATTGGCTTTGTTATGCTGCTTATAAACTGCTGTCATAGCATATGTCATATTATTTCTGAACGCTAAACAGTCTTGATCTGTCCAACTCAGTAAAAGTTATTTGGTAGAGTTAATTGCTCTTACCTGTTGCTCTTTCAAGTTCTGTTACATCATTTTTGAGAGAGAGTGTATTGGGAGCTAGAAGTGCGAAAAAGTATTTAATATGCAGGAACGTTATGGATTTATGCAGTAGCATAGTGATAGTTTTTGTTTTGTTTTTTTTTCTTCTGAATAATTTTTAACATTGACTCAGTATGTTTTTCGACTGCTCGTGAAATGACCGCTTAGTGTTCAGTGGAGTTATCCATTATGGTATGACCAACTCATTTCCATGCAGTAGTGGTCAGAACAGA
>RSEF01000004.1:61700714-61743847 GCA_003993805.1 Himantopus leucocephalus | reverse complement strand
GGGGGGGGGGGGGGGGGGGGGGGAATTGTAATGCTGCCTGGAGTTAGGCATATCTGTCTGTTTTTATATATTGTGACTTTTATTTGTAGCTCTATTTTTGACATCCATTCAATGAGAGGAAAATGCATGATACTATGGCTAACATGTAACTGTGCAGGAGCAAACTGAATGTTAAACTGAGATGGGTTCAACACTAGAAAGTTCAAGTGAGTGCAAGAATAGTTTTTAAAATCTAGTAATTTTTCACTGCCAGTAAATCACAAGTATGTATTGCATGCCTGGTTAAACCTAGCTGACTTTAACTGAAGTTCAGTTATGTTCTCTGGGTTTGTAAAAGCATGTGTACTCTGTTTTTAAATCTAGTATGGTTAAGAGCAATCTGGTTAGCTTCAAAGGTTGAGCTGCGGATTTCTGATGTCTGTAGCTCTGAGAAGTATATGCCATCTGGCTTGGCATATTGGTTGGCTGTAGAGAGGCCACACTTCAATTATAATACGATAAATTGAGAATGTTGTTGTAGAAGGACCATTTGTTGTCCATAATAAATCAGTTCTTGATTTATGCTGATGCACCTGTTACGTGTTAGGTGGTTGTCAAAAGTAGCTTCAGAAACACGTGCACCCATACTCAAGTCTGCATACCAGTTTTTCCCTGAGTCTTGTATGTGCATGACTCAGGTAAAAAATAAAATCTGCTTTGGGTTTTTATGCCTTTTCTGTCTGCACAATAGGTGTCACAAAATGGAGAGAACTAATTATCAGGGAGCAGGCTTCTAACCTTCATGTGCATCATCTTGGCTGGTGGTATGCAGAAGGGGGTTGCTGTTGCATCTAGCATGTGTTTAAGGGGTGCCTGTCTTAGAGTTGAGGCATCTGCATCTTAATCTCTACAGTCAGATGATTGAGTGATAAATTATCTGAAGAGAGTCGCAATCACATATATTTGAAGGCGTTAGTGTTGCTTTGCATTAAAAGAAGGGTTCATCAGTAAATCAGTATGACCAAAACAAATCTTAATCCAAATCATTTCAACAAAGGTATTTGTAGCTATTGTTGTAGACATGCAGCTTCACTGCTATGTACAAGATCAGGTCTTCAAGCTCTCTAGAGTACAAGTAGCGTTTAGCAGAATCAAATATGAATGTTACAGAATCTGTCGTTCTGCAGGCTGCTGTCAGTTCTTTGGACCGTGAATGATGCTGATTGAACAGGTAAGAAATTGCGTTAATTCAAAGTTGAGCACGATGTACTGAAGTGCTTTGCAGGATGAGGGACAAAATGCTTGGTGCTACAGTGAGTTAACCTATGAGTCTATGATTTAGTCTTGTGGCTGGTTGCTTGAAAAGCTGCTCGGGTAGGTTTGGAGGCTTCATTATTCCATTAGCTGGTGAAAATTCTTAAAACATGAACAAAATGTGTTGTGAAATGAAAAAAAAACCTGTAAGAATAATTGTAGATATATTTAATCTAATTTCAAGTCCTGGAAAAGAAGGGTAATTCAGGTATCTGCTTGAGGTAGTTCTAACCCTAAGTCACAACATGCTCTAATTCCTTGGTAAATTTGATGATAATGGTTCATCGTCGCATATAGCTTGTTTTAGTTAGAAATATGTATCTCTTAATCCAAAACGAATTCATACAAATACCAAAAAAATCCTCTGATTTAAATAGTTAAATTTGGATGAAATTTTAGAAAAAAGTTAACATCAAACACAACTTTGAAATAAATATTTTTATTTTTCTTATTCTAAAAAGTTATTAACTGTCCATCATAATAATGTTTCTGCATAAATACAAGATACAGAATGAAAAAGACAAAGTTTTGGGTTTTTTGTTTGTTTTCAGAGGAAAATGACCAGAAACTCATGGTAAAGGACATTTAACAGCATGAGTCTCAGTCTTTTAAACACTGTAACTTTTTCACTTGAAACTTACTTAGACAGTAATGCTATATCAAAGAGAATATATTGATTAAAAGATTATTATATAAAGCACACAGATATTTTTCAGAGCTCTCTTCAGAGATTTTTGCCTTCTCAATGGACAAGCACTGTTTTTAGGCTGGGCCAGGTATGCCAGATTAGGTCTCCAGAAAATCCAAATAAGTGATCGTAAAACAGTTGCAATATTGTCAAGGAGAAAACACAATGGATGAAATTGTGTCTTTTTCAATGACTGTATTATGTCATCATAGGAACAGGCCAAAATCATGTAACCTAATTTTTTTCTGGCACAGCAAATTTCTTTAGTGGTTATGTGGGGCACTGTGGGGTCTAAAAAGCCGTACCTTTGAATCCTGTCAGAACGGAGCAGAGGAAGGCACAGTATTCATGTGGAAGCTATTCTTTCCTTGTGCTGGCTGCCTTTCAACTGGATAAATTCCACAGGAAAGAAAGATGTCACTGATTTATGCACTGGCTACGCATATGAAGGGAGTGGTAGTTGTGCTGTGTTCATCCCTGCGAGCATGGAACAGTTTAGCCCAGAGCCTTTTCAGTATCTCCAGTAGTCTCTAATGCTACTTCAGTGCTTTTTTTGTCAAAATCTTCTCTGGCTAGATGGCTTATTATTTGATCTTTCGGCAGTATTTGCCCAAAGCATCTTTAAACTTTTGTTACATCTGTTCAGCATTTTATCCATGGGATACCATTTATTGATCAGTTCCATGAGGCATGAGGTGAATACTATTTCTGAGTTTATCATGGTTTAATTTTTGTCAGTATTTCTTTTTCCTATTTACAGCCCCCCCAACACACTCTCCACAGCGTAAAAGGCTTGATACCATGTCTCCTTTGAGTATCTGAGGGACTGCCAGATGGCCTGCTAACCTGGCAGTGTCTTCACTCAGTGTACTTACTGAGCCAAAATCTCCATCAGGTATCTCTCTGAGTTCTGGCAGTCAATGTTTCGGGTGCTTTGCTTTTTCATATAACACAACCCAGAAGTGTTTCACAAGATCCTGATGCAATTGATGTGTATCAAAGTCCCTCTGGGCAATAAAGCTCACTTTAGAAAGTACAGTAATCTGGATCTGAAGGATTTGTGCAAGTTCACTTAAAAAAATACTCATTTGCATTCCTGTTGTCATACTGATCAGTAAAATGTAGCCCAATATGTTTACATTGCTTATTAACGTTTTAAGATGGGCCTCACTTCCTTGTCTAATTCCATATTATGGATTACCAGATTCATTAGAAAGAAGAATATTAAATATAATCAGCTGGTCATTTTCCTGTGCATTTTCCTTCATGATTTACGGTGATGTTCACCGTAAAACCTGCTGGTTTCTGTCAGTTATTGTGGATTTTTAAAATATAGGAGCTAACTCTACAGACGCTTTTGAGGTTTACTGATGTTTTGTATGATTTTGAGCAGTGCAGCTGCAGCCATTAAGCCCTGTGAGTCATCTTCCCTTCGTTTTCCAGTATGGCAAGTGAAATAAACACAGTCCTCTTGAAATCGGTGCAATTATGTGAAACATTAAGGTTATGCTTAAGGTTTTGTTGTTTGACTGTGATAGCACGTTCTTCTAACTCCTTCAAATTTCCACCCCGCCCCAACTTCTACACTTCTGAAGCCGTAAGTAAAGAGTGACTCTTCGTATCTTTTGACTGGTCTTCCAGAAAATGTAGTCTTCTAATATCAAGGGATAAAGATTTGCTGGTGTATGTATGGTAAGCGGATCATAAGTAACACTTCACTCAGGCTTTTCATGGTTAAAGTATTTTAATTTCTGACTTCTGGAATGTGGAAGGTACCTGCCACAAAAAGGACCAAGTTTTCAGATACAGGATTTTCTTTTTGTAAGTGTCAAATGCTGTCTATAACTTTTTTCATCCATTGTTAATGTATATTCACTATGAATCACTTGTCTTTCAATGTTTGACTTGCACAAAAAATATATTGTTTGACTGTTTAAACTGAGCACAGAGTGGCATTTCTTTGCTTCATGTTAATAAAATTCCACATTGCAATTTTGAGCAAAGCACATCCTTCAGCTACCGTTGGAGGAATATAGATGATAAGACAGTGCTTAGAGTTCATCTCCTTAATTTTGAAAAAGTGAGACTTCTGCAAAAGTAACTTGCAGTTGTGTGTGTCTTACCATCGCTCTTTATGCGGTAAGATCTTTTTCAAAACTCTGCATCTGTCATGGGGCCCATCTCTGATTTTTGTTTCTGAATTTCTTTTCCATGAAGGCTTGCTGTTTGTCAGACAAAATCTGCTGCTGTTGTAGATGAATGAAACCTGTATGAGGAGCCTACTGTTCTTATTAGAGTAGCAAGCTAAATGTATTGCACAATGACGTTTCTGTAGAGGTATCTGGTTTCTCTAGTTCTCATGCATTTTTCATTTTGCATTGCTTCGTCTTTGTAATTTTGCCTTTAGCTTTGAGCGTGTATGGTCTGTAATAGTTTTGTTTTTAATATAATAGAAGTAGAGCTATATAAATGTATAATCAACAGGAATTACAAAGCATGCAAAACTAAAGCAGTATTTCACACAAACCTAGAGGAGATCTGGTGTTAATTCATATCTGCAGCTCAAATGAGAGGTGGAAAATCCTTCAAGCCCCACCCCATCAAACGTATATGTAGTAACACTAGAGGTGGGATGAGAAGGGAGTCTTGTGAAGAAACCTGTAGTAGCATATGAATTTTATGTTAGGAACCTAATTAACAGGCTCAAATGCTGCCAGGGAACAGTAAGCTTGGTGTAGACTTGCATAACTTTTTTTTTTTTTTTTTTTAAATAAAACCAACCCAAAACTTAGTAAGACCGTCAGTTTGGCGCTGCTTCTGCCTTGTCTTCTGTGTTTGTCTATGTAGAAGTGGTTTTGCAGCAGCGTGCCAGCCGTCTGGGAATCTATTTTAAGAGTTCTGGAAAGCCCGACCTAAACTTGGAATAACCCAACCTTCAAGATCATGAACCATCCATTCGTGGGTGGTTCCTTGTCTTGCTAAGGGGGGGACAAAGGGGGCTGGGGGTTGGAGAAGAGGGAGGGGAGAGATTTAGTACTGTTCACAGCTATGTAGAGTGGAGGGGGGTATTGTCAGGGCTACTCTGAATGAGTCTTGAAAGAACCAAAAGAGAAGAACTGCTATTTAAAGGAACAATTATATCCTGAGCCAGATCCTCTCTACGCTGCTATAGATACCTTGATTTTACTTTCTTTACTCTTACTTTTTTTGTTTTAATTTTTTCTCAGGCGCAGCACAAATGTTGCAAAATCTGAGTTAGACTTGGAGGGAGGTTAGGAAAGGGGAGAGGGGGAAAACCCTGAAATGTAAGGGTTTTGCTTGCATGTTTAAAAAAGGGGGGAAAAAAAAATAAAGTTACTGAATAGTGTTCAGATTGTCTGCTGTTTATCTGTGGAATTCAAGCATATGCTTGACATGAAATTTTGTATATCAGCTTTTCATGCTGTTATGATCAGTCCAACTCTATTATTACACTCTTACAAGTGGAAAAGTAAAAATGTAATGCATATCTCAGGTTCATGGATAACAAAAAAGACGTAGGTAATCTAATGGGGGGGGACCTGAACAGGGCTTATTGGCAAAGTAGGAGCAGAGTCTTGTACTTCTGATAGTTTACTACTATACCTTACCCCTCCCATCTCTAAATGGTCCATCACTAGTAAAACTAGTGACAAACTTCTTGTTAGAACTTATTTCCACAAATGCTCCTTCTTAGAACAGAATATGTCTTTTTTTTTTTTAAATATGGAGCTGTTTGGCATAGACTGTCAATCCATTTGTGTGCTTTCAAAGCAAATTAAATGGTGTTTTGTGTGCACCTGTACATACAGATGTTTTCTTCAAATGTTTGTGATCAAACCTTACAAACGCTAGCCAAGTGTAACTTGGTCTTTGACTTGTATTTCCCTGCAGACTGACATGTCTATTAGCAGCTGATAACTTTTTCAGTTTGTTACCTTCTCTTGAAGCTGCTCTCTTTTAGGAAAAAAAGTTAAGAGCAGTCCCTACTACTCTTAGTTTGGGCAATATACTGCATATGTTTATTTGTATCCTGACATGATTTGTGTGAGAATGGCAGTTTTAAATTATGAATGCCCAAGTTGGGAATCCATTGCTTGAAGACAGATACACTTACAAATGTGCTACAAAGCACTAACGTACGTCTGTCCTTGAAGAAGCTAGCTGGGAGTCTTGTTCAGGCGAAGACCTTTTAGGAAAGAATCCCTTATTTTTCCTGCTGTGTTTAGAGGAGAAATAGACAATGTTATTTAACTGATTAAAATGGCTTCAAAGCACAGACTTAAACTTAAATCCCCAAATTGTTTTGCTGCAGATCTATTTCAGTAGCAACCATAGAATGTTTTAGAGGGAGAGATGGTAGTGGTTGCTNTCTGGGTCTCCAGATCTCCAGATGGGTTAATATTCAAAAGGCTTTTTTTTTTTTTTTTTTTTTTTCTATTTGACATTTTCTGTGTAGGAACCTGTAAGTGCAGAGCTGTATCTTTGAAGGTATAAAATGATGTTAAAACTGAATCTTCACTAAAGCATACTGTGTTTGGGGGAGGAGAGGAAAAAACCCCCCAAACCTAAGTGCAGAATTCTCTCCCTATTTCATAAAGGAAAAGTAGTATCTGTTTTGCAGAAATAAATTGTCTGTGTGTAGCAGTTGACAAACTTCTTTCACATAACCTGATGGAGTCTTTGATCTAGCTTGTAGTCCAAGGAAAAGAGCATGCCATCCAAGAAGATGGAAGATAAAATGGAATATTTCTTTATCTTCCTCTAAATAAGAGTATTTACAGGTTGTATTTTATAGTTCATTTTTGTGAAGAGGTTTTCACAGTTACAGTGCAGTCAGAAGACAAAGCAGAGAACTTAAGTCAGACAGTAGAGGTAAACAGATGATAGCTATGTGTACCTATTGTAAATAAGCTTGAAACTGTTAGATAAATTAATGTAAGTGTGTGGGCCAGTTATAGAAACTAGAGAGAAGAAAGTGGAAGTTTATGGACAGCTAGTGTGGTAGTTATTTCCTTTTCATAATGAAACATATACTCCAGTCCAGAACAATGAGAAAAGTTGCAGTTACCCACCTTTTGTTTATTCAGTTGGAGTGTGGGAAGCCTTGATGAGATCCAAAAGATGACACTGGGGGACTTGCATAAAGTTGTTATGGTATTTGTAGAATATTTACATGCAGCAGCTCAGCAGTATACAGAAATAGCAAAGCTAGCACTGAACCAAGCTAGCTTCTAACCAATAAACGATACTGGGTTTATGATGCCTTCCCAAGCCAACTTGAGTATCTCTGCATCTCTCAGGGATAATGAGAATTGATCCATTTAGTATGTTCCTCAGTGGAATATGATTCTATGAAAATGGTCACCAGCATCGCACCAGCAATCCTGGATTGACAGGAGATAAGACTAGGTGCTGATTGTTTTGGAGTTTTTTAAAATATTTTCTATTAGTGGACAGGTTCTCTCAAGTTCTTTATTGGATTTCTATAGTACAATTTGAACAGTACTGTAATTTTCATCTTCAGGCATGTCTCACAACCCAGTTGCATCTACTGGACCAGAACTGAGTCCTAAAAACTATGTAAGAGGGTTTTGAGGACTAAATTGGGAATGAACTATGATTATTTAGTTTATTCTAAAATTAAATTGTAGTGGTTCCTATCTTATTTTTGTCAACAACTGTGTGAATTGTATGGTGAGAATAAGTGTGTTGGATACCACTGGAATTACATTTTCTTTTCATTTTCTTGACGTATTCTATGCTTGAGTTGCATAGAAATAACTGGTCATGCACTGAGATGAGTGTATTACCCTTAGCAGTGCAATTTTGTAAGAATATATTGTTAGTTTGATTGCCTATCAAATACAGGAATTTTACCAAATGTAACATCTCTTTTCTAGAAATGAAGACTGACAATGATACTTAGAACAGGGTGAGATCCCATCTAGAATGGAGGGAGTGAAAAGGATCAGTGGAATTATATTGGATCATGAACATTCGATCATTGTTGGGGCAAGAATGACATAAAAAAAAAAAGTCTGTGTCCTGCAGTGAGATTCCTGGAGTTCTGAATTCAACTCCTGAAAACAAATAATGAGACATGATTGTATTTCTGTGTTTCTGTAGTGACTTCTAGGCGCTTTGCTCTACAGAGCAAAATGGAGTAAGAAATGATGTTTTGAAACTGAACCCTGGTTAATCCAAACCAGAAATCGAATGCACTTCATTGCTAATGAGGATGAGTACCAGTTGGAACCAGGCAGTTGTGAAAAAGTCATGGAACTAATGTTTGCAATTTGGCTCATATTTAGATACTTGCTATGTGGAAGTTGGAATGGTTATCCACAGCAAGAGGAGTCTTAGGATACCATTGCTTGTATAGTGTGCTTGGAGCTTAATGGATTGTATCTGTCCAGCTTATTTAATTATAAAAGGATGCTGATACTGTTCTTAAATTTCTTCTCAAACATCTTACCCAGCAGACCAAGAGATAAAAGCAACTCAGGGACTCGAGAGGTAAAGTTTTATGGCAGTAATAGAACCTTGTTTCCTACATTGATCTCTGGTTTTTGCCTGTCTGAAAGCAGTCATTATAGGGGCTGCCAGGAGGACAGAGAACAAGGTGTTCTATTCTTCCTGTTGTATAATGAAGATATACACAGCTCTGCGTGAATTAAGATGGAAGAAGAAAAATAATAAACTGTGGAGAAATAGAAATCCCTATATTATCGGGGAAATGTGGGGTCATATTGTGGATCACAGCTAATACGTGGTAATAATGGCCATGGTATGCTTAACATTTTGGAACCTATTGTATTTCCCATTTGGACTAAATTAAATACATACATCATTCTAACAAACCTCTCACAGCAGATTGTGAACTTTGGAAGCGGGGAAGGGAATTAATGGCAATGTATTTCATATTGGTGTTCCTCTGTCTAGTGATGCAATTCTTTTCCCATAAAGAATTTACAGTTTCTACACAACAGGTGTTGGTCAGCTTGTGAATAGACATTGTTGAAGGTGGAGTGAAAAATGACCTTCAAATACAATAAACTCAACAGCTATTATTTATCTTATTGTCTAAGAGACAGGCCTAATAACCCATTTCAAAATAAGAGGGAAAGAGAACTAGGACACAGTTGAATTGCAATGCCAAAATCACACGATCAAGAGCTGATGTCAAATACAAGAGGAGTCTGAGATACCAAATCATGGTAATTCATCAGCAAGACTTAAGACTGAGGGAAATAGTGATTAAAGATAACTGTCTTCAAAATAGATATCTGAGTATAGGAAGGTAGTCGTGAAAANAGGAGTCTGAGATACCAAATCATGGTAATTCATCAGCAAGACTTGAGACTGAGGGAAATAGTGATTAAAGATAGCTGTCTTTAAAATAGATATCTGAGTATAGGAAGGTAGTCGTGAAAGTCTATCCCTTCTTGATTTTTCAGTATGAAGTTAACTTCTATAAAATGATCTACTCGAATGGCTTAGGAAATGGGCTCACAGAAGGGTCTTGTTTAAATAATTGCAAGTTAAACCAGTTATGATGTATAAAGAGGATTTCTATGCCAAGTAATAAATTTTTGAGAAGATAACAGCTAAGTAACAATATATTCACAGGTGATCACTATTTTTCTGTTTATAGTCATTTGTGAGGAAAAAAAATACCCTTTTCTAGTAATTAAATGCAAAGGGGTTTGTGGGTTTTTTTGTTGTTGGTTTTTGGTTGTCTTTTTTTTAAGGAGGGCTTTAATTTCTGTTTGGAAACCTGTACTTGCTGTTTCATATATACATAAATATTTAAGCAGGTTTGGGTTCATGTACACAGGGTGTTGCAGGGGAGCTGGGGGCAGGGGGACTTTCTTGGTTTACATGCTAAAAATCCATTGAAGTTTCATTAAAAAAAATCATGTAGTGATACAGGCTTCATGTCTGCCCAATCCACATAAAGCAGAGAGCCAAAATAAGTTTATTGTAGAAATCAATATTGAAATTAATCTTTAAATACTTTAATATATGGCTTATACAGATTCATGCATATAACTAAGCTTTGCATGCATAACTAACTTCATATGTTTTAGATGAACTGTGGGTGTAAGGATTGCTACTTACAGAGGAGATCCACATCTGCCCTATTTAGAGGGGACAAGCACGGGAAAATTATCTTGTTTCTACTTAGAAAACACATTTATAAAGTGAGTATTAAACTTACATAGTGTTAAAAAGCTTTCCTTCATGTACTTGAGTGAAGATCTTGTTAATCAAGAATTGCTGATAATACCTACTGTGTAATAAAGGTAGGGAAGTATTAGCCTAGCAGCTGGACGATGATTTTTTTATTATTTTTTTTAAAAGTTTTCACATAGTGCCTTTTAGTAAGTATTAAAACCAGTTTCCAAAATAAATTTAACCTTGAAAACTGTGGGGAAAGGTAGCTCAGAAGTAGCAATTTTGTTTATCTCTATGATACGCAGTGATTCTGTAGCATGGTTGGTAGGAACAAGACTCCAGAACTAATTCAGGCTACATAACTTGGACTGCAAGCCCTGCGGTTGCCCTTTGGGGGAGGGGGGGTGGAATAGTTCCTGTTGATACTAGGTCTGCCACCTACCGAGGAACAGGGCTGAGTGCCCCTTGGGTGCCAGTGTTAAATTGGAGCAGTTCTCTGGACTTGGTGGAATTCAGGCCATAGCCCAGGACATGCTGAAGAAGCAAAGATGGAGCAAGAACCTGGTCAGTATTAATTGAACAGGCTGAGGCAGGGAGGGAAACAATAACCATGTAAGAAGAAAAGCACCAGAGGATTGTGTAGGGAAAGTTCTCCCATGTCTGCAAATTTTCCTCTATTTAAACCTCTAGTTGCTTGAATTTCAGACCTGTCTTCTTGCTTTACTTTTGCCAGATGTTTTACAGTTTAATGCAATTACGAACAGGCGGTAGAAATAGTATCCTTTTTGAAAAGCAAAGTAGCAAACACCTTTGGGTATTTTGGTGTTAACAAATAGTGGAAGTTTATAAATTAAAAGAGTTTACATAAAGTTTCACAAACATAGTAAATATTTACTTGTGGGTTTTTTCTTCATATAATAATATGCACAATCTTAGGGCTGGAATATGTATGGTAATGTCAAAGACCGGGCTTAAAATGTTCCAGTCTGTTATGGAGGTGCAAAGGGACAAAATTGGCTGTGTGCTTTGTTCTTGGGTTTGTTTTTTTTTTTGTTTGGTTGGGGTTTTTTTTGTTTGTTTTTTTTCTGTAGCAGAATTGCTGTAGGATCACTTGTGTGGTCACATCTCAGCAGTAGCATTCTGGTCTTGTCCTTCATTGATGCAGTGAGAAAATCCTGTCTTGTATGTGTTTTAATTATGTATTATCACTTAGCTTTTTGCTTTACAGACCTAGTGGCTCTCATCATCCACCTTTCTCTTACATGTCACTTTATGCGGCAGCAATGTGTATAAACTTCCATAGTGCCAGTCCCTTAATAAAATGCAGGTAGACTTTTCTACTCTTAAATTCAAGTTCTCCAACTGTCAGCTACCAGAAGAAATTTTGTTGATCATAACTTGGCTAGGCTTCTCTATTTTTCTAAAGCTCTGTGCTGTTGAATTGAGCTAAGACTTGCTCTACATCATTGTAGTAATATTTACTTTAATGGAGTTTCTCTTACTTTTTCTTGAGCATCAGGTAGGTTTTAATTATCAGATGTATTCTTCCAGACCTGCTCCCAGGGAATAGCTTTGTGTTTTCCCACATTAAAGCAGCAAACAGAAGAAGGGACTGTAGTGATGAATGTAAAGGACTTCCATTTGTCACTCCCTTCCACAACCTGTGAGTTCTTGTGCTTATAGCATCTTTTTGAATAACGCTTGAAAAGGGACCATTACCATTTGGTGTTTATTGTACATCAGAGCAAAGCAATACTGTAGTTACTTGTAAATTATTCTTCTCTCAGGAGGAGTGAGGAAAAAAGAAGCAGAATTCAGTTGTCTACCTCCTGTGTTGAGTGGTTAATGGACCTCTAAATTGGTAGAGGGTGCTGTGTTTTCTGAGTGTCAACAGGTGACTTTTGCAAGAAGAGAGGTGTATTTATTCTGCAAGACAGAGTGCTGGGGAGTACTGAAAAAACTTAAAACTTACTAAGGAAACTTTAATAAAGCTGATTATGGATGACAAGCTTACTAGGAGCTGTCTTCATAAACTATCAGTTGCTATCATCTACTCTTATTTCCCTCTATAGCTTACAGCTCACTTCCTGTTGACAGGTCTATGTTGTAATGTATACCCTGTATTTGATTTTAAAAATATATTTATGGACTGCTGATGTTCTTTATTGTTGAAGCTTTCTTGCTCAGCTGTCTTGGTGCACTGTGAGGGGGAGTAAGGACTGGAATGCCATTGGATTTTACCCTAGAAGGTTGGGGGGAGTGGACCCCACCCTCTTCTTGAATTAAGTTGTTTACAAGGCATTAGGGTGATAACTCAGTAGTCTGACTTGGATAATTCATTGCAATGGGAACTGTATTTACATCCAGGAATGCAGATTTGGAATGTAAGAGTTACGCACATAGAGAAGGTATTATTATACTGCATTCCTAAGTGCTGCGTGTTTTGTTTTAAAAAGAAATAATAATTACTCTGAGTTTAAAAAACAATTGTTTTCAACACACCAGAAAAGTTTAACTCTTGAAGTTTTTTTTCACTTGGCTGTGAATTTCTTTGTTGCAGCCAAGTGGTCCGTTTAATGCCTACCAGTTGAGCCAATTTCTCCTTTCTGCTTCAGAGGGCAACCTCTAGATCTCATCAATGCCACCAGCAGGGGTTGCTTGGAAAAAGTCACCTTTTTGTGGGAAATGAGTGTGCTTCTTATGTGAGCCCTTAGAGCAGGATAATCTAGAGGCTGAGGTATTGCATTTAGCAGCAGTGTGTGTCAGTCCACGCATCCTGATTAAGCAGTGCCCCTATGGGCAATATGCAAGTAATCCCATGATGTCTGTAGAGTTACTTTGAATGTCTCAAAATGTTTAAAGTACTCTGCTAGAGGGAGATTACAGTTCTGTTAATTGTGGTACTGAAATGTTTCCGTATGCACATATAAAATTGCAGTTTGTTAGGTCAATGAAAACAGTAAGAAAAAATAATTTTACAAGCTCTGAAATGCTCCATCTGAGATCAGTGATGATAGCAATAGCAAACAAAATAATACATAAAAATTAAGCTATGTCATCCTAAAACTGAAGAAAGAAGGAGAGGCTGAGCTGGCAAGTTTTAATTGTAGTTGAAGTTCATTTCTTCTTATTCTTGAATTTACTTCTTTCATTAAAGAATCTTTTCTTTAGGTATTAGGTGTTTCTAACATTTCCTGCTGCTATTTTATCTTTGCCTTCTGTGTAAATTAGGTTTGAATGCCTAACAGTAGTCTGTTCAGCAGTTTCAGAATATCATAATTATACTCTATAGATGCACTATCTCCACCTATGGTGGTTTTGGCCTGCCTGCCCGCATGGAAATCAAACTTTCAGGACATGTGGTTTGAGATCGCTTCTTACTTGTTTAATTTGGGCCATTGAGCTAGGAAATAAAAACAGAAGATGAGGGGAGGCTGACTTGGTATTGAAACACTGGTTTGGAATTTGTTAAATTCAGTTTTTATTGCAGACATAATTGCAGTGCCATAATTTTCCAATGTAATTGTAGCACGTTGTTTGGTATCTATCTCTTCCTCAGTTTCCCAAAGAGGAAGACGATAGTCATGTCAAACTTCTTTTATGACCCAGTGGAAGAAATGGGGTCATACTAGCACGTGTGGCAATGTGTTTTCAGTAAACAAAGCTGAAATTTTGAATGCCAAATGCTCTAAGAAATAATCACAGTGAATAGCTTATGAGTGATCTTCAGGCATCTTTCCTGAGTCACTGAATCATTCTTTAAAAAAAAAAATAAATTCTTTTTTTAAAGTAATGAAAATGTCCTTCTGTGAAAGAAAAATAATTAAAAAAAAAAAACTCCTGTATTTGTATTGGATCACTGGAAGTGGCTTACGCAGCCTAAAAGGGAAGGTGTTGCAGCAAAGCAGGTAAGTCTCAATCATCTATCCACTGACAACTGATACTGAGAGTGGTCTTGGAGTTCAGGTCTAGGTGAAGCTGTACTACATGCTTTCTACAGCAATATAACAACCAAGAGGGTTGACAACTAGTGCCACGTCAGTGACTCGTGTTGATTAATGTCTTCAGTAGAAAGAAATTTGTGGGGAGGGTGGCATAGGGACATTAAAGTCATTCTTCTTGTCAGAAGTAAACGCTGCATCGTCTTCTGTGCCCTTCCCCATGTTTTGCAGTCTCTTGTTCTTAAAATCAAACCAGTTGGCTTCTGTTTTGCTGATGTAGGCACATAAAAATGGAATTCATTGTGATATGAAACACGTGAGAAATAAGAAACAACTATGAACCAAATTTCTCTGCTGTTTAAATCCAAGGGGCAATAGTAAAGTAGAAAACAAAGTGATATTGTGAGACTCGGATTCAACAGGCTAAAATTTTTACAGCAATTACCATTGATCTTACTGCTTCTTGATAGGAATAGATATCTGTGGCTTTTGGTTTGTTTGTCTTGCTCAGATTAAAAAGGGGGAGAGGGAAGTTTGGGGTTTTTTTTCTTGGTGTGGGGTGTTTGTGGTTTTTCTTCTTTTTTTTTTTTTTTAAGAGGATTAAAGGGGGTGTTTTCCCCCAGAATGAAGTTGGTTGATAGATACTGTTTGTGAACTGGTCTGTCTGTTTTTACAGCATTGTGATTGTATGGATGGTTTAGGCAAAGATATAACTTTGTATCAGGTTCATGTATATTTGCAAAACTTAATAGGGGCAGATACCATATATGCTTTTGTAATGGTATCCACCTCAGAACAAATAATATATAAATTACATTGGTTTTACTTTTTCTATGTTTAACAGATGTTAGTTAGTTAATTTGGCATTTATTAGAAAAAGAATACTGGGGAGAGGATGCTGTTTCAAAGTCGCAGACTGTAGCGTTTATGAAAACAAATATAAATTGATGGCATTTCAGTAAATGCCACCAGGGTACTAAAATGAATAGCCAGCAATTACCGCAGAGTGTATTCTGTGTATTACAGTAAAATGACTTCAAAGTTCTCAACTAGTGAGAACACTGCTGAGTGAGATCATTTTATATCATTCTCTTAAAATTGTTCTTTGTAGCCACAATAATAGAGTGGGTATGAAATTGGTTTGAGGTGATGTGAGTTATGGGATGGTGATACATAGTGTAATATACTGGCAGTGTAATACGTCAGAGGCCTGACTTAAAGACAGAGGACAAACTCTGGCTTAAAGTATAGTTCTACTTAATTTATATTATGTATATGCAGTTATGTATCTTATATAAAAGTATTTCTTCTGAAATATGGTTCTGTATTTTCTTACTGTACCAGTCTGCTGAGATTCTGTTCAGTATATCTGTGGTGAAACTGGCTCTTTAAGGAGCTTGAAGCAAATTGCAGTGTTTTTCTGTGGAAGGCAAGCAGATTGTTTGGGGATTGGTGTTAGCAGTTGATAGAGATTAACATAGCTCTCTTTCTGTCCTTCACAATCCTTTTACTCAAATATTTGTCAGTTTACTTGTTGTTAAGGTCTCATCATAGTGGTAAGCTCCTAGCTGAACACCTCATTATTCTCCATGAAAGAATGCGGTACTAGCCATATCTGCATATGTGAAGCCAAAAGAAAGAAGTTTTTACTACTTCTGCCTCCCAATGGCACTTGATATAGCCAAGAGAATTTAAGTTTCCTTGAAATTGTGCAGCAGAAGACTTCATAGTGGATTACATATCACAGTATATATTACACTTCTGCAGATGTGATGAAGACAATATGTCTATGCAAACATCCATAACAGCTGTGAAAGCTTGATAACCATGAACATACAGAAGGCAGCACAGAGATAGCAGGTGACAGGTCATGTTGAAGAATGACCTGAAGAAAAATCTTAAACAGATGCTTCTTCCAGTAGAGGATTTAGATTATATTAATTGATAAAGCTGCCCTTTTCCAATAAGCAGTGGATGGGGCAGTCAGTTTGTTTAAGGGTGGTTTACACTCACATACCATATTCTATCAGAGATGAACCTTGACAGATGTAGAGATGTGTTTTCCCCTCCATTTTTCAGGATGTTGTCTTGGAGACAAATTACACATTCTGTTCCAGCCAGATTGAAAATGTAATGGGGGAGTTAGTTTTATTAAAATTGAAGAAAACTCTCTCTCAAACAGCAGAAAGTTATCTCCAATACATTGGTTGGTCATGTAGTACAATACTAATTGGTACACTATGCAAGCAAAAAATACATTACTGTATGACAAATAGAAATATTCCCGTAATCTTATTGTTCTTTAAAACATTAAAGCATCTACGCCTTTAGGAAACTTCCCAGTGCACTTCCCGTCACAGGTAAGCATACTGAGGACATATTTTCATGCCTTAAAAAGTCATAAGGTAACTACAAACATGGAAAGTCTAATATATTAGAGTGAAGTGTATCTCCAGCTACCCTCACAACTACTAGAGGTTCAGTGAGCTGATGGAAGAAGCTAGTAATTTCTCTCTGTGGTGCAATTGAAGACACAAGAAGCAAAGGAACTTTCTGAATAGGGTTTCAGGTGTTACAGGTTAGCCAGAAGGCACTTACTGTGTGTCTGTAATAAGCTTGGTCATCTCCTTTTATGGATCCTTTGTGTGTGAGATTGCTCATGCTTTGTACTGTGTTTCAAAGTATATATCTTTCTAGTTAATGTTTGTCAATATGCTCATGAATGACACAGAATGTGGTATATCTGTTTGATAACTGAAGACTGGCTGGCTTTGTATTTTCTGTCAGACTGTGTTTTTTTGCTGAACTAGGGTTTGTCTGGTTTTGGTTTTTAGTTTGGTTTTTTTTAACTAGTTTTTCACAGTAAGTGTCTCTTTTCTATAGGAGTGTGGTGTTTTGGGGGGGATTTTGGGGCTGTTTTTTGGTTTTTCAGTAAATCTTTGAGGTTGGAAAACTGAATCTAGATTCCGTGCCTCAGGTGTTCAGACTTAGCAGGATAGCCTTTGTGGCTGGACTTCGCCTTTCTTGATGCATCATTGTATCTTTAGTTGCGTGGTGCAGTACCTTCTCTGATTTGCAGTGAGAAGGCAGCGGGCAATGGTGGACTTCTGCACTGACTCCCATGCAGCATCATGGTAGAACTTAAAAAAAAAAAAAATTGTTTGCTCTTAATTTACTATTGGCCAAATGGTCTTTTCCTCATTAAATGTGTTTCACTAAAAAGCTTTTCATGGGGAAAATACTGTTAAAATGGTATTATGAGAAAAATACCCTTGCTGGTATCTGCCTTGGTGGTTTGTTTTTTGGTTTTTTTTTTTGAGTTTTCTTTTCAGTTATGCTCACCCTTCCGATGTCCTTCTGGAGCCTAAGGTTGACAGGTTTGGTCGTCTTCAAAAGAGTTGGGTTTTACAATGTTTTGCCAACATCCTGGGGTCCTTGCCGGTAAGAGTATTACGATCATGATGAAAGTCTGCCCCTCCTCTGTCTTGGGTCCACCTTCATTTATTTTTACACCTTTCCTTAACACAGTTTGCTTCCTTCTAAGTGGCTCCCAGTTGAGGGCAGACCCCAACACACTATCCTCCCTGGCCTCAGGGCACCCGAAGGGCAGTTTTTCATTACAAGGGATGACCCAGAGGTGCCAGGCTTTTCCCACCCACAGCACTGTCAGACCTAAGGACCTGCATGGTAGGAAGCAGTCACTTGCCCTCTAGGTACTTATTATGAAAGAAGCTGAAACCAGCTCAAGCCAAAACGAACTCTTGACAAGTCTTGAGACCCTGTGTTGTCAGGTCAGCACAGAGTCTGTGGCCTTCTAGTAGTGGCAACTACCATGCTTACTGAGCTTCAGGTGTTTTCCAGAATGCTTTGTAGCTGTTCAAAAGTGCTGGCAGGGAAAAGAAATCTGTTTTTCTGCATGGCTTGACTGAGAGTAAAAATATATTTCTTTGGAGGTTTTCTGTTCATTGCACGTTTTAACGTATTTCATTTTTTTAGTTGTGCAGAATAGACTAGAATGTTCCATCTTTTGAGCATTCTTGTTACTATATCTTTTGATTTTTTTGAACAGTCATTGAATAGTAGCTTATTAATGTATTTGCAGATAAATGATATTTAGAATGCCTAAATCAGTAATCAATAACGATATAGTCCATCAATGATTGTGAATTTAAGAACAAATGTGGATTGGACTAGGGATTACTCTTGCCCAGTAACCCCTTTTGTGACAGGTCAAGTATGTTTACCACTTCATTCTAATACATTACTGACCTCCAGGACTTCTAGCTTAAAGACATCCCTATTAGATGTTGTTTCTGTGTGTACCTGAGATCTCACTGCTGTTCTCTGAACCACTTCTATTTCTACTATGTCCTTTTTTTGAAAGGAGAGATGTGGGGGTCTATCGGATATTCCGGGAATGGCTAAACTGGGGATTGATACCATGGCAAAACAATCATCTCTAGTTTTATTCAGCTGTGGCAGTTGATTTGTTGTTTGACATCTATGGAGGATGAAGCTACCTCAAGGTTTTGCTTCCCAAGTAGTAATTTATTTTTATTAGTTCAGCCTTTAACGTTTAAGAGTACTTAATCCTGAAATAATCAGAGTAATGATTAAAGTGACACTGTAAAAGGAATACCAGAAAAGAACAAATACAACTAAAGTAATTTGGAATGCTTGTATGCTACAACTAACTCCTCTTAAAGTGAAGCTCAAGATAAAATTAATGTGTTACCCTGGAGGTACATCTGGATTGCTTGGAGAGTGCTCTAACTATTGGAAAAAAAAATCCTTTGTGGTTTTAGTACTGTATGTAGAAATAAAGTTGAATCAAATCACATGTTTGCTGCATAAATGGAGAAGCAAAACTGATGAAAACACCTGCCTGAGAATACTATCAGTGACCATTACATGGGAATAATCTTAGATAGCGAGTTTTGGCACAAAGTAATGTGCTATAAGCCACCTATTGTTTTATTTTTATTTATGCAAAATAATAAACTGTTGCTGGCTTGGAGTATATTTCTCAGTTTTACATTTTAGTCTGTCTGTGGAGAAGTGATTATCTGTACCAGAGAGAAATATTTCCTTGCTCAAACCCAGCTATTATTAGCAATAAATTTATTCTCAGCAAATATAATTTCACTCAACTTGGCTTTTGTCAATTAGTTTTTGACAAATGGCTTTTGTGTATGAATTTCTGCAAGCTGTGGCAAAAACAAAACTGCTGGGACAGGTGTCAGAAATCTCAACCATCTGCTCTGCTAATAACCATGAGGTTCAGAGCACCGGGATGGAGTTAGCAACCATTGGAAAAAGGGCCATTATCTCAATGTTGTTCTATACCTTGATAAGCTTCTCATTTCAAATAAAATAGCACAAAATGCTGGGTGCAAAGTTGATTAGAAACAGAGCAAATTTTGCCTTTGGAAACTGTGAAGCTAACTTAAAAATGTCATCTCCAGGCACTTTTTTTTTTTGGGGGGGGGGCGGAGGGGGAGAGGCAGTGTAGATGGAAAGAAAGCCTCCCTGGGTTACTCTGGCTAACCAGAATTCATGTACGGTTGTTTTAGCATTATGAGTTGTGGTTATGATTCCAAAATGTCTGGGGTTTGGAACTTTATTTGTTACTGAGTATAATTTGGTTTGGAAATCAATCCAACAAAAATAAGCATTTTGTAGTGTGTTGTCATTTGCACAGTGAGATGCTTGCTGTTAGTAGGTGCTGGTTCACAGTAGAAAGGAAGGCTGACTGATACTGATCTGTAGTGTGCAAGTGAGTCCTCGCTGCATAATCTTGGATGTTCTTGACCAGAGTAAAGATGGCAAAATGTATACCCGATCTCTAAGCTGTTAAGCGTCTTTATTTGTTGCTTTTTTGAGGCCATGTGATACCAGATTCTAACACTTACAAGTAACGATTCAGGTACAGCACAGAAAACATTTGGAAAAGGCTGCAAGTCATTCACTCATTATTGTTATGATCATTTGTTTACTTAATTTTCTATGTTATTGGACAAATCAGCAGAGGAATCGAAAGGTGCTTGAGAGAGGTATCTGCCAATTTTTAACCCTGCGCTGCCATCACTGCCCTTCAGCAATGAACATTTTTTATCATTTTGTCTTTATACTTCTCTTGATCAGTATTTGAGGTGAACAGAGGCTTCTAACCATACTATCTTATATTAAGTTATTTTGGGACAGTAGGGTTGTTGTGTAGCATAGACTATTGTTCCTGAGAGAATGAAGTGAAGTAAACAGACCTATATTTCAGAGCTATCACAGTTGGACAGGTAAACAGAAAATACTTTTTAAATTTCAATGGTATCAAGTCTTTAAACCTGTCAGGTTCTTCTAAAAAAACACATAATCGTTCTAAGTTCTGTTTTTGTCTTTGATAGAACAAAGTATAAATGACAAAATATTGAGATATTGACAGCTGTTGTTTGAGAAATCAAAGCAGCATTTTACAGGCAATGGGATGGTGCTCTTGCGCATGTGAAATTGCATCAATCCTCAATGTCACATAGTCATAAACACAGGCTTGTTATTTACTGGATAGCTTAGGTTGTTATATAGTTAATACCATAGCAGACAATCTGTCCTGCTCTTGCATTCGGTGCATGTAAGCCTCATGCTGAAGCTTGTGTGAGTCTTAGTTATTTTATTAATGGGGATTTGGACATTTTTGGCCTGTAGAACAGTGTTGCTAAACAATCTGGGGTTTTCATGGGGTATCTGGCCCTGATATATGGACTCTTTAAAGCCTTTAATCGCTTCTGTTGTCCACGGTGATTGTGTCCTATTGAGTATAAGAGAAAGAGGAGACTATTTTTTGTTTCTCTTGGCCATTGTGTAACTACAATACTCCATGGTTTAGTTCTTCATAAGACTTACAGTCCTAAGGAAAGGGATGATATAAAGTAATTTTATCTAGTATTATGGTTGGTACTTAGGAGAATCACAAGGTAATGGAGAATACTTAGAAAGAAGCCAACGAGCACAAGAGAACCTTGGAACTAGTTTTATTCCCTGTCAAGGTCTTTTTGCTCAGAGCATTAATGCGTTAATTTTTAAAAAAGAATGACATCAAATTCCGATGATGAAAGCAGTTCAGTGGAAATCTGTAGAAAATCATTCAAATTGAAGCTAGTATGAGTCTTGCTTGGCTGTTGGCAAAAAGTATAGCACACGCATAGCCACTTGCTATTCTAGCATAACACCAAAGTAAGGTCAAGCAGTCAGCTGGTATCCATGAGAGCACCAGACAGCAATGCATCTGTTCCAAAAGCAGATGGTGAGGTGACCCAACGGAAATAATCAGAACAGCAGAGGGCATTTTTACAGCCAGCCACCTAATCTTACATCTCTAATTTAAAAGCAAACAGAAAATGCTTGTAAGAATTGCTGTAAGAAGGAAGTGCGTTCTCTGCATATATAATCATCTATAGACTGCACGGTGTATATCTAATGATATATATACTATACCAATGTATACTATGAATGTAATACTATTAGTTTATAGTATACCATATCGACACACACACACATAAAATACTACATACAAAAAGGGAAGAGCTGGGCAATAATGATCTAGCAAAGCAGTTTATACCCGTAATATTTTAAATTGAGAGTACTCAGTGTCAGTCCATAACACTAACCTAAGGTGTACATTGGCAAGGAAGTTTTTTTGAGCAAATTTGTTGAAGATGGCTTGTCCCAATGCCACACTTTACTCTGGAATTGTAACCTTAACAAATGTAGCTTCGTTGCCTGTCTAAAAGAAAGAAACTTACAGTAAGTCATTAAGCAAGCATCTGGCACCAAGGAGACTAAAATTCTCACGCAAGCTGCTGGTGACACATTGCAGTGCCTATTACTGACTTGGAGCAGCACGGTGTTCATTGTGCATTAGAGGCCCACCTGTGCCTTGCAGTTGTGGAATGCATGGCTGTTACAGGTTTTGACTGCATGATTTTAGATCTTCTCACTCAAATGAGAGGGGTCTGTGCTATTTACTGGTTGTCTGACTCACTTAACTAATCACAGCCGAGGTAGTGGTCATGCCATTAGCAGACGGGTCCTATATGCATGTTAATCTTCTGTGGGCAAAGGTATCTTCTTGCTGGTCTCTTTTTATATTGCTTTTTAGGATGTTAGTAAGCCTTGTGTACAGACAGATATGTGTTGCTTTCTGGATCTGTGCCGTCATTCGCTAGTATTCGGTGCTGGTTTCTCACTCATTTTGAATGTAATCTTTGCTATATTTTGCTTTAATTGATAAAGTTACGGAATCTCAGTTCTTCATGGTTATTTACAGCTTGGAGTTTTTGGAGTGGTATTGACTAATCTTTCTACTCAAGATTCCAGGTCATGTCCTAAATTCTTGCTCAGGGTTGTTAAAAGCTGATGCAAGGCACAAAGAGCCAGTTCAATGCAAACTTCTACCTTATCTATGCCTTCTAGCAGAACAATTGAAAGGGCATGGTCTATTTTTCATAGATCCTAACTTGTACGTTCTTCAAAAAGCAAATGAAGGCTCTATGTTGGCTTCTGCTTGCAGATCCCAGCTTTAACTGTTCGCTTGTCCTCCAATATGTCTGACTTAAGCTCAGAAAGTTGAGGGAGGAAGTTGAACAGTAACCAAAGCTATAATTGAAGCCATTAGCTGTGAGACTAAATTGTCTCTGCAAATGACAAGGTCATGGAATATAATTATTATGCATATTATTATTATAATTTTTAAATGGAGAACTGCTCAATTAGTTATTATTCCTGCCTGATTTTTGACATGAGAATACTTTGATTGGATTGTGCTAGTTGCTTCTTGTTTTCAGTTTAGTTTGAAACAAGAAATGTCCTTTTTACATAGGATAAAGTCCTCAAATTGGGACTTGATAGGTAAACTTAACAGAGGAGACCACACATCAGTCCTCAATAATAGTACATAAGGTAGATGACTGGCATGGATCTATAGAGTCTCTCTGTTACAATCCCAGTCCAACTTGGAGGAAATGTCAGTGTTTTAGAAAGACTAAGTAAGACATAGCCTTGTTGGGATGTAGAGCCTAGAGTTTTTATAAGAGATACTATTCCTTTGATTTATTTTCTTGTGCTACTCGTGATTTTCTGCATAATGCTAGACCAGTTCCTCTTTTTGTATTTGTATTACACGTTTTAAAAAGCAGTAATTTTCATAGTAATGTGAATTATTTCAAAATAAAGGAGTGCTGATGCCTTAATCATGCATTTGCTACTTAATATAAATGAGACAGTTGTGTTACAGTGGCGTTTTACTCAATAGAATAAAATAATGTTTTAGCCATTTAAAATATAGATACACATTTCCAGCCTGACCTTTATTTTGGTAATTGTAACATACTGGGAGAAAAAAGTCAAGGTTGTACTCCATATTCTGGTTGTTCCTTCACTGTGAGTAACCCTGATCATCTTTTTAGGCAAAATCAGTTGTTACTTTTCTTATCTGGTAAGTGATGCTTAGCATATTGATAACACTCTATGCTGCAGATGCAATCTTTAAATTTAGTCTGTAAAGTAAAGTGGATAGTGCTATATCGATTTTACTAACAAGGAAGCAAAGACCAGTTTCAAACAAGTTTTGACAGCCCTCGATGTGAATCCTGGAAAGCCAACATAATTTATTTCACAAGAAAAACTGTTTTTCATGTCACTCACCCAAGGAATATACAGGTCATATTGCCAGGCAGTAAGAAAAGAAACAAAACAAAAACCTGTCTTCAGAATCTCTGAAAAGAGATTCTAATTGTATCGATAATGCTTTTAAGAACATGAGTTACTAATTGATTTTTGAAAGCCTATGAACATATGGATAGCTTTGGTTTCTCTGACACTTTGTTATTGACTCTCAGCTGCAGAAGACTGGAGCCTTTTTGAAGGGTGACATGTATATAGGTATGCACTGATTCCCAGAAATAAAGCAAGCAGGCTGAAGCAGAACAGTGGTGGTTTCTGATTCCTAATACTTTGAAAACGAATCACAGTATTCTCAGAATGTCAAGTACAGTGCTTGGGGGGTGTGGGGATGGGGATTGTATCTCCGCTGTAATAGTACAAAGGTTGGTTTATAGTTCAGTGGGCTTTACAAATACTGTGGCCAAGTCTTCCAGTGTTTGTCTGTAGTAGGCAGAGATGGACCTGTCAATGAAAAAGACAGCAAACAGATACAAAAATTTAATTTGCCACAAGTCAGTGAGTTAACAGCAGAGCAGGAATAGGATTAGTATATAACTTCAAATGTCTCTACTATCAGCTGCCTTGATAGTGTAGAGAGATGAAAAGGAACTTTGATGTGATGCCTACCTCAGGAGAAGCTGACATGCCTATTTCTGAAGGCAACTTAGGTAAACCA
The DNA here is from genome assembly GCA_003993805.1 of Himantopus leucocephalus. Lineage (NCBI taxonomy): Eukaryota > Metazoa > Chordata > Aves > Charadriiformes > Recurvirostridae > Himantopus > Himantopus leucocephalus. Next base: position 61,719,336 of record RSEF01000004.1, on the reverse strand, counting down.
GCTCTGGTACAAGTCCCTCCATTTGGGCAGAGAAGTGTCATCTTTAAGGGGTTGAGTGGCAGTTACAGGACATTTGAAAGACAAAGAACAGGTCTGCTAGAAGCAACTGCAGGAGTGCTGCCATCTAATCACTGCATGTTTATGATACCTATTACCACATATTCTTTCTCCTTTGGATGGCAAAGTAAGTCTAGGGTGTTCTTTCTTGGAAATACAATTTTAAGTTCTGGAAGCTTGAGTTTTTCTAGGATAAAAGACTTGTTTTGATTCCAGTCTGTGGGAAAGAAAGTTGTAACATTGTACGACATACTGAATCACCAGAGATCTCTGACTTCTCTGTATCTCAGTTGGTATTTGCCATGTTCTGAGAATTTTGCAGTGTAATAAAATCCGTAGTAATATGAAGCTGGAATAATCAGCAAAAGCAGACTTACTTTGAAATAATTCTATGGAATATTCAAGTCATTGTTTAGCTTTCTGATTGTTTGAATGCCTGGAATTCACCCTCTTCTGTCATAAGATGCACTAAATGAAAATCAGTGCAACACATGCAGGCTATATAATACCACCGTTTGGGGAGAAATACAGCATTCTTTTTAGAAGACGTGCTCATGTAGCAAAATGCGTGTGCATACACACCCAACCCCGAAATACACGTGAAGACTATGAAATTAGAACTAGTGACAGTTGTATATTTGAAATCAGGAAAAACGGAAACACATGGAGGAAAAAAGAAATCCTGTTCAGATCNACGTGCTCATGTAGCAAAATGCGTGTGCATACACACCCAACCCCAAAATACACGTGAAGACTATGAAATTAGAACTAGTGACAATTGTATATTTGAAATCAGGAAAAATGGAAACACATGGAGGAAAAAAGAAATCCTGTTCAGATCTCAACTGAAGAACTCTTCTACCATTAGGAAGTTTTGACATTGTAGGCTTTCTGCACTTCATTTCCAGCAATTTCTTAATTGCATAACTTGATTGCTTGTATTCTGCATGTAGGTGAACTATTTTGGTGCCTCTGCCAGGAAATTGTGAAAAACAAAAAAGAGGCCAGTGCACCATGTTTGCTCATGATACAGACTTTCTAGTAAAGCATTCATGTCTAGACTTTTTTTTTTTTCCCACTGCTGAAGGCCGGCTGCAAGTCTTGTGTTTGTGTTTTGCTTTTTTCTCGGGATTTGAGATATATTGTTGTGAATACAATTAGCATATTCTTACACAGAAATAAATAAGCGAAAATGACATCAGTAGTACATGGCAGACAAGTAAATATGTTCTGTTGTAGGAAGATTTGGAAAATCTATGGCAAATGGAAATTTTCATGTTGAGGATGTCACTGGAGTGTGGGAGGCAGAAATTTTGGTTGTGTGCTAGTGTATTAATCAGGGTTTGCAACTGAACATTAACTCTTGGTCTGACTTAAAGCTTTATAGGATAAGCTTTTATGCTGTTAGCACTCCAACAAGTACTCTATTTCAAAATGTTTCTGATCATGCTGTCAACAGCAAAGATCTACATGGGAAGTATAGAAAACATTGTTAAAGACTGAAACAATTCCCCCCTGTCCCCATCCACAAATTCTTATACAGAAAAAAAGAGATCTACGAAGATAGGAAGATTGTAACATTTTATTTCAATTGTTAAAATTCTGTCCTGTCTTCCTGTCTTTTTAAATAGGATGATAAATATTCACATATTTAATTTCTGTGGGGGTCTCCAGTTAATCTTCCCTTCTTCTGGCCATTTGGCAATTTGCTATACAGTTAGTTTTTCAGAGCATGAAAGTATGCCTGTTCTGTACTCACAACCTTACTGTAGCAAAGGTGTATTTCTGTTTTGACTGTCTTCTGTAATGATTCTTTGCCAAGACCTTTTCTCTTCTGCTGTGTTTACCATTTAGCTTAACCACAATAATTTTGCTCTTGGGAAGAATTGTTATATATGAAATTCTACTTATTCATATATTTTGAGGTGCATTCAGTAATGTTGCCAGAAGATTATCATTACTTCTACTAGGGAGAGTGCTGTTAGTTCTCAAAGCACCATGCAGGATTTTAGATGCCATTTGAAAAAATTCCAGGTTCTGATGCTATTCTTTCTGGTAAAAGTCTTTTAATGATCCAGTAGTGTTCAGAACTGACAAGTTTGTAATTTGAAGACTTGATGCACAGATGTTTCATTATTGCTGTGGGTACAGATGATTTTCCTACATTTAATCGTAGTTGCTATAGTTACAGTCAGTGCTGAAAATCACTCTATTCAGTAGGTGTTGGGTTTTGGTTTGGGGGTTTTGGTTTTTTTTTTAAAGTATAAAGCCCAGTGTTTTCTTATTTCCACCATGCGCATTCTTGGATATATACCCTAGTGGAATTTCAGGTGTTCTGGTAATTTGCCAGTTCTGTTTAGTTCCATCATACCACCTGCCACGCTCTTCCAGATTTTCCCTTTTTCCATATTGTCAGGCTGCTTTTTCTTGTCCTTTTCCCCATTTTGAGGAGGTAGGTGGTAATATTTTATCAGACAGGAATGGCTCCTGTCAACTGGATTAGGTTACTTGCTTAAGCACAGACAGGTGCTTCTGCATTCTCTAGGGGATCTACACCTCCTTTCAGCTGAAGTCTTTGTATGTTCCCATCCACACTGACCCACTGTCCAATTTCTCTGTTAGCAAATCCTGCTTTCCTTCCTTTCAGACACGTTACTACGTCCCTCACCATCAAAGAAAGAAGCCTTCTGTTATCTGCCTCTTTTTCATTTCTTTACATGTCTGACTAGACGTGGTCATGTCCTTAAGTTGTTTTTTGGTATTTAGCATTATAGTACCATGATGAATTTTCAGCGTTAGATATTTATGAAACTGGACTATTTTACGAACTGATGAATAGTGAACTCCTGCACAGCAGGTTTGTATTTCTTCTATTAAGTTTGACTGTCATGCATTCAGTGTGCAAATATTGTAAGAACTTCACTGGTGCTTTCCTTGCATTTGTTAACCTGAACTAGCTTAAGTTTCCTGCTCCCAGAAGTGACTTTGGACTTTCTCATTAAAACAAACAAAATCATCCCACAGTATATCCTCTAGAACATTTCATAATAGTAATAAAATAGACTTTTTAAGTCTGCCATATATGTAACTACTGTTTCACCTTGCCTCTGTAGGGGTGGTTTGAAATCTGAAATGTATGATGATATTTAGGTTTCGCTTGTGCTTTAAGATACCCTGCAGCCTTACAGTATCAGAAACCAAAGATAAAAGTTTAAACAAAGTCTCCTAGAAAAACTTCTTGGGATCTTTCCCTATCACAGTTTTTTTTTTTTTTCAAAAGGAGTACTACTAAGTGTGAAGTTGGCTCCTGTGACTGCGTGTTGGGGCTTCCTATTCAGTTGTATTGCAATCCACAACAATTAGTTTCAGATGAGACTAATCAGAAAAGACGTTTGAGACACATCCCATTCTACTCCAGTTAAATGGGTGAAGTCATTAAAGATAATCCTATTATGTAGATTTTAAAACAAAATATGAGAAGAAGCTAGGTCAACAATAATCGGTACTTTTTAAGGCTGTTTTGGTTTATAGGAATAAGATGTATTTGTGATTGTGTAACTTCAGCATAATGAAGTGGTGGGCACGGACTCCTTCAGCAACTTCCTCTGTGGTCTGGCCTGATTGAAGTACACTGCTGTAGCAACTAAATACTAGATAAGAAAAAATTTGATGGGAGAACACTTATTTTGCCACAACACTAAGAAAACAGTGGGTTTTAACCTGATTTGACTCACAATAATAAGGGGTAATCAGTTATTGATTAATATTGTTCATTGTGGTATTGGCTGTGAAGTTAATGTTTAATAAGCTAATACATGCATGTAACCTTTACTTGTTTTCCATAAGTTCTTTTTAGAAACCTCACAGATTTTGATTAGCAGAATGTTACAGTAAGTTTAAATGCAGTTCAACCAAGAAGAGCAGCGTTATTTTTAAACAAAGCATTTTGTTCCAAAAATCTTCTAGTTCATTGCTACTGTTCTTATAATAGATGGAACTATGATATTTTTTTGTGATAGCTAATTAATGTTCACAAGTGTGAAAAATCCTTTTGCGCTTACTTACAATGTAAGAAAATCCAAACCACCAAGCATCTTTGGAGAAAGGTCCTTTGTTTCTCAAATGGTAATAATCCTGTGAGTACCTGAAACTTCATTACAGTTATCATCCAAAAGGATGGAGACAGGCAGAAACTCACGCTTTCTTGCTCCCCATATAAAGCTTTCTTTCAGTTCACAGGGAGCTAGTGGGAGAGAAAACAAACAAAAAAACCCACCACAATCAGGCCTAAGGAAACGGAAGATAAATTCCAATGCTGTCCAGTAGAGAAGTGGGTCTCAATAAGGGTCTTTCCTGTCATGATGCCGTGAGTGCAGGATTTGGGGAGCTGATTGACAGGGAGATGTTCTGATGGCACAATCTCTGAAAGACAGAGATTGACTAAGGTCCAGCATACTACCATTTTAGATGTGCATAATGTGTTGCTCAGGTTATCAGTAGATCAAAATAAATACTGGGTATTGCTTTTGGGTAATATTGGTGCTCTGTGTAGGTACTCGTAGGAAACCAGTTGAATGCTGATCACAGTTACAAAGTTTACTCAGCAATCTGTGTTTTTCTTTCTTAACTAGAGGCAAAAGGCTAACATTATAAATCTTTTCAAGGAATTAATTATTGTCATTTTATTTCATCCCATTATGTTAAGTAGTTTCACATAGTTGTAGATTATTCCTGTGGTCCTTACTCATTCCAGTGGCAGTTAGATAAACGAAGTAACTTTTTTTTCCTCTTTCATAGTTTTATTTCTCCAAGTACTCAAGTGAACTAGAGAAGTGAGATCTTGGAGACTTCAGTCCCTTGCTGCAGGAGAGATCAGGGTCAGACTTCTGTAAAGCTTGGCCCTTACTTAGTAGAGGGGAAGGAGAAGATGTTACCAGGCACTAGATTTTATACTGACATCTCTTATACCTATTCTAAAAATGTGGTTTTCAGGTTCATTGAGCCTGATGTGCTATTGCAAATACCTTTACTGTGGTATTAATAGGCTTTTCTAAAATCTAATTAAGTTAACTGAAGTTAAAGGTTATATAAATATAATGAATATATAGAATAACAATCCTTTAATGTTAAATTAATGAGTTGCTGCTGATGCTAACTGGAGTTACGTGTGCATGGGGTTGACTTTGTTTTTCTACAATCTGTCTTTATCCTGTAAGTTCTTATAAGAAGCCTCTGGATGAGGAGACCACTGGTCCATATCCTATTTCAGAATACTGCCAGAAACAATATTCAGTTCATTGATTAGCCGCTAAGAAAGCATGTTTCAAATCATTACTGTCAAAACATTTAAAATGCCCAGTTTGGCTTTGAGAGCTTGAAAATGTGAACTGCTTATGCAAATTCAAACCAGCATGAATATCAGTTTTGATTTGTACCCTGCAACGTTTGAACAACCACAAGCAAAGGCCAAATCAATTATTTTCTGCTTAGCAGCCACTGAATCTTGGCATTTTAAATTAAAAACTAACATCAGTATTTTGTAAAATACTGTTATATGCAGAATTTGTAGAAAAATCTAGCTTTCCTATGCCTGCAAAATTTGATAGGCAGTCTCATAGAAATACTTCCCCCCTGCCAGGATTTGTCACTTGTCTTCCCAATAGAGAGACTTTTGATCATATTATAAAAGTAAAATTTGGCCAAAAACTTGCTGGTGCAAATTGGTCAGCTTATCCAAAGTCATCAAGATTGTATGAACTTGTTAGCTATAAATTTTCCCCTGGACAGAAAAATATTCTGAAGAAGCTGTATCTGTATTTTGTTCAAGACTATATTTCTCATTCTTGTGATCTACTTTATTAAGAAAGGATACCCTTGTTCCTTTTTTTGTATTTAATTGTATCTTGGTGTTGTGACAGTTAGAAGCTATCAACCAAAAGTTCATGCAAGTCAAACTTGGTCCTTATGAGCTATAATGTGGCTTTATATTCTTGAGAATAAATATTTTATTAATATTCTTTTTCTATGCCTTAAATACAGAGTCTGAACACTAATCCTTATTCTATTAAATTTTTTGAATGCCATGATAAGACAACACATTTTAATGTGTAATGTTTTCCATACATATTTTCTGTCTTTGGGAAACCTTTTTGTAATTGTCAAAACAGACTATTAGTATTAACCTAGTTAAATCGAATTTAAATTAATGCAGACAGCTCATCATATAAAGTGATTCATATGCAATGCACAGTATCTCTGCATAATTTAGTAAAATACAGAAGTTGATATCAAGAGTTTCAGGAAAAAGGAATTAGATCAAGTGTAATTTAATCTAATTGAGATTGATTTAAAATAATTTTATTTTGAAGGGAGATCTGATTTTTCAAAAGCAGTCTTTTTTTCACTCTACAGACTTCTCAGCTTTATGATCCTTTTCTTTTATAATCTACATAGTTGTATACTAGGTAGATTAGTTTCCATACTGCCCAAATTTCATCAATTATCTCATGCTTTCAGTAATTCTCTGCAATTCTCCATATTTTTCTTCCTTCCTCATGGTAGCTCACATCCAGATAGAGTTTAGTAACCAAGAGAATGCAGTATAACTTCTAAATAAATCTCTAATTTGTCTGTATTAAGACATCTTTTCTTGTCCGAGGGCTGTTGGGCTATCCTGTTTTGTGCTACTCCTTTATTTTCTGTAGATATTATCTAATTTCAGTAGACTTAATTCTTTTGCTTTGTTTCATCAAGGCCACTAAAATTGGTGTCCTAATTGTAAAACACTTCTCTATATGGGGAACTTGGGTGTAATACTGTGGATAAACCAAGCAAATAGTAGTAAAATTATTGGCTAGTTAGTTTTGTTGTTATATCAATTGCCAAATAAATTAACAAATATCAACAACTACAAAAATTATTATTAATCTAATGAACAGTAACAAGAGTGCTGTAAATTGCATTATATATCTGAAAACAATATGTCTTTCAAATTGTAAATGGGTAATATCATGGTCATTTCAGGGTCAAGAAGTTGCCACTATTTCTTCAAAGAGTTTTAGAGTAATTCCCATAATCTTCAGTATATATTCTAATTCATAAAAAACACACATTTGTCAGAAGAAGTGCTAAAACTGTGCAAGTGAAAAACAATTTACTTTCAGTCTTTTTTTTTTTTAGAAGTTCAACATAAAAGTTGAATGGGTAACACAGCAAGTATGACAAAGATCTGGAGAAGGATCTTGTAGGTGATCTCTTGGGCAAAACCTTTTTTGCTTATTTGTTAAATAGCTTAATAATTATGGAAATTTCTAGATTTTTTTTTTCATTTAACATGGAAAAGAGTAGTTACAAAGACTTTGAGGAAGGGGTGTGTCTTAATGAATGAGGTAGAATAGGTTGAACGGTGTTCTGTGAGCAGGAGAAGAGAGGCAATGTCATTCACACCTAGGTATTTCATAGCAGCGTCTTAAATAGGATTGAAGAAATGAACCATCTCAACTTTCTCGATTTTTATTATTACAGTGTAAAAGCATGTTCATTATAATTTGTCAAAATATCAATATTATCCATTGTTTTTACATCTAACGCACTTGGTAATATTCCAGCTTCATTGAAATCCTTCATTTTTACTCTTTTGAATCCATATAAATAAGTAATTTTGTTGGAAACTATCTCTACGTACACTCTACCCCTGTAATTTAAAGTAAACACAATTGCTTAGTTGTAAAGCTTTTTCAGTAACTGTTGGTTCTAGTCGCCAGGCAATTCTGGTGTTCTTGCAACAGCCAGGGAAGAGTTAATTGAAGTTACTGCTTTGAAAGGTGTAGGCAGTATATCTAGAATTTGCCATTAGGGAAGAATACATTGGGGCATAACGTGTGTGCTAGTACTCTAACATCAATCCTCTGTATCAGTTAGTTGGTCCCTAGTTTGTGTCTTCTATGCTGTCAGAACACCTAATGGCACTTAAAACTTGCTGTGCGTGTAAGGAAGACTCCTATATGTGTGCTCATTACATGTAGTGGAGCAGATTTAGTGTGCAACAGTGGATTGAACTAGTCTGTCTATAGACAGCAGTTGAAGCACTGGACCTTCAGTACAATGTTATCTGGCTGTCAGGACCTGCTGAAGTTGAGGAGATGGCTTTTGAGTCTGTCTGAAAATTACAGTTTTTGTGTGCGTAAATGAGGCAGTACCCCTAGCTAGGATGAGCCACTGGCAAGCCCTCCTTCATTAATTCCAAAGTTAGTGGATGATAATATTTGAGGTTTTTTGTTGTTGGTTGGTGTACTGTGTAAGTGGTTTAGGTTTTTTTGGTTTTGTGTGATGCGTTCAGTTCTTAGGCTTTTCCTTACCTTTTTTACCCCCTTCCATTTCCTAATTTTGTTTGGTTTCTATCCCACTTCAATTAAAAGAAAGCTTTCAAACATTCCAAGGTTTATTTTTCAGTTAATCTATGCAGAATTTAAGGATTTTTGTTGATCTCTATGAAAACTGTTCAGTCACAGACTAAACATATGGAATCGAACAACTGTTATTAGGCATGTTCCATGCAAAACAGAATCTAGAGAATGTCATACTGAAACACAAAGATTTCTATTTGGTTTCTTTTTTGTTTTAACCGAGAGAAACTAGGGATGGGATTCAATTTCATCAAACTTTAGACATCTGTAGATCTCTAGTAATGCATAGTTGCCTGCGTTAAAGGTAGTAATCATGGACTTTGTATTCAATGGGAAGAACCATATTCTTCTGGGATACAATTTGTGTAATTTATTTCTCTAGTTTAAGGTTAAATAAATTGTACTTTAGAAACATAGACTTTAGAAGTGTATGTTTCTCTCTGATGCTAGAGGACATCTGTGTAGTTGATATTTCACCTTTGGTGAGAAGAGTCGTGCTCCAATTGAGCTGCTGACAGGGCAACAGGAAACAGATAGGAGCGTGGAGGATTTCCTAAGAAAAAGGACTGCAACGTACCTCAGCCAAGGCTCTCTCCCCAGCCTCCTTAGAGCTCTGTTTACAGGNTGCTCCAATTGAGCTGCTGACAGGGCAACAGGAAACAGATAGGAACGTGGAGGATTTCCTAAGAAAAAGGACTGCAAAGTACCTCAGCCAAGGCTCTCTTCCCAGCCTCCTTAGAGCTCTGTTTACAGGTAATACAGTTATTTACGGTATTCCTTTTAAAGATATTAAACACAACTCAAGTAAAACACTACTTTCTGAGATGCTCAGGAAGAATTCAATCACCTTAAAATTTTAGCTTACTGTGGTGTAACTTCTAAGTGTAGGTAAGGCACTAAGGAAGGAAAGCAAACAGGACAGACTGAGGCAAATAAAGGGAAGAGGGAATAATAACACCCAAATTCTGGAGTTTTTGTAGGGGAACGCTTTGGAGTGTTGTTCTAGACTGCTGCTTTTGAGAAGGATTATTAAATTATATTTGTATTCTAGGAGTTGGCTCTTGAGGTTGAAGAGGCTACTTCTCAAATTTGTTAGCTTTGGGTGGTCTGCAAGTTTCAAGGTAGCCTGTTGAAAAGTCACCTGTCCAGGAAAAAAAAAATATCCAACATATGATTCATACTGCTTTTTATAATAATGAGAAAACACCCCACCCTAAAGCCAGAAACCTTGTAGCCTTTTGGGGAGGGAGTTGTTTAGGGTCACTGCAGTCCTTCCTTGACCTTCTCCCTCATCTCTGCATTATAAATGGTTGCTGGCAGTTAATTACCACACCTAAATACCACTATTTGTTTTGCATATATTGTATTTGACGGATATGATACTCTGTTCACCTTACAAATTACTGACATTTAAAGCTGCTTGTTTCTTGTAATAAAGCTGAGTTTGAGATTATGGACTCAATAATAAGGGCATGGTTCACAACAGTGCTGTTAGAATCACAAGGCTGTCATGTTAACAAAAAAGAAAAACAGTACTGTATATTAATGAATGGTAATTACAGTGAGTGAAACAGGTAGCTATACGGTGTATTAGGAGAAGATACAATTTAAAACAAAAATGGAAGAGCTACTGAGGAATGGATGAATTAAATATCAAGAGATTCGTTATGTACTGCGTAACAGTCCTTTAACAACACCTGATAACAAGATGATCAGTGCTGCAGTAGAATGATGGTTGGCATGCTATGCAGTCAGTCAATAACAAATGAGCTGGAAAAGATAAATTCAAGTAAGCATAGAGCACTGTAACTCGAACANATAGAGCACTGTAACTCAAACACAGAGAATTTAATTAATAACAGTGAAATTTGGCCATGCATGGGGGATGGTACTACTACTTTTACTTTGGATCCTACTTTGATTTTTACGTCCCTTAGCTGGCTTGTGATGNACAGAGAATTTAATTAATAACAGTGAAATTTGGCCATGCATGGGATGGTACTACTACTTTTACTTTGGATCCTTCTTTGATTTTTATGTCCCTTAGCTGGCTTGTGATGTAGCGATAATGTTGTTCGTAATTGTAGCAAACACAAAGGAAACGTGAGCCATGATAGTTCTACTAAAATGTAGAAAAAGCTGAAAATAGAAAGTAACAAAGATGCATTTATGGTAAAAATAAAGATGTGAAGGATGAATGAGCTGAGAACTCAGTCAGGTCAGAGCTGTTCTGTTCAAGATCCTCCAAGGCTGCAGCTACTAACGCAAGCACTGGCATAACTTTATACAGTTGCATTCTGGTGTTTCGTAGTTTGATAAATGCTAGTTTGGTGCTCAGCACAATCAAGAACAGTATTCTCCCACTGGGACCGTGCTTTACTTCCATAGGAAGCAGTCACAAGATGAACATGTTTTGGCATGGTGTTTCCTGCAGTTTTTGAGACTGAACACAGAGCAAGTCAACTCTGTTGGTTATCATGGGAAGCTTTGCTCAGACAGCTCTACTGTGTCATCGGTTGCATCACAGACAATATCAGTGTTTCAGTTGTGCCAACCAGTAAACAGAACAGCTAAGGTAAAGGGCACAGGCATTGTTTTCTGAACAGCAGTGGTTGGGTGGAATGAGGAATTTTCCTGTTATTTGGAATTCCAAAATGTAAAAAAAAAAAAATAGGGGTCTGAGACAGTAAGACAAATGTAGTAAATTTCCCTGCAATATCAGTTCTAACATAATGCCACTCTTAAGACACTGAAATAATTCATTAGTATAGGCTTTGTAACAACTCCTTAGTTTTGATCCTCTCTTTTTTTTTTTAAAAAAAAAAAACAACTTTGTTTTTATGTTTTATTTTCATTGTAAGCGTGGAAATATTGGCTGAGGAGGTGGGAAGATGAGCAGATATGAAACTGGGCAGGATTCCAGTAAATGTCATCAGAACTTTGACACAATCAATGTGTTTCTCTGGAGTGTTTAGATTCTTTCAAATTGGCATTTGCTCTTCTAAAGCTGTTCTGTCAGGAGAGTTTTGACTGACTCTGGAATCTGCAGGATAAAGCAAACTTTTCCTGCAAGAGGATTTATTCTGTTTATGAGTACAGCCTGAAGGCCTTGAGAGCAAACTGCTATGGAGAAGACTGAAATGAGTTTTGCATTTTCATTCTTCAAGAAAGAGGAAGACATGCTGTGACTTTCTGCTGGAAAAGTTGGAAAACTTTCGCTTATCAGAATTATTCCTACTTGATAATAACTAGGTGGAGAGAGAGGAAGCGCTCGTTTTACCTTTTCTCATTGCCTGTCTTTTGCAATCTCCATTCATTTCCCAGAGATAAATTTCCATTCTGAGTCCTCTTTGCTGTATTCTTTTTTCTTAAAGTCCTGGATATGAGAACAGGGAAGTGGGGTGTTTCTTGCATAAGAATATTGTCTTATTTTCAATGTAGCTCTGAAAGTTTATAGTTTAGGCCATTAGAATTGAATAAATAAAAATCCATATATCAGTAGAGAAAAATCTATGGTGAGTATGCTTAGAGATAACCTTACAAAATAGTGTATTTCAAGAAAATATTATTCTGGGCAGGGAAGGGCAGAAATAACGCATGTAAATGTAGTAGAGCACTGACAAATGGTACTTCTCAACAAATGGGCTCTTTTTGTGGATAAAAAGCTCCAAACGAGTAACCCCCGAGGAAATCAATTCCCAAATGGCTGTATAATCCTTGGAGGCCAGCTCCAGTGCTCTTTTGTCTCTAATTGTATTGACAGCTGGTAGTTCCAACTTTCTGGCAATTTGTATTCCCACTGCATATTTATTGAGAGGTTTCTTGTCGTAGTATTGACCATACATTAAGAAGGAAATGGTGGATAATAGCAAAATCCCTATGGTCCTGACAGATGTTTTCTTGGTATGGGAGCTTTTGCTGACAGCAATGGGCCTTGTGGCATATGCACAACAAAGTGAAACTTAACATTTTTGAATACAAATAAAGCATTAGTTAAATAGAAGTGAGTCAATGATCTATATTCAGTCCCTGATTCAAAACCAGATTGTCATGGTAATTTTTTTACGCAGACACATGCAAAATTATATGGAGATAAACATGCAAAGCTAAAATAAATGTAAAGTGAATGCTTAGAAGATTATGGTAATTTCAGTTTCTTCATAAGAAGATGATTCCAAAAGAGAAATTATGGAAAAAGAGAACTTTTGAATTTAGTTATATTTTTTTTGTGTGTGTCAGTCATTACCAAAATTTTAAGTGATTTATTTATGGTATGATAAAAAAGCCCAAATAAATAAACCAACCAAAACCCACAAAAAACTCTGCCAAACAGATGACAGAAAAAGAACCAAAAAAAACAAACCACACCCCCACACCCTCTTCCCTATGGAGAAGGCTGAGGCATCTAGGTTGTTCTGTTTGTCTTTCGTATCTCTTGCAGCATCTTTCTCCAGATAAAGCCAATGGCAATCTTTGAGTCAGGAGGGGAAAGAATTGTTCCCGGTGACTTGTACAACGTGAGGGTGTGCTGTTCTATTGAAAGTGTGTAAGCGGGAAGGGTTGTGTGTTTATGTGTACGTGTACATGCGTCTGGTCTCATTTTTGCAGCCCACTTATGACTACCTAATGTAGGTGTTTGATAGCCTGAAGTACAGATGCTGTTACTTAGCCTTAAACTTTTCCATTCTGGGTAAGACTAATGAGCATCACTTGTAAAACCTTTCATAGTGCCTCTTAGACTTTTCCTGGGACCCCAAACAGTGTGAGTAGAACAGCAGCTTGTGGCCGGTTGCACCTACAGCTCACTAGAAAAAATATTGCTGGTCTCATCATGCATGTGCTCGCTGTTTGCATTGATTGATTGCCTTTTGTCAGAAGATAGTTAGCAAAATGGTGTACTGTGTCTGCATGTTACCAGGCAGGTACAGACATTTCTCAGCATTTAATTGTTAGATATAAGCTCCTTTTTTGTCCCTTAAAGTAAATGTTATACTGCTTATATGGATATGATAAAGTTCTCTTGTTCACAGACAGAGCATCGAGATGCCATAGGTATAGATGGATAAATCTATATCCTGTTCTCCAAACAGGATTTTTATACTGATCATCTGAGCAGGCCTTTTTGTTGTATGCTGTCATCTTTGTTTACAAAAACCTGCTCTGTAAATTAGCACCTTCCTGTTAATTCTGTCTGTATGGCAGATACTTGGACCAGTAAGTACAGCACTTTAAATGGTTTTGCACAGTGACTACTGCTTTAATGACCATTTACATTTGATTACTGCATGTGCATATTAACACTTTATATTTTGTTCAAGCCATCCATTCAACTTTTGGCAGGTACTAGGAAATAATACTCCTTTATAAGGTCAGCTTGGCAAGTCATCTATTCATTGTAACTAAGGTACTCCATAATAGTGCCTTACATTTGTTTCCCTTACTGCATACCCTTTGCATTGTCTGCAGAATGTTCAGAGTGAACCAACAGAAGTCCTCACAATGACTACACTATCAGGTCATTTAGTTTTTTCCAGCTCAGTTATTATGAAGTCCCAGTCCAGTAATGTACCAGATGAAAACTCATCCCTTATTTGCTAAACAGATTTGAAAATGTTAGAGCCTTATAAGGTTTTTTTTTTAGTCTTGTACCTTCTTCATTAAAACTGTATATCTATGACACTTTCTGTGTCTTGGCTCTGCTACCTCTTGGTTCCCCTGCTCCCAAGTTCAGCCCATGTTCGATAAGTTTTGTTTTTACTTGTAGCACAAACTCTGGGTTTGTGCTGCAGTATGTTCGACAAGGCACTTGTGCCTGCTGACTTGACTTTGAAACTTCAGCAGTTCAGGAGGAAGTGAACCCAGTAATGGCATAGCTGATTACGAGCATTATAGCTAAATGCTATCAAAAGAATAGGAATAAAGTTTTATTTAAACGCTAGCATTGAATTCCAAGCCTAGCATCCTGCTTCTGAGGTTTAACAGCTTAGTTCAACAGAGCCTTGTAGCACAGCAGCAAAATTCTTAACCCATTATGAGGACTTGGAAATTGTTTAAATGGAGCAGAAACCAAAAGCAATAAGGAGCTGTTCGGGCAGGTTTGGGAGAAAAGAGGCAGTTTGTGTGGCCATTCAGATGGAAGTGGATTCCCCCAGAGACTGTATCTGCCTCTCTGCCCTGTGGATGCCACTGTGGGTTTAATTCAATACAGGTATCAAAAAATGAACCTTTGGGATCTTGCACAGCCCTAAATAAGAATAGTACAGCATCCTGCTGAGCTTGTGAATAATCCCTTTTAGTATATATCACCTCTTGAGAAAGTTGTGTAAGAATACCCCCCAGAAAAAAGATTGTGTTGTAAAGGAGAGGGTTATTTTTCTTTAGTGGTGGATGCTTTTTATTCAAGAGAATGAAATACTAAAACACACCTAGACAGTTGATGAAGCGGCCTAAAGCCAGAAGTGAGGACAGTGAGGAATTTGCCAGACAAGGGTGGGGCTGGAGTACAGAGCAAGACATTGTTCCATCCTGCAGAAGGTTAAGTATGGCATTGCTAAGTTTGGTAGAGAAGCTCATTGTTCTTATATACCCATCTACAGTAGTATATGTTTGTTTACCTGTAGATTTCATGAAATTTGCAAATATCATAGATGCATAAACAGACCCTAGCAATAATTGATTTTCTGGTTCATCTCAAATTTAATAAACTGTGCTTTCTGAACATTATTTTACAAAATTTTAATATCTTATCATGACAACCAGTTTTCCTGAGATGACATGTTACAAACCTTTCACATAAAGCAGCTTTAATCTCCATTTCTCAAACATCTATCATTAAGTATGTTCTGCCTGTGCATCAGAAGAAAATCAGATTAGAAGCAGACAAGGAATTCTTAACAGCGTATTTTACTTTGAGAGAGATATTAATGTTGATTTGATTTTTAGGCTGTTGTGTTTTATGGTTTGCATTTTGATTACATCTGATTAACTTAAGGGGAGGCTATGAGAGATGAAAGATTAAGTCATGCTATTTTGAGGGAGATGAAGGATGATAGATGACAAGAACTAAATAACCCACTCGACCAAGCTAATGTGCTCAGTAATCATTCGTCACCTGTGTGATGCTCATGGTGCTTCATCATCTACAAATGAGCAATGCAAACCTGATTTATAAATACTCTTTCAAATAAAAACAATGTTCACTGTCTGCTTTGATTTCAAATTACATTTAATTTGATTATTTTGATAGCCGTGAAGTATTTGGGAAAACAATAGTCTCCAAAGCTTTCTAAATTAAAGCATAGGTACTATTTTTTTCAAAAAAACTTTGAAAGTTCATTTATGATGTGACCGTTTCTGTACTGACTGTGCAGAATTAGCAATTCACTAATGTCAGAACCAAAAGGCTGAAAACTATATGGGAGAAGTAACTCAAACAAAACCTTATAATTAAGAATTAATTTGAGATGGCTCCAACTTTTACGTGTAATGTTTCTCCTGGAAAAAAAATTCCCATGTGGAAACTGTATCACAAATGCAAGTGCTTGTGAGATTGCATAACCTAACTTCTTAAATCCTGTGAACGTCGAAAAGTAGATGGGGATTAGGCACCTGTCTCCTTGAGAGCACTTTCAGCAATCGTCTCCAGTGTTTCTATGATTTAAATAATTTCTGCTGTTGTTGCTGTTTTTCTAGGGTGTATGGCTGGATTAGAGAGAGCAGCATCACAGGTTAGGCTAACTGGGCCATATTTATAGAAAATAAGTTGGCATCTTCCAAGTGTTTGGATTTGTTTGAATTTTTTAAAGTATGTTTATCACTCAAGTCCTTCTCCAAACAGCTCATAATTGTTGCTTTTTGCTTTACTTGCATTATTTTTAGAATATCACTGTCAGCATTTTGTAATTTTATTTACTCTGGATTCAAGAACTAACAGCAATAAAAAATAAAGATTGTTAAGCAAATAAGGCTATTTTGAAAGTTTCAGGAGTCTGGCAAATGGCATAAGGTTTCCTTTCAAATCTGGACTAACCTGGGCTGTGAACAAGCTTTTTTTAATGAAAAGGGCAGCTTTTGAATGTAGTCCCTAAGGGTAGTTACAATTTTCTGGGATCTTATTAGCATGCAGAGTGGCATAGGCGGAATGGCAGTATGAGCCTCAGGAGCCAGCTGAGTGGACAGTAACGCATATATTGTAGCTTGTGCAGTAATATTTAGCTGTATCAAGGGATACATTGGAAAGACTACTCTAGCTTATCAAAGCATTTTATATAATTTTTAATACCATAATATATTCATTTATTATATACTGAGATTAGAGCTTCACTGTGGATTTAAAGGCAAGGGTTGCAGTTTATTCATTACAGAAAGCTCAGTTATGGTAAACATCAAGCGATTTGGATGTATGTTGTGTCCATCCATCTTTTCATTTCATTTGGTTTCTCATTTTGTGGGGGAGACTTATTTAGGTGTGGATTCGAGATTTATTTTTTCTTTTTTTTTGGCTGGTGAAATCTCAACTTAATCTAAGTAAAAGTTTCTGAAGTTTTGGGGAAATGTAGTACTTGAATGCACCTCTTTAATAGGGGACTATGTTAACACCCAGTGGTGCGGAATGTATGTTCACACTGCTTTGAGCAAGCGGATTGGGCCAGAAGACTCATAGTGGGTCCTTTGAACCTAAATATTTGTGTGATTTGGTATACCTTTGTGCTGCCTATGCATACCTCGCTGCTCTCCTGCTCACACCGGGGGCAGCTCTGAGGTCAGACCAGGCTGCTTTGGGCTTTATCCAGTTGGTGCTTAGAGTCTCCAGGAGCGGAGGCTGCACACCCTCCCTGGACAGCCTGTTCCGCTGCCTCCCTGTTCTTGCGAGCAAGGAGCTGCTCCTTCTATCCACTGTGAACCACTCCTGCTTCAGCTTAAACCTGTTGCTTCTCATCTTCCCTCCACATACCACTGTGAAGACCCTGGCTCTGTCCTCTCCCCCTGACAAATTTCATTCACTAGGTGAAAACAACATTGTGTTTTAAGTGCTTCTTCAGAAGAATTTGTGAAGTAAAGTTTAATGTAGCTTCCTACCTTTCTTAATACCTCCCATCCACTAACAGAGCTGCTCAGCTGGCATCATGTAGTGTCTTAAGTACCTTCAGAGAGTATATCTGATTGCTTGCTTTATTTTTAAGGAATGGAAGGATTTTTAATGGCAACCAGCTGAAAAAGCAAAACAATGTAGGATATTAAAGAAATCTGCATAATAAGAATTCTGAATCAGTACAACATCATGCTGTTAATAACACTTATTCCAACAGTTGTGTGGCATGTGCCCCATGATAAATAAAGGAAATTCTATGGCTGTTATACCTAGCTGACCCCTGCAGATGTAAGTTCAAAAAAATGATGCGACTCCACAAGAAAATAACATTTTTGGGGAAGAGACTATGCTGGCTGGCCCTGTACTTTGGGGAAAAGAAATGACCTCTGCTCAACGGAAGTTTTCAGGACTGAATTTTACTACTATGACAACTGAGGATTTGCCATTTGCTGTTCCTATAAGCTTTTCTAGGCTCGTACAAACTTGTTTTGATCTCTCTTCTTTTTAAAAGATTAAAGGTACTTGTGAGTTTGAATTTACAGTTTACAAGCATGTTATATGTGTGTCCTGAAACTCACAGAAGTTATAGCAGTGAAAGAACAACAGACACTTCCTAGAGTAATGCTTTTATTGTACTGTGAGATTTGCTCAGATGAACTGCACATTGGAAACATTATACTTGAGTGTGTATTTTATTAGTCTTGATTTATTGTTATATCTGTAAAAATTGGTAGAAGGCAGTGGTATATTAAAAAATAAATTAATTGTGGGAGGGATGTGTTTCTTAAACTACCATGGGTTTCATTTTGTTATTTAATTTCAGAATTTTCATTACGCACTTCTATATTTTGCTCCTTTTGACATTAGTGGCTGATCTTCATTGGGATTTTATTGACTCATTCTTCTAGTTGCTTTTGAAAACTTCATTGTACGTTCTATGTTCCATAACTTCAAATACTTACAGTAATAGCAACCACATTGTTCTATAGAAATTTAAATGATTTCATGTGAAGACCAGATGAATAGACAGGCTTTCCCAGCATATCTCTGAATACTTGAAATTTCAAAA
>RSEF01000004.1:61677910-61689634 GCA_003993805.1 Himantopus leucocephalus | reverse complement strand
CCCTTCCAACCTTAACGATTCTATGATTCTATGATTCTATGTAACGACTTCTGCCAGTTGCTTCTTTCTGATGATCTTTGCATCTGCAAGTTTTCCTCTGCTGCTTCCTGCTGTGGTCCCTCAGGGCTGTCCCTGCCCTGATGTGGGTTGCCCATGACCCCAGTTCCTGAGGGGAGTTCCTGCCTAGTGTGGTCATCCACAGACTTAGTCCCTTCATTGATGTATGTGACACTTTTGGCTTCTGACGTCTCTTCCTTCAGTGTCTCTCCAGCAGCACCTCTGGAAGTGTGCAGTATGTCTCCAGCCCCTAGCAGTTTCCAATTATTTCTCAAATATGTCTGTGTAGGGGTGCTGTGTGCTTCTCTGATGGTCTGAAGTTTTGGTGCATGATGGGCTATTCACAACAATTTCAGACCTGTCTGGAACAGGATGTGACTGTCATTTGGCAGTTCACAGTCTCCTCCCACACAGGTCACCCCTGCAGTCCCCTGCTACTTAAACCCTGCAATTTATGCTAAGTACAAAGGTACAGTTGATTGAAAATGATATCGCTGATGATTGCAAATTAATTTAATAACATATCTGATTAATACTACATATTAAGCCATAACACTGCAAGCAGGAAGTTCTAAGGTTCAGCACTGCAATGTCTAAATATCCTGTTATTTAGTGGTTATTTAGCAGTTATTTAGCTTGATGTTAGGTTTCTATATTACTTATCTACATGCTGAGAAAAATGTACTTCTATGAATGAGATGCTCAACAGCAAAATGGCAGGAGTCTGAACTGGCCAGAGGGAAATTAGTGGACCAAGCGGTGTATGACATAAGCTGCAACCACATGTGATACCCTGTTTCCTAAATCTCAATAGGTGAGAGATTTTTAAGTTAGACCAATCATTATTTATGAAAAAAATTATCAATTTTCCCATTCTAAAATATTATAAGCATCAACTGAGATTTGCATCTACAAATGAGGTCCAGTTCCCTGGTTGCACATGAGGGGGTGGGAGTTGTGTCCAACAAAGCATTTGAGCAAGGTGAGCTTGAGCCACATGACAACATTAGAAAGACATGTTGAATGACAGCAGTGGGAGACTCCCTGCTGCAGGAGATGTGGGGAAGCTGCTGAAACTTGTCTGGCCTTTGGACTATTATGCCCTGCTACTTTTCCACGTGGGTACCAACAGTAATACCAGGGGAGACCTGGAGCATGTCAAGCCACCTGGCTCCAGGGACAAGAATCAAGGACAGTTTTCCCCTTGAACCTGATGCTGCAGGTGAAGGTCTTGAGGAGGAGTAAACATATCCTGAGGGTCAACAACTGTTTGCACAGCTGGTGTCAACCAGAGATTTGATTTTTACAATCATGGGAAAGCCTTTGAGGACCCAGGACTGCTAGGAAGAGACAGGATCCACCTGTTCAAATAGGGTAAAAGCATTACTTTAAACTAGGAACAAAGCAGGTGGAGCATGATGACACAAAATCAACTGAGGAAATGGTGGACCAAGTTGGCAAGCAAAGGGTGCAGGGTGATGTGGACAAGAGAGATCTCCTATTCAACAAAAGAGGACTGAAGGGGACTCACCTCAATCATATCTGCCCAAATAAGGAAGTATCTATAGGACAGCATAATGGGGGGAAGCTCTCATACCTTCTCTGGGAAATGAGCATGACATGGTACCTCCCTGAAGTGCCCACACATGTAGATTGGGGTGTGGGGGGCGGAGAATTAGAGGTCTGCATGCAGTTGCAGGGTTATGATCTCACTGGGATCACACAAATATGATGGGATCACTCACACAATCAGAGTGGTGCAGTGGACAGATACAGGATCTTTCAGAAGTACAGCCTGGGACAGTGAAGAGAGGGAGCTGTCTTTTATGTGAGGGAAGAGTGGGGGTGCACGGAGCTCTTTCTAAAGACAAATAAGGAGCCAGCTCAGATGTTATGGGTCATGATTACTGGGAAGATCAGCATGGGTGATGTTGTGGTGGGTGTCTGCTACAGACCACATCATCGGGAAGAAGAAATAGCTAAGGCCTTATTTAGTCAACTGGAATAAGCGTCAGGTTCACAGATCCTAGTCCTTATGAAGTACTTGAACTACTGCCATATCTTCTGGA
Organism: Himantopus leucocephalus; assembly: GCA_003993805.1. NCBI lineage: Eukaryota > Metazoa > Chordata > Aves > Charadriiformes > Recurvirostridae > Himantopus > Himantopus leucocephalus. The sequence continues at coordinate 61,687,508 of RSEF01000004.1, read as the reverse complement.
AGGGCAACATAGCCAGGGCACAAGCAACCCAGTGGGTTTCTGGAGTATATTGATGACAGCTTTCTAACACATATGATTGAGGAGCTGATGAGAATCAGTTATAGAAAATTTATAATTCTATGATAATAATTTCAAGACCAGTCACAATCTAACTAGAGTATGAGTACACAAACCCTGAAGGCTCTAACCAGAAGATGACATGACAGTTTAGGACAGCAAATACCTATCTTGTTGAAGCTCCTTCACTTTGTACAAAATAATTGAATTCTGGAAGCAATTTTTTCAGGGAAATTTTGAGTATCAGATCTCTAACTAGCTGAATGTACAAGGTGGAGTCGTTGTTCCTCTGGAATATGAATATTTAATTACCCCATGAATTTCATACAATTTTAAAGGACTTGTTGAGGAATTCACAGTCTAGAATATCCATTAGGCTGATGACTGACTTATGAGTACATAATACACACAGAAATTCTGGATGTAAACTCTGATCTAAGAGTCTGGGTAAAACTAAGAAGGGCTCATCTTGATTGCTTTTTGAAAGCTGCCTAGACATATTCTGAGGATATCCACTCTTTGGGGGCAAGTCTATGCAGTGGAAGAAAAATGTCTTCATTCAGGAATCCATTAAGACAGACTTCAGACAGACTCACTGCTGCAAAAAATGTACGTGATTTGTCCATACATAAATGAATTTGGGACAAGAGAACACTAGGCTAGTCCCTCCAATTTAAGGACAGAATCAGCTATACTTAAATCATTCAGGCAAACAGGGAGAAACGTGTACCTTTTAGGGAAAGTTTAAATCTTTATCTATAACAGCCAGCTAAAACAGCCCAAATGAATCACAGCCTAAAAGTGACTATCTATCTGAATTAAGTATACAGGTATACTAGATAACTACTCAGAAGGAGATGTCTACAATGTAAATATTTGCATTTCACCCTATGAATCTCACTTTATATTAATTAGAGACAACGCTCCTATTCATAAACCCTGAAGAAATTGCCTTCTCATACAATGCAGTCTTAGTGAACTTACGGACTTTGCTTTCAGTCTTAATACTGAAATCTTCTACAGAAGCCCCCTATAACTTTTGTTTCCAAACCTTTGTTTAAACAGTATATTCTTCCTCTGTAAGTGTAGGGAACTGTATTATTTCATCTTCATTTGACCCTAATTTTCAGTCAGCTGCACAGGTCTATAAACCCCATTCACTATTTTCATCTTTCATATTCACAAATCTCCATGGTTAGGGCTATATACACTACGCTTGGCAAAGTAATAGCATTACAACTAAACCAGTATTACGATACCAATTACACTGGTATTACTGAATTCCAGTACCAGAATAAACCTCTGAGAAATGTCCCTGGCTATAGACTGTCATATTTAAATATGTTTTATAGCAATTTTTATAAACTGTCTTATATTAGCTTCTTTTAATCAATTTCTTTTCTGACAACGGTTTGTAAGACACCATATTTTTTTTTCTAAAATCAAGTTATGGGACAGAGCTATTTTTCCCCTTAGGAAGTTTCAGAAATAGAGGTTTTGAGAGTCTTAATTTTCACGTTGGGTCGCTAAAATGATAGGACATGATTAATTTCCATTTGTGATATTGTCACTATCTGTCCTGGTTTGAGGTAAAACAGGACCAATTTTGTTCAGTAACTTTGCTTCTTAGCTGGGCCTCTTCTAACTACTGAAATTAACAGCATATTGTGCAGACAATGTTTGCTCTCTCAGAGTGATAAGACCAATGTTTATAGCTGATGTCCAGGCATGGTATGCAGAGAGGCTCTTGCTTATACTTATTGCTATAACACCCAAGGCCAACCAACTTTGTTACTTGCCCCATTGGAGGTTCGGAAGCGGAAAAGCACAGTGGGGTCCCACCTGCGGGGAGGAGCAGACAGGACAGGTGACCCAAAACTGACCAACGGGGTATTCCATCCCATCTGCCTCATGCTCAGTATAAAAGCTGAGGGATCAAAGGGTCAGCTCTTTCATCAATGGCCGACATCTGAGGAGGACTCTGTTCGTCTGCCTTTGGTCCTGATCCTGAACGCAGATCCAGAATCCAGTTCCTATCCATCACTGAGTCCAGCCTGGGACTGCCCCAGTGCCAGCCGGTGTCGTGATTGTCATCCTGAGAGCTTGATACGGTTTTATATATATTTCATTATTTCCTTTGTATTTTATTATTAATATTTCATTAAACTAGTTTAGTTCCTTCTAAACTCATAAGTCTCTTTTTCCCTCCTCTGCCTCTCTTTTTGAAGAGGAGCAGAGGGGAGCATCTGTCGGTCCCATCTGGGGTCCCCCACGTCCCCAGTGGCCGGTTTGGCCTAAATCACGACACTATGTTTGTACTGATCTATTTACTTGGGCTGGAGTTCGCTCCTTACATAAGAAATATATGTGCAGCTATGTCAGCTAATTAGGAAGGCCATAGTCAGACCACAGCAGAGAATCACGGAATCATGGCACCATAGAATGGTTTGGGTTGGAAAGGACCTTTAAAATTCACCTATTGCCAGTGCCCTCTGCAGTAGGCAGGGACACCTACTAAATCAGTTTGCTCAAAGCCCTGTCCAGCCTGACTTTGAATACTTCCAGGGATTGGGCATTCACAACTTCTCTAGGCAACATGTTCCAGTGTCTCATCACTGTTTCTGAGTCAGTGGGATCTCTCAGAACCTATGGGTGGGATCCATCATTTTTTCAAAATGCACTTGCAATCGCATCGTTTTTATACACAGCAGGAATGGTTGGGAAGGTTCTGAATATACTTACCAAAAATTTAGATCACCGGCTCAGAAACTGGCATTTCTAAGCTGAATATCATGTTATTTGTGTGGGACTGCACATAGTTTGTACTCAGAAATAAGAGCAAAAGGAAAGAGAGAGCTAGGGCCATATCTAGTAAACTACTTGCAAAGAAAATAGTTCACAATTCATATGGCAAAAGAATGGAACTGATTCTGTAATGCAATTGGTATGAGGAATAAGTGGCTTTTGGACCTTATTTTTAGGCTTATTTCTCTATTGTACATTAAACACTCACTATGGAACCTTAGCCATACATAGATTTTGAGAAATGCTAGACAATATCTACTAGGAACAAGGCAGGTGCTATTGATCCTGCTGTGGCACTGTAAATGGGAAAGATCCTGCAACAGGTCTCTTGCCAGCCATACTTTCTATGATTCTATGATTTTTAAATAGATCTGGGTAATAGAATTGGGAGTCCAGAATTCCTCACTGTCAAACACAGTCTTTATCAGCCTACAAAGTTAATGTCCCTTCTCTATTGCTGAGTTCATCCTTAATAGTGTTGTCACCCAGAGACAGGAATTCAGCAAGAATGCTCATCTTCAAGAGAATACCTATGACACTAGGATGAGAGATAAGGAATTATTCTATCTGTAATTCAAAGAAGGATTTGAAAGGAAGAATGGCATTAAAATGTAATATGTAGTTGAGACGCACTATCCATCCATCCTGTTTTGTTTCCAACTGAGTCCATAAATAGATGCTGAAGAAAAAGTAAAACCAAGGCAATCTTGCGTGCTACTTTTCTTTTAATACTCTTTCAGCCTCTGACTGTTTTCTGTTCTGTTCTGTTTCCTAAAATTTAGTTTGTCTAGTTGGTAAACTCACAGTGGATCTCTCTTCCAACTATGTCTAACTTCTCCTTGAGTTTATTTAAATTCCCAGTATAAACAAAGGTCCTTCACAAAGCACAAAGAGGTCTGCTATTCACTGCATGAAATAACACCACCTTCTTTGTTTTGAACCCGAACCTTTATTTGGTGGCCTATAGTTCCTGTATTGGAAGAGACAGTGAACAGATGGCTCATACACTTTCATCTCACCACTTACAAGCTTGTAGACATCTGTCATAACTTTGCCATGATTTCTCTTTCCCAGGCTGAGAAGGTCCAGGTTATTCAATATTCTTCATGTAAGTCATAGTTTTGTCAATCCTTTTTGCTGTTCTCATAAACTTTTCCTATTATAATGTGTCCTTTTTAGATGAGAGAATCAGAATTGCTCCGACATTAAAAGTGGTTGAACCGTAACTTTATGCAGTGTTTTCTGTTTTGTAAACAACATAACTATGTTCTGTTCTATAGTCTTTTTTCTAGTAATTTTGAATTTTTTAGTTGCTTTCCTAATTGCTACTGAACAATGAATCGGGTTTTTTTTTTTTTCAACTACCTATCATAAATTCTAGATCTCTCTGTAGAGTTGAAACAGTTTGCTAGGAGTCCATCTTTCTGCATGTGCAGATAAGGATTGTTTTTCTGCATGGCCTCCCCATCCCATCCCCCATTCACACCACTTAACATTTATCTACAGTTAGCTTCATCTGTCTTTATACTGCTTAGTCATTTAGGGATATATTAATTTGCCCACACTGGTATGCTATTTGAAATTCCTTCAGGTGCTCAACACACCTGCATAGTGCAGCAGATAAGGCACAGGACCTAAAGAAAACTTATGACTGCCTTTGGAAGCTTGGGGAAGTCAGATTCCCTAGCAGAACATAGCAAAAAGGAACAGAATTTCATGTGTTTATGCTTTCTACAGATGTCTAGTTGTTCGAGATTTTACTTTGAGATCATATTAAGCCCAGGATAGGCGGTGTCTTGTAAATTTAGGTGCCTAACTCCCGTACTGTCTACAGTCATCTTCATTTTCTTAGAAGTTTCTAGTACAGCAGTGTGTCTCTGAGATCCCAGACAGTGACACCAGGCAAAAAGCTGACCAGAATAGAGTAAGAAATCCATGAAAATGGAAATTTACTTTAACTTTTTAAAGGAATGAAACAATTTTTGGGTATAATTGCTCTATTCACACCTCTAAAGACGCAAATTAAAAGGCCAGAAGACCAGCATGCCTTAAATTAACTAAATTAGGATTTAATTTATGCTTTTACAATGGACCTGACTTTTTTCTGCCTCCTGCTTACTTTATTGTTTTTATTGTTTAAGATTTTTAAAAATATCTGTTTTTTAACCTCGACAATCTTGAAGTCAAAAGAAATGTACAAATGAAGAAAAAAGAAAAAAAAAACTATTAAAATGGAATTATGGTGGCAACTCTTAAATCTGATTTCTAATCCCACAAATTCCTTGACAGCAAATGTGAGAGTGATTTTCATAGTTATACATATCTTTTTTTGTTTGTTTGTTTATAAATTGTAATTGCTGGTACCTAAAAGAATAATTTAAAAAGAGATTAAAAAAAATGCTTGATGCAATTTAAACCTCAAAGAACCTAAGATAATTAGTGTTTGATACGATATTTAAAAATAACTACTAGATAAATTTAAGAACTCTAAAACTTCGAAATAACAAAGCAGTGTATTAAAACAAACAAATAAAACCACTCAAAACCTCCTTAATTTTAAACAAACTGGATATTTTTGAATCCTTTAAAACTGTTTTTTCTCACATTTCAATAAATCAAAATACCTTTTCATATTTAGATATTAATAAAACATTGAACTAATAATTTTATTTGGGTAGACATGAATTATAATGAGCTATATACCCTGGAATCAAATCTTTTACTTATGTACATTGATCCCTAACCAAAACTTGTTAGGCCTGGATTCATTTAAGATGATGTTATCTGCCTAAACCCTAGGTACTTCATAGCCACAGAGGTTTCTCTAATAGTTGTCATGTGGCAGAGTCCATCTCATGAAAATTAATTTAAGAAATGATGCAACTCATATATTGGATGTGTATCTGCTTTGGTAAGATGTCTCAGTCTTGAGCAACAGGAAGGATTTAAGCTTATTTAGACTAAAAATTAAAAATTAAACAATTTAAATGTGATAAAAAGTTATCTATAGAACTTGCAGCAGAACCTTAAAAATACATAGTTAAATGTGGGAGGGATTACTCTTCTTCATTTCTTTCAAACTGGTAACAATGAGATGTGGACTGAGATGCAATTTTCTAAAAGTACTCTGTTGCCAACGTCTGTGATTAAAGTGCAAGAATTTACTTAGGAAAAGACTTTGATGGACTGACTAACCCCAAACATCCCTGAAAAAGTCCCATTTTTGTCAGTAACTCTCTAGAGGAAGAATTTAACTGGTTTATTTGAAGCAAAACTACTTCCTATAGATTGCAGACTATTTTCAACTGTAATTGCCTTGAGAGGATAAGATAATGTCTTCAGAGATGATAATCTAATTTTGTAAATGTTTCTGTAATAGTATTTTACGAAGTTAGTTGTCCTTAATAGTCTTTTTGGTTTGGTTTGGTTTTGGTTGTTTATTCTTCTTTTCAGTTATACTCAGGTATCTCTTTGCCCATTTAATAAATTTTAAATACACATAGGAATTTCATCTCAAAAAAGTGAACTATATAAAAATGAAATTAATCTTTTTTTGGATTCTTGTAATGTCATAATATACCTGAACAAAACGTACTCTGCTTTTGTCAACATAGCTGAGCTACCTAAATAGAAATGAACTCATTTAATAAGTTGAGTCCAAATATACGCTGTGTAGCTGAAGTTTAATATTAACTTATTAAATTCTGCGTTACCTCTCTCAGTATTATGATTTTTAATTGCCTTTTTCCTTTCTCATCTTAACAGCAAAAATAAAAGTCTACAAACTTATAATAATTGATGTCTAAATTTAAACTGGATATTTAAATACAAAATACTTCTTGAGGGTCATAGAAACAATGGGGTGGAAATACTGACTAATCTCAGAACTGGATCTGGCAACTGAAATATGTATATTAAAAATATGAAGGTCAGCTCATCTCTTGGTTTAAAGGCTGTATTATATATTTAATACACTAATTTCTTCCAACATGCTAACTACAATTAGAATTAACTCACTCAGTTTAATGCCTTTTTGGTTTCATGTATGAAGGATTAGCTGAAAGACACATTAAAAAATGGCTAATGTACATAAATAAAGGGCTTGTAGAAAGCCCTTTAGGTAACACTGCATTATGCCAACAAAATCCAGAGTAGTTTTTGAGTCAGAAAACCTGGCAAAGTAACACACCTTTAGGCTGATTTGACATCATAGCTGGATGGTGAAAGAGGAGCTGAAAAAGTAGCGTTCTGCAAACCGTATTTCTCTAGTATGTGCTATCTTAAGTCATTTTCTAGATAGTATTATGAGCTATTAAAATACTGTCTGTAATACTCACAAAAAAAGATTGGGGGTGATACCCAGAAACAAATTGAACTGAGATAATGACTTAAATACTGCCTCTCTGTAGCTATAGCACGTCAGAATCCAAGTACTAATTCAAAAGTAAATTCCAGTTAAATTGAAACAAATCATTGTGTTCTTTAGTAAACCTTCACTATCTTTCATCTAAAGATATGAAGAAGTTTCTGCAGACGTTCAATATGAACATGTGAAAAATATCTGAATATTAAAAGAGGCATTTTGTTTTGTTCCATTTTCTGATAGAGAAAGTCGTAGGAGACAAGTGATGCTGAAAATCATTGAAACAAACCTCAAATATAACCAAGACAAAAATGTGTGTGAAAAACATTGTTACTGAATGCTGAATAACAATAATCCAGATAGTACGAAGACAACAGGAATAGCAGATATACATAGGAAAATACATATGCCAGAATACCACAAATGATATCTCTTGACATGAAAAAGTGGGGGAAGATACTGTATTTTTACTGCTAAGTAAAAAAGCACAAGCTCATTTGCTAGATCATTGACCATGAACATTGTTCAGTATTTTTTTATTCCCTGGCTCTGTTTAAGATACAAGGGATGCTACCCATAAGCACAATAGATCCAAAGCAATCAGTGCTAATTAATGGGGTTTGGACATCTTTTGTTATCATTTTAGACCTAGACACGGAAAGAAACCAAAAGATAAGGCAGGTCTACTGGCAAGACAACAGATTTAAATAAATAAATGAATAAATAAATAGCTGAGAAATTATTTCTAGAGGATGCAGCCCAAAATATCTGGCACAAAAAAAAACCAAAAAAAAAAAAGAGGAAGGGTAGAAAACATAACCTTTTTTTCTTTCTCAATGCTTGCTCTTCCCCTGTTATTTCCATGCCACTGAAGAAGGAAATCAAAAAGATCCTAACTGTTATACTTTGTATCAGAACAAAAATAACATGAGAGGAAAAATTCATATGATATAATGAAAAATGCCTTCAAAATGATCAGTTCTGCTCTTTGGCAAGTGTAGGTGGAAAGACTGTCAGCTACAGATATTTTCTTATAATGAAGGTTAAATAAGATACCAGAATGCTGAAATTCCTATATGCTGTGACATGTGGGGGCTGTATTTCATAAGAGATGTTTAGGTGCCATCTACTTTAAAGTACAATAATAGTCAATGAGCAATGCCTTTCAGTTGAAATATATATGTTGATTATTCGTAGTAGTTATTAGTTTTTAACCAGTTAAGCAAGGTTTAAACTTAAATAGGAAAAAAAAAGATAAATTAACCGTTAAATTATAAAATACAACAGAATATAATTCTGCTTCAATGGAAGAGGTAAATTAGAAGGAAGGTGTTATTACGTTATTTTAGCAATGATGATGTGGGAGTAAAATTCACAGGGGACAGAATAAATACAGGAAAGGCAAAACGGAACGAATCTTGAACATTTGACTGAATTTGGAAATAGCATCAGGGAGAAATGACAATTTTTAAAAGAATTGTAGATTGACAAAAGATGATGAAATTGCACCAAATAAAAATCTACATTTGAAGTATTTGTTTGAACCCATTTTGACAGCCAACAGAGAAAAAAAAAATAAGCTTCTATAAGGAAATTTACTCTTAGAAAAATCACTACATAAATTACAGAATTGTGCTACTCAAATTCCTAGTTCTCTCCACCAATTAAAAAAAGGACCTTGAAACTATGTAGTGTCATTTATACTGCAGGTTATCCATAAAGTTAGCACATTCTTTGAGATTTTTCACATAATGAAAAGTGTCATGCTACTTGATCACAGTATTGATTCATATATTTTTATCCACTAACTTGTTTTAGAAAACTATATACCAGTAGTTGTATCTTTTTACCCACAATCACACAGTGACCAAGGATGAGGAAAAGGCTGAGGTACTTAAGGCTGCCTTTGCCTCAGTCTTTAACAGTAAAACCAGTTGTTCCCTGAGTACTCAGCACCCTGAGCCAATAGACGGGGTCAGGGATCAGAATGAAGCCCCCATAATCCAAGGGGAAATGGTGAGTGACCTGCTACACCACTTAGACAGACACAGGTCTATGGGGCTGGATGGGATTCACTTGAGGGTAGTGCAGGAGCTGGCAGAAGTGCTCAGCAAGCCACTCTATATCATTTAACAGCAGTCCAGGCTAAACAGGGAGGTTCCAGTTGACCAGAGGTTAGCAAATGTGGCGCCCATCCTCAACAAGGGCCAGAAGGAGGATCCGGGGAACTAGATGCCTGTCAGTATGACCTTGCTGCCAGGGAAGGTGATGGAGCAGAACATCCTGAGTGCCATTATGTGGCACATGCAGGACAATCAGGCAATCAAGCACAGTCAGCACGGGTTCATGAAAGGCAGGTCCTGCTTGACTAAC
>RSEF01000004.1:61666078-61676910 GCA_003993805.1 Himantopus leucocephalus | reverse complement strand
CCTAGTCCTGCTGGCCACACTGTTTCTGATACAGGCCAGGATGATGTCGGCCTTCTTGGCCACCTGGGCACACTGGCTGGCTCGTATTCAGCCAGCTGTTGACCAACACCTCCATGTCCTTTTCTGCCAGGCAGCTTTTTAGCCACTTCTCCCCAAGCCTGTAGCACTGCATGGGGTTGTTGTGACCCAAGTGCAGGACCCGGCACTTGGCCTTGTTGAACCTAATACAATTGGCCTTGGCCCATCGGTCCAACCTGTCCAGACTGCAAACTTACTGAGGATGCACTCAATCCCTTTGTCCAGGTCGTCGATAAAGATATTAACCAGAACTGGCCCCAGTACTAAGCCCTGTATTTATCATAGCTGAGAACCAATCCTGACCTTGTTGGAGTATGTTGCTTCCAGTTACCACATGGTTTAGGTAGTCCAGACACCTTTTGAAAGCAAATCTTTTTTGGTACCAACGTTGCTATTGCCAGTTCATTGCCAATACTTATGTTAAATAAATACATTGAGTAAAATATTAAAGAATTGAGAGTATTTGATTGTTCTTGATTACCCAAAATTGTCAGTACGTTTGTGAGACGTTTCCAGAGTAGGCATTAGCTAAAAATACTGTGCAAAATGACTAATCACAACAGATGATTTTTTATATATGTATCTATCTATCAGCATAGAAATATGATCAATAATCACAGGCAAACATACCCCGATAGCCAGGATATAGGGTAGATTTCCTTGGTTTTACTTCCTAGAGAGATGATGAAAGGCTTAAGCTTCTTTTTAAACTAAGTACCAAAACTGAACTAAAATACATGTTGTTCTGAGGTGCATACTTGTTTATATTTAGTCTTACCTCTAAAAAGGTTTTATTTTTCCCTGTGTACCCTTAACTTACTTGCAGGAATATTGGTCTCACAATCCAAAGATGGGACATAAAAAATAAAAATAATTTAAAAGATATGGAGTTCTTAACCCCTCAAATTCCAATCATCACAAGTTAAAGAAATAGCATTATCAAAACAATATCTTGTTTTGATAAATAATAAAGCATCAGATCTTAAAGATTTGAATGGTCTAGGAAAAACTATTACTAGCTGATACTCCATTTGAAAGACATGTAAGAACAATCTCTAAAGAGAAGAAATGCATTTTTTTCCTATTTGGAGGGAGCCTCAAGTGTTCATTCATCTACGACACCCTGCACAGCAACATCAGTTCCATTGATTTAAATCTCGATATTCATTTAACTTGTTCTTAAGCGTCTCCAGTAATGCAAACTGCTTTTCACACTCTGTTCCGGGGCTTTTCATTACCATTTTGTCCTGTCCGCTCTGGTCAGACAGAAGGGGTTTTTCTTCCTGTACTACAGTGACAGCAGCTCTCCTTTCCTTTTCTTTCTTTTTTTTTTTTTTTTNTTAAATAACTATGCCCTTTTATCTGTTGCTACTTTGATTTTGTCCTCTGGACACTCTGATAGCCCACAACCCTCCTAAAGTGTATACTGAGAAGCAAAAAGTATTATGTCACTTCTGGCCTTGTCATATTAAACAAAATGTTGGCTATAATGGGCTCTTGCACCTTTCATACATCTCGTGCTCTCATATGTCTCTCTGTGATTTAGTTTTTCTTTTGTTTTGTGTTGGAAAACTGTATTTCTAGTTTTTATTCAGCTTGTCAGCCTCCTCAACTCCCAGATCACTGTTTGCAAAGTTCCTTAGTTTTCTTTGTGCTCAAAAGAAATTTCCAGGAAAACTGCTAGTAATTGCATGGAGAAGTAGCAGTGGCAAGTGGTCCATTGGACCTGTCTGTTGCAGCTGGCACCTGGAACCTAGGAGACAGGATGTCAAAGGGACAGACACCTTCAGAAGGGAGTCACCAACAGCTTAACATCTTTGATTCCCTCCTGATGGTTGTGAATCTCAAGCCTTCATGCTATGCAGACTGTCTTTATTGATCTTTAAAGTTGTATTGCTGTTTCTGAGGTAAATATTGCCGAGGAATGGTAAAAATGGGAAAAATAATTTTAAGGAAACTAGCAATACCCCCACCCCCAACCATGGTTCTTATTTTTAAGAAACAGAAACTTGGCCAGCTGCGTAAGCCCTGAGAAAAATTACACCTGCTTTTAACTTTGAACTTGATAGCATTACTAGCATGTTGAAAGTGAAGCTTCTGCTTAATCTTACAAACAAGTTTTCAGTGGTCATTTACATTAAGAGGAAGCAGCGTTGCATTCTCAAGTCTGCAGTCTTTCTCTCTCTCCAGCAAGACTGAAGATTTTAACACTGCATACATTTTCTGTGAAGACGAAAATGAAAAGTTAACGTGTAAAAGCTACTTGGATTAATAGACCACTGGAAAATTTTGTTAGGTGAGAGGCATTTTAGTTCCTTGGTAGAGGGGGTCTCTGTCTTTCTAGACTCCTCTTCCTTCAAAATAAAGGAAAAAAAAGTGTAATATTTTTGTTCCATGTGAATATACGCTAGCTACCAAATGGTTTAATAACAGGGAAAAATGTCTCCCCCTCCCCCCCTCCTTTCTTTAAACCATGCTGTGGGTTAGTAAATGTGGGAAAGAATACACATTCATCTCACTCTTGCACACAGTCCTATAAAACCGTTCCTGATGGCAGCTGATGGCAATGGGTAGCCAGGAAAGAAAGAAAACAAAAAGATCATGAAATATTAAAACCACCATTTCAAATGGAGATCATTAAATCAAGCTGTAACCCAAATATATTTGCAATGTGCCAAACAATTATCTCTGTCTAGTATAGAGTGGAAAAATGAACCAAGAAATAAAGGTTGTCACTTACTATGTGTGGGGATGTTATACTGATAGTTTTTGTTTCTCCCTTCCCCCTATAAACCAGAAGTGTTGGAAAATGAGGTTTGGAATCCAAGTATGTGTACTTGTGTATTTGTACCTGTGTATTTATATGTATCGTTGTGTATTTATATGTGTACATGCTTACTTTTAGTCCATGTGTATGTAATACTGCAGAAACAACCCTTTCGAGTTAGAAGTTGACCAATATTTACATATACATGGATGCACTCTCACACAAAATCTAACAAAAGGCAAATATATAAAGATTAACTGCAAACTGTTTCATTTTGTGAAGAAGGAAAAAAAAAAGTCTTGTGATTCTCATGTTTTTTTAAGGGTAATCCATTAAATTTTATATAAGATCTGACTGTGGGGTCTTATTTTCAAGCAGGTCTTTGCCAAAAATTTACTGTTGCCAAACTTTGTGTTACGATCTGGGTGGTGGTTTGGCCTGGTATTTTTACAGTTGCGCTCCTTAGTCTTGCTTTGCTTACTGCTAGATGATGTACTGTTTACTATTCCTGCTGTTATCATAGATGGGGGACTAATAAAGATTAAACACTTGGAGAAAACATTTGCTACAGCCTATGGGGGATAGACAGAACAGGCTGAGTAAGAAAGATACCATCAAAGCTTATAGTAAGTGGCTAGTGCACAACCAGATTGGTATCAATTCATTATTTTAATTTGCAAAAATTTAATCTTCAGCTCAATCTGCTGTTCCTATCCAGTTGTCCAGACTACGACCAGGTAGCTTTTCATAGCCATAGAACAATGTACTATTAAAGCTGCATAATGAGAGACTGCAAAATAAGCAATATTTATTTATCTTTAGAATATAATGTCCTAACTTTAGATGCTTGAGTCATTTAGTTCCCCTGCTCTTTTCACATTCCTTAATTTCCTGTTCCAAAATGTTCTTTCACTTTGAAACCAACCCTCATATACTGAAGTTTTGTCTCTTCCTCTGATGGTCATTAGGAGATACTGGCAGTAGCAGCAGCGTATACATGTTAGGAACAGCTCAGTCAGTTGTTACCTTCCTCTTCCTTAGTTTTAAGGATGGTTTGTTCATGTTCAGTTCCTTCTGTACCCAAAATATGTAAACAAAGCAATCATAGGTAATTGTGTAGCTAATTTTAGAGGTCTCTTAGTGTGTACTTTACCTCAGTAATAGAGGTTGAGATATAAAAAATACCATACCTCAACCAGGGGAGCTATATGCAGTGCTTGTAATTCAGCAAAACTTAGTAGCCTTGCTGGTACTGAGAGCAGATTGACTTAAGTGTTTGGATCCGTGTTTGGGCCTGCATTTGGTTCCAATTCAAAAAATTTTCAACAACAGCAACAACAAGCTGACAGAACTGAAATTAATGTAACTTCTCAGTAAAACTTAGAATGTTATTTGTTAATCAGTAACTTCTACTGGAATTATATATGGCCTGGGAATAGCAGCTTCCTATCTCCATTTTAGTGAATTGTAAAATCTTAGGGAGTTTTGTGGGGATTCCCCCCCTGGTTTATGCATTCTCTTTTTATTTCTTTAGAAACAAACACACCCTATTCATTATATCATTAGCTGATGGGACTGTTTCAAAAAATGAGATGAAAATGAATGCAAACATGGTACTAGTAAAACACAATGACTTCCAAAATATATTACATTCTAATCCCCAGAAGTTCAATTTATGGGCCTGACAATAAGGCCCATATGAAGAAGAGGCAAGTATCTAGTTGCATATTTGTATATATTCTGTAGTGAGATATAGTCTGTATTTCAGTGGCACAGTAGAAATAAAAATGGTTAGAGACGTGAAACATGTTCAGTGGTACTCACAAACTTCCTGTTCACATAGTATGAAAACTTAAACTCCTGCTGTAGCTCAGTATCTCTTGATAAATCGTGTCTTTCTGAAGCTGTCTACACCCTTCACTCTTGTAACCTCCCAATACTGAATAACCACTTTGTGTCCTTTCCTGTGCTCCTCTGCTGTGAAGAACCTGCTGTAGCTTCCAAGCACGTCTTTTATTGGAGCATTTTGTAGTTTGTTTTGCCCAGGCAAATGAGGAAGGACCTGGGGTATGTAAGTGAAGTGCACAGACCATAAAATATAAATGCTTAGAAAAATAGGAGCTTCGTTAGTTCTCACAGCACTTTTGAAATGAATAATTCCTGTCTTTACCAGTGGGGGTTTAGGAAACACTTTCAGTAGTTATTGCTCCAGCTCCAGCTGAGACTGCTCTTCTCAGAAAGCGTTTTAAAGGAGTAATAACTGAGGTTATGGGTGAAGAAATAAGTATGTATATAAATTCAGGCCTTATAAATACAAAGAGCTTCATAAAGTAACACATAGAGCCATATTTGGGTTCTACTTTAGTTTCCTAAGAAACAGGACAGAGCTACAAGGTGTGAAATCAGATATAATTTTTTCCAAGTCTGGAGATTCAGAACCTCCAAAAAGAAGCTTTACTGAAATAATCAGTTCTATGCATCACATGTAACAACTGGAGATAAGATTTATTCATATATCTAAAGAAATGACAGTTATTGTTTGTGGTGTTACCCATTTCTTGTCTGGCAAAGATTTGTCCTTACTACAAGTTGCATTTAATATTACACTCATTCAGCTGGCATTTGTGCACGTTTCTCGGCACTTTCACAAAAGATGAGAAAGCTGCTTTTACCCAGTGGTATTGCTGTGTGAAGTGAAAAAAGGCACATTCAAGACCCCTCCTGATTATTTTGTTTCTTTTTAGTATATCTTTTTGGTGAAAACAGATTAACAATTGAACCTTGAATTGTTGCTTTTTGTACACCATCAGTTGCCCTTTAATTGCAGAATTTAGTTTGATTTCCAGTGGAGAATAATGTAATAGATTTTTAAGAGACTAATAGACTTTTAGTATTCTAAGCAGTTTAGACACAGGTTTTGATGGTATTTGCCAAACAATTTTGCCACTGTCTTTGTTATACATGATCAGTTTTCTTTCCAGAATAATAAGGCTAGGTTTTTTATTTTGTTTTGTGGTGTGGTTTTTGAGTTATTTATTTGTTTCATGGAATGGGTGTATTCTCCTACTTCTGTTGTTTTCAAGATTACTTACCCTTATTTTATCATCTGTATTCTTTTCTCTACCTGCACCATGTCATCGAGAAGCAGAGGTCTACTTAAAAAAAAATCAGCCTGAAGTAAGGTAACTTCAGAATAGGGATTTTGAATATAAAAATGTTACAGCACTTTTAATGTAACTTTTGCTGTTCCTGCTTATACTGTGTTTAGAAAGAGCGTAAAATGCTACAGGTATTTTAATTAAGGGTGAATTCTGGAACTCATTTGTTGATTGTATTTCATTAAAAAAAAACGTGCCAATAACTGACGTTGTTAACATGTGCTTGTGCTGTTTTGCATTTCCTCTCTTTGTTCCTTGGTTCAGTCTGTAATGATTGTAGATTTGGGGGGTTTTGTTTTCTTCTGATTTTAGTGAGCCCTGTTTTCTGTTCTTCCTGTAAAGCACTTTCTGCTCATGTGTTACAATGCTGCATATTACCACAATGTCTCTTGGGCTAACTTCTTAGTGGTTAGTGAGAATTCTATGAAATTCCACTCTTACTTTGAGGGAAATGAAAACTAAATTTCTGGTGTTCTTCCAATTTGCAGAGGAAGGTTTTAAAATATGACCCTGTCCACTTGAAACACTGACGTCCGCTTCTTGCCAAAATCCCATTATAAAGTTTCATGATATTTAAACTACTTTCATTGCTGTTGGCAATGCCAGAAGGTATTTGTTAAAATGTAAACTTATATTATTACTAAGTGTTGACAAGATTTAATAACCCCTTTCTAGAATTCCTAGCGGTGGGATTCTACAGCAAAATAGTAAAAACCCTGTGAGCCTTGTGGGGCATCTTACGTCATTCAGTTACCCTTTATAGTATTTAACCAGAGGGAAAAATGGACATTTAAGCAGATGTCAAACTAGCTTAAAGAGCTATAACCGGTTAGAAAATTTATTTAACTTTCACAGTTTGTAACAGATTCGGAGGCCACTTATTTGCAATAATCAGCAAAAATCCTTCAGTGGGTTAGATGCAACAATTAAAAAAAAATAAAGTCCCAATTAGCAGAACTCGTTCTTTTTAGGTACTGGAAGAGCTGTGTATAGAGTTTAGGGGCTTACTTAATTTTGACACGGCTTGCAAATTTTCAGTTCAGTTGCAATTAATATTTGTTTTGACTGTGAATACAATACAGAATATCTGCAACTAAACTATAGTTAATATCAATATTTAACAGTCAGTATTACTTAAAACTGGATGTAAAACAAACGATCTTTTTCCAATTATAATCCTATTTTATGTTGATATGTTTTATCATGTCAACACAATTTTGTAGAAAAATCATTTACTTCAATCATTACAATAGTCAGAGGCTGAAATAGCTGTCATTGCTCTGGTTGTTACTTACGATGAATGTTTGCTGTTAGTAATAAATTGTCACGCTCATACGCACATGTGCTTATCCACACAGACTCAAACAAAACCCTGCAACACCTGATGTTTAGTTAAAATGTTGATATTTCCCAGTATAAAAAGATACAGGACTCTCCTGCTGCCCAGTTTGAAGGACTTTCTGTTGCTTCTAAGGACATCTCGGAACATGTTTGAACTTTAATCCCCTTTTCTGTCAGATCCTGGCTGGATTAGTGTACACTGTCTCCTAAGATTACTCCTTACTCATTTATCCTGAAGACTGCATTTTAAGGAAACTGAAATTTTCTGTATCTTGCTTTCATTTGATACTATCCTCACACAATTCATGCTGAAGGTGTTTTTTATTAGTAAGGTGCCTGTTTACTGAGGATGAGGAAGACATACCCATGGAATTATACTAAAATCACTTGGTGCTTTAAGTAATTCTTCACTTCATTGTAGGATTTTTTTCTTTGAATTATGAGCATGAGACCAGCTGTCAGCATTGAACTCTATTTATTATATACTATGAAATGAAAGATTAACCTGAATTATTTTCCCAAAAAGGATTTTTCCTAATGTCACATGGCACTTGGCCACATAAGGGGACTGAGGTTTGCAGATGTAGACACTTATGAAATATTTCTTTTCACAAGGACCTGATCTCAAAGCTGGTTTTGCAGCTACAATTACGTGAAGCCCTCTCAGACACATGCAAAGTTTTAGCATGGAATGAAGCCTGAGTCAACCCCAGTCAACATGCCGTGTATTTGCATGTCCGTGCTGGTTTTTTTCCCTCTAGAAAAGGATATCTGTTCTGTGACTTTAGTGAATTGAAGGAAGAATTACTTACAATCCAAATTATTCTGCACATCGTTCAACAGATAAGATTGAAAATATGGAGAAATGTTGCTGACAGGACACAGGGTCTCTAATCTCTTGCCTCATATACAGTGCATAAATAAAGTATAAATCAGAGGTAAAGCTCTTCCTACATTGTTCTAGATCAACACGATAATAATTTAATAGTTACAAACCAGAAAAATTTATTCAATAGACAATATTACCTGGCTTGCTAACATAGTTATGCTGTGTAAAATTACGGTGAAAAACCAATATGGACTATATTACATCTGTAAAGAAACTACAAGAAATACTAACAGGAATATTTATACCATAATGCATTTAAAACTATTTTACTTTGATTAACAATTTACAGTATGGCAAAAATTAGGTTAAAGCTTTTAGCTACTATTTGAAAAAAAGACAGTTTTAATTAAAATGAGAAGACTTGGCATCTGTTTTTTTGTAACAGAATACCTGTAAAATCAAAGATAATTCCAATCAGCGTTACTATTTGTGACTCTCCCAGGTTTAAAATAAGAGGTCAGGAAGAAATCTTCCTCCGTTTTTAAAGACGATGTAAGTTAAAATCTAGATGATACCTAGCAATGTACTGGAAAAAGTGTTGGCAAACTGAATGTACAGTAACCAACTTGTTATATTCCAAACACTAAACAAGTTAATTTATTTCAGTATTAAATTCATTTAGAACAATACTTTTCCAGACCACTAAAGGTATTAGCAAAGATCAGTATATACCCAGTTGAACTGAAGAGAACACTTCCAATCATAGAATGGGTTGGGTTGGAAGGGACGTTTAAAGATCACCTAACCCAGCCTCCCTGCCATGAACATGGACATCTTTCGTTGGGTCAGGTTGCTCAAAGCGCCATCCAACCTGACCTATAACACTTCCAGGGATGAGGCATCCACAGCTTCTCTGGGCAACCTGTCCAGTGGCTCACCACCCTCATCATAAAAAATTTCTCCCTTATGTCCAAGATAAATCTACCCACTTTCAGTTTAAAATCATTGCCCCTTGTCCTTTTACTACAGGCACAGGTAAAAGGTCTTTATTTGTCTTTCTTATAAGCCCCCTTTAACTACTGAAAGTCCACAACAGGGTCTCCCCAGAGCCTTCTCTCCTCCAGGCTGAGCAACCCCAACTCTCTCAGCTTTTTCTATAGGAGAGGTGTTCCATCCTTTGATCATTTCCATGGCACTCCTCTAAACCTGCTCCAACAGATCCATGTCTTTCTTGTACTGGGCATCTCAAAGCTGGACACAGTACTCAAGGTGGGGTCTCACAAAAGCAGAGTAAAGGGGCAGAATCACCTCCCTCGATCTGCTGGCCACGCTTCTTTTGATGCAGCCCAGGATACAGTTGGCTTTCTGTGCTGCGAGTGCACATTGCTGGCTCATACCTAATTTTTCATCCACCGGTACCCCCAAGTCCTTCTCTGCTAGGCTGCACTCAATCCCTTCATCACCCAGCCTATACTGATGTTGGGGATTGCGCTGATCCATGTGTAGGACTTCGCACTTGACTTTGCTGAACTTCATGAGGTTCACATGGGCCTACTCCTCAAGCCTGTGAAGGCCCATCTGGGTGGCATCCCTTCCCTCCAGTGAATCAACTGCACCACTTGCTGCAGAACGATAGGGTCTTTTGTATCCCTTAAAAGCAAAACTTACATTTATATTTGCAATACCTCTTACACTTAACAGCAGAGAGCAAAGAAAAAAAATTACTTGTCACAGATTAGTACCTTGGCTGTATCTCACTGAAATAGGTACTAAGCCGAAGATGGCTTGTAGGAATTTGATGCCTGATTTGAAGCCTCTGGTTTGTCCTGAAACAAACCAAACCAACAAACAAACCAAAAGTATCTGTACTAAAGAAAGTATCTGGAATTTTAGAAACATTGCCACTGTTATAAATTGGTATTAAAATTTAGAGAGTTTAAAAACAGTATTTTAACAGTTCCTTCTGACCTTTGTCAAGGTCCCCTTTTAATAAGAAAAATCACACCTGGTGACAGTAATCAAGACTAACTCAGTTAAAACATTCAGTAGCAGTCATTCAGTTTGAAATATTAAATGCATTCAAGGATTAAAACTGCTTATTTTCTGCTAGGTTCCTTTCTGATGCTTTTCTTCCTGCTTCTGATGCTTCTCCTTGATGAGAAGAGTATAATAAAGAAAGGGCAGAGTGCGTATTGCATGAAATGGCAATCCTTTCTCACAATAGTGTAATCATTTAATTGATTAGGAGAGTGCTCAGCTGATCAAAGAAGTGGAAATGGATAAAGTGACAGTGCTGGAAAGAGACCAAGTTGAAGCAATCAAGAATCTCTGGGAAGACCCAGGAATTCAAGAATGCTATGACAGACGGAGGGAGTTCCAGCTCTCAGACTCTGCTAAGTAGTAAGTACACTGCATAGTTACAAGGATAAGCCAGACTTAATGAAGTTAATCATAGAATCATTTAGGTTGGAAAAGACCCTTAAGATCATCGAGTCCAACTCTTAACCTAACGTTACAAAGTCCACCACTAAACCATGTCCCTAAGTGCCACATCTTCACATCTTTTTAATAGCTCAAGGGATGTTGACTCCACCACTTCCCTGGGCAGCCCGTTCAAGTGCTTGACAACCCTTTCAGTGAAGAAATTTTTCCTAATATC
>RSEF01000004.1:61640215-61659790 GCA_003993805.1 Himantopus leucocephalus | reverse complement strand
CAGCACAAATCCAAAACATAGACCCATACCAGCTACTGTGAAGCTCTATCCCAGCTCTATCTGTGGTAACTCTATCCCAGCCAAAACCAGCACACTCCAAAAGGTAGAAAGTATGGTATAACTGATTCTGAACTCTGCTCTTCTGTAGTGAACAAGTACTCTGAGTATGGGGTTTCTGTATACTGGGGATCATAACACCTGAAATTAAAAATTACTCAAGGCTGCAGCTAGAATTCATAGAAAAACCAATCCCTGTTGATCTGTGTTGGGCATTGCCTGCAAGCGTCTACCAAACCAGGCTGTTATGGAAACTCAGTCTGTAGGAATGCTTACCTTACGGCTCCTGGTGGAGGACTATGAGAGAGCCTTTCAAAGTTGAACAGTTGTGAGGATGCATCAAAAAGCTTTTTGGAAATTTTAGTTAAAAAAAAAAGACGCACTTTCAGAGTTGCATCTAGGGCAGGCTTTTCAGAAGCACAGTTGAGCATGTAGGCAAAATTTAGATGCCTAAGGGTCACTTTAAAAACATAAACTATTTACTGGATTTAGAGGATGAAATTCTACCTTAAAACTGATAAGGATGGGCAACTCTTTCAACTTTTCATACAATGAGAATAAATTTTCAAATGTTAAGTAACCGGAATGCTTAAAGTTCTTTCTTCTCCCTTAGCAGAAAATAGAATAATTTTTCTTTTTCACCTGTGAAATGCAGCAGAAGCAGTTCAGTAACGCTATATCCCATTGGGGTACTAATGCAGGGAACCCAGCCATTAGGGAAATAGAAAAGTGCTTGGCTGCACTGAACTACTGCACCCCACAGGATATAAAAAAAAAGAAATGAGCTGGGAGAGAAATAAAGCTGTCTAGGCTGTCTAAGGAATCAGTGATTCTTCAGGAAGTGGAGGTGGCTTTAGTGGAAATAGACCCTTTTTACATTATTTTAGCTTTTGTTGCACAGACCTGTCATATGAAAAGCCTCATTGAAAGATCCCTTTCATTCTCAACAAATTGTCTTGATCTCTGAAGACAAATCCTATTTCATTTAATTTTGGGCTTTGAGAATCTCTTTTGCTTATAATCTATTAACTCATTAAAAATCTGCACTAAGCTAAGTGTCTGTTACAAGCAGGTATGTAACTCGTAGTAGTGCAAGAATCTGATAGTACATGTTGAACAGAGGTTAATTTTAAGTTCAAAGAGCTTGTTTATGTTTGAAATTAGGAAAAACTTGTTTGTCTCCTATCTACATGCCTTTAGTGGCATTTTGCTGTGCATTAAATATAGTAATTTTCTTTTGTACAAGATACGGAAGTCCCATAAATGAGGATTTTTAAATTATTTTTTATTTCACTCTGGGAATTTAGCAATGGCTAAGGATTCAACAGATTGAATATATTTATGAAAGGCTCATTGATTACGCTGTGCTGCTTTCCCATCTATTTTTTCTACTTAAAGAATTGTCAAGTGCAAGGAAGCTCTGACAAAGGCTTGTCTTGACATGTAAGAAGCAGAGTTAACGTGCAGGGCAGGGGGAAGAGACTGTATTCTTATGTGCTCATATCTTCCCACCAATACTGAAGAAGATTCTTGAACAAGAGGAGTTTAGCAGTGCTCTTATCATTGCTTTCTCATTCATTCTGTAAGGAAGAATGAGTCAGCGGCCATGATTTTTCCCCTGTCTTTGTGCTTGTGCTCCTTTCTGAGTTGAACTCAATACACCGCAAAATGTTTCCTCTAGCCCTGTTCCCAGTGGGATGGAGCATAATGTCTAATCAACCATCTCCTTACACTCTTAATGAATTGTTACAACAAAAATAAAGTGATGATTATTCAACATCATTGCTAGTTACTGACGGTGATTATGGTATCCCTAGCAGAGCATTATGATTTTCAAATAGGGATTAAGTTTCAAGAGCAAATACATTTCAAATTATTTCCTCTCAAAACAGTTTCCAAAAGAAGAAAAGAAAGGAGAATCAGCCCAAACCCACACCACCTCTGTTGAAAATAGGCTATGTCAATAGAATAATTTCTAGAGATATTTTCAAGCAGTTTCAAATGGCTTTTTAATCCCTAGAACTGTTTTCCAAATCAATGGAACTAGCACTGAAGGAATTAATATTGACTATGAAGCAGATCAAGTATGAATAAGAGAGTTTTAAATACTGGTCAATACAGGAGTAGCAAATATGCCATGAAAAATGAACAGAAATACCTATGACAAAAATGTTTATAC
This sequence comes from Himantopus leucocephalus, assembly GCA_003993805.1. NCBI lineage: Eukaryota > Metazoa > Chordata > Aves > Charadriiformes > Recurvirostridae > Himantopus > Himantopus leucocephalus. The sequence goes on along the minus strand of RSEF01000004.1, from coordinate 61,657,554 downwards.
TATTCACTTCATCAAGTCTCTTCCTCCTTCTTCTTCCTCTTCACAGCTAACGTATCTTTAATGAAAAAAACCCTCTCATTTATGTAAAACAAAGAAGTGTCAGGAATTTAGGGAAGAGATTGTTAAGGAACATAGTCTGAAAAGAGAAATAAATTAATCAGGCCAATATAAAAAAGAGTGAGGTAGTTCAATAAAAGTCTAAAATTATTGTCTGGTATTCAGCTACTTTGAAGGGTGAGAACTCAGCAAAAGAGACCGCATGAACCAATCACTGCAAATAAAGAGCATATAGGAGGCATTTTTATATATATACCTATAGATACACAGCTATATTTTTTATTTGGCTTGTATACTTAAGAAGAGACTTAAGCATTCAAAAATATTTCAGGTGTTGGGGTTGTAAAGATTCCCTGCTAGAAAATACTCATCAGTGAAGTAAATCTGAAACTTGCTGAGGAGGTCAAGAGGTTTTGGTGAGTTATATCAAATTTTAACATTCCTACATACAGGAGAAGCTTTGCAACTTACAGAGGATATTATACCAGTATCTAGAAAAATTGAGCTTTTCACTGGCAAGGAAGGGGTGTATTTTATAGTAATTGATACACAGCATCAATGACTTTAGGTAACTAATTAAGAAAAGAAAAAGCATTTGGAGTTAGGAGTAAGGTGAAGGACCAAGGAAAAATGCAAATGATTTCCTGAGTAGAGAAGGAAATTTTATAATGTAGCACTGTAGGTAGTTGGTGACATTGGTGGAAAGGCACTGTCCTCTAATCATGACTCGTTCCAGCTAAAATGTTGTGAAGCTTTCCTTGAAGCAACTGACAACATAGCTGCTTTAAGAATTCTGGGTGTGCTGCTGACCTCCTTATTACTCCTTGAGATAATTTTGTTCTTCCACAGATGGGAGTGTGGTCCCCGCAATGGCATTAAATAGAGGCAGGAAGCTTCTCGTGCCGGCTAGGTGATTTAACTTACACGTGTTTCTTGAGTGAGAAGGGTGAAGCTGCAGGTTTGTCCTCACTATCTGTATAGCCTAAACACCTTAATGGAATAGAAACAAGGGTGGATAAGCTATAGAACAATTTTCAGTGAAAGCCAACAATGTATTGAAAATTAAAGATTAATAGCTCATATAAAAATTGTCATTACTACGTCCATTGTATTAATGAGTTTCAAATAAAAGAGGAAAAAAAAGAAGCTGAACCCTTTTTTTGGACTCTGGAGTTAGATAAACAAACATCACCACTACATATGCTTAGTGTGCATTGAATTTATTGTGTTTTGTAATCTACCTGCAGGAAGTTTACAATTATTGATTTAAACTATTCAGGGACTGCTGATTTGAATTTCTCTTAAAATATATGCATTCTTTCCCTCCTGAAGATAAAGTTAAATGTTATATTTTAAGGAAGTTATCAAACCTTTTGCTTAGATTTACTCTCATACTGATTAGTTATTGTTGTTCTTTTGCTTACTTAGCAAAAATGCTCCTAGGATGTTGGATCTTGTGTCTGTCTTTGAGAAATGCAGCTCTGCTACCTTAGGGTAGAAAAATTCAAAAAGTTATCTGTATAAACAGAGAGCTATGCTTTTTTTTTTTTTTTTATNTGGTAGATCTTGCACTGTTTTGTAAACGTTTATATTACATTAAGGTGCCTGATTTTGAAATCACTGACTATAAAACCAGCTTTCAGAGGAAAAAGATTAAAAATCTGTGTCGATAGCCTATGCAAAACTGTACAATGTTTTACAGTCACAGTTTGCCCATTATTCTTTTCTTATTTATCTTTTCTTTTACAATACAATACTTACAATACATACTATTAATAGAATAATACCTAACACAGAGAGAGGAAGTTTAATGCACAGAACCTGCTGTAAGTTGATGAAAAGTCTTAGAATTTTTCAACTGTTATCTTTGTCAATTAGAAGCTTTGGCTCCTTAGTTATTTAGAAAGCACCAACCCTTGAACAGTTTGGGGACTAAAATATCTAAATCATAGTATGCATATAAAGGTAATTAAATTGGCCAGCTATATTGCTGGCTGAGAGAACCGAAGGATGTGTAACCATAAAGTCAAAAAGGAGGCTTACGATTATGACATTTTGTTTTTCTTGGTAATGCAAATAATAGTTTAGCTGAACCAAAAAAGCAAAGTATAATGGAAATAGATTGCTAAATCTTTAGAAGATGAAAGAATAAATGTAGAGCCAAAGCTTTCTTTCAACTAAATAGGCCAAGTTTATCTACAGTGAAATCTTACTGACTTTGGTGGAATTCTACCTGAAATTAATTTGGCCCAATTCCTTTTCCACTGAGGATAATCTGGAGTGCAGGAACGTAACAATTTTTAGGGGAAACAGAGGAGGAGAAAGGCTACTGAACAAAACAAGAAAAACAAAAGCTGAAAGCAAGGCTCACACAGCAGACAGTTTAATCATTGACCCTCTCAAGATAGGCTTAAAATGCTTTTTTTTTTTTTCCTCTTTATGGATCATCACAGAAAAATTCTAGCTGGTACCTCGGAAACACTCCTATTTGAGATGTAAAGACATATGCTCAATAGAAATAAATTTTCAACCAGTGTAAATCAGTGGAAGTAAAATGATTTTCATAGATGAGTATCTGATCACAATACAATCTGGAAGAAATGGATTACACTATACTTTGATATTTTAATGTATAGCTATTTCTGCTGGCTAAGAAATTTATGCTAGTATGTACTGAATCTAAAATGGCCTCTGAAATCAATATCTTCCTGATAATTTTTTCAGCTTCTTAGTTCCATAACCAGAGCTTGGTTGGCTTTCTTAGCTATTGGTTCCAACTCACACCACTAGATATTAGTCAGCTTGGACAGTATCTAACCAGTAAACTAAAATAAGAACTGGCTTGAGTAGATCCTTCCTCTTTTTCTTATTATAATTATATGTAAACAATTTGATAGTAAGTTTCTGGTATTTCTATTTTGCTTTGCCCTTTTCAAGCATGGCCTAGATTAATAGTAGCTCCATGAACAACTTCGTGAAAGTATTATCAAAAATTCTCTATCTGCTGCCTAGCCCTTACTGAAAGACTGGGCTGTGAAGCGGAGGAAGCTGAAAAACAGGCATATAAATACATAATTTTATTAGTCCTTTCTGAAAATTTCAGTGAAAGATTATGAAGTGTATACGTTCATAAGTTTGTGCATCTGCTAAGCTGAAAGAAGTAACTGAAGTTTATAGCTGTGTGGTAAAAAGTATTTATTTAGTACTGCAGGTGTCACTTTACGTGTATTTTAGTCTTATTCATACTATAGAAGCAAAATGTACAGAAAATTTCATCAGATTAATCAAAAGAAAGTTAACATTAGAACCAGAGTTTCAAACTGGGAGGATTGTAAAAGGATGGATAATTCCACTCTGGGGAATATGGGAGGCAGCTGCTGCTAAGAAGAGGTGGGAGGGAGGTGCAGATAACAGCTGGTTGCCCCTCTTTGGGGTAGCCTGTGTTGTTCCTGCCAGGCACTTTTTCAAGCTTGTTCTCGTGTTGAAGGTTTCAAGAACTGCCAATGAAACAAGGCTTCACTGTTACAAACTTTTTGCTTAACATCTATTTTGGATCTTCCTTCATGTATTTTAAACCTAAAGCTTCTCATTTTATCCAATACGTAGAACAGGTACTTCCCTTCCTCTCTGCAGCTTTTTTAGATTTTTTGAGACTGTTAGCTGGTCGGTCTTCTTTCTTTAGACTAATCAACACTAATTTGTTTAGTCATTCGTCATTATTATTGCTTCCCAAGCTGGATCTGGTATTCCAGCTGAGACCTTACCAAAACTGAACAAATTATGCTCACTAAATCGAAATTCAGAAGATACGGGAGGTGTTTCTCTCCTACGAACCATTTGCCCACACCCACTAGGAAGGCAACAGACTTCAATGTGAGTAGAAAATATGAAAGTCAATTTTTAGTACAAAAAGAGTCTTAAAGCCTGTATTCCCAAAATAAAGAGCTGTGTGATGCTTCTGTATCAGAGCATATTCTGGTACCATGAAAATGTTCCTGTCCCAGGGAACCACAAATACCAAGCTCAGAGTTTAATGAGCCTTGGGATACTGAGCCTTTCATCGTGATCTGGTAGAGACTTTTGTATACTTGATACCCTGTGGTACACTCACAGCAGTTTATCCCAAAGGAAATCAGGACAAATGCAACAGCAAAATACATTTTATAGAAAGGTTAATGTTGTAAGAGAAGGACTGACAGCCTCCATTCAAGCAACAGTTTCAAACTTACTGTAATTGTACCTCTTTGAAAATTCTCCCTTTTCTTTCAGAAACCTACCCTGCACACTGAACCTACACTATACACCTCTATTTAATATTGAGATTAAAAGCCAGAAAATAAATATCTGAAAAGAATATAAGAACCTGGAAAGTGGTTAGTTTCTAAGAGTAAAAAAGAACAGTGGTCTCTTTTTCAGGGCATGGATCCCAGTGAAGAGACAGGAAATAGAATTTCAATTACAAGAAGATTCTTAGGACCATTTTCGTATTAAATGGTACTTTGGCTGAGGCCCAAATAAGTGAAGTTATAGTAGTCTAAGAGTCGCATTAGGCATGAATGAAAAATATATTGCTACAAATATTTTTGTTGCCCTAAGTGGGATAATTGGCATGTGCAAAAAGAAGGCAGACGTATGGAAAATGCTGGTTCTATTTAGAGGAACATTCTCCCTTTATTAGCCAGCTATTTTCCTACTTCAGTCTTTGCTAGCTACTTTTATTGCTATGACATTGGAAGGATGCAATACAATAATATTTTAGAAATCCTGAACTTTGTGGTATTTTAGGTAAATTAAGAAAAAACATGATATTAAAATATGCACATCCACATGTGCAAAGGTTTTAAGATGGCATTTCTGTGTTACAACCCAATTGTTTGCCCTCTTGATTAAAATGAAAAGGGCAACATTTTGATTAAAAAGGCTGCAGATGCAGTCTTCCATTTCTTACCCCATGTAACTTGGAAAAAAAAGCTGTGCAATCCACTATGATATTGCTCTCTTTAGGGCAACTTGGAAGGGAATAGTCAGTCAGCTCCAGGGCTAATGCCTAGTGGCAGAAAGGATTTAGGAAGCCTGAGTTCAACATCTACCTCTTGATTCAGGTTAATATTAGTACTCATTAAGGTGTTACATGCTTTTAAATACAATTTTAAGCTAAACTATAAAATCCTTCAATTTTTTCAAAGTTATTCGCTCTATTACAAAATATTTTTGGCTGGGAAGGATATCATAATGTTAATTTCATTCGAATTACATTTCAAGAAATAAAGTAAAGCAGGATATCTCCCTGGCAAAGAGGTATGACCAAAATTAAGCTCAGGTGTCCTGACACACGGTCCCAAAGTCATCTCATAAACCGTTCTTCTGACAGCAGGTCCTTGTTACAGACTGTACGCACATTTCTTTCTATCCCTCGCCTTTGTTAGCTTTGCAGAAGCATTGACTCCACTGAAGGCTCTCACAGAGCTGCTTGTCTTCTCCTGGCCCAAGCTGACAGCTGTCTTACACTCACTTGGGTTTTAGATACCAGTTCCAGAATTACCTGCATTTTACTTTGTGAAAAACCTGGGGTATGCAAAATTGCCATGTCATCAGCTCTGTCAACAGCATTGCTGCCTATTATAAAAAAATCTGTCATCCAAGGTGAGTTTTGCAATATACTTGCCCAGAACAACTTGAAGAATAGATTTTGAGAAAGGAGCACGTACCCAGTTACCACCCAGCTGGCTCAGGGTCTGTTCTCTTTGGCTGTCATTGTACCACAGGTCAAGCAGATTCTTACTCTTACTTCTACCTGGTCCAGTAAAAACTGTTGCTTTCTTTAAATTTTTCAGACTTCTTTGCCACTAGCAGAAATTCAGATGTTACCTTTCCAGTATCTGACACAATGCGGTCTAACATCACCATGTAATTTTCTCCAGAAAACCGTGACCTGTTGTTACAACGGGTCCTGAATTGGAGAATACATTAAACATTGTTTTATAAGCAGCATCTGTGGCCTGCCTAAATTTCTGGGTGCTAGATTGACTTTGATTGACCCTCTTTGGGTTCAAGCATGCAGAGTACTGTCTGTTTTACAGGTGTGATTTCAGTTGTATTGTCCAGGAATTCCGTTCTTAGATCTATTCATTTACTAAAACATAGAGCAAACTTTACTGAAGCAGAGTGTCCGGGATGTGGCAGGACTGCCACAGGGACTTGAGGCTTGGGGAAATGTGACTTTACCACTCCAGTGCTTACATTTTTGCATTTTTAAGATCTAAAAACACCATAAAAATGCTACTCAAAACCAATGTTATTTTTCACTGACTCACTTAATGCTTTCTTTTTTATTTCTTTTTCTTTTTTTTTTTTTTATTTAAACGTTTTTCTTATTCTGGATAGGTTACAACTTTTCATAATTCACTACCATGACATCTGATTTCCCTGTGCTGAGAGGTGTTCTGCTCTGTTCTGGCCTCACCATTTTCCCATAAAATGGAATTAACCGTGCACTTTACACATGATCTCTCTGCTGATATACAAAGCAGTATCTGCTTAGTTCTAGATATTAATACCTGTCAGCAAAATCATATTCTTAAAAAATGTTGTTTCCACCCCTTACAGCAATTGATGCTTTTAATGAGAGCATTATTCAATGCTTCTTTCTTTGCAGTTTTGTCTCTTTTCTGTGGTTTCATCCAGAGACTTCAGCACTCCATTCTGCTGCATTGTTCTCCCCAAAGTCTACCTTTGGTGCGTGTACCTGTCATGAATTTGAATGATCATTTCCCAACAGCTGCTGATGTGTTCCTGGGCTCATGCAATCCTGACCCCAGCCCAGCAATGTAACTACTACTGTGTTCTGCTTGCCAAAAGCTATGCTCTTTAATTTTATACACTGTTATATTCTGTATGTTCAGTAGAGTTGAGAAATTGTTACCAGCTGCTATTGCAATTAGATCCAATACCTAAAGCAAGATTGTAGCACCAAATTCCAAGCTGGTAAAGCAGAGGAAGTGTTTAGTGAAGGAGAAAAAACTACAGTGTTAACGTTTTTTTTCCTCCATTTCCCTCTGTTCCTTTTCTGCATTATCTCTACTTTTCTCTTTCTCTCTTGCTCTAAACCATAAATTGTAGTAATTTTAAGAACCAGAAATTGGATCCTACCCTATTTTAAATCATACTTGAAAACTACTGCTTTTTGTTTCTGTAGGATGCATCCTTCCATGGATTTAATGCTGTCACGCACAGTTAAGCTTTTGACTGAAGTTCTAGATGCACTTAGTTTGCCAGAGTTGATCAGGAAAGTTAATTTCCTACATAATACACACACACGTATTCAGATATTTTTTCTAACTTTAATAAAATTTTGTCCTCCCCAAATCCCAGATTATTTTGGGAACCTTTAAGAGCACTTAGAAGAAAAATATTGACTGCCTTTGTTGCTGTGGGATCTAGTCACTGTGACCATTATAGCAAATGTGGCAATTTGGAGGAAGAGGACCAAAAAAATGCTAGATGGTGCCTTATATTTTGCTTCATAGAAAGCAGGCTAGTAATGTTTCTGAAAAAAACAACGGTCATTACTTTGATGATAGGAAGTGACACTTTAGGAAAGCTGAGATTGTTGTACTGAAAGCTGGCTTGATACGTATTTGTTGTAGTGTTTAGACTGCAAATTCTATGCAGTGTGAAGTAGATTTGAAAGGCTGAGCAAGAAAGAACCTCTTTCCTATTTTTTTTTTTTTTTCATGAGTTACTTAACTTTTTAAGGACCTCAAGCAGTCCAGGGACCCAGTGAAACTGCAGTAAAACTGGTTTGGAATTTTTCTGTACAAGAGTATTTGAAATTGTTTGTGAAGAAGATAAAGCAAGATTTGACCATGACAACTACTTTAATCTGTTGGGTACTGTATTTTCTGAAATGAGGCTTTCTGATTACTTTGGGGACTAGAGGAGTTTGATGCTTGAAAACAAAAAGCTTTGTTGGGAACTAGAGGAACTTTGTGCTTGGAAAAAATAAACATTGTTTTTTTATCTTTATGCAGAACATGAAGATATTATTATTATTTGCAAAATGGAAGTAATGTCATGTACAACTCAGATTTTTGCATTAGTTTTCAGTAAGTGTTTAAACACAGAAGCACCCACTCAAACATGTATGGCTCTGATCCATCCACGATTTATTTATGTACTCATTTTGTTTTTGTATGACTAACCCTATTACTTTGCACGATTTTTTTCACAGAAAATATTATTGTTGTTACTGGCAAGGCATGTCCACATGCAGATTTAGCTGCCTGAATTCAGTTGTTCAAAGTAAAAATTGGTTGCTCTGTCCTCTCTGGTTCATGGCATGACATCTTCCTAGCTGGCTATTAATAATTCTTTTTCATTAACACTGTATCAAAGATATTTTCTAAATGCAGATTTTTATTTTTTTTTCAATTAGGTGGAAAAGTTAGAATATAGTTTTCTTTATAATGGATTTCTCCTTGTTAGGGTTCTTTTCTTATTCTCAGAGCTCAGTAACAGTCATAGTTTTGACTTCTGCAGTATTGCCAAAGCATGACATTTTACAGACCTTATTAAGGTTTCAGAAATTCCCTGTGTCCACATTTACAGAAAAGACGGTTTGGGCCAATGTTATGACATGGTAGAAACTAGCTTTTATGCATCGATTGGGAATGACTTTTTGAGTTTTCCAATAAAGATGACAGTCTTTGAAAGTCGCAAGAGATGGGATAGATATGTGTGATAAAAATTATGTACTAAAGAAAAGATATTTTAATTTCTTTTTCAAATGTTAATATAGATGCTCTGATCTGAGAGGAATTTCTTGAATTTATCAAGGTCATAGACAAAATGACCTTCAAAGGGTCCCTAGCTTAGTAGCTTTGCTCTGTAATTCTTTTCTATCAAGGAAACCAACTATATGACTAAACATCTGTGTCAGATAGGGAGACAAAGTGAGACAAAAAATGCTTAAACTGATTCTCCTCTGATTTGTAACAGCCTTAACTCATGAATAACTCCACTGACCTCATGTTAATTCTGGTGTGTGCGAGAGAGGAGTCAGGGAACGAAAAAAACATCTGTGCTGTCAAGAAATTTGCATTATATCAACTATTATCAGGGATAGGAAAGGAATATCTGCTGTAATGGTTTGAGAATGTTCCTGTTAACAAATATTCATATGAGCTTTACCTTGGGACTACCCCAAATTGGCTACTGTTTCCTTTGCAATAGAGTAAAATTGCTGCTTATCATCTGCTACCAAAAGTCTTAATGGTTGCATATTTCTTTATAGAAATATAGCTGTCAAAAAGCAAATTGAAGCTATTACTGTTCTGGAACCTACATTTGTAAGATACTGTGTATAACCATGGGGACATATAGGCTTACGTAAATATTTGTTTCTCCAGAGCACATCATGTTTTATCCTTAGCGGTGCAAAGAGAAAGAGATGTACCCAAGAATCAGAGTCCTCCTGAGAGGGGAATTGGCTACACTGAAGACATTTGTCACTTCTTTCTAGGTGGTTGATATATTCTGTAATGTCTGTACATTCTTTACACTGGACATGCGGTACACAAAGTAACAAGAAAAAAGTGTTTTGGGCCCATGTATAGAACTGGTGAGCTAAAACATGTAATCCAATTATAGGGAATTAAGGTCTTTGTAAATGTAGCCTATAATGTCACTGCCTGTTTCTCTAGAATTCCTTTTTAATGTTTTGTTTTGATTATATGGGATCATAAGAACCAATGCTGAACATCAGGGTGCTCTGGAATTCTTTTGACAAAAGTATCTTTTTTCTGTTTTAATCTTCAAGTGAAATTACAGCTTTTGGGAGCAATGGACTAAAAGGAATGGACTGAGCAATTGGGTCCAGTTTTGTGTATTATTTCTTTCTTATATTTGAGGAAAGGTTATCAAACTGAGATATTCCAGGGGGAAAAAAATATTCAAAATCAACATATGGGCATCTTGATTGGAAAATTTCTGGCCAGCGCTATTTTAGAAGGTCATTAGTTTGTTATCATGGATTGCCAAACTGCTTGTCATCTTTATAACTGAGCCATTTCATTCCAATTGTAAAACAGTAGCCAGAAATTAAGGAGACTAAATGTTTTGCATGAGTCTTGAAGTTCATTTACTGGCTATCCTCGTCTGGTTTGCTGTAGGCAATATTACTATTTCTACTGTCCTATGAGAGAACACAAGACCTGTGATAACCTTCAGTGTGGCTGGAAAGGAAAGTGAAATGAGGTTACTTGCCAGCCTTGCTGTTGTTCATTTGCTACTGTCTGTGTTCCCTGTCAAATCCCCTGTGTCATGCAGATATTTGTCCAGGATGTGATTTTCTAAAAGAGTAACTAAGTCTTTGCTCTCTTCAATGGCTCATAATTTATCATTGTCAAAAATATGCAAGCGTTTCTTTTTGTTAGATAGATGAGAACAGAATATAAATGCAAGTGTGTGAGTGACACTTTCAGCACTGATGCCTACAGTGGCAATCAATCACAAGTGGTTCAGCCAAGCAAGGTTGCTGAAATGATGTGCTGCAAAACAAGCAATATTGCAGTAGGTTGGGATAACTGGGGCTTTTATGAGTGTTATTACACTGTGATGCTTAAACAATATATTGCTTGCCTTACATACCCTATGATTGGAATGATTCAGGGAATGTGCCTTTGCTGTTTCAGGCATGTGTACAACACGGGAGTTAAAAGAGATTTATCCATTGACTGGACAGATTACGTTTTGAAACTGATTAATTTTAAGAAAAAGGATTTTGGAAATAATTCCCAAGTGGTAGCAGACTCCTTTCAAGGGTGACTGTAAGGGAACAACTTTCCCAGTAGCCATAAAATGGAAAAAGAGTAGGAAAGGAAACTTTTTTTTTCCCCTGAAGGTTTTCTATTTTTTCTTGTTCTGAATCTTTATATGTAAAGGCAAAGGCACGTAACTCATCCTCTAAATACCACTGGGTCACTGTGGCTTCATGAAGGAATGTAATTGCAAAAGACAGAGAGATGTATTTTTAAGCTGGCCACAGCCTGTCAGCTTTTCAGTCCAAAATCATCCCCCGTCTATAACTAGGAGGGATGTGACCTGTGTTCTGATTGCAAGGTGGCCAAACCAGCTGATGTGTAACTCTGCATTGCTTCAAAAGCAATGGGGGAGACTCGCATGAGCTTGCAGGAAGGTCACACTACTGGAGCTAAACCAGTAAATTTCTGTGTAAACAGAAGTGATTTGTCTTGCACCCTAATTATGGAGGGGAGGAGAATTGCTGAGTAGCAGGCTGAAGGGAGCATAAAACAGAAACTTGAGTGCATAGTACTCACACTCTAAAGGGAACAAAGGACTTCCATATCCTTCATAAGCACAAGGCTTGTGATGTACGCAGTGATGATACAGTCACCATGCTGACGCCAAGGTGATTACCTACCTACCCGCAGGATTTAAAAGACGTTTTACTCTACGCTAAAGTGAAAAAAGAAACCTAAACCCATATCCATGCATATACTGTTGTTTTCCAGTTCTGAAAAGAATATATAATATGTTACACAGTCATTAAAACCCCACAGAATTTAAAAGGAATGCATTACCAAGTCAAATAACCTTTGTTCTTATATGATCGCACATCACAAGGCATGCTCCAAAACCAGAACATTATTGCAAAATATAGACCTTGCTGATAAGCAAACCGTATCCTACTTTACAGCAGGAAGCATGAATTAAGGTCTGTATAAGAATATGATCTGTTCCAAATGACAGGAGATCTCAGTGCTTTTCACAATATGGCATTGTGCAAAGGAGTCTGAAGTAGCAGAGACCCAACCAAAGTGTCCAGACTGTCCACTTTGTTTCAGAATTTGTTTCTCATGACATGTTATGGAGTCCTGTTTCTTACTGCTTTTGAGACTGACAAATTCTATACAACACTGTTATCTTGTGTGAATCAGTCACCCAGGGCTTATTTTCAACACATTCTATTTTTCAGTAAGTCAATGAGCTTGTCCCTCACTGTTTTTCTCTGCGGTGTTCTGTACAGAAGCTGTGCAAGGGTGGCTACCATTGCATATAGGGATGTTAGCTCAGACTCAATGCTTTTTCCACACACTCATGTGCAATCTGGATGACTTCTCCATTTTTCTTCACGCCCTCCATGATTCAAGAATGAGTTGTTCTCAGTCGGTAGGTGAACCTCTTCGTATTATCTGCATCTCTTTCCAGTTCAAGGAGGATAATGTCAGAAACTTTCAAAGAAGGGCTGCATCTGACCAGTTCAGCTTGCCTTTCATTCTGTAAATGGCTTTGAAGTCCTTTGCAGTGACAGATGTTTGTTGAATGTAAGATTATTACTATCGCTGAGGATGTTCTCAGCAAAGCTAATTTTCCATTTAGAACAAAAAAGGTGCCATTTGAATTTCCAATATTGAGAACAGTTGATTAGATTTCTGTTACTAACCTAGTCTTTTCTTCTGACTTAAGTCTATACTGCATACTTTATTTTGAAAGAATGCTAACTTTTTAATCTGAAAGAGACATATCTTGAAACAGCCATTGTAGACCATCAACATAAAAATCAGCAATGAAAGTCCATTAGTTCTCAAAATAACTGCATCATATGAGTCGAGTCCTAGAATGAGGTAATGGAACTGCAAGGCTTTACTCTGTTTAAGAAGTATTTATATTAGTTTGGGTTTGGTCCTTTACAAAGCTGTTTTGAGTCGATGGGCTCATCGTATAGCATGGAGCCAGAGCAAGACTGGCAGACAGAGAACCGTAATAAGGTAGATAAATATGTATGTCTTATTGGTATTTGCTATTCACAAAATTCACGGTGCTATTTCATTTACAGGAGAGTTATGAATATCTAGAATAAGTGCATTTAAAATATTTCACTTTATAATGGCTGTCACTATGATGAGCACTTAGCTTTCAAAGTGCTAGTCTAGTGGCTTCATAGCTAATCTTTGCTTTTGCATAGAGGGCAAAAATATTGTTCATTGCTGTGAAGGACAGAGCAGGTCACTGATGTGAAAGAAGGCTCAGACAAGATCATGCCTGCCATCCATGCCAAAAATATAGTAGGCATACTTGTGTTTCTCTGGAAAGTAATCTGCAGTCGGTATCGGAGGAACAAGGGAGGTACATTTTGCTTTAACAAATATCAAGACGGTCACCATACATTTAGTATAGGAAATTCAAGTACGTGTGACTTTTCGCCATTTTTTTCTCTATATAAATAATGATGGAGTACACATAAGTGTCAAGGATGTAGGTTTAACTCTGTTCTCAGTTGAATGGTATAAAATAGAGACTACAGTGAGTAAGGAAACACCTGAATTGTATTTATATTCCTGTTTACAAATTACTTGTAAGCATATTTTAAAAAGTCAAATTATTCACTTTTTTCAAGAGATAATACTGTAATATTACATTTTCTCTGTAGGTCACTTACATATGATTCATTGTTTGCATTTGCTATTGATGCAGTTCTGTATAAAGATTATATGATGTTTATTCTGTTCACTGGTGAATACGAAACAGAAAAATGGAGGCTGATATTATCAGGGAACACCTACGCTATAATATTAGGAAAACTAACTGGGAGGTTCCCCAGAACACATGAGCTAGTTACATCATGTGGCAGCACTGGAAGTTAAATGGCAAGCAATACATTTCTGGGAGAATTCACATTAGCACATACATTTAATCAACTGTAGAATGAAACTCGTGAAGGGATCTAGTATAATAAGGTACAAAGGCTATTGAAGTATCCCTAGACAGTGTTTCTACATTTTGGGACTATCCTCCCCAAATGCTGCCAGATGTAATGGACTATAAATCATTGGCTCAGAGTGTTTTGGCCAGGGAAACACAGATGAAGCCTGAAACAGAAGCATGCTTGTTAAGAGATTTCATCCCTGCCACAGGCATCATGGAGTCTTCTTCCTTCATTACGTTACAGATATATAGGCATCTATCTGTGCTTCTTAACTTGTCTATCCTGGCCAAGGGCTAACTATTGACTCTCTGCTTCACTCAGTGGTGTACGAGCATGGATAATGGAGAGAGAAGAAGTAAATCAGCAGACATACTACTTTGCAAGTGATCATCAAGTGAAACAATGTTCTGGTACAGGAGTTCTGGAGATATATATACTAACCTTTTGTTAATGTGTAGATGGATATCTGGATTACTGCATTACAGAAACAATAGATGAGAGCAAATCCACTGGTACCTACAGTAATTTTTTATATAAGTTGCAGTAGCTGGGATAACTACAACACCTTACAGATGAACAGTCTTGGGCTTTATTCTTGGACCCAGTTCACAGAATCACCACACTGAGTATTGCTAGTAAAAAACATTTTCTAGTCAACCTGGGCGCGAGACAAACTCCATATTTCTAGTAAGGATTACGATATCTAGTCCTCTATTTTGTATAATACTATTGTCATTACCAAAATTATAGGATATGATTTACATTACAAATACTTTCAGATAGTGTATCTTTTAAATGAGAGCACATATTTAGTCACAAAAAAATTAAAAATCAGTGATTTACATATGTAAAGTAGGTAATAGCACAAACATTTATCATTTTATCACCTTGCCTAGTAAACTGAATATAGACCTTATCACTTTATTTCTGCTCTGTTTTTACTTTCATTATATGTATGTTTTTCCTAGTTTACCAGGGTAAATATTTTTACTTGTTCCTAAACTACAGTGTTGCATCAAAGATTAGAAAAAGGAACTGGTTGTGTTTAATATTAAAGATGATTAATACGTCTGCTTTCTGTTCATCTGGATCTCGGGACTGCAGAGTGATGTTAGCTCCTGCCTTGACTACTGTGACAAAAAGTCATACTAGTTCAAAGCTTTAGAAGAATGCTAACAGTGTTAGTTCAAGTGGTATTTAGCCCAAATCCAGAAGTGTTTCACCTTACTGGATCAGAGTTACATGTGTGCAGAGAATGAAGGATTGGGACAATCTGTTGCATTGTTCCATTAGCAGCCTCTGTCAGTAGCTATAATTACTGACAGACACACCCGTAAACCTGGATGTAAACTAAAGCTGGACTTTAAAACAGCCTTGAAATATTTTAAGTGGGCTCTATTCCTTGAAATATTTTAAGTGGGCACTTTCTTTACAAAAGACAGGGTTGCATTTGTAATTGGTATCTACAGAAAGCTGAACAGCTCTTAAGACCCACCCTCCTCCAAAATTACCTTAATTTGATGAACTAAGTTCCTCCATTTCTGGCTGAAATTAACACTCAAGGTGTAAGGAGTGGTTGAGACAAGAAGCAAGGTACCTATGGGCCATTTTTTTACAGTATTTTGACAGGTGGAAAAGGAGAAATTACAGTCATCTGGATTAGATGGTCATTGGACCTGTTTCTTTTTGTTGCAGTATTTGAAAAACACTTTTCACCTCATCCCCTTAAAGATGTCAAAAGGTGCCAGTGGGAAATCCAAAGGTCCTTGCACCAAAATCCCATGGAAATTATACTTTACCTATTTGAATAATCAGCCAGGTGTCTGCTGGTTTGAAAATCTGTCCCTCCACATAAAACACCAAGGAATGTTTGGAAAAGCAATTTAAATCCATCTGCCAAGAGGATGGATTGTTGTCACAATTATAAATAACACTTTGAAGTTAACATTGTACCACCACTGCAAGCATTCAGATTTGAATGATTCTAAAAATCTGAATGCTTACTAAATGGCTCTGAAAACATTTGTTTTCTATATAGCATTAAAAATCATATTATATGGGGTAGATTTACATAGTTGTTATTTTATCAAACTTTTTGCCTTATTTCACTCATATTTGTTTGCTTCAAAGAAGCTCTAATTTCAATTCTGATGATCGCTCACTTCAGCCAAATTGTAGCTCTGCCTGCTGAGAAGAGAAATGGTTGACTTCTAAACTTTCTGGAGAGAGTATTTCAAAGTTCTTTTAGATTGACAGAATGAGAGAATAATGACTAAAATGATTTCTAGAAGAAGTAATAGAAATAAATCAACACACATTTACTTCAGGAGTTCTGTTTTGGAAAAAGAAAAAAAAAAAGAGACAGTTACAATCTGACTACTTAGTATACAGTGAAAGTGTGAAATGCAACACACCCCATTTTGCTCCATCCAGAAGGTTCTTCTAGCTCACAGCTGGTCTCTGAACACTGGGAACAAAATCACTGTGTGTTCAGCCATCCAGAATTTTGGAAATATTTCCCTATTTTTACTTCTCTTGCACTAATTTCATCTTTGTTTCAACTGCTGATTAAATTGGCATTATAGCAAGTATTTTTAAAGGAATAAAAAGATATATAATATTTGCAATGTAATTTGTCCATGGAATTCATTGCCAAAAAAACCCCCACCCCAAAACCAACCAAAAAAATAGAAAAAAAAAACCCAACCAACACCCCCTCAAAAACCCCAAACCCCCACAAAACAGAATGATATAAATTACCGATTCTTTAAGTAATTAGGACTTCCTACCCTTTTCTTTGAAGCAGTTGAGGACATGGGTGACTGTCATTGATGGAATAGCTCACTGAAACAAGTATTGATCTTAATTGAGTGCAATGGACACAATGCCCNCAAGTATTGATCTTAATTGAGTGCAATGGACACAATGCCCTTAAGAATTTCAGCCATGAAATTCTGATAGCATTTGTGATAAGGTACTGTACCAAAATTAAAAAAAAATAAGAATCTTCCAAATGCTAACTCAGAATTTGTTTCTGAATTTGGAGTTTGATCTAGAAAAGGGATCTTTAATCAGTGGGCAAGAATTGCATCAGACAAAGCTCAGGTTGGATCATATGATCCAGCCTCCAGCACTGAAGTGGAAATTCTGGAGCTAAGTAGGATAGATTGACACTCAGTCTCCCAGGCTCGAAGTAGTCTGAAGAGAAGTTAGACCATGACCTAAGAGTGTATAGGAGAAGAAATCAGCAAGATTTGTTGAAGCTTGTTTTCTAGATAAAAATTAAAATCAAACTGAGTGATTCAGGAAGTGTTTTTGTGGAATTAGACACTCAGTTTACAAAACCTGCATTTTTACCTTAATATACAGTATTTTCCTTCTTTCCCATTGTAACGCTACTGCAGGGCTTATCTGCCTTTCTGTGAATTTTGGGTTTGATCTTTCTAATCAGCTTGTATCAACGCAGGTATTTTGCTGAATAGGTTGTTTTTCTTCTTCCTTCTAGTGGAACTTTGAGAATAATGCAGTTGGTGATTTAAGATAGATTTTTTTTTTT
>RSEF01000004.1:61623361-61639215 GCA_003993805.1 Himantopus leucocephalus | reverse complement strand
GATCAAAACCATTTGTCTAACTTTTTTTTATTAGTACATAGGGCCAAAATCATGCTGGAAGATACCACATGGGCTGGTTCAGGCAACAAGGCAGAACAGGTAACGTCTGTTATAGCAACTGACTATAGAATCTGATAGGGGACCTTTGTGAAAGTTTAAATTGTTATTGCAAAGAAGACCCAAGAATGACAGGAATGTCTTGGTTAAGTTCACCATCTGTTTATATTAATATTACAATGTGTGAATTTGATATCTGTAGAGTATAGAGAAAGTTTATAGAAAAATTATTCTGAGAGTACTATAAGGAGAGATCTGTCTTTGTGGTTGGCAAAGTATAACAAAAAATTAGTTGAACAAACATATCCTCTCTGAAAACTATCGATGAGCCTAGAGTTTGCTTGAGTACCGGTTCATGTGTTTATATCTAAGGGATTATTTTTCCACCGACTCCTTTCCTCAGTGCTTTGTCTTACCAAATAACCGTCACTGGATTCCCAGTGAACTGTCCCCCCCACGGTAATCTTCCTGCATTTCATATACCACCACCAGAGCTTCTCTGAGGTGCGCTGAGCTTCCCTGGTGTCAGGAAGAGCTTGAGGTGTGTTCATGCAGGTATCTTTCTTATGAAAGACAATAGTCAGTGGCTCACCCTTCTGCTAAGCCTTCGATCGCTTTGTCTGGCTTTGCAATAAGGAACTCCTCATTTTTTCCTGAATGTGTATTGCAGTTTTAAAATAGTTCAATTTCTTTCTGAAACAAATGGTACAAGTGGGGAAAATACAGTATCTGCTTTGTTTTCTCTTTGATTCAGGAGAGCCAAGCCTGTCAGTCAATCTCTGCTGCCTTTTGGGTGCATATGAGTGTGTATATATCTGTATATCGTTTTCCTTTTTCTAGAAAGGATGTCAGAGAGCAATAATGGTTCTATTATCCTAGGACACGCATAAGAAAGAACTGAAGCTGCCCTAGATAAGCCACACAGTAATTAAGCATTCTCTTTTGTTCAGTAACGATTTCATGTGTTTTCTGAGTTTACACAAACTTGATTGATGACCCATATGCAGCCCACATAATAACTTAGGCATGATATTGACTGCTTTTGAGGAACACGATTATGAGGTAGGTGCCTGGTATTTATAAGCTAGAAGCAACCAATTTTGGTTTTTAACTGTGATACAGGCATTAGTGCTGTAAGTTAGATGTGGCCTAGTTCTTTCTAAGCACCTTTTTAGCAGGAGGCTCTAATACCTATATAATTTTGGATGAAAATTCTTTAGTTTGTAGTTAGCAACTCTAAAAGTTCATACTTTTACACTAAAAAGAAAAAAAAACCAAAACATGAAGTTGAGAAAAGTCCCGGTATTAATACTTACAGCTGAGAATAAAGCCAAGTTCTCTAAATGAACTGATGGAAGGAGAAGTACTAAGGTGTTGTAACATTCATCAAAATAGGACTACAAATTCTGATAACATTTTCGCAAGAGATATTTTACCTCAGCAAACGAGAACTGTAAAGTTTAAGATGTCTGTACTATTTGGCAAATATGTGTATCTGGCTGTTTGTTAAAATTTAAATTTCAAGTGAATTCCAGAGATTAACACCTTAAATTTGCATTGATTTTTAACACTGTCAATAAAGAATGTGAACTCTACTGTTTAAAATCTATACATCTGAAGTTCATAGTCAACATCTTGGATATTTCCTGTCTTTATGATCTGAATTGGTGGGATAGTCATGATTCAGTATTAAAGCTTCAACTGAATTGCAAAAGGGAACAACAGAGGACATCATATCTTAAACAGAAAATGTTGTATTTACCTTAAACACTTAGAACACACAATGGATAAACTCTGACCACATACCAGGCAGGTCCACAGTCCCAGATAGGATCACATGAGGAAGTTAATGATTAATGATGTTGGGTAATTTAGAGCCAAGTTCATTACAAACTCAATAAATCTTAAAGCCAGGGGTATCTTATCTAACACTGATAAAACGGAGAAGGAAAATTGGTGGGCCATTGGCAGCAAGCTTGGAGAACACACCATGAGTGAATAAGACTCGGAAAAACTATTTGGCAATATTTAGTTTATAGTTTTGTAATAAATGAAAATAGCTTTGGACAGCAGGAAATGCATACAGTCTGATTGAGTAACAACAGAGAATAATGTTACACATATTGATGTATTAGTGTTGATATTCAAAGTCTGTCTTAGAAATTTTCTTAGTCACATGTGTAAGAGAACTGGATACACAACAAATAAAGGCCAAACCCAATATAGAGCCTAAACCACTAGCCACTGAAAATCCCTTTGAATTTAAGCAGCATTTATTTCCTACAGTACTATGAAAGATCTCCCTATAAATCACTTCTTGAAATTCACAGGATGATGCCCCCTCTACTCTGCTCTGGTGATACCCCACCTGGAGTACTGCGTCCAGCTCTGGGGCCCCCAACACAAGAACGACATGGACCTGTTGGAGCAGGTCCAGAGGCGGGCCAAAAAAATTATCAGGGGGATGGACCACCTCTCCTATGAGGACAGGTGTCATGGTTGGGGCCGGACTGGCCACCAAAATGAATGACAGATGCTCTCTAACTTCTCGCCCAGGTGAGAGAAGAATGACAGAGAGAGAGACTTATGAGTTGAGAAGGAACTAAACTACTTTAATGAAATATTATTAATAAAATAACAATAAGATAAAGATAATATTAATAAGAAATAATGATATATATACAATATATGCAAAACAGTATCAAGCTCCCAGGATGATGATCACATCACCAGCAGACACTGGGAAAGTCCCAGACTGGACTTAGCGATGGACAGGAGTTGAACTCAGGAACTAAATTTGGGAATGTGTGGACTGGGATCAAAGGCAGTCCTCCTTGGACACCGGCCATTGAAGAAAGAGGCTGACCCCTTTGATGCCTCCGCTTCTATACTGAGCATGATGCAGATGGGATGGAATACCCCGTTGGTCAGTTTTGGGTCACCTGTCCTGTCCGCTCCTCCCCGCAGGTGCGAGCCTTCTACTCTTTTCTGCTTCCCACCCTCCAATGGGACAAATAACGAAGTTAGCTGCCCTTGGGTATTATAGCAATAAGTATAAGCATAAGTGAATACCATTCCTTGGTATTCACTGTAAATATCAGACCTTATCTGCTAGAAGCTGATATTCTCTGAAAAATGTGCTGTTAATTTCAGAGAGTTAGAAGAAGCTTAGCTGCAAAGTAAAATTACTGAACAGAAAATTGGCTGGTTTACCTCAAACCAGGACATTAGGCTGAGACGGTTGGGGTTGCTCAGCCTGGAGAAGAGAAAGGTCTAGGGAGACATTATAGCCCCTTCCAGTACCTAAAGGGGGCCTACAGGAAAGATGGGGAGGGACCCTTTATCAGGGAGTGGAGTGATAGGATGAGAGGTAACAGTTTTAAACTGAAAGAGGGGAGATGTAGATTAGATATTGGGAAGAAATTCTTGACTGTGAGGGTGGTGACACCCAGGTTGCCCAGAGAAGCTGTGGCTACCCCATCCCTGGAGGTGTTCAAGGCCAGGCTGGATGGGGCTTTGAGCAACCTGATTCTCTGATTCTATGTTTGTATGAATTAGGGTCAAATCTAGAGTTGGAACCCTGAATATCTCAGCTGTAGGACCCCTGCTCTAACCACTTTTCTGACAGCTCACAGCATAAGCCTTTCTAAGGAAACTACACCGTAACTGAGGAAAAATTAAACTGACTAAATCAATTCTGACCACGTTTAGGTTTGTTTTTAAAAACTATCGCAGCATTTAAAAATCATTCTCTACCTTTTTTTTTTTACTGTAATAGTGATGTTTGAAATTTGACATGGAAAGGTAAAGAATTTTATTCTGCTACATAGTGGATTTTTTTTATATACCCACAGACCTATAAAAAGAGGAAAATCATCATGTTTCACTACATCATGCATCTTCCACTTGTGTCATCTATACTTTAGCTTGAAAGTGCTCTCCAAGCCAACAGCACCTGTTTGGTTAAAGTAGGTACCCAGTTAAATTAAATTTTAACAAGCACTCTGGCCATTAAACTTTATCTGCATCATGAATGGTATGTTAGTCAAGTAAGAGTTTTGTATGCAACACAATCAGATGTTCCACATTACCCACAAAAGCTACAGTAATGGATTATATCCATGTATCTCTACTGGATCAAGGTGTTCTGACAATTCTGGATGTCAAGTGAGTGAATGCAACTGAAAAATGACCTATCAGCTATTGTCACTTAAATAACACGAAGCCATCTTCATGTAAAGTGAAGAAGTACAAGTCAGGGTTGGGTAGGCACAGAAAGAATCTCTTTTTCCTTCTTACCCTGTCATGTGTTTTTGTATAAACATTTCTGTCTTGTTTCAAGTTAACTCTATCACTATGTCTATTGATAAACTGAGTAATCCACATTTTCTTACACGCATTCAACCTGTATAGGGGCTTACAAGGTAGATTTGAAGTTGATGCAGATTTTACAGTCAGAATAGCCTTCCACAGTGCACTGGAGTGGAATTGAATTGTGCCGGGACCGAAGCCGAAAGCACCTGCAGACCCACCGTATTACACCTGTACTCCAGCATGCATCATCCAGTTCCATAAACTGCTGCTCTGTGCGTGTTTGGGTCTCTGTACCTGGTGGAAACCTTCCTACACCTAAGTGGAGGATGCAGGCATTGTTCCAGTCTTAGAAGGGAAATTTTTACAGTTGGAGTACCCTTCTGTCCTCAGTTTACTGCTAATCTTTCTCTGCTGCCTGAAAAGGGTATGATGAAGGAGCACTTGGTTCCGTGTTAGGCAACAGTCCTGGCTAATGGAGCAGCACGTTTCAGTGTTTCATAAACAATTCATGAAACTCTTTAAAGCCTGTTTGTGGGAGATACTCACCTTTTCTCAGTCTGCACACTAAAACTCGTTCATCATAACTGAGATGGAGGCATGCTGTCCTGCCTTAAGACAGGAAAGCTTTTTGCTTTTTTCTTAAAATCCAATCAGTGCTACTGCCGTATGAGAATGCCCTGCAGCTCACCACGGGCCCCTCACGGCTGCTGAGGTAGCAAACCAGTTGTAACGTGAACCTTTGCTATCTGTACCAGCAGACAAGAAAACGGCCGATGCCCTGTGTTTAATAGCTGAGCCCCAGAGACTAGAAAGAAACCAAGAAATTTTCTACACTAGTATTTTTAAAGAATCGAAGGGACATAACAATTCTGTCGGCACTTTGAAAACAAGCTCCTAATTCCCTTCGTCTGTTTTTAAAAATCTGCTGTCACTGAAGAGTATTTTTTAGTCAGCTACCCGAGGGCATACCCAGATACACAACTTTTTGGGAAATGCAGTGGAAGTTATATGCAAATTCTTAGTGAAAACTAGGCAGAGTAGACATGCAAAACTCTGCAGAACTATGCTTCTTGTACTGTTCAAAGCAACAAGCTCCCCAGGTATTTAATCATGAAAGGATTTTTAGCTGTAAACAGGCCAACAGCGTCAAAAGGTATATTTGCCTGTCCTTTTATACCTTTTTTTGTCTCATATGTTTCCTGTTCCTTTTTCTAATACTTTTTTTTTAAAACTTGAAGAGAAAAATAAAGTTTAGGGCTAAGGACAAAACCAGAGTTATAGCAAAGATGGAAATGTGCATTCAATTTTTATGTAAAGATGGGCTCAGAACTAGAGTGTGTATAAATTGTATATCAATACAAAAGTTAATATAGTGTGTTAAGTTCGTATATGAATACAAACTGCAAATAATGCAGGAGTGTGCATATTGTAGAAGAACAAATTCTCTTATGAATGGCATCTGTGAAAAGGATATCATCTTTAATAATAGAGTTTTTGCAATACTGGTAGGCAAACAAAGTCTGGCTGTAGCAGATATTGCTGTAGCAGATATTGTTCAATGACACGGAATTGCTTGGGTATAATTAATATTAAAATATGAACTATGGATGTGCTATGATTTTGATAGTTGTTGGTAGTTCTTTAAACCCTGAGATGTGGCTGCATCCTAGCTCCTCCTGGGGCAAGAGTTTAGCACATGTCATTCTGTATCTGCTTATCTTGGTTTCTTTGTAGGAAGCCCAAAACTAGAGGGGGGGTCATGATGCAGATCTCAAACCATGGGTTAGCGAACATGACGACTGCAGGATTTGAACATCACAGGAACCGTCCCATGTTGAGAAGGTCTCTGACTGTAATGGAAACCCTCTTCAAGTAAGCACCTAGAAAGTTCTCATACTTGTCCTGAGTATTGTCTATGCTAAACTATATTTTTTTTGTTATTTTTAAAAAGAATGGGAGTTCAAGGACCGTTGTTGATTATTGATGTTACCTCTTAGCCCACAGAATGCTCCATCAAGCACTAAAGGAAGAAGAAAACAGAATAAAAAGTTCTTTTCCAGAGAGAAAAATTAATAAGTATTTTAATAAGTATTGGATTTGTTAAAGAAAATAACCGGAAGTTCTAGTCGGGTGAACATTCAAAGCAGTCGGCTTTTGACTAAAGAGCTCTAATAAAAATATGCAAAAATACATAGAGTATTGCCATTTATGAATAGCTTTGACAATGCTGACAGAAAAAAAGCTTTGGTGAAAAATAAGTAATTCAAATGGCTTACATTGGCACCCCCTTATTTATCCAAACACAATGAAGACTTTTCAAAGTTGCCATTTCTGATTATGCAATGAAAATTATTACTTACAACCCAAAAGTCATAATTTTATAAATTTAGTTAGATTTTTCACGTCAGAATCAAATTCATGTGTTTTCCCTTGACTTTATAAGAGCAAAAGCTATGATAAATATTTAATGAAGTTAAAGAAAGAGGAAATTTGGTTATTGAATCTGAAATGTTCGACTAAGTTTAAAGTAATTATACCAATTTTATCAAAATGAACGATCGCATTTTTAGATAGATTATTTCTGAAAGTTCAGAAAAGTTTTGCTTTTGTTCTTCTGTTTGTCCATGAAATTAAAAGGAAATGTAATGGTATAGCTATGTTATTTTTGCAGTAACAGAAAATGGAAGGATCTGCGTTCCAAGAATTCCTTTTCAAAGGATAAAGTACATAGCACGAAAAGAAAAAAATTTTTACTGAATTCATACATTTGTCAGTTCTTTAGTTGGATTCATCAATAGCTCATTTGGGGAAATGAGGTGTGAAATTGTTCTCCACTGTTGTTTTGCAAGTTCCCTAAAAATGCAATAAAACTAAGTTTTAAGGAAAGAGCCTACTATTTGTTTGGATTTTGTAAGAATGTATATGTTTACTATAAAATGATCTTTGAAGATAATATCTGGAAACATTGTACTTACACATTCAAACTGTTGGAACTTCAACATAGACCTTCCGCTACTTTCTTGATCTGTATGGAAGTACTTATCCAACAATACTTTCCCTGTGCTGAATATAACCCTAAGGAGTAGTAACTAATTTTTAGACAGAACAAATATTTTTATTAGGATGAATCTATTTTTTACATCAGAGTGCTCGTATGATACGTGTAGTTTGGAAAGCGATGTAGCTACTCTCCATTGGTTGTGTACTTTAAAAAAAATTACTCTTTCAGAAAATTAAAACTGAAATAAGTGTATATTTTCTGAGGATCAATAACATAAACCCACTCTCTGAGGATCGAGTAAACCCACTTCAGCTTGGATGAAATTACTACCCTGTTAGGGAAACAGGTCTTCCTTTTTCTTTGTTGTTCTTACAGACTCATGTGTTGTAAAATATTTGAGCCCAAATAGTTTGCTGATGTATTTGAACCAAAAATTAATTTACCTTCTGCAGAACTGTGTCTACTCAAATCAATGTAAAATATAACTAATTTCTGGATGTCATTTGTATCCACACATACTGAATCCATCCATATGTCTCTTAGTGGAACAGTGAACTGTAAGGTAGTGAACACTAGTTTAGTATCAGTTTCCTAGAGTAATCTAGAGGCAGTTTACAGACAAAAATTATTCTACTTGAAGGGAACGTGTTTGAGGTCACATCAGTCCCAGGTGTTGGAATAACACAAGAGCTATGTGAAATTGCAATAAAATTAACTTTCTAGCTACAAGCCAATGGCAAGAGTGTACGCTGATGCAAAAAACACACTTTGGTACCACTTTACTTTCTTCACCTGTACCCACCCTCCTTGGTGACAACAGAGCCACCATTTCACTGATTCTGTGTGTTCAACTACAGTCAGGACTACATGTTGTGCAAATGAGTCACAGTGTAAGAGGAGACTACAAGAAGTGTGCTAAAACTGGTAAGCAGTTGCTAGTGCCCATAGGAAAGGACGATGCTTAGTATCTTACCTACGAAGTCCAATCTTAGAGGACTAGTCTGTAAGAAAAGCTTCACAGCTCTATTAATCCTACTTGGTAGTCCTTCATTAATTGAATAAATGTTGATTCTTTTACTTTGGAAGTGATGAAAAAAAGAAATAAGGAATTTCTCCCAGCTGCTGCTCATCAGATACCTACAATATCAATTATCCAGTCTTAGCTGAATCTTAAGAATTACAGTACATCATACTAGAAGAAGGTTGAATTGTGCACAACAATGTATTTAATTGGTAAAAAAAATTGGAATGCAGGACATGGTATCCAGTCCCACTGAAGCGTAGGTGCAGTTTTCCGAAGTTCTTCATTGTCTGGGACATGAAAAAAGAAACAAAAAATATAAGGACAATTTAATTTCTAGACTACTGCCTATAGAAATGGGAATTTAAATTCCTGAATTAAAATATGTGTGTAAATCTTGTTCCCTACATGCATATAACTCTTGTCCCTTACACTTAGCAAAAATTAATTCAGTCTGGAAGACATACAGGAAAAGATTTACTGAAGGAGGAGGAGGGATTGAGAAAATTTCTAACATTTAGCTTCGTGGTAAGAAAACTGAGGTGACAACTAGAATAATTGCTGTCAGTAAAACACAATGAGGAAGAAAGCACTAGGGAGGGACCTAAGGAACATCACTCGCATGAGAACTAATGACTATAGATGGCCATAAGGAAATTAAGGATACAAACAGAAAGCTTAGATGTTTTTAGAGTGTGAATACAATGTTGATGTTTACACAGGGTGTTTGGTGCACTTATTAAAGGAATAGTGACCTAGAACATTAGGCAACTACATTCCGTCATCCAGGTGGCTGTTTTGGTTCTATGATTCTACCTCATGTTCAAAATAATGTATGCACTGAAAGCTATGATTTTCTTGTGCTTTCCTGCCACTAGGAAAGTTGACATCAGTTCTCTGAAACTGGACTCGAGCACTTCACATGTATGCAAGCAGAGTGCTGGTTCCTTATTACAGAACATGTTTGGAGTCTTGAGTTTGAAGAATGTTATCTCCTAAAGAATCTGGAGAATATAATCAATTCTAATACATCTGGAAACCACGTATAGTCTCTGACAGGATCAATATCCTAAATATATTTTGATATTATTTCTTACAGACTGGATATGTTCTGTCTGAACCCATGACTTGAACTGTGACATTAACCCAATAATTTCCAAGGAATGACAATCCATTTTGCCGTAGAAACCTCAGTAATTTGTAATCTCATGTATGAACCAAATCTATTCTTTTTAAAAATTACCTTACTTTCACTTCTCTTCATTCTGAATTAAATATTCTGAATTACATATCACTGCATTCCTTAAATTGCATGTCAGGTTGACACACTCATGCCTTTGGTAGCAAAAGTATATTATCAATTTTGAGGTGATTTTGCAGGTCTAAAAAATACATTCCTCTATATCACTAACAAAAGTTATGAAGTACTCATTGATTTGCATGAAGGTAAATTAATCAAGCCCGCAGATCTTTGTATCTACTTGCTTCCAAGGTAATTATGTGTTTGGTCCTAGAGCCCTAAATTCCTGCCCAGTTCCTCGTTTTGGATATCTGAGGACCTGGTTGTAAATCTTCACTACACAGTAGCTTTTTCACAGTTTCTGTCTCATAACAGACTCACTTAATGTTGACCATAGTCTTGTCACTCATCACAACTATTGGATGGAGAAGTGCTTTGGTAAAGTCATATCCTCCTTTGAGTCNGTGTTTGGTCCTAGAGCCCTAAATTCCTGCCCAGTTCCTGGTTTTGGATATCTGAGGACCTGGTTGTAAATCTTCATTACACAGTAGCTTTTTCACAGTAGCTTTTTCACAGTTTCTGTCTCATAATAGACTCACTTAATGTCAACCGTAGCCTTGTCACTCATCACAACTACTGGATGGAGAAGTGCTTTGGTAAAGTCATATCCTCCTTTGAGTCCAATATTTTCTTTGATGGAAATGACACATTGAATGGTTCTCAGTTATTTGCAATAAGCTTTTAAGGTCTGAAATTAGTATTCAGTTCTCCTTTCAGGGCTGCACTATCCTGAACGTTGCCTTAGCCAAAATAGGGATGATAGAAAATGGCCACATAAGCACAAAGTACTTCTACTGAGGACACACTTCCAGTTTTGAAAATGAAGAAAACAAGTTTATAGTTTGTGGAAATCCCTAGATTTCCTTGCCTGATTCCACAATTCTCCCACTCTCTGAAAGAGTGACTAGAAAAATATGCTTTGTCTAATTCAGTTTGGTTTTTTGCTGGATACGACAATATAGTGAGGAACTGAGGTGCCTTTTGCTTTCTTTGACTCAAGTCTATCTGTGTACAGTGAAATCTTCAGAAGATGTCTTTTGGTCTGTCTTGCTTTGTCAACAGGGTACCCAAGTAGTGCTGTCTGTTATAAAAAAGTAAGACCTGTTTTCAGTTCTACTTTGTGAGGTGAAAAACTTGCCAGCGTGCAGCTTCTAGTGTTGGTCTCTGCTCAGAGACGTTTGGGTAATAATCCTTTTCATGCAGGTTGCATGTCTGGTATGGTCTTCATTTTCTACTATTATCTTCCTAAAAATGTTCCATTTTATGAGCCCATGAGCACAGTGCAAGCAGCTCAGCTTCGGAAGCACTTAGCTATCTCACATTCTGCTCATTCAGCTGGGATGTGGGGTTCAACAGCTAATTGTGCCCCTAGTCCTCTGCTTCTGGCCAGGGCTAAGTGACTTACCAGTGCTCTGTTTTCTTGTCTTTAAGCTCACGGTTTTTGCTGTGATAATAACGCTCTTCTTTTGGAAGAATAAACAAGACTCCCTAATTTATTCTGAATGTTTTCACAAGGAAAAAGAATTAACTTTACTGTAAAAATGCAGAATTGTTATTTCCTTTTACATGCGTCCTTTATTGATGCCTATGTTTGTAGAATACTCCCCTATTTCAGTTATTTATTGTAAAGTTATCTTGGAAATACTTACTTTTTAAACCTTCATTCATTAGACTGCCTCTGATCAATAGCACTTAGGTTAAGCCAGGTGGCTTGAAGATTTCTCAGAAATGAGGCTTATTTAGAAAATATCTTAAGACATGTTTCTTCTTGTTGCTGGCTGCGTTATTTAGATGAGAAAGGAGATCTGGATTGTGTTCATACTCAGGATTTTTCAGTCCAAATAAAGTCCTTTTCTAATGTGTATTTGAGCAGCTACAAGAACAGGAAATTGTTTTTTTGTACTTTATATGCATATCAAAAACCTGAAAAAAAAAGAATATATCACTGTTGTATAAAGAAGGGGGTCAAAATAAGCAACTCATCTACACCCACATTTACTCTTCTGTTATAGTGAACTTGAAGCCAGAATGGAAATTGCATGTCTACTGTTATGAAAACACTTTAGACTACTAAAGCTGTACTAACGTTTCCGTTGTTATGTTGGAGCATTCCTCTCGCACCTTCAGCGTTGCTTTGCAAACGTGGGCCTGCACAGACAGGGTGTGCATGAACATGCCGCTCTTAGTGTGGACACCTCAAAGCCAACACCTCAGTGACTTGCCACTGAGGCAAAGAAGTTAATATGCAACTATCCCAAGTTATGGGTTTTCTGGAAAAGCAATTTCATGCATGATGGAGTTCTAATCCCAATACCAAGTTTTGAGCCCTTTGCCTGTGTTTGGATCAGGAGCGATCCAACTGCTGATTTCTATTGCAAGACTTGATACTACCTGACTAGCTGGCAAAATTTTGCAAAAAAAAATTGCGAATGTAGCAATACTTCTCTTTAGCTCTTGTTCAGGGTATTCTTTCCCAAGGCTTTATTTAAAAATGAAATTCTTTATCGTACATTAAAGTTTGGTTTTGGAAAATTTTTTTTTCAAGAGGCATCTCTGAGATTAGACCTGACAACAGCGAGAAAAAAAGCACAGCACGCTTACAATCATTTCTGAAAGCAGTAATGGCAGGTTGCCGGCACTATGGGTATTAGAGCTGAATTGTTTCCATTTTCTCTGGAATTCCATTCCTGTGTCTTTTCAAGTTGGTCTCGGTGAAGAAGGATGACCTAGATGGAGGTGACTTAGCGCATACTAGACAGAAGACTGGAGAAAAGAATCACTTTGAGTATTCCCATGCATTGCTAGGTTCTTAATCAGCTGTATCAGAGCAATGCTTGGGTGAAACAAAACATACAAGTAATGTCTTGTGGCGTGCATTTCCATCTTTCCAGGAAAGAAAGGACCAGATTTCCCTGTAGAGCAAAAGATAATTTAGCTACTTGAACTGTGTATTATCATATTCAAAAGTTTAGTTTTCTTGTAACTTTAAATTGAGAAAATTAATATTTTAAGGCTTAAAAAAAAAAAAAAAAAAGNGTTCTTTCTGGGTAATAAACATTTAAATCAAAAATCTGTGTCTGCATTCTTCCCCTAGATTTCATGCGGTTATTATCAGGTATCTTGGGAAACCTGCCACTGTCTACTCACCAGCACATTAACAGGTATTTTCTTTTTCACACCCTCAGGTTAAAACTTGAGCATTAACATTTTAATAAAGTGGTACCCTGGCACAGACAGAACATTTCTTCAATATTTTGTGTGTGTGTGTAGCTGTGAGGGAGTTGGGAGATGGCAGTATGTTTCGACAGTTATTTCTTGGTGAGTTATGAATGCTTTTAATGGCTAAACCTTGTAAGAGTAGGATGAGGTAACAGAAGTGGAAGAGGAAGAATGTAAGTTAGAAATATCAAGCACTTTGCCTGAAACTAGTTGAATCCCTATATAAAATAGCTATTGAGATATATTCCTCATGATTTTCTTCTTTCTGGTTCTAGAGGTTTTGGTGACATTTAGATAAATGATACTGATTTGGATTGTTGGGGTTTTTTTTACATTTACATTGAGTACTGACAGTGTATAGAATAGACTCGCTCATTGAAAAGTGCAAATGCTATGTTTAGTATTAGGTTTTATGCTAGGTAATTAGAAGCACCGAGAAACTTTTCTATCCCATTAAAACAAAAAAACCCAAACCAACAAGATAGCAGAAATGATCAATTTCTCTTATCCTTAACAAATCCTTTCCCCTCACCAAGCTGCTGAGTAACGTGGACCAACCGGTATTTTTTGCAGTGTAAAAGCATACCCTTCTGGCTGCAGTTTCTCTTGGTATAAGAGTTAGCCTTCCTTTAAGGCAGTCAGGCACTGAGATCCAGAGCAGAACTTGACTTTAAATAATGTGATTTTAATACTCTAAATGACAGATTCCTTTGCCTGCACAAGGTCCCTTTGATTGCATTTTGGCTTGAGTCAGCACATGAGAAACAACGTGCAGGAAAAAGAGTGAATGTTGTGTTTGGAAGCGTGCTATGGAAAATCAATATATGTACTTCTTCAGTATGGAGTGTGTGCATCAAAAATATTTCATTGAGCTATCTTAGTTTACCTTCAGTTAGTGCAGTATCCTTTGGGGGCTGTGAAAGTGTAAAAATTCATGGCCAAATGACAGAAGAACAAGAAAATACCTATGAAATGTGAGCAAACACTTCAGACCTAAGTTTCAAATTTTGAAATGAGTTGAGCTTCTGCTGAGATTTTTATTGAGAAGTCAGTAGGCTCTCAAAGGGGTTTTCCAGCCTGCAGTAGACACAGCCACTGGGCCTGTTGAAACGTTTTTCATTCATTGAGTACTCATACATCTTTTTGTGTGCATTGTCAAGAAGTTTGTTTCAAGAATTTTCAAGGTAGGGATTTAGGTTGCTGAGATATTTTCCCGATATCTCTGTTGCAAATTATATCAGGAATTAACTTTGATGCACTAGCTTTGTCATACAGAAAAAGTAATGAAAATAGAAGAGAAAATATATATTGAAGACATTTACAGTTTTGGTTCTGATGTTGATTTGCACAGTCAACACGATGATCCCTTGTGTGCTCTGTATCCTGTTGTGTCTGTAATTTGTCAGGCTCTTTAGAATAACTCCAACTCCTGCTGAAGATAACACTAAGCATAAAAATACTTAATTCTTTGTATCTGATTTTTTTTCTTCCTAATTCACGTTAGTACTCAACCATTCCAAAGGTAAAAGTGCTGTTTAATTGATTGCTACTGAAGACATTTACCCAAATGTTCATAAAAAGTAGTTGGGAATTGAAACAGAAGATTTAACAATTCATTATGTAATTCAACTCATTCAGGAATTTTAAGGTGATTTACAGCTCCGGGGTGTTTATTCAGTCTCATCATTATCATATTTGAATGGTGTCTGGAGGTTAATGGGAATGGAAATACAGCAATTAATTGTTTTGGTGCAGCAAAATACATATGCAAAGGTCACTGCATTTCTTTACTCACACAGGTACTCTTTGAAATGGTCCTTTAAACTGTTCGTTTTTCAAATGAAATTAAAAAAAATTTTTAAGCTTCCAGGAAAAAGTTTTTCAATACAAGGAGTATATATGAGGTTAAGTCTTGGAAGCATCTACAGAAGATTTCAGTGAAATAAAAGTGGCTGCTGGTGTCAAATGGGAGCATATAAAAATTGACATAAAAAAGCGTGAAGGGGCCAATATATTCTCTAAATCTGTGTGGAACAGGAATCTGAAAAGCAAGAGGGCAAAAACATTGTTGATCTTATATGTGGAAATGACTTGATGAGTGTTTCAGCTGGCGAATCAGAAAGTTTGCTCATAAGTGAGAAAAGAGGGAGTTAGGGGAAGATATACTAGGTATACTTTTGTTGTACAGGGTGGGAAAAATATGTCTGGCAAAGGAAGAACGTGGACAGAAACAAATCAGAGAAGACACTTCCACAGTGAATCTTGCCAGGAACCACTCATGGCACCAGCTGCTTAGCGAGAGTGGATCAAAGTCAGTATCAGGTAGGAATGGTTATCAGCTGGTGATGGCTATAACAGGGGAACCTACTGTATGCTGCATCATTTGTTTTCCTCTGGGAAGAAGAAAGAAGGTAAACAGACCTTTTGTTTAAGCTCAGCAAGGAAAAGGGGGAAAAAAGGTTAGATAGAGAAGACATGGGATACGGGACACACGGAGGACCGGGAGGTGATTCGAGACAGCCAGCTTGGCTTCACCAAGGACAAATTCTGCCTGACCAACCTAGTGTCCTTCTGTGATGGAGTGACTACATCAGTGGACAAGATATGGGTGTCGTTTATCTGGAATTCTGTAAGGCCTTTGACATGGTCCCCCACAGCATCCTTCTCTCTAAATTGGAGAGGTATGGATTTGATGGGTGGACTGTGTGGTGGATGAGGAGTTGGTTGGATGGTTGCATCCAGAGGGTAGTGGTCTATGGCTCAATGTCCAGATGGAGATCAGTGACAAGTGGTGTCCCTCAGGGGTCCCTACTGGGACCAGTACTGTTCAATATCTTCATCAATGGCATAGAAAGGGGGATTGAGTGCACCCAAGATTGTGGACAACACCAAGATGAGTGGTGCAGTTGGCACACCTGTGGGACACGATGCCATCCAGAAGG
>RSEF01000004.1:61603856-61622098 GCA_003993805.1 Himantopus leucocephalus | reverse complement strand
TTTTTTTTTTTTTTTTTTTTCTTTCTTTTTTCCCCCCTGAGTTCCAACTCTTTGTTCAGCCAGGAGAGGAGGGTCTTCCCTGCCAGCTCATCTTTTGGCACAGGGGGACAGCCTGCTCCTGTGCCTTTAAGATTTCCTTCTTGAAGAATGTCCAGCCTTGCTGGATTCCTTCGCCCTTCAGGACTGCCTCCCAAGGGACTCTATCAACCAGGCTCCTCAACAGGCCAAAGTCTGCCCTCCGGAAGTCAAATATCTGAGTTTTTTGATTCCCAGCTCTTAGGGATAAGATCATGCTCCATTTTGTTTTTAAAAAAGATTAAAAGTTCACTTTTTTTTTGTCTATTTTTTTGTTAAAACCCGCTACTTTGAAAGAGTCCTGTAGCTGAAAGTGACAAGAGGAGTGCAGTTTTTTCTTTCCGTATCTTCATTTTATTATTTATTATTGATTTATGCACATGGAGTTTTGAACCACTGTGTATGCAGTTCCAACATCAGCCAGTTTAGTGGCATCCACTACTGGCAAAATGTTAGCATTTTTTTTAAACAGTTGTATTTTGATAGTGTACTAGACTTCCATCAAACTTTTTTATGTGTGCATTCCTGTTTTCCCTTTAGATATTTCCGTGTACATACTTTCCTGAACAGTCTTTCTTGGGGTTTTGTACATTTTCAAAACCAATTAGTCTTTTCCAGACACTATTGTATTTATTTTTTTTCACTTGATGCAGTTATTTTCCCTACAGTATGTTGTCCCACTTTCTGTGTATGGTTTAGAATTGTAATGAAAGGCGCAACTATTGTGAGTGGCTGATGAAAACTAACATCATTTGCACCCCAAATATCATTCAGTGAATGAGCTTTAAAGATTTCACTAGGGTAGACTGTGTCTTTTCTTCAAAAAATTGTATGAATAGAAGTTAGCTCTTTAGGAATCCAAGGGACACTGGTTTTACACAAATATGTAAATATACAATACGTAAATACTGGTTTTACATAAATATGTACACCTGTTCAGTTAATAAGCAGCCGTTATTTTAAAGTTAAGGCAGTAATAACTCCAGAAGAGTCTTTGTAATTCATTTCCACCTAATCTTAAAAAAAGGAAAACACTTTCGCATTCTTGCAAATAACAAGAACTTTTTCTGGCTCCCAAATTCTTTCATTGGTCTAAGAAATTTTTGTTGCACCTGTTACTTTCAAAGTGGTGAAGTCAGTTCAGACTTGTCTAACTGTCTTTGGATGCTGCAGGAATAAATCCAGATTATTTCAATCGTTTTTACCTGTTAGGGAGGGATAGAACAGGAAAAAGTATAAGGATTCTTAGCCTAATCTAACCAGAAAGGGAAAAAAAAAAAGTTCTTCTCCCATGCTTTCAAAAAGGTAATATTTGAGCAAGGTAAGAGTTCCTGTAATGTCTAATATCTTAATGGTCAGGTCCTCTAAAAGTGGGCTCACCTAAACGCTCGAATGTGAGTTTTCTCAAATTACTTAAAATATCATGCCAAGTCGGGACATAGTGCCAGAGTACATGATCTTGATTTTACTAGCTTAATATTTTTCTTAAAGATACTTTTAAATGGAAACTGAATGTTAAAATATATACAGTAAACTTATAAATTGTGGGTTCTCTGTATTTTGTGCTGGATTAAAACTGACACAAGCTTATTTTATTTTTGTCTGACATAGACTTTGACTAATATCATCTTGTTATTAATAAGACATTCTTCATAGCTGTTTCTGGACAACAGAATAATGATATGGAATTTACTTTTTAGTTTTCTAAGGAAATGCCTAAAAGAAAACTAAACCAGATGCTAACATGACATGAACTTCAGAACATGCTAGATTTACAGTCACAGATGGTCAAAAAAAGAAATCAAACTTTGGGATATGTATGAGTAAAATCAACAATATTGAAAATCTAATGGTAGTATTAGAAAAAATATTTCATGAGTAAATCTTTTCAAATTCTTTCTTACCTTGTTTCTGGGGAGTTTCTTTTCTTTGGAATAAGTTTCTGAGTGAGATAGTATGATAAATGGGTCAGAGGTCCAATTAAGTACAGCAGTTTCTATTCAGTGAGATTTTTACAAAATACCATACATATGACCAGCAAAAGAGCAAAATTCCTCCTGTTCATTATCAACTTACATTGCATTTATATTCTTTACTTTCTAACAGCATCTTGTACTTTATTTTTAGGAACGTATTATGGCCTTAGAAATGGTAAGTTTCTTAAATTCATTTCCAAACCAATCACAATAACATTGCTGATAATTTTTCTAAATTATGAAAAATGTTCTTTTTATGTATTTTTTAAAAAAAAGGTTGCAGTTCTGGGTTTTTAACTGTCATTTTACTTTTAAGAGAAAATGTGATAATTTTACACTGCACTCTTCTGTGTAGGTTTTTACTACAGTATTTGAGCACCGTTTATATACAGTGTAATGTTGTAGTTTTTCTGTATAGTTCAATCCTCATCCCATCCCTGGGAAGTGAAATGTCGTAGACTGGAGCCACACAAAGGATGTTATTTTTCTACTGCTAACACTTCTAATGGTCGAGGTCCATGTGATAGATCTAATCATTTCAGTGACTGCTGTGTGTGCTTTNAGTGACTGCTATGTGTGCTTTTTACACTTTTACACTGGGAGGTGCAGACAGACTCAGTCCATCTGCCCACATCAACACTGCAACTAAAAGCACAAAGAAATACCATTTTAATCATTAATTAATATCATTTAATAAGATATTAAGTTGGAAGGACAAAAGCCTTCATGCATGTGCATGCCATGAATGCAGCTGGATTATCTAGATGTCCCACGTTAATAAGTCTATCAGGTGGAATAGCTGGAAGGAGTCTCAGCTTGCCCTAGCATTTCTGAGCCATGCTTCTTTCCTCTTATGTAGGAATGTCCAATAAGACATCCCACAGGCCCGTAGTTTCTTTTCATTGGAAATCCAGAAAATTTCATCTAAAAAAAGGGTACTGAGACAATATCAAGGCTGCAAATGTAAACTTTTTAAATTTGCTTGTGCAAATTATTATTTTATCCCTCCTGATTGTCTGTGCATCTCTGAAAACAGCTTCCGATTTCAAAAAATATATTTGAAATATCTTCAATATGTTAAAAAAAGCTTGCATTCACACATAAAAGGCCCATTGTAAATCAGAGCGCAGTGTTGGAACGCCTGCCTTGTGGGAGCAGGGAGCTAATGCTCAAATTCAGTGTCCTGGCACTTTGCATATTGCTGTGTTAGTGTAAAGTGTTGCCAGGACATTAGTTCTGTTCAGGAGCATCTCTTATTCATGGTTTGCTTACATGACAACCAGTCAGGCATGTATCCACTGCCATCCGTTTCTCACAAACCATGAGTTAAACTGCCTGCAAATGCCTTGTCCTTTCTGCTCCCAGAGCTGTTTTGACACAGGCAGAGGGTAATTGCTTGCAAATAGCATGCAAATTCAATCCATATTTTGTGACAATGTTTGTGTCTATTTTTTGGGAGCCTTTCTACTTTTTATACTTCTAATCTCTTTAAGAAGGAAGATTTGAAAGTTATTATTCAGATAGAAGAGGAAGAGGATTATTATCATCAGTAAAATATAATTTTCTTTCTTAGTACAAGTTGGGAGGTAACACCTGAATGCAAATTTGTGATGCTAAATCCTAGAGCTTGAAATCAGTCACTGCTTTCCTTATTGCTGGCATTGGAAGATGTGTAATGTTAAGCCCTGAGACTGCATGCAAGAAAAGTATGGTCATCACTAAGGCTGTTGAATGCTTCCAAGGCACTCATTTTACTTTTGCCATAAAGTTCCTCTAAGACGTCAGGCAAATCGAACTAATTTTTTCACAGACTGTTAATTACTTTGTGTTTCTCATTTTCTGAGTATCTGACTTCGTGTCTTTTGAGGTCTGATTTTCAGAAATACAGAGTTTTAGGAATAGCTAAAGTCAGTGGGAGCTCCAGCTATATATATTGCTAAGTATACTCAAAAGTCGGATGTTAGATAGCTCATAGTGAATACTTTAAAATAATAAGTGGTTTTGACTTTTGTCTCTCTTTCAGTTCCAAGGATGATAGTGTTCTATCTCTCTCCTCCCACCCTTCACTGATCTTAAAAAGAAAATACAAACGGAGTAATAGTTATGCGGTCTGAATGTGTCAGGATGAGCTATGATAGAAAAGCCCTTGAGCAAAAGAATGAATAAGGCTTGCTATTTAAGGGGCCCTTAAGAATCCTTACATTTATAGGGTATATGTCTGCATAGCTGTATATCTATGCAGCGTTTATAGCAATGAGTACATAATAATTATAGTACTCATATATTTGTATAATTTTCTTATCATCTGTTATTTGAGTGCTCAGAGCGCGACATCAAAAAAGAACAACCAGTCGCATATATTGTAATTTGATTCAGGTTACAGAGAATGGAAGCGGAATAGAGACACATAAGGTATTAAATCAAATTCAAACAGAATCCTTAGAGAAAAAAAATGTTTAAGTTGTGTAGAAAAAGCATTTTCGTAGGAGAATTTTGACAGAAAGGTGGTAGTTTGTGAGATTCACAAAATACAAGATACAAAAAGGGGCAAGAGAGGGAAAAGCCAGAACACACACATACACAAGCTATACAAAATGCATAGGAAGACATCAGCTCTCCAGAGCTGTTCTTAAACTGTGAGACCGTGGGATGGCTCAGTTAGGAATCTCTTCCGCATTTTCTTCTGCAGCACTCTTGTTCTGCCTCATACTGGGAAGAAATTGCTCTGCACGGGAATAGATGAAGTTCAGTGCAGAACTGTCTGAGATTTACCACAAGTGTGAAACCTCTTGCGGCCACTTTTAAAATTGTTTCTACCCTGCACATACCTTTTTAAGCAACAGAAGAGACACGTACATCTAACAGTAAATGCATTTTTAAAATATTTAGATAAAGATTTTAACCTAAACAGTCTGTTTTACACAATGACCTGAAAACTCTGTACGTGTATATATTTTGAGAGGTATATTTGGCAGCCCACTCTCCTCCCTTTCTCTACAATCTACTCATTTCTGCCTCCTGTACTTGCCAGTAAAATTATTGTAGTAGCCATGTGATGAACTCGGCAAAAAAAAAAAACAAATTGGGAAAGAAATGCGAGAGGAACGTAGCACATTCTTTTCAGAGCTCTGGATGAATAAACCTTTCAGGCCTAGCTTAAGTGATTAACTTAAGTTCTAACTCAGTGGTTTTGTGAGTTGCAGCAAACTCAGGGGGTCCCTTGCATCATCTCTGAGCCCTGTCACCTCCTTCTCCTCTCAGCAGTCTGTTTGAGCTGGAAGCTCCATCTTCTACCCGTGACTCATCCTGTCTGCTGTACCTGACAGTTTCTTGGATATTCTTTTTCCTTAGCCAACTCATTTGGTTCCCAAGGAAAGTGCCGTATTACCATCCTCATTCAGGATGTGACACCTCATCTGGTCACTCCCTTAAGGAACCTGAGAAGAAATAGTACCCATCACAAGAACCTTTTGGATTTTTGGCTCTTTTTCTTCAATCAGATTAGTTCTACTGTATGATTCAGTAGATAGGTACACCACTTCTTGCTCCAGCGGGGTGCACAGGACAGGAGCAGAAGCTGGAAGGTAAGAAGGAAGAACAGGGGAACTTAGGCAGACTCACTAATGGATACAAAAGGAGCTGAAGAACCAAGGCATATTCTGGAATAATCCTTCAAATTGTGAGGAGTGCCAGGGGAGTAACAAGTACAGGCAAAACTGAGGTTTTGAGTACCTAGAGATTATGTGTTTTGTTTGGCTCTTTTTTTGATTTAATACTATTTAATAAAGTGAATTTAATTATTACATAGCTATTAAGAAGTAATTTTCCTAATTACTTTAGTAATCAATTATGTAGTCTGATGTTGTGCCAGAATGAATACAATTTATCTTTAAATAAGGTGATTTAGTTTATTCTTGAGTGTAGCTTAATTCTTACATACAGGATTTCGCTGTATATTATTTATAGACAAAGGTGGATGATTTTCTTGGGAAAAAGTCTGTATTGTATTCTCAGATGTAGCTACAATGGGAAGTGTATCTAATTCTCATAAAGAGGTCAGGGTGCGTTTTGTAGGTGCACGCTACTACTATGCCATGCTTGGGACTTCAGTGGGTTTCTGTAAACTACATCGTGTTCTTTGTGAGCATAAGCTGCAAGTCAGATTCCTCTGCCTTAGTACAACTAGTCTGACATAAAAGACTGGGCAATTTAATTTGAGATCAACCACATCCTGAAACTATTCTAGTGAACATATGCATTCTATAGCCTTTGATCAATAAGACAGCTTGCTGCTTCCAGTAGAGAACCCAGAAATGAGGTTACCAATTGCTTGGAATACTTGAATCAGACTTTTCTGGACATGATTCAACTTTCTGTTACAATGTCATAAATCTAGTTTAACTCCAGTAATGATGTAAGTATTCTGCAAAATTGTTATTTAATACGAATTTCCTTTTCGGTATGAACACTTATGTATTTTGTTGTAACTCATATTTCGTGTTCATGAAAGTAAGGTTTTGAATACCAGTAAAACAAATTTCTGTCTGCACACACTCAGCAATGTAAAAGCTATTAGAATCTTCTACTGTAGTAGCAGGCTCAAATTTGCATCAGTTTTCTGATTTATCACCCATTTTAAAAGAATTGGACGGGTGACAATGCCCGTGCATTTCACAGAGAGATTATGCATCTGCCTGATACCATCCATGTTAGGGCGCTATCTTTCTGTGTGTCTCTCAGCGTGTCTTCCATCAATAAGTAAATCTTGCTGTTAGTTCTTGAGATTATTTCATGATTGTCATACTTTGTATGTATGAATGTTTAGGAAATCTTGAATCTAAGGGTTAATGTTTTCTTCTCCCCTTGGTTTGCTTCTGTAGTGTCTTGCCAAAACTACCATTACATCAAAGGCCTTCTGGTCCTCCCAGAACACAGCCATTCTTTGATCTTATAAAAAAGACTGGGAGAGGAGCAGCAGTCCGAGATCCTCTGTCCTGCCTCGCCCTTTCCTTTCCTTTCATCGGCGAGCCAGTGTGTCACTTCCCTTTGCTGGGGGTGGAGAACGTTCCCAAGGTTCCCCAAGTCCTTCCTCCACTTACTCCCACCAAGTAACTTCTGCTGCCTGACGGTGCTTGCAGCCAGCTCTTTCTTTTCTTGTGATGCTCGCCTTCCTCTTCCGTTCTTCCTTGATGTTGTCTTCTCCCCCTACATATGTATTGCTCTTCTTGAACACCCTGATACTTATCCATCCTCTTCCCCCTACTATTTGGTGCTTTACTGGTTCTTTTAGGTTTTTGCTAATGCCAGTTTTCTTCTGCCAACACTTTGATAATGTTTTGCTGTAAAAGAATTTGTTTTGCTGTTAAGAGTATGATTTTTTTTTTTTAACAATTGACTTTCTGTCCTATTCATACTTCTCACTTTCTAATTCTGGGATTTAGAGTGGGAACCAAAAATGCTGAAATACATATATTTATAAGATTCTGCACATGTTTTCTAATTTATGGATTTCATTTAAGGCTGTGTACTTGCACAAAGTCCACAAACTAAACATATATATATGTACATTTCTAATGTCACCTCTCTAATCCCCCTTCCCTCAAGAACTGATATATGGCATTATTTTTAAATTCCTCTCTATTAAAAATGTTATTCACTATTTTTTATAAATCATTTACTAAATTAATGTGAGAAATAAAATAACATTGTTACGAAAATACATGTACTTGCATTGAGAGTTTGAATACTAAATTTGCCGATAAGCATAATCAAGAATATCTTATTGTGTATTTGTTAAAGAATATTTAAAATATTGACCTAAGAATTTATTGCTAAGTTGCCTGTAAAAGGCAGGTTACAAAATCTAGGTAACTCTGAAACTTTATTGAACTGCTCTTTGTTTGACGGTCAGGATGACAGTTTTATATTTATTCATTGACAAATAATCATGGTGCATATCTTAACAACTTGGTCCAATAACTTCATAGCTTCTCCAATGGTGATATCAGTAATACAATACATTACAGAGTCACATAATGGTTTAGTTTGGAAGGGACCTCTACAGGTCTTTTGGTCCAACCCCCTCTGCTCCGGCAGGGTCATCCAGAACCAGTTGCCCAGGACTGTGTCCAGGCAGCTTTTGAATATTTCCAAGGATGGAGATTTCCCAGCCTCCCTGCTCAGTCACCCTCACAGTGAAAAAGTCTTTCCTATGTT
Organism: Himantopus leucocephalus; assembly: GCA_003993805.1. Taxonomy (NCBI): domain Eukaryota; kingdom Metazoa; phylum Chordata; class Aves; order Charadriiformes; family Recurvirostridae; genus Himantopus; species Himantopus leucocephalus. The sequence goes on along the minus strand of RSEF01000004.1, from coordinate 61,613,831 downwards.
CAGATGGAACCTCCTGTGTTTCAGATTGTGCATTGCCTCTTGTCCTGGTGCTAGGCACCACTGAAAAGAGCTTGGCTCCCTCTTCTTTATACCCTCCCTTCAGGTATTTGTACAGGCTGACGTGATCTCCATGAGCCTTCTCTTCTCCAGGCTAAACAATCCCAGCTCTTTCAGCCTTTTCTCACAGGAGAGATGTTACAGTCCCTTAAAGAATGTTAATTCCCCTTTGCTGGACTGTCTCTAGTATGTCTGTCTTGTACGGGGCAATCCAGAACTGGACCCAGCACTCCAGATGTGTCTTGCCAGTAGTTGACCTGCTGGCAACACTCCTAATGCAACCATTATATTCTCTAAGTGGAAAGCTCCTTTCAATATTGTGAAGATGTGCTCCACATGTTGCAAATATTGAACATTTTGCTGATTTTAATAAACCAAAATCCTCTCAGTTTTCCATTAAAGAAAGTAAAAATCTCAGAATAAATCTTTATTACAAAAGATTGCAATTCTTTACATATTTTATTTCTCTTCGTTTAACTAAACATGTGGTATAGCATGCTTTTTTTTTTTGTTTTACATATCACAAAACAAATGAAAATTTTATTTTACAGTGGACTATTGACTAAAATGTTTCTAGTGTGCTGCTAGGTCCTTCATTTTAGATTTAAATGCTTTATATGTGATCAAATTATAACCTTAGGAACACAGATATCAGTTACACCTATTGGATTTTTTTTTCTACCATAGATTTTTTTTCTGGCATTGTTGTGTGTCTTTTGATTAAAATGGGGAAATCTATAAGCCAAATTCTTTTTTTTTCTTTTTCCCCTACTCTGACACTGATTTGCTGTGAATCCTTGGTTAAATCACTTCTCTTTGTATTTCCATTTTTCTCAGCTGTAAAACTGAACAATGTGTCTTCTTTCCCATGAAGGCTGTGTTAACTGAATTTTTGTAATGCTTTCTGGAAAGCTTGATGAAATACTGTTAGCATACAAAACATTAACGTAAATTACATGGAAAGATTTTTAGCCTCCAGAGCTCCAAAAAGTAGAAGATAGCATTCATGAATGAATGACAAGTAAGTCATTATACCTTTTAAGAATGTTTGCCTACTAACGTTGCTTTACTTTACACACTCTGCCTCGTGTTGTTATTTTTTTTTTTAATTTCCAGTATGTCTGGATGTCTTTGATCACGATCTTAGTAAACGATAAAGAATAGATTCTCAAAAACTAGTCCTGTGGACCCCCAGTAGTACTCGGCGCACTAACTGGTGATTCACAGTGCGGGCTTGCCAAAAGCCCACACTGTCTCCTCCACATTTCCAGCTGCTAGTATGCATCAAACAACTCAAAATTCATGAAATACTTTCCTAATATTTTTCCATGTAAACAATTCCCGTAGTTACCGCAGGGATGTTATGTGCTCATGAATGAGAGAAGAGACAGTCCATGTCGTTGCAAACAGGAAAGGAAGCATCCATGAAGCTCTCTTAATTAAATGTGGTCCACTCCATGCAAAAACATCTGGAGTCTAAATGAAAAGTTCAGTTAGTTTGACATTTGCAATGCTTTGTTAACAAAGGTCTTTTGTTTTTCGTTAGTGTAAGTGTAGATTTTGCTTTAAAAAAAAAAAAAATCTTACTAGTTAAAACTTTGATGAAACAATGTAGTATAAAAAAAAAGCCAGTTGAACTTGAATGTTGCGTAACTTGATAAATTTACATGTGTTGCCTGTCTTTGTAAAGGTAAATTGATTTCTTGATGTGCTGAAATCATCAAAACAATGGTATAATTGGAGTAATGGTATACACTGAATACAAAGATACAAAATACATTTTTTATTTTGTCTTAAAGTTCCCTCTATACATATGGTGTACTAGGTCACAGAATGTCCCAGCCATCATGGAATTTGCCTGGCATATCAAAGTTAATAGAGAACCTCAGGCCTCTTAAGTAGAACCACACCCTGAAGAAGAGCGTATGGTGTATCAGTCTAGTGCTGGAGATAGAAGCTGACAATGCATAGTTTTACAGATGTTAACAGGGAAATTTTCTGGGTGCATCCTATTCTGGCTATTTAAGTACTCAACATGCTAAGGCCATTTAAAAATCAGTCATCGTAGGTCACCTTGAACATTACATCTTTCATCTGAATTGTGAGTAACTGCCTGCTGACATGCATTGCAGACAGTTAAAATTATAGTCACATTTAATCTTTTTATGGGTATTCTTTGGGGATTAGCTAACTGGTGCTTAAGTCAGTCCTAATTTTCAAAAATATCTGTGCTATACAGATAGCCATTTGTTTTTACCTACTTCAGAAAAGAAAGGAGCACTGTACTTGAAAGTCAATGAGGTTTGGTTTCTGGTCTATGTTTATATGTTTTCAATATATCAACTATAAAGGCAAACTTTAGGAGGACTATATACAAACCTGCTTTGATTTATTTGCATTTAGCAGTACAGCTTTGAGACTAAAAATAAAATGGGTATCTGATTTTGATTTAGATCTGTCCCTTGAGACAGTGTGAAACTATCACCAAGAACACATCAGTATAGGAGGATTAACTGTTCACATGCAGTTTAAACATCAAAGCGTTTGTATGAAGTCATGGAAAATGAGTAATTTGTTTTATCATTCTCTGTGAAAACATAGAACACCCCTTTTCAAAGTAAATAATCTTTATTTTAGAAACAGAAAGATTAATAGCATTCACTCTATGGAAGAGACTGCTGTTAAGTAAAATACCATTAATACTGCTTCAGTCAGTACAATTGGTGTTTCTTCCTCTTATCAGTACCATCAGTGCACTGTATCAGTACCTTCTGTTCCCTCTTAAACAATGAGCAGACAGATGTGATTGCTCTCTTTAGGATTATTTGTATGCATTATGGCATACAGCTTTCTGATTTCTGGGAAAAAAGTTAACAGTACTTAATTGACCTTTGTGTCAGGTGCTTCTAACGTCCTTTTCCACATTTCATCTGTGCAGCTAAATCCATCTCTTGCAGAACAGAGCACAGTCCTTAATGATACAAATATGGCATCTGGTCCATGTTGAGGAGGTTGCTGTGCATTTCATTAAATTACCAGACCAATTCTGTGGGCCAGCTAAAAACTCTTTCATCACCTTTCCCTCCATTCTTCAATGTATTCTTTTGTTGCTGCCTTCTTTATTGAATTTCCCCTAACAAGCTTGGCTTTTTTTTCCTGTTTTTATTTGCACAACACTACCATTCTTTTCATTGGTTTTATGAAAAAGGCACACACTTCTGTCCCTGCAAATGTTAGCGTGTGAGTTATCCTGTTCAAATCACTTCACAAACTGTTCAGAAGACTGTGAGAATTTTAGAATATAAAAGGAACTGTACTGGTTAAGACCAAAGGTCAATCTAGCCCAGCTATAGGCCTTGCAACAATGGCCAAAATAAAATGCTTAGGGAAGAGTGTATGAACAGGACTGACATACTTTTTGTTTCCCACTCATTCATTCGGATTCCAGCCATTCAAAGCTCAGAGACTTCCGGACCTAGATGTAGTTTCTACAAATTTGGAACCCTTCCATGGTCTTTCTCGTTCATGAACTTGATCAGTTTTCTGCTTAAACCCATATAAACTTTTCTATCTTTAAGTGACTTCTGATTAAAATCAAATCTGCAAATAGGTCATTTCTCCCCTCAGGCATCTGTCTTCCTGGCTGAAGTCTTGGTTTTTCAAGTCATTGTATTTAATCATTCCTCACATGGAAATAGCGCTCCATGGCTTTGATCATTCTTGGTGCTCTTCTCTGACCTTTCTCTATTTCTGTTCTGAAATAGAGGTCCACAGCTGCACTTAGTAGTCAAGATATAAGCACACTGTGGATTCATACTTGGGAATAATTATGTTCTCTGGCTTTTTTTTTCTCCTTTCCTGATTATGTCCAGTGTTGATTTTGCTTTTCTGATTGATGAGTTAGCAAGTTATTGGAAATATGTATCATTACCCATGGTCTACTTCCTGAACAGTAATGGTTAGCTCAGAGCCCATCGTTTTGTGTGTGGAGTTAGGTTTAAATTTCAGGAATCTAAAAAACCATTCAGAAATCCAAGTAGCCTATATCATTCTTTATCCACATGATTCTCGGTGAAACCAGAAAGCCAAGGATTGAGTATGCATATAACCGAAGGCTGGTCTGCTTTCAAGATTACATTTAATAATGTAACTAATGAGGACTAGCTGAGACACAGCTAATTCTGCTCTCCCCTGCTCCCCNAAAAAAAAAAAAAAAAAAGTATGTGAAATAGAGGAGACATATTTAGGAGACACCTGAGGAAAACAGATGATGAGCATCTTCCTTAACTTCATTTACAGACAGTGTTGACCTGAGGTCTTGGCATTGGAATTTAGAGAAAGAATTGAAAAATGGGATGGTTTAAGGCATGGGCTTACAGTTCGGCCCTGAGTTCCTTTTATGTTGAGAACATATCACGGGTCTTCTTTATTAAAACAGGAGGAAAAAGCAAAAATCTTTGTAGGTGGAAAAAAAATTGCTATAAATTGAATATACTTTATAGCATGCTGAAGAACCTCTACATTAAATGTGCCCAGTGTCCCAGGCAACTTTATTTCAACTCTGTGTGACTTCTCAAATGTATATTTTTCTGCAGTTCATAAGTAAAATACTTTAGCAAAATTTTTTAGGTAATATATACCATAAGCTTAAAATATTTATAGTTTAATTTGGTGCCGGACCAATAAGGGAGATTGGGGGCTGTTACAATTGTGGAGTTACTTCCCGTGAGGGAGGATTTTATTTCTGAAGGGGTAGGGGAGTTGTTGACGTTCAAAGTAAAAAACTTTGTGGACGTGCATCCATCAGATCTGCGTGATACTGGGATGACTGCTGAACATTAGGATTCAGTATTTTGTTTCACATGTAGTTAAGTTTGGATTGCTTAGGGTCTGTTGTCTCTCATATATTTCTCAGCCTTAGAAACACACATGCAGACCAGTACCAGGGGCTACTCTGTGCAGAAGCAGCAAACATTGCATCTCATCATAAATTAATGGAGTGGAAAGTCAGTGCTTTGATGAACATAAGGTCATTGTAAATGAAGCATGAAATATGCATGAATACTGTTTTACTGTGGTAAAAGTGAAATGGTTGACTCTTATTAGAGGGAAACATTAGAGATTGATAGATACCTGTAGGCAATTTTACTTTGAAGTAGAGATGTATAGTAGCATTTGAAAAAAAAATAGGTATTTTATAGCTATAAAAGCATTTCTGCACTATAATCTGTGAAAAACACTTTACATGCATTATGTAGGCCTCCTGCTGATTGCATCCTGAAAATATGAAGAAGAATCTGTTTTATACATTCATTATTAATATATAACTGCAGGTTCTGTAATTCTTCTCTGGTAAAGAACCAGGTATGTTACAGGAAAAGTATTTTTTTCTCCTTATAAAATCATCTTAGATGAATTTTTTAAGTAAGAAAAACTGATTGCAAATTAAGTTACACATTAAAATACGAAACTTCTTATGAAGATAATACGGTAAATTTTAGTTTTGGTCCAAACATGACTAGCTAAGTGTGAAATCTACTTAACTTCCTTTCTCATGCAGCAGCTGAGAAAGAAGTACTGTTTTCTTATTAGAAGAAATAACCTTTAATTCTGACTTTGAGTTTTGCAAAACTGATTTACCCTACTTTATTCACTAGAAGTCAGCGCAAGTATGCACCTTCCTTCCTTCCAGGCTTTTTCAAGCAGTTGTCATGGTCAGTTGTCAACATTGCAATTAAGGACTTTTTCTTACTGGGTGTCCTCAGTGCTGCCCATTTCAGGAAGTGGTTTACCTATCTTTCAGGCCTAACTTCATATGTTTAGTCTGATATAATTCCTGAATTTGGGAATTCCCGAATATTTTTCTCCTGCTGCATCTTGCACTCCTACTGCAGAATGTAACAGTGGAATAAGAGAGCACTTTTATTAGCTAAGCATAGAACCTGAGGGTAAAAGTTTCTTCCTAGAAGGTGGGAGGTACTGTTTGAACCTCAGTAGTCTCAGAAGGAAAACCAACCCAAGTGTCTGGAAAACTGATTTAACCAGGTGGGGTTTTTTTTAATAAAAATAGGTCCTAATATTGTCAGCGTGTTAACTCTCAGTACAAATTTTTCATAATTACAGAAAATTAGAGATATACTTTTATGTATGTAATTTTTTTGCATACGTATAATTACAGAAACAGAAAAAACAGTGTCACATCCACTACCTAATTTAGTTTATTGGGTCTGAATATTGGTTACAAGTTCAGTCGTGTGAGATGCAAATGAATCCCATTGTTTATGAAACTTGACCTTCATTTGTTATGGAAAGCATATTTATTACAATCTTAAAAACTGAATGTTTGGAACTGTTGGGAGAGAAGGAGACAGTAAGACAGATGTTATTGCTTCTAAATTGATGGTATGTCTGCACTTAGGTTACTCTGTTCAATTCTGGTTCTCCACTCCTCACTCCCCCTCTCCATCTTAAACAAGGCAGAACTAGAGAGGCTACACAAGACATAAGAATGATCAAAGGCATGAAACTTCTTCCATGTGAGGAACAACTAAGGACACTAGAACTCTTCAGCCTGAAAAACATGAATGGGAAAGATTGCAAGAGGTCTGTAAAATGAGAAGTTGCAGAGAGATGAATAGACATTGGTTGTACACTCTCTCTTACAGTGTAGGAATGAGAGAACATATAATTAAGCTAGCAAGTGGTTGGTTCAAAGCAAAATGTAATGGTTTTTCCTATACTACATTATTGTAATCTTTTCATATACTATTGTAATTTGCAATATTGCTTATAAATAATAGGAGCAACGGCTTGTTTAGTTCATTGTGCAGGTAACTGCTTGTCTATGTAATTAATAGCAGCATGTGGGGAAAAAAGATCTGGGGTCACTAGACAGTCATGGTAGCAGTATAAATATTAATTTTAATAATACTGCTATTCATGCATGATAATATATAAATGCATAATATTTGTATGTTGCTTTTTATATGTACAATATATATTGCATATAATGCTATTTAATATATTACTGAATTATTAATGTACCTGTTATGTAAATATACAATATATAGTACCCATTCTATTTGTAATATGATTACAATTATTATAAAATATTAATATAGCTATATTTATATTGTTAGCTAAGCAGTCTGCTCACGTGAGTGTTCATTTCATTGCTATTTGTCCCATTTCAGTTCTTTAATAAATTTTTATGGGATTTAGTTTTAACTGAAGAAATATACTTCTGAGCTATGCTTTAGAGAATCACATTCTTCTCTAAAGAATTAGCTTACATGGATATATGCTTTTTTTTATAACAATGAAGCCTGTGGACAGTTCCTTCAGTATTAATCACTGGTAAAGTATTTTTGCTGTTTGCTAGTACTACTGGTGTTTCATGGGTTTTTTATACCCATCATAGTACACTACTACACTCTCGACTCATTGGGTTGCTTTTGAAGACTGTCAGAGAGCTTTATGTGATATAAACCACAGCTTTTTGGAGTAGACTGTACTTGTGCTGAGCAGTTCCCACTGATTTTTCTTATCCTGGTGTGACTGAAAGTTTTAGTCTTTTCAGGTCTTAAGTCTGGGATCTAAATGGGATTTTTTTCACGTTGGTCAGATTGAGACTTTTCAAGACTAGCAACAGAGCTTTTGTAGTTAAGGGCAAGTTAACCCAGTCTGCACAGACTTTACAGCATAACAATATTTGATTTCAGGATTGATGAATTTTGTTTCTTCTATAGACATTTGCTTTAAAGTGCCAGGGCAGTAATGTGGTTAGTGAAGCCCATTACTGGTAGATTGCATACCAGTTACCAGAACCATATCCAAAGAAGTGTGTTTTACAGAATCATGGAAGTAATANGTGCCAGGGCAGTAATGTGGTTAGTGAAGCCCATTACTGGTAGACTGCATACCAGTTACCAGAACCATATCCAAAGAAGTGTGTTTTATAGAATCATGGAAGTAATGCCAACTTTGTTCAGCTAGTACAAACAGTAGTGTTTTTACTTGCTTTTCAACAAATAATAGAAGGGCAGCCTTTGAGAAGCCCCAGAGGCATCTGGCTTATGGGGCACAACTACTCTTCATGCATGACCAACTTCACCTGTGCACAAAACCCAAAACATGATACTCATTTTCTTCAGTTCTTTGCATCTTGCTATAGACTACATTTTTTGCGTCACTGATGTGCAGATGAAATCTTGTTGTTGAGTCCAACCCTAACTCTCCCTAGAGTGGTAATTCATCTTTCAGCAGTACATACCATCTGTCTAAACCAAAATATGAAATGTGATGGTTCTATATTTAGCTAAGTGCTAACTGCACATATTTGTATTTGAAAAAAAAAAGGATATGTTTCTACTATGTGTTTAACTACAAAGATGTAAACATTGTGAGTATAGATTTATATTTTTGTTATATGTACTTTACTCCCTGAAGTGCAATAAAAAAAAGTTTAATTCTGAAGGCAACATAAACTCCAAAATTGTAAATAAGTATTGTTCGGCTCAATAAGCTGGTAACTATTCATGGAGATTCAAATTAAGGAAACTGTGCTTTGTGTTTTATTTTGTCCTTCTTTTTCCTTAACAGTCTGTTTACTGTTGACCTGTTTAATTTGCAGATATGTACATACATACCTACAAACGTTTCCATAGATGTCATAGGTTTTTAATGTTTGAGATAGCTGAAATAATTGATTAATTTTTTATGTTTTATCTTGTGTTCTGTTCTTTAGAGTACTCGAGTAGCTTTAGACCATCTGGAATCTGTTCCTGAGAAACTAAGCCTGTTAGAAGATCTCAAAGACATTGGAGTGAGAAAGATTTCATTTGACTCTTTCAGTAGTTCTAAAATATTTTGGTTTATGTATAGATAAATTAGTCAATAAGATATTTAAAATTACATATGTACATATTACATAGACAAAAACATACAAAAAATTGTTTTCATGTTTATACAGATTTTTTTGAGATTATAAATTTAGTCCCAATTAGAAACACTGCTGAGGTGCTCCATAATGTAAGCAAACATTGATACCTGGGCATAATAGGTCAAGTCCCGCTTACCGGCTCAGCATATTTGTATTGAGTGGTGAATTCTGATATTACTTGTTAAAAAATGAAAAATTTGTAATGAAATAAATTATGCCAGTTATTTCAGGTTAAAGTAATGAGTGAAAATAGGTGCACCTTACAGCTTTGTTTTGTTTTATTTTGACATAATGGCAATAATTGTTGCTTATTTTCCCATTATCACTATCAAAGCATGGTGTGTTTGTTTGGACACAGTGGGACATATTGACAGTAGTGGGGGAGTACTGTCAAGAGTGATAAGCCTCAAATTAGATCTTCAGTGGCTAAGTGGCTAAACCACCGTATTATTATTACTTTCCGTACATGAAGTGGTTTACTAAAAAAGAACTTGGAACCTCATTGCACAATATAAATTTTAAATCAGTATTAAATCACAGATCAACGAATGCATAATGATTTGCATTTTGTTTGCTATATAGAATTTCTCATCCTGAGGTAGTCATAAACATTTCAAAGCATATTTGTTTGGAACATTGTTTATTCTAAGTGTACTTGCAGGAGGTCACGTGTTACTAATTGTACACTATTTTATTGCTGCCATCATCAACGGAGTTAGGAACACAAATGCTGATTGAAATGTCTGGGTTTTTAAAAAAATATTTATTTAAAAAAATATTGTTGAGATGTATAGTTTTAATTTCACGTTCCAGGTATGCCCAGAAGAGCTTTTTGCTCTGACAGAAGTTGACATTTGCCTTCTGTTTCCAATGGTTCTGCACTGCTAAAGGAAGAATTCTCCTCTCAGCTAGGCAAAGCAGAAGCTTGAATGTGGGGTTTCTACAATCTCCTTCACGCTTGCGCTCTCTTGCTTAAC
>RSEF01000004.1:61576070-61591879 GCA_003993805.1 Himantopus leucocephalus | reverse complement strand
TGATCATTTCATTCGGGCTTATGAAAAGACCATAAAGATAAACTCTCTTTTCCACAGTTTTAAAGTAAAAGAGGGCACCTCACCCTAAGGCGAGCCACATCTCCCTCTGGCAGGAGCATGCTAAGCTGTGCTCACAGACAGACAGAAAGCCCTCTGTGCAGACACCCAAACCCCTACAGAAGTGCTGCAGAGTGTGTTAACAGACTCCTTCGTATCTCTCCGTGTGCTGGCTTGGGGCCCCCCTGCTAGATACAGGGGTGTCAAGGGCCTCCCTTCCCATTCCTGGCATGAGGTGGCTGATTCCTCTTGTAAGGTCCGGAGGTGAAGATGAAGGTAGCAAGTCTCCTGCACAGCCTAAGGGTCTGTCTCATGCCCAGATTTGACAAAGCATGAGATGTCTTATTATCTAACGCTTTGTAAAATCTCACTATTTTCCTAGAAATTATTTGCCTGAAGAACTCAAAAAAAAAACCTCACACCTTTCCCTTCCCTCCACAGAGGTACTTCAGCATACAGAGCTTCTGCTCTTTCCTACACATCAGAAACCAAGTATAGCAAAATACACATATATGGTACCTGCTTTTCCTGCATCTCCCCTGCACTGGGCCCCTCCACCTCCCTGCATCCTTACCTGCTTCTCCCAACAGACACCTACCAAGGTGCTCCAAAGGGCCGCTCTTCCCAGGAAACCCACCCAGGTGCCTGTCCCACTCCTCTTTAACCTCTCTGTTTCCACCCTGCCCTGCAAGTAAACAAGCCAGGTCCCCTCTTTACTGGCAACACCTGTATTTCATCCTGCTCCCCTCCACCTCCTGCCCACCTCTCGCTCCTCACATGGCTCCCTCTGGCTGGCAGCATCCTGCAGGGCTCACAGAAGTAGCCCTGGGCTATCCCAAAGAGACAGCAAGCCAGCGACACTATCATAATATAAAGGTATGAGCTGGGGTTTGGGAGGCTTTTATCAATTTCAGCATGGGAATAGCAAGTTTTCATCACACGTCTGATGTTACATGGCATTCACATCATGTAGAAAGGACCAGTTTGAGTACATCAATCACCCCAAAGAAAGACAAAACAAAAGAGGAACAGTATACGCTAGCGATCCTTTCTCGCCAAGCAGAATAGCTAAACTTGTCTTCGGCAATCAATCAAGGCTCCAGCAAAACCTGTTCTACCAAAGATAGATAGATGATCTTTTGCGAAAGAACCGATACCTCTGAAAACTTCATTACCATTCATTAAGACAAAGAGTTGCCTCTTGACAGTCTCCTTAATGCAGCATAAATTTTAATAAGGCATGCACAAACGACCAGCTACAGTGCAGCTCACAGGCTCTGCTGAGCTTTAGGAAAACAATTCTTTATGGCTCCTTTTCACCTCCTGTCCTGATATTGCTGAAAAACCCTCCTGCTAATCACACGTGAGAGAAACAGCAGCACGTGTGTGCAGCCTTCAAGTCTGGTTTTCAGTTTACATCCATCATGCTCTTTCTAATAATCACTTGTCTCACATCAGCTGCTACAAAGTCGCTTAGACAATCCAAATTGCTTTTTTGAATCATTAACTGCATACCCAAAACACTATTAAAAGGGGACAGTATTAAGGTCAGAAGCAATGGATAATTTTTTTCTACAGGTGCTTAGTAGGATAAGGAGATAAGGAAAAAAATTCTAGGTCATTCTGTGCTTCTGAGGTCAATACACAGATATTGCACCCAAGCCAATGGAATTAATTTTTAGCATGATATTTCTTTTCTTTTTTTTTTTTGTCTTAGTGTATTGTGTGTTATGGATCACTTTGTGCAAAAGTTTTTATATAGCTGACATGCTTTTAATTTTTCTACAAATATTAGTACTATACCAATTGTAAAATTAGAACTTGTACTATATTACCAGGCACATTGATTATTAAATTCTGGTATCTTGATAACACTGACAAAGAAACAGCTCACAGTAACATTAATCTGTATGAAGGATACCAAGGCATGTGAAGGCTCACTTCATGCAGAAGGACAGCACAATAAAACCTAAGTTCAAAATAAAAAACACATATGTAAGAGTGTGAGTAACAGAAACGTCTCACCTTACTGCTAGTTTCCCTTGGATTCGGCCTCCACCACTGCCTTACACTTACAGTTCCTGTTTAATAAACCAATATAAGGTTCATCGCTTTTAGTCACTGTGGCTTGGAGGGCTGCCTGCACCCTGGGAAGATCATTAAGCAGCCTCTGCATGACCGCTGAGGTGCTAGGAGAAAGTGGCCTCCCAGCACAGCAGGTACAGCTCACGTGGCACACATCTCTCACCCCAATTCATGCCATTTCACCATATACAGGGCTTCAGTCTGAACAGGGGAGACTTGTGTCCCAGGTCAGATGCAGTCTGGGGTCATGAAAAGCTAAAGGTGAGAGAAAGACCCTTGGATGAGACCAGTCCAGAGTACCAAGCGGGTGGTGGAAGACAGGCAATGCAAGAAGTCCTCACATTTGCTGTTATCATCTTTTAACAACCTTTTCAGTTCGTATTCTGTCTATGCTGCGCTGTGGAAAACAAAATCAAAGGCAGGCAACTGAGTACTTTTTACTCCACATCCGTTTATCTTAAACAGAACATCCCTCACTGGCACAGGAACACACCAAGCTTGTGATCACCCCATTGCAGCAGTCTGAAGAGAGAGGTTCTGTGAAGAGCTATTTCACTAACTGCTCTAGAAAATATAAGCACAAGGAAAATAATATTGACAGCAAAGAAAGCGAGATTTAGTGTTCAGCAGGAGATGCGTGCTACCACACACCAATTCTCAAGTGCTAAATAGGTGTGAGTATGCCTTGGTGATCACAGCAGACTTGCAGTTAATTCAGCATTTAAAGATATCGAAAACATTATATTGAATCTTCTTGGAAAAGCAGAAGTGCTATTTACTAACATAGAGATTAAGTGAAGCCTTGTGTACAAAGACTGGAATGAAAAGTAATTTGTTTTTCTCTATCATCTGGTATCTTCAGCAAGCAGAGACTGAGCCTTTTAACTCTTTTTGCAGAATGCTGTTTCTGTCAAGACAGGTTCAGAAAAAGAGTACAAAATTCATTTCTAAAAAACACCCATAAAGACAGAAATAATAAAACTAAGCAGACTGAGGATATATGTTTTATCCTTGATTATTAAAATAAAAATTATCCAGAAAAAGTGGAATATCATTTTAAGACCATTGCTATTGACGTGCTCTGTTCTGAAGAAGTTTATTTTTCTGAAATAATAAATAAAGTACATGCATTTTCAGAGAGAACTCACCTGAAGCATATGCTGCTGAATTTCACTAAAGTCACACTGAAAATATATAACATTCAGATTTGTGATGCTTTCCTTACACAATTCCTCCAATAATTGTCTAGGTCTCTCATAGAACTGAATCATACTTCAATTTTTGTAACTACATCAAGAACATATTCCCCATTTTCTAAAACTTTCAGTCATTACCATGAGGGAAGCTAAAATATCAATCTAACAAAAAAAAACCCCAACTTTCTTCTGTAAGCCCAAATCAGATGGACCATCATATTCTGTATTGAAATTCTGTATTTGTGCATTCAAAGTCCTTTCCAGCTATCCGAAAAAAGCATCAGGTCTTTTCTGCACAAGGAGTAAGATGCAACTGCAAGACCTTGATTGACGACCTTCTTTTCTTTCAAACTTCTTCCTTGCATCATGGGATCTAGAAAGCCTTCTGAAAATGGAAACAGATTTGTATCCGCCCACCTGAGTCCAGAAGCTGGGACTCTCAAACCAGCACTGAGTCTTCTGAGTGTGACACAAGCCACAGGAGCGGGTGGCTCAGCTCAGATGTGCCAGTACGCCTGAACGGAAAACCTGTTTGGCTCAAGTCCCACCAAGGCATCTCAAAACAGGTCTTAAATGACTGTAAGAGTTTTGATAGCCCTCCACAGAGGTGGATTTTCAAAGCAAAATTTGAGATTTGAAGGGAAACAAAGGAATAAAAGAGTTTCTCAGGAATTCTGAGAAATTAAAGCTACTGAGCAGGTCTTGCACAGCTCTGGCTGTGAGTAGAGCTACGCTACATGTCACTGTGAAAATACTCATACCAGATTAACCATCAGAAAAAGAACTAGGCCATTGTATTTGTTTTAGAGTATTTGCAAATGCCCAAAGTAGGACATTTCTGGCATAACTCTTCACTCCTCATGGGAAACGATTTTGGTCCACTGAGCCTTTGTGTCTTTTAATCAAGAGATGGGAAAAGAGGTGATTACACAGTCAGTGCCTCTTCATAAAAGCACAGCTTTATTTCCTCTTGTGCACTGTCTACTTTTCAACATACAAACATTGAGCTTTGTGTGTTTTCCTTGGGAGATTATTTCTTGACTTAACACACCTTATCATCAAGCACTTTCTGCTGCTGTTAAGTTTTACTAGTTCCTATCTGTACTCTGTGTCATTATGCCTAGTTATGGATTATGCTAAATAAGTCATCTTCTTCCTCAGTGTTTATATCTTTCAAGTATCCGCAGATGATCACGATCTCCTATAGCTGCCAGCTAACAAAAGCATACATATTTAACTACTTTATTCTTTCGTTCTAAATTCCCCAAAGGCTTTTCATTACTCTTACCTGAATTCCCACCGGCTGTCAACAACGGTCTAGTAATGAGGTGTCCTGACAGCGCCTGGCACCTTAGGGCTGAACAGAAAGGAGACCTTACCCACTCCTAGGACAGTATACCTACACCTATGCACTTCAGCAACACACAGGACACTTTTGTTGCTTTCCAAGCTCAGGATTAATTTACTACTAACAATCACATCTTGTATTTCTCTCACCTTGCAGTTTATTTGTTTACGTCTTGCCAAGGTGATTCATCAGCTTAATCTTTCAGAGCCTTCGGCTTACTTCTGACCCTCATCACTGATAAAACAAAACGATGCACATCTTCCATTGTGAAGTTGGACACTGAGAATTTAGAAACTTCTCAGAAGAGCTCCGGACAGTGTGGCAGGCACTCTTTGCAGAAGGGGTGGCCTGTCCTCCTCCCTGAGCAAAAGGACAAGCGGCTACCGGCAGCATCAATATTCATTTGGAAAAATAAACAGATACAACATCAGCGCAGAAGAGCTTGACCTCCATTCACCTTTCCGCCCTGTGACCATACCACCAGAGGGGAAGGTGTTGCCTCCACAGCTGTGCCCTAAAATCCGTATCAAGAAATGGAAATTCACTTGAATGGTGCAGATGTTTGATGCCCCCTGTGTGTGTGACATCAAACAACTCCTCTGGTTGTCTTTTCAAATTACACTGCAGGTGACAGCATTGACATACAGAGATTACTTTCAAGAAGTGCTCATCTTACTTGCATTGGAAGTTCGGGGTATTTATTCCTACACTGCAGGTATTTGTCAAACTAGGACATTAGGAATGCAATACTAGTACCAAAACAAGACAAAACAAAGAACTGATAATCCTCCAACTTCTAAATGTTTAACTGAGTAAACTCCCTAAACTTTTCTATTGCATTGCATTGGTGTAAAATGCATATATGTCAGAGGAAAATCATCTACTAGTTTCCATTTTCCAAATGAAGGTAACTCAGTCTGTGCCCTATCACTCACGCTTGCGAAGAGTCATTACAAAAATCAGATTACCTCTATTTCATGCAATATAGTGAGTATGAAGTGCTTCTACAAATCAAGTTATTAAAAGCACCTCAACCATTTGCATTATTTGAAATACTTCAGGGCTACTTATCTGCAAAGTCAGCTGCGTATAAAGGTAATCTCTTTGTGCTCATGCAGAATATGCGTTACAGTTTTATGGCTACTTATATTAATTAAGCAAAACCATTAGCCACTCTTCTTTCTAATCACTGACGTGAGGCCAAAGTCAAGAGGAAGAACAAGAAAACCCTATAGATACGAGGCTGACTGGTCACAAGTAGGAAAATCTACCCAGTACTGTTTTTTCACCATTTTCCCATGACTTTAAAAAGCCCACCCAGGAGTGCAGAAGGCCAAGCGAGGCACCAGGCACTAGGAGAAGGCATGGCAGGACTAGAGAGACCTGAGGCTTTGGCCCTTGCCCATGCAGCCACTCTGTGGGAATTTGACAGATACAGGTTCCTTCAACCGAGCAGAAGTTGTCTTTGTCACCCCATGCGCTGAAATCCTCCTGGTGCAGGGGCACACTGGGCATGGGGGAGTGCTGCTGTTCCTGCCTGCATGGCCTGGTTACAGCCCCAGGGTCCAAGAACCACAGAAGGGCCACCACGAACAGTGGAAGCTGCAGTCCTGACTTCACCAGCTCCTACCAGGTGGCTACAGAAAGCAAATCCTCATGGCCTGAGGTGTGTAAGGCAGGATGGCACCAACTCCAAGCCTCTCATACTAGTAGCCCAAATAAAACGTCCTGACTTGCAAAGGCCCTGGCAAGCAGGACTGCATGTTGGGACAGTCTGTATAGGAGATTACAGGGTCCATAATGATGCAAATAAGAGCCTGACATAAAGTATGGAGCGCGCAACAATTTCAAAGGCTTGCAATGAAAAGCCAGGGCCAGCCAGATGGAAGAAGAGCGAGAGCAATGCCAACGCCCTCTAGAAGAGGGCCTCTCCCACTTGTTTTTAATGTTTCCCTTGCACTCTCAACAGGTTCTTACCCCCATGCCAAGTTACTCAGCATTGAGCAGAAGGAGAAGAGGGCTCAGATTCACTGCAGCAAGGGTTGGGGAGCCAGAATATCATATGGGCACTGCAGCTTCTAACAGCAGCCTTGTCCTTGCAACACACTGCCTTGCAACAGAGAAATGCATGGCAGGCGTGAATAAGGCAGACCATGTACCAAGAGGCACTTGTTTGAATTAGCAGCATTCTGCCCTGTAAAATACACCCCACAGCAACACTGGAGACCCGGGTCCCTGTTCTTCCACAGCCAGACTGCCCCCGGCAGCTGCCATCTCATGTGACCTAAAAAAGAACCCCCAAACCCCACACATTTAAGCAAGAACACCAGCTCTATAGTACTTCTAAAATATTTCCCTTTTGCCAAGCTTACTACACAGCTGTTAGCATCTATCCTTAACTTCACGTGTCCTTCCTGTAAGGACAAATCTGTGTCCACCCTTTGCCATGGTGCAGAAACTCAGTGGAGAGCTTTACCTCCTTGCCCTGCGTCAGGTGGTTCACTTTGGTGTCAACCAGTTGCAACCCCGTAATTGCGGCTCAGTAACCTCAAGCCTAATGTAGTGCACTACCAAGCAGTTTCCCTTTGCCTCACACACCCAGCAGGTATCTGGGTGCCATTCCAGCCATCAAAAGTAATTCCCAAATCCTCCTCTCATAGAGTTTTGTAGTGATAAACATGGGAATGGTGAGAGGCTCTCATAAATAAGTGACTGGATCAAAACTTGTGTCAGGGCGCAGGTCATATGCAGCCACAGAACTCAACGCTTGCTTGAGCTCTCATTTGAAAGTGACTATGAGAGCTATCAAAAACAAACCTGTGAGAGGACAACCAAAGGTCTGCCTCAAGCATGAGTTTCCTAAAGGCCCAGAGGCTGAGTCGCTCCCTCCGTGCCCTCCGATGCCCAGCACAGGAAGGTGCACCATGCCCCAGGGCTCCCCGGCCGCACTGTGTGGACACCGGCCCCAGGCTGCGCCTGGGGAACAGCAGCTGCTGTGCTGGGGCCAAAGTGGTCCCTGGGGACATCAGGGATGGAGAGAGGTCAGCTGTGGGATGTTGCCTTGTCTGTCCCCACCTACGGGGACTGAAGCCTACTTAGCATTTTAGTCATATGAGGGAATAACTCCTGCTGAAAAGGAGGAAAACTCGGTTAGATTTGGTTAAAGTGAAAAAAAGACATTTAAAAAGGTGAGTGTCATCTTCTGTGTTGGAAAATGCTAAATTTAAAAATGCTCTAATCGGGTCAAATTCAGATCTCCATATGCTGAAGTAAAGCCAACATAATCTGTTCCGCAAAGAGGGCCCGAGGGGAGTTTTGTAATACTTTGTTACAGAGTAAAAGCCGCAGGGCGACCTCACCTTCAAATTTCCCCCGAATTTTGCGTTGCAAAAGTAGCCGCTCCAGAGAGAGCGGGGGACCAGAGGGCAGTCGCGGGGGAGCGCTTCAGCGGGGGAAGCGGGCAGAGCAGGAGCGGCGGAGCGCGGCCGGCCGGTGCCATCCCAGGGAACGCGGTGAACCGGCGTCGGTCCCCCGGGGGCGGCCCCCCGTCCCTCCCTGCCTCTCGCCGCCGGGAGAAGCGGCGGACTCACCTGCGGGGCGACCCGAGGCGGCGGCGACGGGCGGCTCACAGCTCCCGGCACGCAGCCCAGGGCTGCCGCGGCGGCGGGCGGCGGCGCGGGGGGGCGCCGGGGGCGCTGCCCGCCGAGCCCCGCAGCTGCCGGAGGAGCAGGCAGAGCAGCAGCAGCAACAGCAGCAGCAGCAGGAGGAAAAGCGCCAGGTAGAGGAGCAGGTTGAGCTCCCACTCCATGCCGCCCTTGGCACGGCACGGCACGGCACGGCGCGGCTGCCCGCGGACGACCCGGTGCCGATGCCGGTGCCGCTCCTCTCGCCGCCCGGCGCCTCCTCCCCTGCGGCAGGGCGGCCGGCGGGCGGAGAGGGGCACCGGGCGGAGGGGCTGCGGCCGGGAGCCTGCCGAGCCAGTCCTGCCTTCAGCTCCCGCCTCTGCCGCACCTCTCTGCCCGGGCAGGACGGGGCAGCACCGGGCAGCAGGAGGGCAGTGGGGCTGTGGGTGCAGAGGGTACCGTGGCCACCCCACAACTTCTGGGCCCGTGGTCCCAGCTGGGGCACGTTGGCCGTGCTTCTTGGGAACGCATCCCCTCTTACAGCAACCACGCTCCAAGACCACCCCTTGCCACCAAGAGAAGCTTGCTGGGGTACTCACTTCAAAACCAAGCCTCCCATCCAAAGTGAAGTTCCCACATGGTGGTACCCACCGGCAGCATCCATCCTCCCTACCTCCCCGCCCCGCATTTCACACACGTCCACCAGCACAGACCAACCAGCTCTGAACTTCATCGGTATCAGAAAATGTCTCTCTCCTTGAAGACGTCTGAGAACCGTCCCCTTGGCCAGGAGTGAAAACACTTCTCGGATATTGCCATGGGAATAGAAAAGTTACTCAGATTTTTGGCCACTTGAGTCAGGTTTTGGTGAATGAAACAACTGGGATGGACCTGCCATGATTTCTGCTTTAAAGGTGATGAAAAAACATACTTTAAAAATAGCATGTGCCCTTTGGTGTACTGTATAGCTAACATCTGGCTGTTGCTTAGGTCATGGAGCCACTGCCCTTAGAGCAGAGGGACACACCAGGGTTAGATCTGGCATGACCTGGTGGCTCCCGCACCCACTTTCAGAAACACTTTGCTCAGTGCATGAGTGTGCAGACTTAACAGACAGGTTACTGAAGAACGCAATCGCAGCGGCGGCTCACTGGGCCCCTTGGGACAGCGGCACCAATCAGAAAAAAAATCATATTTCACACTCTCAGACTATGGCATCTAATAGCCCTCTGCTTCTCCCTGCTCCCCAAAGACCACTAGTGCACTGAGGCAGCAGGGTACCGATGAGGCGAAGGGGGTGGAGGGATGTCAGCTTGCTGCTACCGTCAGGGAAAAGCCTACATGCACTTTTTGGGTACCATCAGTCCACTTGCCCACGATTCATCTCAGCTCAAGACATATCCCCAATGCCTCCACGGATTTATAAGCATCGGAACTGAAATTTCACAGAGTGAAAATAAGCACTGCTGCATATATTGCAAATATTGTCAGGGCCACAGGAAGTGTGTTACTTCCTGAAGAAATTCATCCAACAATGCTTAAATTCTACTTCAGAAAGCCTCACAAATTCTTAATGCAAGTATAGCATCACAGCAAGTTTGAGCTAAGGAGATAACTACATATTGAGTTACCATTTTACACTGAATCTTCTATCCTTATTGGACCTCTAGAATAATACTTCCTAATAATGCTCAATAAACAATTTGAAGAAATTTGGGAAAATGATCATTCATCTTTTCTTGAAGTAGTAAAATTTCATTCTGAGATCTTCATCAATGCATTATTTGGCAGAAGGAAAGGCCAGCATCCATCATTCTCCAGTGCTCACACATCCCAGCTCTGTATTCTCTCAGGCACAATAATTAGCACTTTCCCATTTCGCTTGTATCGTTAGTGAGAAATTTAACTACTCAAAACACAGTTTTCTTATCAGTGTTTCTTTGCAAGAAATTAAGAACTAGGATCTTTGGGAAATGTGGCAAGACTAAAGCTTGCATTTGATATGCACAGAATATTGATCAGAAGCTCCACAAGGAACAGTCTGCTCTTGTGCAAGAGACGCTGGTGACACAGGGCCTTGTGAGTGGCTGTTGCACACGACAGCAGGTACTTCCAAATCATGTTTTTAACCTTTAGCAATGACTGTATTTTAAGACACAATTGTAAATATGAAATTGTATTTAAAATCAGAAAATCAACAAATATACACATTTTTGGGGGGTGGGGTGGTGTTGTTTGGGGGTTTTATGACCAAAACAGAATTCCGGAATTTCTCAGAGCTGTACAGAAGAGAAATAGTTCATCTTCTTTCACTATTGAAGTCTTTTATAATCCTATAACTAAATAATGCAGGATATTTGTTATAGTCTGAGCAGAAAAGTCTAACATGCAACCTAAACAAGCAGGAATGCTAGAATTCTTCCCCAATCCCTACTCCTCATATAAAGAAGCAGTAAGGCTCTACAGAACAATGGCAACAGAATTATTCAGATGAGGCATATGCAAACATTTTCTAAAATGGATCTCCTGATTTAATAGAAACATTTTAGTATCGAGGTTTATTACTCTCAAAAGAGGTTGCCCGTATAGAACAGCAAAAAGAGTTGCCTAGAAAATATTATGACTTTCAGCATTTCAAGTAACCAGGCGGTCAAGATTAATTTCTGGTTTGTAACAGATACTTGGAAGCTGAATAAGCAGAAGAAATAATTGAAAAGCGCCATTCTGAATTAATGGTTTAACTCAATCATTTATTATTTATCCCACTTATCCTGGAGCTGATACCACCTTTTCTGTAATTGCAACAAGACACACCGTTCTAAGATGGTTACAGCTGGCGATGCTGCACATGCACAGTCAGATTTTCCTCACATGTTTGTAACCAAACATACCTATTCATCCACTTATCACTCTGAGTCACGATGGCGCTTTGGAGAATGTGGGAATGGGGATGATTCTGGTTTGTTAGAGCTGCAAAGCTGGGCAGATTCAATTCACAGGCAGCAGAAATACAGATCACATTACCCGAGCGCTCCAAAGACACTTCTTCCACCAGTACACCAGCAGCAGCGTGATCTGGCATTCAAGACTAACAGAACTGTGGACTGTGAGAAGGGTGGCACAACATTGAACTGAATTATTAAAAAAAATCCAGGTTTCAAAAGAGAAAATTACCCCTCAATTTTATTAAATGTGCTATCATCTCGTATGGATCAGATGTGACCTAAAAGCTTTTCAGTACTCTGGATTTCCTCTGCATTGTAGGAGTATCAGTATGTGGAATGAGATCACAAGTATGAGTATCAGCAAACATTTTCTATCTTCCAATAGAAAAAATAAGTTTCCAAATTGATATTCACTTCAGTTTCACACTCCTGAGTTCTTGTATCAAGCCAGTATTTAACCTGTCTGCCAAGTTATATTTAAGACCAGGATATGAGAAAGTGCTGCTTTTTTTGTTTTACAACAAATTTGATTTATTTTTGCCTACTCTACATGAAAGCAAACTACAGTTTCTACTTTAATACGAACACTTGTTACTTTTTAAGAAAATTTGAAGATGCTTCTAACAGGTTTGAAAATCTTAAACACCACTAAAATCTTAATCCAGACATTGGTTTTGTATGTTCAGAGCCTTCAACTGTAGCTGTAACAATTTTGGCTAAACATGACACGTAACTCAGCAACTGTTATCACTTGAATCAATAAAAATCATGAATGCAGTTTGTCTGGAGACAGAGAAATTGCAGGATGTGGAGACAGCAGCCCTCCCCGTATTTAGCTATTGTGCTGAGACTCAAAGCTGTAGATTAATTAATTGCCCTCACACGGTGGCAGGACAGCACTTCAGCCATTTCAGTAGCTCTTCGGAAGACTACAGAGTGAAACAGGCAGCAGCAAAAAAATAAGGGGTGTAATGTCTTTTCCCCCAACTTTGTTGCTTGTCTAGAATCCTGCCTTGCAAATACTCCCACTTTCCCCAAAGGCTTGCTGAGAGCTGGGAAGTGCTGAATGCAGCACTGTCTACAAGATCAGAACTTTTGGCGGGACTCTGATGCAAAAAACTTCTTTCACAAGAATAATAAACCCCAGGAGATTATCTGAAGGATAAGTATGGCTGGGAACAGCAAGAATATTTTGGGGGTTACTCAGAAATCTAGCCTATGAAAGATGACCAAACAAACATCCAGCGAGTAGATGAAGCAGAAGTTATTACCAACTTGCTTTAAGCTGGTATTTGGATGATTTGCTGACAGTTCCAGGTCCGTTTTTTGGAATAAAATTACTTTAGCATATATATTAGGCAACTAGTTTCCTAAATTTTAGCCACGCAAGCTGTAACAACTTCCTTCTAATAAGGGACAAATGTGCTTACGGCTGTGCTTCAGATAAAGAGCTTGTTTAAGTGCTGCTCTGGACCAGGGCCAGAACACCCCACACCTCACTGCATCAAGCTGGTACGCAAGCTGTACTGTTCATGCTTTATTTCTGTCGGCTGCATCACTTGCAATGATTACCTATCCTCCCACCTGCGTGGAACTGTATCTGTTTCAAAGCCTCAGAGGCCCTCACAAAAACAAGGTATAAATTATATTACTATGCAGAGCCTTTCTTCCCAAATAGTCTTATACGCTGAAATACCGTACCTATCATGGTGTGCATACACGTGTAAATGTGTATACTGGGGGCACTGGAGAGCAGAACTTGCAGCTAATCAGCAAAGGCACGTTATAGTTAAGGCTACCATGAAAGAGAAGATCAATTTTTAATTTTTTTTCATTTTTATTAGGCCATAAAATGTGGTTGCTGGGAGCTTGCTGTCAAGATGCTGAGATTCTGATGCAGTTTGTTTTCTTCTTCAGGCCTCAAATGTGATTTTCCCTCATGGTTCCGTTTGGTAAGATAATCCAATTCAAGCATTTCAGCCTACAGAGCATTCATCTCAAACGAAGAAACACTTCTATGTGGACTCAATAGATCATTAGGCTCTTCTTTCTGACAACTCCTGCTTTAGCCTAAGTGCCTGTGATTTATTCACTCATTTATTCACTCTGCAGTGTAAAACACTCATTCCTTTTCTCTCCAGTTTCGAACACCCAGAGTATTTCTTGTAATCAAGTATATACTTGATTAAAATTGTAACTCTGCCTTTTACCTTACAGAAATGTAGTAATTGCTCAACTTCTATTTCATTAACCTATTATATTAACCTTATTTTCCATGTAGCCTGCTTCAGATTTCCAGTGCTGGGATTTTATGCCTCCTTAATTTGTGCATGAAATTCTTTACCCTTCCTAGCACACGTGCACACACAATATCAGCAAAGTAGACTTTGTGAAAAGATGGCATGAATCAAAGGAGATAGCTGATTTCCAGCCCCCGCACACAACTTGATTTGCCTGGAATCGCATCCAGCTCCTCCTGAAGTTCACCATCAACTTCTCTGTGTACTAATCTTAAACTGGACCAGCATCAGAAGCAAAAATCCACCATACCTGCCTCCCCAGCAATAAAGGTATAATTACCACTTCTGGAAATGTTTCTGACAGAACATGTATTAGTGCAAGAAAACCTAATGCAAGTGACTGACAACACTGTTGAATGTTCTGGTTTAGTGTCAAAAATATGACTCCTTTGGAAATTCTATTTCAACAAAGCTGTTACAAAACTTCTTTTGCAAAAAAAGCTATTGCTGTGATTTGCTGAGCAACAAGACTGCAACTCCTCGCCAGCCCAAACACTCAGTCACTCACTTCTGTCAAGAGGAGTGATGCCAAAGGGCACGTTGCCATCAGCCTGACAGATCGAGGCACATGACGGTTCACTGGGAGGGCTAGGACAGGAATTTTTCCCACTCCAGCCCCAAGCACAAATGTCAGCATATGCCCAAGATGACATTTTTGTAATTGATGGAGAGTAACACAGTTTAGAAGGCTCCTAGAAACAATATAAACCCTACCAAAGTTGTTGAGAGAAACCAAAGAGTTTCATGAAAAATTGTTTCATTTTGAAATGAAAATGACTGTCATGTTTCACAAAATAAAAGTGTTTTCATTTTGACTGCTCTAGTGAGCAACCACGTAGTGTAAAAATTCCACTGTCTATATAGCTTGCAAGATTAGCACATTTTAACGAATGTCAATGATTTGTTGAGTAATATGTCTATTTCCAGATTTCAATTCTCTTTCTCAAGGGGTAGGCAATATAAACATTTTTTTGAAGAGTATCAAAGTGATTTCAAGTATTACCATTCTCTTGCAAATCCTGCAAATGAAAACATAACAAAACCATGCTAGTGAATGAGAACCAAGCAAAATGGATTAATTTGTCATTACCAAGATAAGCAAAATGCTGACTAAATAACACAGTGAAAGCTAAGCTTACTCAAGGAAGCCCTTTTCTGATCAGTATCTGAACTGCTGTATTACTCAGGTGCAAAATGCCCCATTTAAGTGTGAAATTCCACCCCACCACCTCTTCTGTAGAAGCTACCAGAATCAAGCTAAGCTGAAAAATGCTTAAATGCAATTGCTCGCCCATTGTGATGGAACTGAATACAAATACTAACGTTCCAGTTTTCTCACCTGGAGCACAAATACCAGCGATTCCAAATGGAGCTAATAGTAAGCAATTAGGTTACGAGTCTATGCTCCTTTAAACCAATGCAAACAAGAAGAAACGATCCTGAAATTCTTGTGAATCAAAGATGTGAAAACAAAGGTCGGGGCTTCAGAGTTAATTTCTTCTAAAAAAGTAGATGGTCTCACTCACCTTTTAAGATAATTGCTAATTTATTCATGGTAGTGATTGCCCACATTACACTTAACCGCCTACCGAATGAGTTTTACTTTTTCCCACTCCCCGAAAGAAAATCAGAGGAAAAGATGGAAATAAGTAGTAAGGTAAGTTGGATTTAATGCCTGTTACTGCAACAGAAGCAGAAACTGTTCACTGAAGAGAAGTGCTTATATCAATGTCCCTAGCATCAAGCAAGATACAACTTCTGAGAAAGACCTCCCTGGCTGCAAATTTAGCCTTACCATGCCTGTACAGTCTTTGCCTGCTATCCAATAAACGTTCGGGTTTTCAATGCAAAAAACTATGGTAGTGGTTTCAGTGTGCATTACATCTTACTGTAAGCTGTCAAACGGCATAGTAACGCACTACTAGGGCACTAGTAAGGCACTACTAAGTCCCACTACCTTTCCTATGAAATGCTCCATAAAGACATTTTCTCCTTTGGCAACTGTCAGCTTTCCAAACTGAACCACGATTCTGCAAATCAGACGGGGATATCTCCATGTTGCATACCATCACCACTAATAATCTGGCTGCCTGACAGATCAGGTGTCTAGTGAAACCTTTGCAGCCTCACTGATTTTGTGGGTTTATTGGATGGCCCTTTAATCTGAATTTACAAACAACAGCAAGGAAATAATCTAGTTCATTTCTATTCAGCCACTTGAGCTGTGCATACTGTATAAAATACTTAATACTGCT
>RSEF01000004.1:61553930-61575070 GCA_003993805.1 Himantopus leucocephalus | reverse complement strand
TGACCAAAATTGGTCCTGTTTTACCTCAAACCAGGACATTACTGCTGTCCCTCTGTGCAATATGCATAAATACATCATCTTTTTTTTCCCCCCAAACAGAAAAACTTATATCCTCTGGAGAGAATCTTATCACGCTGATATTTAACTGCTTACTCTTAACCATTAGGTCCTTCTCTTGGCTGATTCCAAATCTTTGGCAATATTTAACTTCAAGCCTACAGCAAGCAACAAAACAGGCGAAGTCTTTAAAGCCTCTACAGACTGTCATCTCTCATATGTTTGCTTATACAGACAATGAATCAAATCAATCAATCAGCTGTCAGTACTGTACCAAGACATTCTGGCATCTGTAGGAGAATGACACCCCATATGAACACGTGCTCCTCTCCATTTACATTTCTTGCAGCTCAAAAGAAAACCAGCAGTCGCCACATTTGTAACATGGCAACGTGGAGCATCCTGCCAAGGGTTCCCCCTCACCAGCTTCTGCCCTACGCACCCACCCAAGGCAACAGTCCTGGAAATGAGACAGAGCAGCAGAAGACTATTGGGAGGTTCCCATCGACAGAGCCTGCAGCAATAATATTCCCTGGCAATCACAGACCCCTCCTGCCTGACTTACTAGGTTTGGTGTCTCTGTCTGTTGGCATGCTATGGCACATGGCATTACAGGCTCTGACATACATCCTCAGGTGTGACTGTCTTAGTTCAGGAGGCTAAATAGGCTATGACCCATAACCTGGGCTCATTTCTTGCCACTTTTACAGCCCTACCAAGAATAAAACATTCTTGTGTCGCTCCTGAAACTCCACGTCATATATGTATACTGGTTTTCCTTATTTGCTGCAAGTCCTCCCTGCTTGAGCAACAATGAGGAGGAGGATGAGAATGATGGGATCTTTATTATTATTATTATTACTATTTACTGCACCATTAGTGATCCTCATGGTTCACAAATGGCCAAGAAAAATAGATGCAAATGGTACATGCCACTGAAAAGTTTGGTGTCTCTTCTGTCATTATAGAATGACTTCTGTTCTTACTGAAGCCTTTGAGCTGCGGTGCTTTAAACCAGCTATTTGAATACTACAAAAAAGGGAATGGATATCAATGGTACTTTAACTGGGAAAGAAGGAAAACACTTCTCTGCCAAACTTTTTTTTTTTTTCTTTNNNNTTTTTTTTTTTTTTATTTTTACAGTGTATTCCAGGATGTGCAATATTAATGAACCCCCCTTTAAATGGTCTGTTGAGCGGATGGGAAATTGAATGCATCCCACAATTTACTAGTTCATTCTGGAATTCCTCTCCTTGAAGTGAGTACTCATTAAAAAAAAAAAAAAAAGACAAAAAGCAACCAACCACCCAAAAGGTGTTAAAATGTATAGGTATGCACGATATGCATGTTTGGTGTGCAGATTTCCTGAATTCCACTATTGACTTTGTGTATTTACAGAAGTATATTAAGAAATCATAACAGACATCGTTAATTAATTGTGCTGAACTTTTATGAATTACTCTAATTTTCCTCTCATTCATGAAGTGACAATTAATACTACTTATTATGGGGGAAAAAATTTTTTTTGGTACTGTTGACTGCAGAAATCCTAAACTAGTGATTACACCTCACATTTACAAATAAATTCTAATTTAACTTTTTCCACAAAATATTGACTTTTCCAAAGAAAGATCTTTGTATTCTATCCTTTTTTCTTTAAAGTTATATTATATACATGCATATCAATTATATGTAAACTGTATATATGTGTATAAATTTTATATATGTAAGTATATAAACATATTCTATTTCTACAAATCTGTATATATATATAAAATAGAAATCTGTATATATAAAAATATAAATATGTAAAATTATTTTATACACATACACACACTTTGTTTCCATCAAATACTGGAAAAGGTTGCCCAGCAAGATTGTAGACTCTTCATCTCTAGTGGTATTCAATACTCTGGAGGTCTCCCTGAACAAGGCGATATTAAACTTACTTTGTGTAGTGGACTGGCCTAGTTGACGTTCACAGCTCCCCTTCCAACTAAATTATTCTGTGATTCTATAAAAAGGCTTCTGTTTCATATTTTAAAATTTTACTTCCTGTGGTTTTAATGTAAAAACTTGGCTTCCAAAACAGAGAAAAGGCGGCCATTAACATTAGATGCCATTAACATCAGTAGCCTCTAGTTACATTTTGCAAGAGAAGCAGCAAGCTGAAAACTCATATGAATGTCCTATTAAAATAATTTGTAAGACCTGCCTTGCATTTAGAACTGCCAGCAGAAGCACTGCCTTCCGTTCGGGGTTGTTGTTTTTAGGCAATTTTATAGCGCTGCAGTGTCACAAACTACGCAGGAAGACCTACAGAATGAAAATATGGCAGTATCACCAGATGTTAAAAACAGGTCAATGGTAATTCAGTGTACAACAAATGTAATGGTATTGGCAGATAAATTAAAATTCTATAAATAGCACTGCTTTTATCAGAATATGTAAGAAAACATCCTTAATGTACCTTGCCACAAATGGGATGCTATAACATTATTTTCTGAAGCATCTTAATCAGTAAATCTAGTTAAAATAATTACTGATCACAAACTACTGGAAAAGCAATTTGAGATCTTGATAATAAAGCAAGTAACTCTTCTCTTGAACACTCCTTGTTTATTATGTAAGCTTCCCCACCATTTTGGATAGTCTACTGCATTTTTCTCCCTCACATTTTAAGCATTTCAAAGACATCTACAGAGAGAAATGAAACTGGTATATAAGAATTTAACAATTCGAGGCTTCTCATTTCCCGTTACCACCAGCTTGGAGGTCTTATCTTCAGTCTACCTGTTCAGTTTTGTGTCCTGCCCTTGAGGCAAGAAGAGCAAACAGTTATCAGCACAGGCAGGGCAAGGTCACTGCTCAGAGTGGCATGGAGGGGCCCGACTATAAAACACTCTCCTCTGAAGAGGCAGAGTCAGGCTCGGAAATGTTTTAAAGGAGTATCTAAACTCTTCCTGCTCAGCACGGCAAACACCCTTTTGGCATTCCTTAGCTTGTAAAGATGTTAAAATATTTGAAATTATTTCTGTTGTGAAGAAATGGCACCTTGCGGCATTGGTGTTTAATTTGCTAACATTTCACTAGGCAGAAAAATACCATTTCTGCTCTTCACAGTGCAGAACAGTTTTAAATGCATCAACACATCATAGTCAGCTGCCGCGATAAGGGCTTTTTCACTACAAAAACAATGTCAACAATGAAGATGTGCATTGTATCACTTCATGATCTATATTTTGACGTATTTTGTGGTTTCTGTGAGGGGGGTTTCCCTGCTGTGAAAGTTGATAAGGCACAGAGACCTGACCAGGGGGCCATCACCTGATACACATATCGTGTGATGAAGCACCAAAGAGAAGACAGCACTGCACTGAGAATGCACGAGTGCCTAGAATCAAAAAGATGAAAGACACTGGGGACTGAGAGGGTGACAGGCTACAACCATCTCAGCTGAGCTGTCCCTCCTTCCTCACCAGTAAAACCTTTATTTGCTTTAACCGTGCAAGAGCACACAGAAAATTGTATCAATTCTGAAGTTGGCAGATTCATAAAAATATTACCATGCTGGGTCACGCTGGTCACCTATCTAGGCAATACCCTGTTTCCAGCAGCAGATTGTGCAAGACAGTGGAGAAAAAGGTGCAGGATGAGGCTTTAAAATAGTCTGTCCCATGTGAAAGCTGCATCTCAGTTTCTACTAGTTAAATGTTATCCTAATCAAAGCATTTTTTAAGTCTTCTGATATCTTCTTAGAATCAGCTACAAGACTTTAAGACTTCAGAGTCGTATACAAATATCAAAGCTTGCTTCAAATTTTGCTAGATTGCAGAATATCCCTGCAGAGGCACTGCCTCACTGCTCTACAGGCCACCTCACGCGCGATTATCTCATGGTGTCACTCAACAAAGATGGACAAGCACAGAATAAGGTGGTCCTGACATCTGAGGGAGATGGGTCAGGGAACAGAGGAGCTTGGCAAGATGACCTTCCAGTCGTCCCTTCCAGCCTCAGCCTTTCTGTGACTCCATGATCAGCATCAGTGGCTGCCAGCTATTCTGGCTGACACAGTTTTTAGGACATGTGCTTACATACAGGACGCTGCTACTTAGTTCTCAATACCAACATTTTGAATGGATTCATGGGAGACAACAAACTTCTCTGCAGAAATTCTGTAACGCAGTTTTACTTATGAGCAGCTAAATCCTTCCTTTCTCATTTTGTCTTGAAAGGTCTGAAATCTGAACAACTTCATATTTTTTCCCCCAAATTGGCTCTTACCTATCCTGGCATGGAAAGTCTATGAAATTCCATCTAACCAGATAAGCCGGCATTACAATTGAGAGGGAGAAAAAATGAAAGAAAAAACCACATATGGCAGGGTGGCATAATGGCAGGGGCACGGAATGCCGCTTTTTGTCTTTCCATGAATTGCTGGGCTAAATTTGGGCTTTTTCCTGTAGTCTTGAGGAATACAGGTTTGAGGAAAACGAAAAAAATAGTAAAAAAAACCCACCCCAAAAACTAAACTATGAAGATGTGTGCAGAGAAACTTAATTCTTTCAACACACTTATGACACTCCACAGAGGCAATCACCTTTAAACTTAGACAGAAAATGTTCCTAAGTACCTTTTAAAAAAAATCTTAATGGCTTAGTTAAAACTTTCAACATAATCACTATTGAACAACTAACGCCCACATTTGCAACGTCACCAGTTCAGTGAGAAAGGCCATTTTGCTCCTCCAAAGAATTGTTCCACGAGTATGGAGCAGGTAAGCAACTAAACTTTTAAAAGCACCAACATTTATAAATTTAAAAAGTGCGTAAAGCTTTCAGCTTTGCTGTGACAGAAAATCTCTGACTGCCAGACATACATAGTAAAGAGAACAATTTTTAAATTATTCAGTTAAAGATGCCTGCTTTTTTCCTATGGAAGTTACATAAATGCTGTCCATCCATCTCCCTTTGCCCATCTCCCTTTTCCCCTTCCCTCAGGTTTCTTTCCAAATACATGTTTTTAACCTGATTGCCAACTTCAGGTGAGTTTTACAAAATTAGAGATGTCAAAGCTCATCAGTCATTACAGAAAATTAGAGGCACCAAAGATAGTAAGATAGAAAGTATGGGAAAATCAATGGTTGGAGAGAGGAGCGGCAAATTAGTGCCCTTACAAAGATAAGGCTCTTATCTATTCTAGTCCATCAGCAGTCAGTCAATCATGCAACACACATATAGCCTTGAATCACTGCGACCATAGGATGAATCTGGAATTACCTACTGTGTGAACTGCGTGGTACTGCTTTTCAGCTTGCTAGTTTATTTATAATTTAATATTTGACTAGTTCCAAATGAAGTAATACTTAGAACAATGCAAAACAACTAAGCAAACAGAAAACCAAGAATTATTTCTAGTGTTCAATATCCCAAAACATGCTGGCATAATTATGAAAGTCAATGTCGGTGTTTAAAATGTTTAATGTATGAAGATTCAGTAATGTATTAAAAAAAATCAATATTGAAATGAATTTCATTCAAAGGGAAGTTAAAATGTATTATGGATAATGAGGAAAATTCTAAACTGAGAGACAAGTAGTGCTATTTTGGGAAGTGAACAGATGGCTATAGAAGAGCAGACCCAGAAATCAAGAACAATATAGGGAGTCAGAGTAAGGGGGCTGGAATGCATTATAAATGGAGAACTCAATTTTCTTATTTTACTGCATACACTTTCTGATAAGCTCAAGATACTATGAATCTACAATAGAAAATATATGAATTACATTTCCAGTTATGTTAGTGACTTGCAGATTATTTTTGGCTACTTTTTTCCCCCCTCTCTGTACAAACAAGCATTCATATGCAACCATTTAGAAAGTCTCACTGCTTTGCAAAACTTCATATACTTTTTCTATGCCAGAAATAACAGGGAAACTCAGAATTAGGGTCCAAAATGTAGCTTATTTGCTTGACAACATTTCTATATAAATATTTGTGTCAAAAACTTTGAAAGAATTTGCTAAAGCCAAAATAGTACATACAACCTTTTTAAAGTATACCAAATTTTTGGCCCACTGTCACATCTGTAATTGTAGACCTTTAAAATTCACAAAAGCTAGGAAAATCAACGAAGTGTCCAAAAAACACCTCTCAATAATCTCATCTCACATTTCCAAGAAAAAGAGACAGCACTTCCTCTTCTTCCCAAATATGAGATACAGCCAGGAGTTCAGCTTTAGAGTACAGGATATCTCAATGGATTTCATTTAAAATCCCATTAACTCGAATTTACTTTTCCCTGGGAAAGGCAACGATCTTTGTTGTTTTGTGCTGGTTATTACTGTAACCTTAACAATAATTTCTTTGTTCATACCTGTGAAATTGAAACAAAAAGTATTTTAAGAGTTGTATCAGGATGAAGAAAGTTCTTATCCAAAACCAGTAGGTCTTGGCTTCAGAGACAAGTTGGCTGGTGTATTTCTCCAGCCCGTCAAGGTCCCTGTGGACGGCAGCACAACCCCCTAACATATCAGCCACTCATTCCAAGTTTGGGCCATCTGCAAACCTGCTGCCATCACCCAGATCATTAATGATGTTAAACAGGACTGGACCCAGTATTGACCCCTGGGCTACACTGCCAGTCACTGCACTCCAACTAGACTTTGTGCCACTGATCACTGCCCTCTGGGCCCAGCCATTCAGCCAGTAATTTCCATATATTAAGGTCATGCTTCTGCATTTCCATTTTAAGTTTGGGTGAGAAGAGGTTACACAAATCTTCAGATGCCCTTTAAAAACGTCTTAGCTATTTTCTTTCTTTTTTTAAAATAACAGAAACAAGTGAGAAAAAACAGCTACCAAAATCTCACTATAACTTCAGTACAGAATCGAAGAGGCATTAAGAAATTTATTCAAACAAATGTTTTTAGGTGACTTAATGGACTTATAGCACACAGGTCCAAAATCACTAATCCTAATCCGTGGCTCATGATCAGTAAATAGTAGAACTAATCAATCTATAATCTGGAAAAGAGACAAAGTTCCATGTGAGGCAGAAGCAGGTTATGAAGTCTACTTACTTCTTGAAAGATGTCTTCTGAAACCATTGACAATCTACAGTGTATTACATCCTCTGAGAGAGTTTTTGCTTATGATTCTGATGAAGTTTTATCACTAAAAAAATAAGCATGTAATGATGTCTTAAATAAACTAAAAGATTACATTTTTGCACTGATACACTCTGCAGTTTTAAGTCAGTGCATAAAGGATTAAACTAGCTTCCCTGTTAATAATTTAAAATTCAAACAAGATTAACAAATGTATGTGAACACCTATACAAACACACTTTACTCATACTTTGAACTGGCTGGACACGAACCAGACCTCCTCCAAAAGCCAGCTAGCTTCACTGAAGCAGTGCTATGACTGAGCTGAGCTGACAGGTCTGCCAAGGGCAGCTCTAGAACTGAACTACCCCGTTAACGTGGCTCCTAGATCTCACATCAGCTAACTAGACTGAAGTGTGGGTAAAACAACTCCAGTATGTCTACAAATAAAAACCTAAATATATCCAGTATGAATATTCAGAATTAAAGTGACACTAATCGGATACCTGTTTCATAGTCCTAAAGTAACAAAGCGCTTTATTTTTCCTATCCCCTAATTTTCTCATGCAACAAATCATTTCTCTTTGCCTTGTAGAAACAAACAACATGTTTATCTCAGCCTTGTGATTTCAGTGGCATACCCATACTTGGAAAGAATGAAAACCACCTCTACTTATTATCTGCCTATGCATTTGCAGAGTTTTACTGGTTTCCTGACTACCAGCCTGTTTCGTTTTTATTTTAAGTACAGAACTGTATGAAAAAAAATAGATTTACTTCTTCAGAATGGTTATCAGAATTACCATGCTTTTAACACTTTTTGATGCTATGGTTAGCTTGAAAAGCCAATACTACACAGGACAAGTAATTAAAAAGCTCTTATAGTGGGTGTTGGCAGGCAGTTCTGAGGGAGACAGCTGTGCTCAGCATCCCAGCTGATGCTCCTAAGCAAAAGGCAGCAGACAGTGACTGTCAGAGGAAGCTCTGGCTGGAGAGACACCATCCTGAGACCAAACCCAACAAAATTCTGCTGTTAAGCAGAATTAAAAGAAAATGTTAAGCTGAGGAGACAGCTTCTGGCTTTTCCCATTTATTTTTGGAGGGCTCCCTCAGCCCTTAGGGCCAAAGGCAAGGTGATTGCAGCATGCTGTGAAGTCAGACACCCTGGGAAGCCTGAAATCATTAAAACACTCGTTTAGACAGAAGGAGAAAAGATGAGTGAGTACAAATTCTAAGCTGGGAATAAAACCAAAACCCTCTTTTTTAGAACATCTCGATTACTGTAACACCTGGTCACTTTCCAAAAGTCACTTAAGTGACATGCTTTAGATTCTTCCTCTTTTAATAAACATTTCCTTTTTTCTCCTCAGACAATGATGTGGTTTTAACCATTTGTAAGACTACCATGCTCCTTGTACTCTTCATTACAAAAGAAAGAAAAATGTCTTCCAGTTGAAACAAAGAATAGATACGTTCATCTTTGTTGCGCTCTCATTTGAGATTCTGCTTCAAGGCCTTGGACAAGCACCAGAGAAAAGCCTGTGTCCGCAAATAGAGTTTATCCTTGCTGTGGGCGCTCCACTGTGTCAAAGAATCAGTTATTGACCACATAGGTTACCTCTAAACTTCAAGTGACAAGCTAGGTATGCTGAGCTCACTCTAGCACCTTCAAGTTGTTAAGACCTTGAATTTGATTTTTTATTTGGTGACTTGTATAGAGAATAGACAGAAAGGAATGACTGTCCCTCACAGCCTCCATGGCATTATTAAAATGCTTTAAAGCAAACCTTAAGGGCTTATGTCTAACTTGCCCACGTATTATTAATGCAATCTTGTTACTTTGCCAAAAGGTAATGAATTCCACAAGAGTCACAGCACTGGTTGCCAGGACTGAGCAGTCTTCTTACCAACGGGATACACTAGACAACATTAATGGGAGATACCAGAATAGAAATCACTAATAAGAAATTCTAATACTTCCAACCTCGAACACTTAATGAGTTCTGTATGAAGAATTCAATCAGTAGCACCTCTGTTCCAGATGCCAACTCCCAAAAGTTTTTGCCTCTATCAACTTTTATTTCACCACCTTTTATGTGCTGTTTTAACCCGCTGCTGGTTTTCTGTAATCAGATCTCCACCATAATGAATTGGCTGTTTTCTAAAAATGTGAGGAAAAGAAACAGAGTGAAAGCCAGAGATCAGTGCTACAACACTGAAATAGTTGCATAACAGAGAAAAGAAGCCATAGTAGTAGCTTGGATTTGATAAGTAGGTTTGAGAAATACATTTAATAAATTAATTTTGCAAGGACTGAAATGTTACCCCTGTACTGCTTGAAGAGCAGAAGTAGTAACATTTCATTAAGTCTTTAAATTCACCAGAGCTTTCAGAAGGGCCAGTTCTCAAAAACAGTCTAGAAAAGACAAGATGGGAAACACATATTTCAGTTACTGCTTGCCTGGATGAAGACACATGTAATGGATGTAGCACAACTCTCCTTAAGATGCCTAGATGCCTACAGACAGCTCTAAGGATCAGACCCTAAAATAAAACAAACTCCGTGAGCGACACCATCCAGCCAGTGACCTGGTACACTTTGTTTTGTATTAAGTTGCCAAAGTTGCAGAGAAGTTTTGTCCAAATCTGTATAAAGTTAGAAATAATATGTATGTCTGGAAGACAGGCCTCAAGTTATTGCATCTGTTCACAGCTGCTTCCAAGTAGCACCAAGGGAACACTAACACTGAAGGGCCAACAGAGGCTTTTTCATCCTTTCATCAACAAATGCCTAATCCACTGCAATATTAAAATCGCAAAACACACTGAAGTTGGCTAGTTGCACCAAGGCTTGCACTTGGAAAACTATCACTGGGTCTTTCCCTGTATGTATCCCCCTCATAAACCCCACAGAACAGATTGTCCTCTTGCCCATGCCAAAGGAAACGCTGTATTGGGAGCCTGTAGAAGACACCGGACTTGAGGATTTAGGGATCTTAAGATAGCTGTGCACACTATATTGTGCCTTGTATTTAGTTAAGGCTTGAGAATCCCATGTCAGCATGAGTAGCACCGCAAGGGAACTGGCTGGCATGCCTAAGTTGGCACCACCAGTGGATACTATGGCTCCCAGGAGTGAGGAAGTGAGTGTTACACAAAATAAAAGGCACCATGGAAGGGAAGAGGAACCTCTCCACAGGCAGCACCTGGGCAGCGTGCTGTGGGAAAACCCACCTGGGGTTCATATAATGCTACATGAGCACAGGGTTCCCAACCTCTGAAGGGACATAAGATTTAATCACTATCTATATTCTTCTTTTTATTCTTTCTTATTAAAATGGCTATTCTATCATGCTGTTCATTGGCCAGCCTTTCTTACTGAGATCCAGAAAGAATCCTGCACCTCCCTTCCTCGCCTGGTGCAGAATTAATGGAAAGAGTGAACAAAAAGAAAAATAGCTGAGCTACATGGCCCATATATCATCTCTTTCAATATTTTCATTACTTTTTTCCCCCACTCTGCACTCACTTAACAATTTTTGTGCTCTCAGCTTTATATACAGCTATAAATATAATTTTAGATATACTATATAATCTTCATACAAGCTATAGTTTAATATATATGCAGTTTAACGTATCAGTAGCTAGATCCTCCTGTATTATGGAAAATTTTTTTTTTTAAATTCTACCAATGAATATAATGAAGTGGTAAACACCACTTAGTACAATCCCTCTAAAATAATAAGTTAAATGTTCATTAAAATCATAAAAAATAAAAATTACACTAAAACTGTGTTTTGCTAAAAGAGAGCATTGCAATGATATTCAACTGTTAAAGGCAAGTCCAAAGTCATCACATAACTCAACAATTCATGAAAAGTATAAATTCTGCCAAGACACACAGACTTCGATAATTAAGGGGTAAATTCAAGGCAGCACTGTAAAACTTCACAGCCAGAATTCCAACAGGCAGTCCATTCTCCTCCTGTAAAGCCACACGTTGCAAACAGCTACACTCACTATCAACTGTAAACAAAATTTTGAGAGTAATCAGAAAGATATGTTAAACGCTGA
Organism: Himantopus leucocephalus; assembly: GCA_003993805.1. Taxonomy (NCBI): domain Eukaryota; kingdom Metazoa; phylum Chordata; class Aves; order Charadriiformes; family Recurvirostridae; genus Himantopus; species Himantopus leucocephalus. The sequence continues at coordinate 61,563,831 of RSEF01000004.1, read as the reverse complement.
AATCAAGTTGTTTATTCAATCCTCTGCAACTAATTGGAGACAATTAGTGATTACAAACAAATTTAGTTTTCTTAACTTAAGAATGCTCTTAAGAAAATCTGAATCACCTACCATTACGGCAAAAAATCTAACACATTGGTGGAAGGGAGGAATCAGCACCTTTGTTTAATTAAAACAGAAAACTAGAATACACCACAAAAGAAAAATAATTTCAGCAGAGCAGCAGTCTTAAAAGTAAATGGCACACCTCTGATTAGTTTCAGGATTTACAGGCTCTTCTAAAATTAAGCTGTTAATGTTAACATCGCACATTCAAACCTGACATGAGTGAAATCTGCAACCAGAACTACGGTTACAACCTGTGTCATGAAAGGCACTGGAATACAATTTCCAGGAAAATAATCAATACTTATACAATACATCTTACTCATACAATACTTACTCAATACATCTTTTAAACTGGTAAAGGGAAAAAAAAAATCAAAAGGAAAAACAGTGGCAGTGAGTGAGTTCCTAAAAAAAAAAAAATTCAAGTAAGAAGAGATAGAGGCAGGAGAAAGAAGTAAGAAGTGGGTAAATCAACACCAGAGGCTGTTTTTGCAGAGAAAACCCTACCTTCTAAACCTCTTCATCTTAAAATAACATCAGAGCTGTTTTTCTCACTCATACCATGTATGAATGACACCACTTATAATCTTCCTTTACATGAACTACCCCACTGAAGTCAATGGCAACTGCTCTATTTCACTCTGTAAAATGACTCACAAACCCCAGTATTATAGGTTGATATTTAAGACTACTCAAAAAGGTATTAAGGATTCACAGACACACATTCACCAATGCTCTAGAAACAACAAAAAAAAAAGCTGCACCTCTTTCGTATATTTCTCTCCTAGTTTTACAGTCTTCATTTCTTAGAACTTGGCAGGAAGAAAAGGGGTGGAGGTTTCCAGTCTCTCATTTGGTTACAATCAGTGTATCCTACATCCACAATCATACTGTTCCTACCCAGGCAGTAGGTATTGTCCTCCATTAAAATCCTGAACGACAGAACAACTCAGGAGCATTCAGGCAAAACCTGAAATAATGGTAACAAGGCATGACTAAAATAACATGATTGGTTCAGAAGCAGAAGTTAACTCAATTTAAGGTGAAGTGTAAATGTAAAATAAAATACTGGATAAATTATCAGGAAAAAAGGATTCTGACTGCATTGATAGTTGTCTGGTAAAACTGGAATGTAGTAAAAAGTCTAAGCTATTGGCATACAGTAATGCCAGCCAAAAACTACAATAAATACTGCAGGCAAAGTCAATCCTGCCTATTTGTTCTGAAGAAGAAGAAAAAGCTTCTTTCAAGAATTCCATTCCTTTCCTGTCCTCCACCCACCTACTGCCAATTGCTTCTTCATCTGGTACTTTCCTGCCTAAGAGGGATCACAAAGAGGGTGAAAGAACGAACATTTGGATCCGCTCCCCAAATAACCAGTCAAAATCCCGACTGTGTACACAAAGGCAGCCTGCTTCAGACTTCAGAGTGACTCCCGGGCCACAGCTTGTGTGGTTTGAACCCGTATGAAAGAGAGGATTGTTTGCATTAGCTATAGCATAACAGCCCAACAATAATCCTAGCAGACACAAGGCCAGTGATGTAGCCCTGAAGCACTTAATTACTTAATTATTCAAACCATCTACTCGTCATCTTTTTTTTTTGTTAATTACAAATACATTTGCTTGGGTTTTGAGCCCTTTGAGGTTTATATTTCATTTTTTTCCTCATAATACTAATGGCTAGACATATTGCAACTTTACAGATTCCCCTGTAATAACACAACTCCAGACATAGGTAGTGCGAGAAGGAAATTTCAGTATTTCAACAGTTTATTGCACCGAGTATAATATCCGATGTCTAGAATTTGGTGTAGTAACACAACCAGAAAAACAACCAAATCAATCCGAGATTTAATATACTTATTATGTCCATTTAATTTTAAATGATTCAGCATCTCCCCTACTGTTTTCAGTCTTTTTCTGTAAGCCTCAACAATTAACCAAACAGGAAAGCAATTTATCAGACCAAGATTTTGGCCCACATAGCATCATCTCCAAAATACTGTGAAATCCATGTCTCTACAACAAACAGAATGCAAAGAAAATACATGTGGAACTGTTTTAGCTCCACTGCAGTTTTCAGTATTTCATAATGAGAACATTTGCATTTTTAGCCTTCAGTCTGTATGCTTGTAACAAAGTCTACCCCAATTTCATCTTTGAAAAGATAACAGCTACCTTTTATTAATTATAATCTTTTGAATAGGGATACTAACTCCCTAAAATTTATTAATGTTAGAAGATAAGTTATTAAAAGGTAAACTTACTAAGAGCAAGTTATTAAAGCTAATAGGTATATCAGACTATTTCAAACTATCTAATAAAATTATTCAGATAGAAAGGATTAAAAACAAGCAGTCTACAAACTATAAAAACATGGTTACTGCTCAGTGAAAGTTACTTATTTCAGCTTTATTCTAAATAAAATTTAGTAAGTACATATTTCTAATATGCTCATTTGAAGCACTGTAATACTGAAATTAGAAAAAAACTTGGTATCTGCAATATATCTTTATTATTAAAAATCCATGCTACTCCCAGCAGAGTATTTGTAAGGACTGGCACAAATTAATTCTCTGTAGGAATGAGAGAAAAAGAAAGAAGCAGAGTTTGATTTATAGAATTCATATCTAAATTGGAGATAAGAACTCTTTCCAATCATGGCAACAGCTAACTTTATGTGCACTGTTTGGTGGTGGTAAGAAATGTAGCTGCTTCTCATAACCTTGTCCATAATTAGGCATCTGATGATTTAACATTTTAATTTTAAACTAAGATTTAAAGAAAAAACATCAGACGGTACAAAAATGACACTTTCATACAACAGTCGTTAAAATTTTAACAGGTAGCCAAAGATTATATAAAAATAGTTCCTGTTGTAGGATACTGCATAACTTCAGGTATATCCTAAACTTTGAGCAATATATCATGGGGAAAGGAAGCGCAAGAGCAACAGAAGTTCAAAACATTTCTTCGTTTCAATGGCAGCAGTAGATAATTGCCACTGCATGTCCTTTACTCACAAGCTCATATAAATCACTGTGAATTCAAGCAATTCAGTGTTTCACTGAGTACTCAGAAACGTGTTTGTAATAAACAAACTTGATTTTGATGAAATTAACACATTTTTCCAAGCTTTGACAAAAATTATCTTTTTGATTTACACTAGGGTACAAACTTGAAAAACAAAAAAAAGGAGCCCGTTGTGCAATATTTTGAAAAAGCTTCTGCAAGAGCAAGATATATAAAAGTATTACTGCATATATCTCTGTCTCTCTTACTACAAAGCCTACTTCATTATATATGGCAGTGATTCTGCAAGAAACAACAAGAGAAAATTATTTCAGATGTGTATTCCATGTCTAGTAATCATCCCAGAAAAGAGCATACAGCTATGAGAGATATATTAGGAAAGTGAAAATGAGAGCTTCTTCCTGCCCTTAAAATACAAAATGTTCCTACAGATTAACAGTATTGACTGACAAAGTTCACATCTTCCAGACAGTTATTCATCTCAGACCTCCTCATAATCTTTGCTTGCCAGAGATCATTTTGTGTAAATGGTAGCAGCCACAATGTGCTAGCATTTTCCAGACATTCAGGAAGGGATGGTCCATGACCCAGGGAGCTCAAACTCTGAAGACAGGCAGGCAGGTAGACAGAAGTCAGGGAAAACAAAATTAAAAATCAAACAAAACAACTAGATTTACTTTGGTATCATGGCAAAAATTGACTTGTAAGCTGTGAACGTGACAAGCTAAAAGGCTGATGGGGGGGGGGGGGGGGGNAGCAGACGAATTCTTCTAGGTTGTGCCATGCACTGATGCTGCAGAGCAGAAAGCAAAATTGAGTGTGAAAAAAGCAGACCAAGAATCAAGTAGGAAGCTTGACAAGAAAAACATAAGCAGAAAGCAATAGCGTCTTTCATGTTCTAGTTTAACTTCTGTCATTTCTTAGCTTCTAATTCCTTTTATTATGCTACTAGAGCTTTTTTAATCAAATCACTTGGTCTCTGTCAGCATTCTCAAAACATTAGTTTCTTACATCTTACCCACACAAAAATGATTACTTCAACAGAAAGGCCATTCTGTTTCCTTCATTGAGGATATCCTTCGAAGAATGTGCTGGACTTAAAAAGCAGACTGGAAATGCATATTAAATTTGTATCTTATTTTTCTCCACTGTTTTTCATGAATTTAATTGGTTGTGTTACATAAGCATTGTTATAATTTCACACATAAGGTTTTCACAAAGCAAAACAACTGTCCAAGACCCTCAGAGAACTGGGGAAAGGAGTTGCATGAATACAAAGTTTGTATCACAAGTAAAGACTCACTGTTTCTGTCCTTAATTTCTCGTCCTTGCTTGCTTGACACATTTTTGCTTAGCTGAAATCTGTAAATCTACGCAATTAACTCACCAGAAATATCTAAAGTGGCTCCAAACACCTTTAAAACTGCATTTTTTTAATTAAGATCCAAGACTGTGATCCAAAAATCTCTAAAAGCTGTCCATATTTCCACAGGATTAAAAACGTTGTCATAAGAACTTCCTATTTGAGTGAACAAGAAAAATAGCTCATAACAATGAAAAGCCAATTACACAAGATCGTATTGTATCATAGAATCACAGAATGTCTGAGGCCAGAAGGGACCTTTGGAGATCATCTGGTCCAAACCCCTGCTCAAGCAGGGCCACCTAGAGCCGGTTACCCAGGACCATGTCCAGATGGCTTTTGATTCTCTCTAAGGTGGGAGACTCCACACCTTCCCCAGGCAACTTGTGCCAATGCTCAGTCCTCCTCACAGTAAAAAAGTATTTCCTGATGTTCAGATGGCACCTCTTGTGTTTCAGTTTGTGCCCATTGGCTTTGGTCCTGTCACTGGGCACCACTGAAAAGAGCCTGGCTTGGACTTCTTTGCACAGTCCCTTCAGATATTTGCATACATTGAGCCTTCTCTTCTCCAGTCTATACAGTCCCAGCTCTCTCAGCCTTTCCTCAAATAAAAGATGCTCCAGTCCTGTAATCATCTTCATGGCCTTTTGTTGGACTCTCTCCAGTATGTCCATGTCCCTCTTCTACTGGGGAGCCCAGAACTGGAAAACACATTCCAGGTGTGGCTTCACCATTGTTGAGTGAGTGTTGAGAGGGGAAGGATCACCTCCATCAACCTGCTGGCAATACTTTGCCCAATAGAGCCCAGGATACCATTAGCCTTCTTTCTCACAAGGGCGCACTGCTGGCTCATTTCAACTTGGTGTCCACCAGGACCTACAGGTCCTTTCTGCAGAGCTGCTTTCCAACTGGGCAGCCCTGAGCACGTCCTGATGCCTGGGGTTGTTCCTCCCCAGCTGCAGGACTTTGCACTTCCCCGTGTTGAACTTCATGAGGTTCCTGTGTGCCCCTTTCTGCAATCGAGGTCCCTCTGGATGGCAGCATGATGCTGTGGTGTATCAGCCACTCCTCCCAGTTTTGTCATCTGCAAACTTGCTGAGAGTATACTCTGCCCCATCATCCAGATCATTAAAAAAGATGTTAAACAGGACTGGACCCAGTGTTGACCCCTGGAGTACACTGCGAATTACTGGCCTTCAACTAGACTTCATGCCACTGATCACTAGCTGTTCTACCAATTTTCAAACCAGTCATTTCANCCAATCGAGGTCCCTCTGGATGGCAGCATGACGCTGTGGTGTATCAGCCACTCATCGCAGTTTTGTGTCATCTGCAAACTTGCTGAGGGTATACTCTGCCCCATCATCCAGATCATTAATAAAGATGTTAAACAGGACTGGACCCAGTGTTGACCCCTGGAGTACACTACGAATTACTGGCCTTCAACTAGACTTCATGCCACTGATCACTAGCTGTTCTACCAATTTTCAAACCAGTCATTTCAACATAGAAATTTATCATTGGTCAAGCATGACTTCCCCTTGGTGAATCCATACTGACTACTGCTGATGACTTTCTTGTCCTTCATATGCCTGGAAATTTCAACTAAACCCTCTTTACAGATCCCCTTCCAGGAAGTCAATGCAGTTTGAATACTAATGTACAATATATACCTGTGAAGCTCTATCTTTAAAAAAGCCAAGTAAGAGAAGCATCATGCATTGGGATGCAGTGAGCAATTCCAATGACATGCTCTGAATTTCAAAGGATAACAATTGGCAACAGGTAGTTGGGCTGCAGTTTGTTCAAAGCCAATCAACGTGTAAGGATTATAGATTTCTAACCAAGACTAGAAGTAAATGGGTATGTTCATACTCAAGAAATCCGTTTTCCAAAGGCAGTGAGCTACCAAGAGCTGCTGTTAGGAAAGAGCATGATTTTATATAAAAAGGAAGTTAGACCCTTTATGGTCTCTTTTGTTGGCTGTACCTCAGCTCTCCTGTTGTGACTAATACGCCATTTCCCCGCTCTCTGCCTTGACTTCCTGCACCCTACTCCTTCCATTTGATCTATTTTCAATGTGAGCTCTTCCAGCAGAGATCATGTGCCACAAAAGTTCACTCCTGATATTAATTTGAACCACTAGGTGCTGCTGCAACACAGACAATAAATAGTTACAGCATAAACTGTCCCATAAAATTATCTGGGATCCACTCTGTACCTGACAAGACTGACCTTAGAACAGTACACAAGAACTCTTACTAACATCATCCTTTTGCCATGCTGCAACAAAAAATGAGCAGTTTCCAGCCTGGGTAGTGATCTTCTGTTTATCTTGGACTACAAGCCTTATTCACTAATCTGTGATTTAAAAGTCACACATGAAAACCGAGCATAGATCAGTCTGTCTGCCATTGTGCTCTCCTTCTAAGCTAAGTATATAATGGCCTGAAGCCGGCCAATGCTTACTCTCAGGACTGAAGTTTCCAGCAGAGCATGTAGCAACAAATACGTTGCATACTCACTTGTCAAGGCAAAAACATTGGTCAGAATTTAAATTTTAAAAAATCTTGCACATTAGGATAAAAGTTTATATAGACTCCTGATCCACAGTGTATCTCTTCTAAAGGAATCGTGTAAAGAAATTTGGAAAAACTGATCCAGGAGGACTTGACTACTGCGCTTAGTGTAATTGCCAACTGCCTGGTTTTGGGTTTGGAGTTGGGCTTTTTCCTGCCAAGACTCTGGACAAAATAAACAGTGGTGACCCAAAGCAGATACTATTTCCCAAGGCTTTAAACAAAGGCTTACCACAACCTAATTTTTTAAGTTTCTTTTTCTTAGCCACATCGAGAGTCTGCAGTTATCTCAGAATCAACNATGTTGAGAGTCTGCAGTTATCTCAGAATCAACGTGTACTCTTCAACCTCACTCTTTTCAACCATTTTCAGTGACAGAAGAAATTTATTGCCACACTTTTCTAGATATCAAGTACATAAACTTCTATTCTGCATTGTAGCTCCTTAACCTTTTATGTCTGTCCAGAAGGACTCCCCTTCTTTTACATAGTATTCTGACCTATATCAGTGATGTTTCCCAGCTATTATTGCCCCAATGATGATACTATTATTAGGCACAACTAGAAGGATATTCTTCCAACGTTCCAATAAGTCTGTTCTCTTCTATTTGTGTCATGTTTAGTTTTCTACAGGACAAGATAAATCTTACAAACACATTCAGTCATCTTATAAACTTTAAGTTTTGCATTTAACCATTATAAGACACTGTAACCAAGGAGTTCTGTAGGGTAAGTGACGGTGATCTAAACCTGACCAATTTAACTAAGTTCCCACGTACTACCATTACTACTTGTTTGACTGAATATCAGACAAATTAAATCTAGATTTACTCTGTGGGAAAAAGAAAATCCAGTTTACTTAACTAAAGAAAGTTTATCCTTAGCAAAATCTACTTGTCAGTGCTGAATTTTATGCTACTTTTTTGTTGCCTCCTCATTTTGCATTATTCTTTCATTAATATTTAAAGACTACTGCCCTTTAGTCAAACTAAAATGCCCGTAAGTCCACCCCTACCTAAAGATAGGCATAAAAATTTGCTATTTTGTAGTTATATGGCAGTCTGCCCAACTTATTTAAAATCCCTGCTACCTACTTACAAGACTGTACTATGCAGAAAAAGGATTCTTCCTCTCCTCCACTTTAAAAGAAACTCGTGGGATAAAATTCACATGGTTAGGCTGCAGACTGCAATCAACCTTTGGGTCTTAATTGTCTCTTTCCTTATCTTCTTTATTTTTGTCTAAAACGGTGAGCTTCTAAATGTGAATCAGCAACATTTCAAGAGTGCAGAAGGTCTCCTGGATCAGAGAGGAATTTGCTTCCTTAGAGCATTTGTTTCTATCCTTGCATGTGGTGCCTGACACAGATATCCCTGTAAACCAGTCCTAAATGGCCGTGCACTTCCAACAGCTACAGTCATCAAGGCACGCTGAAGAAATGAAATATGCAATCAATATGAAGAATTTAGAAGACTAGGAGGTCTCAAAGCAGACATCAAAATAATATGACTGTTTCGATTGGATAAACTTTAAATCTTCATTCCTCCATTTGCCATTTGTGGAAAGGGATAATAGTTCCCTACATCAGAGAAGATAAATAAATTCCACTTTCAGACAAACTGATACAGTGAGATGATGAATTATAGAAAACTTGGCAGCAAAATTAGTTACTTTTCATCCATTGTACTCCTCAGGGGTAAAGAAGGCTTATTGCTCACAAAACACGATGAAGTTAAAGAAGTGCATAGCTACATATTTACAGCATTGATGAATGAAGTTCCCCATAGGAAAGGCAAAATTTGATGATTGCAGACTAACATGATGTTCAGGCTTAAGGAGACAGGCATTTTAAAGCCAGGCTCTTACTAAATTTGATGTGCAAAGGTTTATAACCTCTACAACATTTAATATAGTTTTTAAATGCATAATTAAAGGCTGAATAAGGTCCCTAGATTCAGTAATACTTGGTGGAAGTGCATGTACTTTAAGTTTTATAGCAAAATTTAATTTTTTCTCTAATTAATTACGAAAATATACTCTGCATTATCTTTTGAGATTATAAGCTGCAAGGAAACCCAAGAAGCCTTNTAGGTAAATATATTTCTGGCACCTACCATAATCTAACTTTCATGGATACTCCTTGTAAGATGTTCTATATCAACAGACTGTTCCATTTTGTCCTGAAGAAAATTTGAACTTAATGTTCAATTTCACATTATCTGTTAGAACTGGATTCTGCTTTAGAAATCAACTAACATGACTTTTGGAGAGGAAGGAGAACAAGACTGTGGGTAGCCTTAGTACAAAAATTCCCATTCACAGTTTACAAGAGACAGCTGAATGAATAGTAAAGGGGGGAAAAAAAAAAAGACTAAGTGAGAAGTGTTTGCAAAACACCTGTTAACTATCACCATACTATTATTGTCCCCATATGCCTACACACCTATTAGAACAATAATTTAGAATATTCATTTCCTGGAGTACAAATTTCCTAAGTAGCTATCCATGACTTAAAAAAAGATGTTCATATCAAAAGAACAATTAAAAGCTATTGTTACAAACAGGCAAAACCATGTTCCCTATTATCTTTCTAAATGGCTAAGAGTTTTCCTAACCACAACCACCAGAATCTTTTATTCCACAGAAAACTCCACTTATCAGCTCCATCACTGTCACTAGAACTTCATGCAGCTCCACTTTTTATCTCATGCATACAGACCTGGCGAACAGTACTGCAAGGGCAAACACTGCAAGAGCAGTGAAGTATTTTTGTTTTAAGGACTGCCACATTAGGATGTCCCACAAAAAAAAAAACCC
>RSEF01000004.1:61522018-61547457 GCA_003993805.1 Himantopus leucocephalus | reverse complement strand
ATCTCCAGAGGTCCCTTCCAACCCTGACCATTCTGTGATTCAATACACTGCAAGAGCACAGAAATTCACATTTTCTCCCGAAACATACCCTGAATATTTCATAATTCAACACACTTTCATATTTCATAAAATATACCAGATGCTACAGCCATATTTCTTTTTTCTTTCTGAAAGGGATTCTCCCTTTCAAAAGGAAGAATCTCCAGTTATTTTACCTGGAGATGCACTCCTGTAAGAAGAGCAAGACTTCCTCACTAAAAACAGATGAATTTTTTTCCACTGAAAATTAGATTGTGTACAAAAAGCACAGGCAGTGAGTTCTTGTGACCAATCCTGGAAGTAAAGGCTCATAAGAGGTGTTGTAAGTTTGTCAGCAAAAATATCCAGAATCCCAAACAAGTATGTATTACATACTACACTGCTCTGTTCCGATATGCCTGTTGATTTTATAAAGATCATTTACCTCTAAAGCCTCTGTCATAATGCAACCCATAACAGCACAGATTCGCAGGGTTCCTTCAGTTTCTAGTTTATTTAATGACGATTTCACTTGATCAATGGGAACAAGCCAAGCACCAACTGCAGGCGTTGCAGTACTCAGGAGGTTCAGCTGCCTATTGAGAAAAGAAAAAGAATTAGGTATTCGCATTCGGCAGCAGCAATTAGCAAAATTTTCTAATGCTATTATGAATGACATTCAAATCTGTGGAGTATGACAGAACAATGTTACAAAGTAACAAACACAGACTGATTACCCAGAAAATTAAAACTTGCAAAAAGTACCTAAGGCAGGTTTTGTTTTACTTGCTCACACACTCATGATTTCATCCACTCATGCTACCTCTATTCCCTCCTTTTCCCATTTGTATTCCCTACTGAAATCATACAGGTTGAAATTCTCATCACTGACTGAATCCCACATTAACTCTTACACAATACATCATGAAGGACTTTTGCCGAAGGGCTGAAGCAAGAACATCAGGAAAACCAGAGAGTGTTTTCTAATTTCTAGCTAGATACTGAGCTTAAACTACTGACAGATAGGAATATTTGGCTTGTTCTACAAACACAATATGAAAACCTATCTTAGAAAGATTTATTTTGAACTTTATAGTGCAATGGCAGTAAGATCACCGGTTAAGCATCAGGCTGAACACCAAAAGCACTGAGTGGTTCTCTTCTCTAGTATCTTTCCTACTTAAAACAAATACACTCCCCTGCCTTTCTCCTTCATGTATTTCAGTCTCACCGGAAGTTTTTTTTGTTGTTTTTGTTTTGTTTTGTTTTTTTAAATCTTTCTTTTCATCTTTTAATCATATCTAACCAAAAGTTTTCCAGCAACGCTTCCATATAAACAACAACAATAGAAAATTGAAGCATGCGATTCACGTGAAATCTAAAATTTCACTTCCAGAGAAGCTTCAAAAATTATTGAAATTACATTCAGACTCTACCAAATACAACTGCAATTAAACAAAGCAGAACTGTAATTTTCTTTCTTTTAAATCAGGTAAAATTATACCTTGAAAATATATGGGCTGGAGAGCGCACATTGGTAGGGGCTGCAAAACTAAACCAAATTTCTTTGATTGTTAACTTCATGCTGCAAGAGTCAGGGGGAGGAGGCATCAAGGGTATATCTTTTTTCAGATCATCAGACTCAACCCCTTCGTCCTTAAAAAAAGGAAAGACGAAGTCAAAAGTGAAATTGTTTTCCAAAATGATTACACTGAAAGGCACTAATATACCATACTGTGCACTGTTCATAAGAAATAGTTTCATATGCATATAGGCAAAGAAAAATAAACTAATGCTGTCCACCAACTCTGCCAAGACAATACCAAGCGACCTTGCAGTTTAGTGTGCAAGCAGACAGTATAAATTCAGTTGGCACAACGAGCCACCTGTTAAATTGTCAATTTCTTATAAATGTTAATCACTTTCAAAAAAACCCAACCCAACACCAATCATTTCTACATAGTATGTACATACCTGCTCATCCGAAACTGAATTTCCATTAATATCCGAAGAGGGACTTGTTCTATCACAAGGAAGGTTATCATCAGACACATCAGTATTATAACCACTACCAGTTGGAGAATCTGAAGAGTTATTTGATGCAAGCAATCCACCTCTCTCTGTATCTCTTGATTTACCCATTACTCCAAACGTATTATACAATACTGCTCCAGATTGTCTTCCTCCTATAAAAGCACATACACACCAAGACTGTAAATGTTTGCCATGCATAAACTTCTGTAAGTTATGACCCACTGAAAAGATCTGCACATAAGAGGAGAAATATATATGATTTTGGTTAAACAAGGTGCATTACTATTTTACACAACAATTTATCACTACAAGTTTTATACAACAATTTTAACAGTTAGTTGTAGAGCTTCTGATAGTTTGTTCCAAGTAGCCAAAGAGTACACACATGAAGACTGTTTTTAAACTATTCCCTGAAAAGATTAACTTGGACGACAGAAAATACATATACATGGTTGTTTTATTCTTTTTCAAACTAGCTTTACCCTCCCAAAGCAAAACTCTGGTGCTATACGCAGACACTTATTGCGGGTACAATTGCGAGGTCATTTAAGTGATCAGTGAAAGCATCAATTTTTACCTCCACTTCAAGTTCAGAAACTGCTGAAACTGGTTTATATAGAATTATTTCATATACTAAGTGGTATTGATTACCAGAAGTTCCTTTACTGTATAATCTACTGTTTGATTTAATTTATTTAGGATAGACGTGTCACCTATATTCAGCAATTTCTAATCACATAATTGCTAAACTAGAAGACCAATCAACAAAATTGTTAGTAGTTTCATAAACCAAAATAATATAAAGCCTACATAACCTTACCTTTTATAGTTAAATTTTCAATTCCACACTCGAACATTATCCAACCCCATTTCTCTTGACTAGGACCAATTCGAGTTACATCTGGAACAGCTTGTTGATCTGTTTCATCCACAAAAGCAAACTCATCCAACTCTTCTAAAGTAAAAAGAACTTTTGATTTCCCAAAAGGAATAGCTGTTATTGCACAAGTTCCAATATCTGTGAAAACAAACATATTTACCACTTTGTTACAAAATGAAAAAAACTTTACATCTTCAAATAGCTCTCTGAAGTTTACAGTGCTTTAGGAGTGCTGCCCCTTTAGCATTCCTCAAATGGGGGGGTGTGAAGAAAGAAAGAAAGAAAAAAAAAGCATCAAAGTATGAATGAGAAAAAAAAAAGAAGATGCATAGTTTATAAAGTCTAAAAACCTTACCCTGCCCATATTAACATACCAGGAGTAATTTTTAGGTTCAGAAAAACAGGGACCAAGCAACACAAAGTTAAAGCTTCGAGATATTCCCAATCCTAACACATCTGCCTTCTTCGTCCTTTTGCAGAGTCATGGTTCCAAAGGCATGTGTACAAACAAGCTCTTCAGATTTTTATCTGAAACGGGCAATTGATCTGAAACTACTGTACAAAAAAACCCATTCCTAATAAATACCTAAGGTTTAATGGCAACAAATGACAGTGATACTGACAGTGCTCTTGGATAATATGTTTTAGTAGAAATGCATTTGGTAGTAACAGCATCATACTGGAATGATATTTAGAAATAAATTTCTAATTTTAATTCAAAGACTGCTTCTTCGTTGGAAGCATGTCTATGTCTGTGTTGGGAGGATGTAAGTGCTAAGTCTCACTGATTCCAAAGAAAATACAGACTTGAGCATTTTTTTTTTTAATTCATTATGATCTTTGCTGTCTAAGATACAGGAAGGTACTATGCCACCTTGATTTCTTTGATGTTAAGATGTAGCTTATATATAAAACCGTTCTTCTACTGACATTTCCAAAGGAACATTTTAAATAATTTTATACGTGTTGCCTATTAACGCACACACAGAGCTAAATGTCAAATATCTGAGGAAAAGAACTACACTGAGTCAATTTACATCCCTTCCAATCCTCACTCTCTTCCTCCAAATTATAACTGAAATCACTTTTGAAGTATACGTGAAATGCTAAGATCCCTAGAAAGACATTTCTCAAACCTTTTAAATGGAAGACAATGTGTTTCCTTGGTTAGAATTCAAAAATTACTTGGCCTTCTTGAATGTCTGCAGCATACCTACACAGGACCCTACTGCTAAGATTCTACCCGTAACTAAGTAAAAATGGAGTTAACCATTTTAATGTTCTCTTATTGCTTGTGTTTTCCTCCAATTCCCTTTGCTCATTCGTCTTTGCACAGCAGTGGCTTTTTTTGGTTTTTTTGTTTATTATCATACTTGTTTCGCCGAGCACTTATTCATGTCCTAAAGATTCCTGTTCTTTACGGGACAGAGTAAAATGGCACTAACTGGTATAGATTCCATCAAAATTGAAACAGTTTTAACAAAAAACGCCTCTATTTTTGGTAATTTTTTCCAGGTTAGCTTTTCCAGGATCAGGAGTTATAGCAGCTGAATTTAATTCATAACCTCTTGAAGGAATTTCCTTAACACAAACAAGAGGGAAGACAATCGAGTAGACCTCATTTTCAGTTTTGTAGTCACTGTAGTTAAAAATCTATGGCTTGTCATGTTGAAACCACCAGTACAACAGACACGTTATACTTGTCTTGAAATTGTTAGAAAGTAGTAAGAAAGCAAATAAGCATAATTCATTCTCTGCATCAGGTGACAAAAAATGGTAGCTGAAAAGAGATCAACGGGGAGGAAAGGAGCCCAGGCCTGAAATTTTACCAGTACATGTCGATATTTACAATCCAACCCATCTGCCACACAAACTGCTTAGAAGTTTGTCTTGATAGTTTTCACTCTGCCTACATTTAAATCTACATTTTAGTAGAATAACAGAAAATAATTCAGAGGAACTATCCTAAACTTCTTTTTAGATTATCTGCAAAATCTCCAGGTTCAAGAGTCTTTTTATCTGTGTTGATAAAAAAAACCCCGCAACCAAACTACAAAATCAAGGCCAAGTATAACCATTTACATCTACGAAAACTGACATTTCCACAATTTAAAAAAAGTCTTACCCGTTGTATCAAGGCCTCTAAGTTGTCCATGAACGCGATGGATGTTCAATTTAGCTGCAATTTCTTTTCCTTTTTCTGCTCCAGCATTGGATCTCAGTGAGCCAGAAGACTGGGGCTGCATTTTACTGGTTTGGATGTAACGATCAAATGTAACAGAATTCCTCCCAGTTTCTGCATTGTTTGAAGTCTCCTCAACTATACCCCTTGGAATATAAGGGAGAAAAAACAATTAAGCAAATCTCAGAAAAACGTATTTCAATTGCTTATTTTTTTAAAAAATTTTAAGTGACATTGGCACAGCAGTGTTAAAAGGAATTCTTTGTAAGATAGAAGATACATACGCTTTGGTAGTAAAATACTGAAAAATGTAATTTTATCCTGCACGACACAAAAGCAAGAAAGAGTTAAAACTAAAGTTCCAATATTATTCTGGAAGGGTTCCTCCACTTCTTAAAGAAACTGCAATTCTATTTAGAAGTTAATTTATAAAACACAGAAGACACATTTTATGGCTTAACTCAGTTGCGACAAGTTGTTCAAATACTCTTCAGAACTGCAACAAACCGGCATCACTGTAAGTCTTTTCACTAACTTAACAAGAAAGAGCCACAAATAGTGATACGTATTCTTCTTACCTATTCATACGAACTTGCGTAGCAATTCTATCAAAACACAAAGCTACTAATGAAACATGAGTCACGGTTTTGCCAGAAGAAACCCCTGGGGATTCATCAACAGATGCTTGTAGTAAACACAGGTTCACCTATACGTAGAATTCCCCCAAAAAGTAAAGAAATTTAGAAAAACATGTTACATTAAGCATACATCTCTCATTTCTGATACAATATTGTCTTACACTTCTCAGGAAAATGAAAAAAAAAAAAAAGAGATAAAACCATCATACCTAGATGATGTAAAAATGTAATTTAAAGACATGGCAGTCGGTTATACCTATAGCGCACACCTACCATAATACAATTGAGCAGCTCTAAAACAGTCTATCCTGTTCAAAACATTAGTTAATTAGCACAAATACATAGTTTCACTTAAGCTTTTGGGGGACTAATAGGGATGCAAAGTAAGGGTAATTTGTGAGGCACATGTCTGCTAATAAGCTAAGCAAAAAGGTGTTACCTTTGGTACAGTAACGTTGGCCTGAAGACCTTTAATTGTCACATTGTCTTGCTTAAGTGAGAGATTGGTCTGTGCTGGTCCCTGGTTTGTTGTTCCTGTGGTGGTAGTGTCTATTTTTGTTCCTCTAATATCCTGCTTCGAAGATAACTTGGAGGGGGGGAAAAAAAATAATTTATTCTCACTGAAAGTCAGAGCTGCTAAGCTAAGGAGTAAGAGGATAGTTTATTAGCACAGAAGCAGCAAGAGATTCTGCCTTCATTTAAAGCACAATACCGTGATTTTGAGAACAAGGACTGTAGCACTTACAGATACAGCAGGTCTAGATCCATAAGCGTAGCAATGCCATTATGCAATAAGCTTTCTAAGGACCAGATTTCAGCTGAAAGTTTGAGTTCTACATATATAAGTTATATAGAACAACTTATTATGAAGTAAATAATTAGTGTCCACTGTGAACGCTAAGAAATCATAACATACACATATGGTCATTAACTTGGACAGCAAGAACTCCTAATTCTGCAGAACTACCATACAACCTAAATTAATTTTTCAAAGTATCAGATGAACTGTAAAAAAAAAAAAAACACCCACATGTACTTTCACAGCTTAGTTTGGACTTTCCTCTACTGCACAGAGACTACCTCCCTAACTACTGTAAAATAATAAATAACGTATTGCTGATATAATACATAAGAATACCAGTTATAGTAATTTCTAAGAACAGAACATATGATTTTATGCAAATTACTGTAGCTACTGACTAGACTGTCCAAATTAGAAAAACTTCACTTCAATCCTGTAGGAGAGATTTCTGATCACTGAAAGACAGTATATAACAGCTGATTATAAAAATGCATGTAGATTAGGCACAAGATAAAAATAAATAAGTATTCCAAATTAATATAGCATTTAACTACTATATCTCAAAACATAGAATTCAATTAAAACTTTTTCTATGTAAAATATCGAAAACAATATTCTCTCAAATCTTTGTGCATTTTTCTTGTTCCCTTTCTTACATTTTCTGAGAAGCTTGTTTTGCTGTTCTGTACAGCATCGCGAAGAACTTTGCAGTGCAGATCATCAACGATTGCTGCTGGGTGTCGAGAGCTAGCACAATGCACCATTGCTTCTATATACCTGTGAGAGGAAACAAGCCCACAACAGACCATTTAAACTTCCAGTTTCACATGACACCCCATCAATAATGTTTAATTAACACTGCAGAGAAAAAAAATAAGCACCAAAGGGCACTTCCCAGGTCACTATAACGTTCTTCTAGCTTCTTCAGGGGAACTGCAGAATTACATTCACTGGGTACAAGGCCCTACTGTTCCATCAGTCATGTTATTTAATCCTTTTATCTAAACATTTGCTGAACAAACCAGCTTTGATTTTAGACAATTTTTAGCATAATCAATTAACACTGAAGAGGTAAAAGTAAAAGTAATTACCTATCCAGTGCCTCTGCTACAAGAGGAGTCAGAACCACATCTACAGTTCCTTTTACTTCTACTATTGCCGTTGTCCGCGTCTGGAAGACAGGGTGATCCAACGTCCATTCTTCTGTTATTGTTTCATCATCTGTGTTTTCTGCAGACTTCTTTTCCAAAGGAGTATAAGGTGTACTAAATAAGTCAAATGCATATTAATAATCTAGGTTTGTAAAAGAAATTTAAAAATGTCCTGGTATCATTTTAATTCTTAATAAAGCGCATATAATGGCAGGCTTCTTCTACCGCATAGCTTCGAAAGCACGCAAATACAATTCCAGGGCAAGGCCCTTCCCTAGATTCAAGTTCAGCTTCTGGCAATGCAATGGACACTCGCCATAAGCACCTCCCAAATTAATTTAAGTTGCAATTTATAATCTTGAAAACATATGAGTGGAATCATTTAATGCTTTCACGGTATATTTTCTTTTTGATCAAAACCAAACATTTCATGATAGAATAGTCTGTTCTAAAATAGATCTGAAAACTACTGCTGCAAATCANAAACATATGAGTGGAATCATTTAATGCTTTCACGGTATACTTTCTTTTTGATCAAAACCAAACATTTCATGATAGTCTGTTCTAAAATAGATCTGAAAACTACTGCTGCAAATCAAATTTTGGAAAGACTAGCAAGAGCCAAAATATTTAACAAGAGTAGCAGGAAAATCCTACTCTTAAAAAATATGCTAATAATGTTACACAGTATTCAACTTACTTAGATGTTGATCCCGTAAGCTGCATGCCTCTGTCCAGTAATGAATTAGCTGTGAGACCCTGTTTAACAATCTAAGACAAAAGTGCAAAGAAATTTAGTACGTGACTTCTATATATAAAAAAAAATACCCACGGAACCTCCAAATAAAGATTCTCCTTACAGTCTTTTTCTTAAAAAGAATCCTTCACATGCAGATTCTCCAATATAGCATACAGAAACTCCTAGGTTAATTTTTTTTTTTAAATTACTTGAGAGATTAGTTTACAAAGGTTTTACATAGATAAATAGCGACTAATTGCTTTTAAAAAACCAGAACAGTTCAAATACTAATCTACAAAAGGCTTGCATGAACACAAGGCTTTTGCTGCAAAGTGATAACCAATTAAATTTCAGAGCTTAGTCACCTGTTTGCTATCAAATCATTTCCATTATTTTTCATGTGTTTCATTTCCGCTCCTTCCTTAAGCATGTATGCTTGTATCACATACAACACCAGGAAAAACAAAGCCCAAACATTTACAAAAATAATTTGTGAAATCTGAGCTTCAATTTTACTTTGAAATAAAGCATTTACAGCCTAGATTACCCTTTATCAGTTTAAATGTCCTGCTCAAGTTCCGTGTAACATATATTTTAAACAAAAATCCCATAAATATGCTTCAGCTGCATATCATCCAAGAGGCAACATTTTTAAGTGCAGTAACGCCAATTCAGAACACAAGTTTTATCTACAGAATTCTAACTCCATCTTTCCTTTTCCACAACCTCCCATCCACACAGCCCATGATCTGAAGTCAGAAACCCAAGGTATTCCTTAACTAAAAGCAAAGAAGTTGCAAGTTTCTCCAAGCTTATTTACACAACAGATGTACTAAGTAATTTTAACTTGTTTTGAATTCTTACTCCTTTCTCTACTCCTTCTTCCTCCATCTTCCATACCTTAAAAGTTGGGACAGAAAGTTGCTCAAAAGATGATGAACTTTCCTCACTTGTTGGCGTGTCAAGGTCTAAAGGGCGATGTAATGAGGATTTTGAAGTTCTTTTGTTAGTCGGATGCTTTACTGACCAGTTGATGACCTGGAACTGTGTAAGGTAATTTTGGTAACATGCCATTACAGGCTGCTGGGAAGTTATTTGCTCACTTTCCACAGTCTTCTCAGATTCCATGATGTACATGTTCTCAATGTGCTCATCTTCTCCTCCCAGAGCTGAAACAAATGAAGCCTGTGAAGGATGAGTCTTAATTGGCAATGTTTTAACATCTTGAGTAATTTCTCCATGGATTGTGCTTGTTAAGGGCCCTTCCACACTGTGATAAATAGACCCTCTACTATATTCAATTTTCTGAGCTTGCTTTTTTCTCTTCTTCCTCCCTGGATAGGTTCCTGGACCTTCATCACTACTTATTGGTTCAAACTCTTCTGCTGCAGAAAAATAAGCTTCGCTATCAGCCATAGACATACTGGAATCCATAGAGCGATACTGGTGAAATGAATTTGAATCTGCAGATGGAGTATATGGAAAAGAACCAAAGCTCCTCCTCTGCTTTGGGGAGTCCAAGACATTCTCATCACTGCGAGACACATCGCTGCTGAACTGCACACCAACTGGAACAGGCTGCTTGTCTCCATAGAAGGCTGCCGTGAGGCTCTTGGTGCTCCCGAGCCGGGTGGAGCACACGGACGCTTGCCGTTTCAGCGGAGACCGCATGGGAGACTGACCAACAGGCCTTTCCTGGTTGCCAGGGGATGCAGGGCTGCCCTCTGCACCCTCAACTGCAACGCTGGAAACAAAAATTAAAGGTTCATTGGCTTATTTTATTATTAATGCTTCTCTTTTTACATTATAGAAGCTGTCAAATGCTTCAGTGATTCCGTGACTTTCTATTAGCATAGCAATTATTTTCATAATGCTGATTACATACTAAATTCTGCCACTTGTTAGTCCACTTGTCTATATAGAGGATGTAAAAATGAACATTAATGGCAAGTGCTGTTGTCTTATATGCTGGATTTTCTACCCAGATCAGCTAATCATCTCCTATTAGGGATCCGGATTTGCATTCAAACTAAGAAACGCATTTCAGCAGTACCATTAGGAAATAACCAACACTTTATAAATTGCTACATGTAAGTTTTTTTTCTGTCATAACGTGTTCAAGAGTCAGATTATACTTCTACCCGGACAGAGAGTACTAACCTGCTGTGACCATCTTCCCTTTTTGCACCAGACAAGAACTCCTTCTGTCCCAAGTGATCCTCAGTAGTTGACGACGGGCTGTCCTTCTCACCTGCAAGCAACGGGAGTGCAGCACTAGAACTGCTCGTTTCCTCTGAAGACGATGAGGAGCTATGGGAGCGCAATGGCACTTGTAGGCTTAGATGTTGTGCTTTTCTTTCTATTTCTATACCCATAGATCTGCAATCCCAATCTTTTCGTTTTACACCATTTGCTTTACCTAGGATCAGAAACAGCAAAGAAAATTGAACAGCTGATAACACACCTGCAATGGTCTCTTCCATGCCCACTGAAATAAAAATCCTTAGTAAATAAAAGCCCTAGTTTTGAAATGCTACACATACTAGCATGTTGTACTAACAACAATGAATAAAATCATAGCAGCAAATCATCAGATTGTCTTGGTAGACTGCTTTCTATGTAAGTAAACAGATGCAAGTCGAAAACCTTCTTTTTACTCAGAAAGGAGTTGCACATTAATATAAAAATCCAGCATATGAAAGCTTGCTCACTACTTTCAAGCTACTGTCTGCTCTTAGAAGGGCCCATGCCACTACAAGACCTCTTGCACAAAAGCGCAGCAAATCCTACTCATTAACCAGAATTAGAAAGACTATAAACACTAATTTGCAGTTAAGAAATTATATTTTTTGGCAAAACAGAGCAAAATTACAGTAACAATGCCTTCTCACCATCTAAAATTTTAGGAATCTCCTTAGTAATTATCCATTCTCCCGGCTGAAGTAAAGACTGCCCATAAAACATATCAGATTCTGCACTTGTACTTGAGAAAGCAGAGCTGCTTGAAGGTGTCAGTTCCTCAAGTTTGAAAAAATCTAGTCCTGTTAGCGTGCCACCGAAGAATCGACAACCACCAAGACAGCCACACTTGTTCTTGCTTCTCTTATTCCTCAAATTATCATCAGGCCACAAAAACCACAATCTACACAAAGGCAGAAAAACAGAAAACAAAACAAAAACACGACCACATCATCCTTAGTACATTTAAATTTGGTCAAAACAAGATTAAAAGATATCCCTCTTTTATATGTGAGCTCCTGTTTCACCCAGCATGAAATGAGTGAGAAAGATTTGTACCTGAAACACAGATGTCAGGCACAAAATGCAGGATTAGCTCCAGAAAGAAGCAAATCACAAATGTGTATGCAGTGCTAAAGCAACTGTGCTCAGGCACAGAATATGTCCACCTGCCACAATACACGCTAATAGTAACAACCCTTTCTCTCCGCACGGAGGCAAGCACTGCAAACACACTCCACACCGCTCTATGTTGTTTATGCCAGAGGCAACTGCTCTTCGGGGAGACACACAAATCACAGTTACACCAGGCATCTTGTTCACAGCTGCTCGTCAGCTTGCTCAGGACTCTTTAAGGCCTGTTTTCAGTCCAGCCTGAGAAAAAATTCGATTCCCTCCTCTCCCTGATCTTCATTTTGGGAGATAAGGGAAGGCAGAGGGAAAAGTAATTTTTTGCCAAAAACTATATGATCTTGTATAGTCCAAGCACATTCAAATCACCAACCCCCTAGCTAAGCATTCAACATACTTAAAAAAAAAATTACAAAAAATTGTAATGTATGTAAGCAGAAAACCCCCTCAAAAGCAAAAAACAAAGTTCCATCTTTAGGTGAATGTATTAACTTACACCGCCCCCCAAAAAAATTCAAATGCATCTCATTCAATCCTATCTCTTACCTCTTAGTTCGGTTATCATGTGTTTCTAAGAAATGTCTCTGCACCTCGTGTTTAGAAGGATGATCTGCAGCTAAAGCGATGTCAGCAGTGATGAGCCCCAGGTTGACAGAGCCAGCTTCCAGCCAATATGCCCTCCTTAATATTGGCTGAAGACCAGTTCTGCAATTGTTCACCTGCTCAACATATTGTCTCAGTTGAAAGTCTTGAATAGCAGCACTTACACCTTCTCCAACAGACTGGTTGTGGAGGTTGCAGTTTGCAATACGTATAGCACCCATCTGAAAACAGGATTTAAAGCATGAACCCTGATTAGTCATGAGTGAAACAAATGAAGGGCAGCCTTAAATCAGTTAACACACCACCTACTACATTCCAGAAAGATCTCAGCAAACTATTGTCTCCAAAAAAAGACAGAGAACACACACACACACACAAAAGAAGGCAAGTTTAGAAATTAGTTTCAGCCAGTTTTTAAATAACAAAAATAAAGTCTCTACTTAGGAGTCCCCTTTTGTAAAGGGATCAAAAAAAGAAAGTTCAACTTTGGACAGATGTTGTAATAAACCTTTAAAAAATTAAATCATTAAGTTCTTCACTGTCATCTAAAAACCAAGAAATCTGAAACTTTCAAAATCAAATATATGACTTGACGTGATATATATCATTCTATGTCCTTAGACTAAACCATCAATTATATAATTTGAATACAAAGCTGTATTAACTCTACAATTAATAAACACCTCACTGAGACAACCATGTTAAACACTGCAAAACTAAAGAAATTCCAGATCCTAAACCTTAACTGAGATCCATACGAATTGTGTTACAGGAGCCCTTATATGATCACACTCTATTTCTTGTAATGGCTTAACTCCAGTAGTTTTATTGAACCAAACAGGAGGCTGCCCCTCTCCTATGAAAAGCACAGTACTGGCAGAAGCCAAAACTCTCCAAAGAGGAACCAGAAGTTCTTGCTTTACCCCCGCATTTGGCTGTGGAAACTGGTCACTGTACAACTAACCCACCTGCCCATACAGTATCAATCCTCCCCGACACTGGTGTGCACTAATAAAAGATGACATAGCCCTGCCACACATGCTTAGTCTTCAAACTTCAAATAATCTGAAGACATTGGACCAAGTTTACTGCACAGCTTGAGTCCTCTCCAAAAAGTCACCATGAAGTACCTGAAATTTCAGATCGAGTTTTCAAACATTTCACAGGGGAAAGAAGGAAAGCTGAAAAACAACCCGGCCATGGAAGAGCGACGCACAGGGTTAATATTAAATTATTACTTCTTGTCTCTGTCACAGACTATAGAGGAGCACTGGAAACCTTTTTTTAAAATTTGAATGAAATACATTCAGGAAATAATTTTCTAGAGTGGTTCAGGTTATTAAGCTGCCTCTCAAAATACTGTCATTCATATTTATGCCTGCAAACACAGTTAATATTTGCGATGATGCTTTTTAATATTGGACTCAAAAGAATTTGGAGACTCAAACCCATTTCTTTTAATGCCACAAGGTAGCAAGGCATTCAAAGGACAAGACATCATGTCATTAAAAAACATCTAAAATAATTACCACTTTCCTTCAGTTAGATTCTTGCTCATAATGTGAACCTGTCCCCAAATTCTTGCGCGTTAAGTCTACCTTTTAAAACCAAATTTATTAACGGACAGCAAAACTACTAGTCACTTATACCAGCATAGCACTTTTCTCCTTTTCTGTTGTTACCGTAACTCCATTGACTCTTAACTTGTATTTTGCTACCTTGAGTAAATTACTCCAGTTTTCTCTTGTATGATAGGATAATGGGGAGAATATCAGCTCTTCACTGCACATCCTTTTTTGAACAGAGGATACAGCATGCAGTATTCTAGATTCAGTCAGGCAGTGGCACTAACACTTCTCCCATCTCTACCAAAGATATATCTTAATTCAAACAGCTGTATCACATAAGATGATCATGAGTTATCAAACATTGACTCGTACACAATCCATATCAACCATTACCAGTTGCTGAGTTACCAACTTACAGCACAAGTATTAGCTCTCAGGTACAGGCACTGAGACTTATATTGCCCAGTGTTTTCTTAAATTTTTTACACCAGTCCTGCAGCTTCTACTCTTATTTTGGCAGACATCCACCCCTCCTTACCATTTTCCAAGACCATTTATGGAATTACTAAGCAGAAGCCAAATTGACCTACTCCTGGCCCAGTCCAAGCCAACCTTCTATCACTTAAAGTTGCAGAAATTCTGCTTAGTCCATTGCACGTAAGCCATAAATTCAGGTAGCTATTCTACCAAAAAATACAAAGAACTCTATTGACAAAGAAGTATTTTAGTTGCTGTTAAGAGAAATATTTTTACCTTTATATTGGTGGCACAGCCATGTTCTACCACATACAGATCTGCTCCATCCATGGCTAATCGTGTCATAGTGTACTTTAAGTCATCAGATGTTGGGCATGGCCCAGGGACACAGTTCATCTGAAGGAAAAAAAAAAAAGGAAAAAGAAAAAATATTTAAACGTACATTAGGAGTTTTAGTTTAATTTGCGCTTATCCTTTTATTTATGTTCTGCTTAGCAGAGGCCTAAAACTATAAAACTAGAGCAATAAAAAATTACTTATTCTACATTATCAACATGAGTATGAGATGTTTCTGTGCTGAGGTTCATTTTCACTAGTGCATGTTTAATTCTTCTGTCCAGCAACATCAGGGGACTCAGTTGGCTCTCCTCACTTCCAAGAGGAAAAGACAAATCAAGGCCACTAATAGAGAACATCACAAAAACTGTAACAAAACAAGGAGGACATCAAGAGGTGAAATCCAGGAATCATGCTTAATATTTGGCAAGCCTCCTTCAGTCTTCAAGTGACCACGCACATGGATTCCAAGAGACAAGCACAAAAAGCAGAATCCACAACAATATGATGGTTAAGTAAGAGTCCCATGTTGTTTTTTTCTTTAAATGAAAAACAGTTCATGGAAGCTATAAGCTGTCAGCTTAAGTCACCCACCAAAGCACTGTTTCATCAACAGAGGATATGGGGTGTAAAAGTACCATGGAAATGTGCCAGGAGCACAAGGGGAAGTATGACCTTTGTCTCTTAAGGGACACTGAAGTAGGTCCTTCGGCTCTTAACTGCCACAGCAGAGGTAAGAAACTAGGCATGTGGATACCATTTACAAAAATAATTCATAGAGCATAAAAACATTGTGCATTTCCACAGGAAAATCCAGAGAGAATTGCTTTTCTTTCTAGAACATAATTAGCTATAAATCATCAAAGGGAACATCCAATCTGACTATATACTCCATGTGTCTTGAGAACTTTAAGGCTGGATTTCTAAACTGTTCTGAAGAACCTGTGCAATTATAGTGAGCAATTAAGACAGATGAAAGGTTACCTTAGAGTCACAAAACCGACGATCAATTCCATGCTGGCATATTATCACAGATTTCGGCCTTTCCAGTTCAAACTCCCGGCACACCACATGAAATACAAAGGTCTGCCCCCATTCCAGAAGACACGCAAGCTGTAAGCAAATAACAACACATCATCTAATAGTAAGTACGCAAAATGAACTTTCAGTATTTGACAGAGTACTGAAAACATCACCAATGGTTGGGAGGTGAGCAGGAGCAAAAACAAACAAAGACCCCACCATAACATTCTGGCTGCATTACCTTGCTTATAGATAGTCTATTTCCTGTTACTCAAGATTAACTTTTATTTTTGTGTGCGCCACAACATGCAAGTCTCTGTAGTTTTTCATGGAAAACACTGCGACATTAAACAATTTCCTAAATTATTTCTTAATATAAGGAAACAGTTTTTGCTATTACAGTCAACTGAGAACTTCATTGTAAAGACAGAGCTCCCCTTATTTTACCTAACCTCCCCCCTCAAATACTCTATTACCTTGCAGAATTTAAATGTCAGACTTCCTTATATGTAAAAGTAACAGAGTTACATTTAAAAAGCATAGGAGGAAACTGTCTAAACAGAACACTGCTGAATCTCACCAGACCTAGTAATTAGCCTATTGTTGATTTAAATCTTTTATATAGTTAGCTCACTCATAAAGGAAATGATTCATGACTGTCTGTCTCTATTATGAGAGGGAAATAGATTTTCTTTGGCTAGCCAAAGGAAAGGGCACTTAAAATCAGCAGTAATTTAAATGGAATTTAATACAACTATGACCGTCCTGCACAAAATCTCTCCTCCTCCCTTTAGTACTTCACAAATTCTTGCAATACATCACACTACAGGGGGAAAAAGCCAATGACCCTGAAACAGCAAATTCAAGTTCTGCTCCATATCAGTGCTGACAATAACAAACAAAATAAAATAAAAATCCTGTATGAAGCGTACAATAGAGAATGGTTTTGTAGGGAAAAAAATCCTTAAGTTGAATCAAGCATTAACAAATGTTCTCTAACCTTCGAGTATCTTTAGAGTATTTTGATTCAACCAGGTTTAATTTTGAAGCATAGAGCAGTGGAGTAAATACTATAGCTTATCTAAATCAGTGGTAGCATTTGGGGGAATATCACCACAAAAGTCTGTATATGTAGCATGAAAATGTATCTGTAGTCTATTCTTTAGATTTAACGAAATAGCTTGTATGCCATATTTTGATTTTATTTACTGCAGAAGTCTCCTAATGAAATATGCGTTTAACCCTAGAAAATAAGTCCAATTTTTAGAGGAATAAGAGGATGTAGAAGTGTCTTAAAAAAAATAAATACATAAATAAACAAACCGAACAGGAACTACTAAATAGAGTTTACGTACTCTTCTCATGCCTCAGAATACACTGATAAAGCAATCTTTTTTAAAGATCTGGCAGCCCACACCAGAAATAAATCAAAGTGATCTGCCTACTGTATACTTGGAGCCATTATTATATCTGGAAAAATAAAAGTAACATAAATGGCAAAACTAAAATGAGTTAGTGCTAAGACTGACCTAAGTAAATCCAACACTGTGAAAGCAAACTGTGTCACAGTGGGACCAAGCATCAGAATCTACAAGTAAGCAGCATGACTGAGCTACCAGCTACTCTCCTGCTAAGGCCTGCCCATACTGCACTCCCACAAATTACCTCATTTGTCTCATACTTCAACACGTGACTTTGTACACAGCTTTCTATGGAAAGCCAGAACTTTATCTGCAAGCTAAGTTCTTGCCAGATGCTCAGCTTGATATCCTTATTGCTGGCAGCACCCCTTCACGAAAATGCCAACGTATCTCCAAGAACCTTACATCGGAGGGATATCAAATTGCCTTTCAGATTGCAATCGCAACTGCATACCTCATTTGTCCTTCCCAGAGAGTTAACCAGCAGGGGTAACGAACCTGCATCTCCAGAAGTCAGCATCATAAAATAAAAGTAACCTCAGAGGAAGTCACAGACAACTAAGTCATCTCATACTTAAACCTTTTGAATAGATTTTCCTTTCTCCTCTTCGTCACGTTACCTAGATATGGCTGAAGGTATCCCAAAACACCTACTCTATCTACAGAGAAGTATTATCTACTCTGCGATTAAACCACTTAAAGTGCATGTAGACACTGCAGTTGCCTTTCTAGTCAATATTGAAGTACATTAATATACATAGATGTAACATACAAGTGTTTACATGTAGTGACAACAGCGTTCACTACGGATTTGCTCACGCTCTGCTACTATCATCCCAGACGATTATCAGATTCAGCTCATTTGGCATCCATTTATAGAAATGGTAGGATTTTCAAACTATAAAATTAAGGTTACTTAAGGCACAGACGCATCTGAATTCAGCTGAGATCATGTGCTTTCCAAAATCCACGCTACGCCAGCTTTACAAGAAAGAAGAAAGGTAATATTTCAAAGCAAATAGTTTCTAGATGGTACCTGTGGTGCCGTAACTTTGGCTGTAAGACTTCCAGCCTGTACATCTATCAGCCATGCATATTCCAAAGTATCACTTCCAAGAGGCAGACCTTCCGCTGAAAACATTGCGTGAGCACGCAACTGCAGACCTGACAGGCTGATGTGACCCTCTCGAAGAACTTCATCCACTGCAGGTCGCTGTTAAGGACAAGTAAGTTAAAGCTAATATTTGCAAAGAATACATCAATAGAAAGTGCAAAAACTGTGTAGCCAGAGATACTTCATACATATTCATCCTCCCCTCTTCAATCCTGTTGACTTTTGTACAGCTGGATAGTCCAAAGCCTTCTCAGCATTACCCATGCAACAACATGCATGCAACAGGAGGGAGAGAAGTTTATCTAACCCAGGTTTGTTTTAATTTTTAGCAACCCTCATCAACAATCTTCCCTTGGTGAACTCCACACAGTGACATCGAGACACCACCTGTTAAATATTACTGCAACAAAATATAAACAAAGAATGGAAGAGCATGTTTAACAATGGAAGTGATCACGAGGTTAAAAAATATGACTTACAAAAGTTTGCTACTACCAAAAAGCTGACAAATTATAAAAAAACCCTAAAAATAAATTCAAAAAAGCCCAAAAACCAGACATCAGAGGCTGTCATCTAAGCTGTACTTTTCACCGAAGTATTCCTTGGCTACCTAAAGCAAAGCTACTTGTTTGCAGATATGAACATTCAGATATAATACTTTTCAAAAGAAGATTACTCCACCAGCCAGAGAAGGAACTGAGAAGATAAAACCAGCACAGGCATGCACCAGATGCTTGCGACTGCATGGATGTAAGCTGTGGATTAAAGCCAGTAAGTCAACAGCAAGACTTCTCTTTCTTTCAGTTTTTTCCAACTTGTTATCTTGCCTGGTTTGTTTTCCAATGTCAGCAAAACCTTTGGAGTTGTTTAATGAAGAAGAAACATGCCCTACTCTTTTGATATCAGTGGTGACCTACGTATCTTTAAAAACCAAATTCTTTAAAAAAAGCAATATCAGCTAACTGCCACACAAAACAAACAAACACAAAAAGCCCCCACGCACAAACCAGAGATAACACAATGGTTCTAAGACCAGTCTGAAGATTACTCTCTGTTTCCTGGAGAACCTTCTCCAGAAAGATTTTAAGCAAAATTAACAAAATACAGTCTTATCTTTTGTGCATTTCACTAAAATGCAAACTGGACAGAAATAAAGATTTTTAAAATATATGCATCAGATTTTTCTTTAATGCCTTTTATGATTCATAAGCCTTAACAAATGTTGTATGTGTACAACAGGAAAGTTCCTAACAAAAAAGAATTCAATTTAAGACCATCACAACTTCCACAATACAAACACACACATGTGAACACATAAAAAAACCCGCTTACTACCTGATAGTTGTCATTCAGAAATAAATTCACTGGAGACAGGACAAGTTGAAGCATTGTTTCTCTAAATCCTTTCTTCATCTCAAAACACAACCTTTCCAAGAAAGCTGTAGGGCACTCAGGACCATCTGGACTGCAATGCTAAAATAAAAATTAAACACATCTGCTTCAGAAACTGAAAATACACAACACGGTTGAAATTGTAAGATTAGAACTAAACCTGTGAGCAGGAAGCATGCCGGTTTTCCTCCAAATGGATATTCAAAAAGAAGCCTATGCACTTCAAAAACCTTTCCACAATTACATAAACAGCAATTCAAACCATTTGGGTGAACCCAATTTTTACCTGGGTTCTTATTTGAATTCCTGGGGTTCCCTCAGAATGCAGCTGCACAGAGCAGAATGCACCATTAGAAGCCAGTTTTGCTAACTAGCAGAGAAATCATAATGGTCAATCAAAAATATTATCACACAAATCAAGTTCATTGAATAAAAATAATATAAAAAATTATCCAGTTCTGCCTCCCAGATAAGCAAAATAAATCATGTCTCAAATTGGTTTAGAAAGCCACAATTTTAGTAGAGCGCATACACATGCTTTGGTAAGGACCACCCTAACTTAATGTTCCAGGGAGTTAAACTTAACTCCAGATTATGACTCTAGGGAAAAAAAAAAAAATTACACGAAGCAAAATATTTTAAGATTCTAAAGTACTTACCACTGGTAATCGCCCATGCACTTTGTACAAATTAACAAGCACAGTGATATCCCATGGGCGTAGAGTGAGAGGGTGAACTGGCTTGACTGCACTTTCATTTTCTTTTTTGTCATTTTCCACTCCAACAGCCGTCCATCCAGAGCTTGAAGACGTAGACAGTGACAAAACAGGGCTTGAAATAACTTCTTCAAAATCAGTGTACATATCATCTTCTCCAAAATAATTTTCCTAGGAAAAGGAATTGTTATGACCATATGGAACACAAATTAAAAACATATAGGCAATGTAACGAAATACAAATCTGAGCTTTTCCTGTATGTTAGCTTCCCTAAAATAAGCCATATAGCTACAACCTATAGCTGAAGAAACATATATACTTCTATTTTATGAAAAATTGATGCCTTAAGTGAGCAAATTTAGGCCACGTGCTTTGCAGGAAAAGAAGGGACTCTCGGTAGTTCTCAAAGTAGTAGTATTCTATTATTCTAGATGCATGCTATCCAAATAACTATTCTGAAGCACTACTACTGACACATTTTAAACAGATTTTGTGCATTTAAAGATAACTTTGAGAGTAAGAACACAAAACATCCGGCAGGAAGTCACTCTCATCCAACCTTCTGAAACTTGTTATCAGCATATTTCAAAGACTTAAATGCTTCCAAAATACTCATTCATAAACATTTCTCCCCTTGTCTCTAAACCCACCTTGTTTGTAAGCCAACACCCCTCAGTTATGCAAGACCAAAATCACTTTGCCAAATTCTACTGGGAAACAGAAAACCCACCACTAAATAAATAAATAAATAAATAAATCAACTTCCTGTGTTTTATTTATTAAGTGCGTCAGAATCCGATTTCCGACAATTCTTCACCTCCTCCCCCCTTAAAACAAAACAAAAAAAAAAACAAAAACAAACAAACAAAAAACCCAACAGGCCAGACTCTCTCTCAAGACGGATTTTTCTGAATTATGCAGGTTATATTTTCTTGTTAATTCAGTATGCGGGAAGTGTTGGGCACCAAGCATTCTGTGAAGCAAAAATCCCCTCTGACCAAAGCAGTTACGCCACAAACACAAACGTTGCTCCTTTATTTGTTCCTAGAAAGTAATTCAGTCCCTCAGCCTCTCATGTTGACAGAAATGTTCCAACTATTAAACATTCCACTGGTGACTCGTGAGATGCAGACAAATGAGTACTCAACTGAAGATTAAACTGAAACAGACTTGAATCTTACGATGTTTCTTGCTCCTCTCCTTCCCATTTCTGTGCCTCATTTGCTTTGCAAAACTACTTTGTTCTTTTGTAAGCCCAACTCTGCAGTGCAAGCGAGCAAAGAGGAAGTGTACAACAAGAAGAAAGCAAGCAACTGTAAGGTACCCATGTCCTTGAAAAAGGTCTGCAGAAAGGCAGGATCATTATCAGCCTTGAAATAATGACTCCTGTGGACATGTAATTTTACCATCTTGCCCTGAGTCTCTGAAGTATTTTTGGTGTTACTGCATATGAATTAAGCACTGCCCTGTGGCCAAACCAAAAAACCCTCAAAAGTTAAGCAAAGCTAATCTGCTTTGCTTTTTAGCAAAGGGAAAAGATAAAGGTCAATGTCACGATACAGACCTTGAAATATTTTTTTGTAAGGCAGACCCAGCAGAGGGCGCTAAGAACACCAATAACTTACTCCTGGTACCTTCTGTTGGGGATGCAAGGATCTATAAATCATTCATTGCCAGCCAATAAGCCCTTCAGTAAGAAACACATTGCGCTAAACCCAAAGAACTACCCCCCAAGAATAGAAAGTTTAACAAAACTGCAGGAATGGTGCATGTCTAGGAATCTCTCCTATTAAAAAAGATCAATGAAAACAAACTGAAAACAACAATTCAACCACGAGTCAGGAAAACAAGCATTAAAAAACCCCCTAGAAATCTATTAAGAGATGCTACCAGCACAGCTGGACAAAAAAATGTAAACACAGTCACAAAAATACTAAAAAGAACAATAAATGCACGTTTTCAAAAAATGAGCTATTCATCTAAATCTCAAGAGAAAAATTAGAAGATAAAAGCTAGATTTAATCTGAGAAATCTGCACCTAAAAAAAAATTTAAATCATCANCACTGTTTACATACACCTCCAGAGGCAAATAGGACTGAAGAAGTGCTACTTTGCTTGGAAAGACAGAGCCGTCTCATGAATTTATGGGCTCCAAAAGAGGAGCTCAATAAACAATTCAAACATGGGTGCATTTCCTCTGTATCAGAAGAAATGAAGTCTTCAAGATGCAATACTGGCATAATTTTAATCCCATTTACTTTAGTGGCAACATGAAAAAATAATGAGCATAATTGAAAGTCCCGTACTCCACGAAAATGTAATATTTTCTGCTATTCATTGCTTACATGCAACACCTTACATAAATTCATAAAAATGGTTGTTTCAGTACGAGTCCTGATACTGATCACCTATCTCAGAAAATTCCTCATCCTCTGACCCAAAAGGAAAGCCTCCAGAAGCATTACCTTAGCCTAGATCTGCCTAGGCTAAACCAGACCTTTAAAACAAACAGACAAAAAAAAACAAACAAAAAAACCACCCCAAACAACCACAAAAACCAACCAAACCCCCAGCATTTCACCTTAGTCAAACAGAAGCAACATGTTCAATTGCCTCTGCTTTTGTCAGAACAAGGCAGGGTGAGGGAGGTGAAATTAAACCATGTCTAGCCACTCTGAAGATCAGTAAGGGAAGAGGACACAACATAAGCGACACAAACAAACATTTTAAAGCGTAATAGATTAACATCAAAAAAAGGATGAAAAACTCTTCTTCAATATTCATTGAAGTAGCTTTTTAAATTAAACTTATTGTCATGTCCTTCCCCCTTCCCCTCCACGATCCCAACTCCAGAAATTTCACAGAATCTAATTTAAACAAAAACAAACCATTAAGACACTCTGCAGTACTTATATTGCACTAAAAGCATGGGTTCTGATATATCTTTGTATAAAAGTGGTTGTTAACATAAGCTGTAGTCACAATTACGGCTATTATTTTTTTTTTTACTACTGCAGAAGTCAAAGAAGACATTTTCTGCACACAAAGTCCAGAGCATATACTATTCATTGAAAGGAAAATTATGCTCACATGGGTCTACATATATATACATTGGAAGTCTACTCATAAGCCTGTGCCAACTGAATTCATCCCAGCTACGCCATATCACCAAACGAAGCCATTCCAAAATAGTACTTACAAGCAGCTTTCATCTAAATTCACTTATTCTGCAGAATCCTCATTTTCCATTTTAAACAAATTCTTTCCTTTTCCTAAATGTGGCCATCCATAAATTTGACGAGTTGTGTTCCTATGCCTACCTTTATGGACAGAAAGGCTTTGAGCAGGGGTCCATACAGGGTTATCTGGGAATCTGGGGAGAGTTCCAGTTCCACGTGGAGCTTATCCGGGGGCAGCTCTGAGGGGTCAAGGGGAAGGCGGGTTGAAGCTGTGGGAGATGAAATCACACTCTCGGCTGGTTTCTGTGATGGTCTTAGCACAGATAACATTGTTTCTTCCATTTCTGACACTTTGGAGCAAAATAAAGAAGAAAACAGCTTTTGATTACAAGTTATGCTTCTGATGGTCAAAATTCTGCAAATACGAATGTGTATTAATTATACAACTTTTCTTTCTAATTTGGCTTGTATAATTATGTTAATATGTCTCTGCTACAGAACTGGTTTCTCATAGCTAGTAACTATGGGAAGATAGGAAAATAAAGAATATTTTAGTCAATGTTAATTAACCAAGAGAAAAAGAATCCTTCAAGTTCTTAAAAAAAAATTAAATTTATTTATCTTGCTTTTCAAGTTAAACAAAGACATGCTTTCATTTCAGTGTAGCAGATTTCCCACAACCACACAGCTATTGCAGAATAAACAGAAGTGAATAAACAGGAAAATTGCAAAAGTTACATTAGAAACCTATTCTGAACCGGTAGCTCTGTAGGCCAAAACTTCCTCTCAAACAACTCAATTACTCCAGTCACAAAACAGTTCGGAAATTCAAATCTTATTTCCTATCCCTTCTTTTTATTTGGAGTTAGGGAGAAGAAAGCGCTTTGTCTTTTTTAGGTGGGGAAAGGCAATGAGAAGGAAGTGAATAACTGGAAGTGCTTTAGGGATGGAAAGCGATTGCTGGGAAGTGAAGAACTCTATGGGAAAAACATCTAAAATTCATGCTCCAGATGGAGTAAGATTTCAGGTGCCAGTTTAACTGGAAGAACCAGCACATAGAGAGCTACAGTGAACACATGCCTGTAGCCAGCAAACCTCCAAGGCTTTAACTTACCATTATTGCCTACAGTGCTTGCTGAGTCTTTGTGCTATCTTATGTGTTATAAATTGGCTAAATGCCACAGTGAGATGACCACTTTTTTGGAAGCTGCATCTCTTGTAATGCAACATATTTGTTCCTCAGAGACTTAAAGAGTTCTATCGATTGACTCAAAATAAAATACAGGTATTGCTACTGTAACAAACACATTCTGTCAGCAACACAGTTTAGAAGTGAGCTGGAATGTGCTGGATTATTCACTGAAGGAAGCTGCAGGCAAAATTACCCGTGTATGTACAAACTTTCCAATGCAGGTTCAATTGCTACAATTACCAGTAAATGTTTTCACATTTGAAGTCTGCACATTTGACACAAATGGACAGAGTCTCACAAGAGCACTTAATGAACATCTGCAAGATGAATCTTACTTTTTCTGCTTCATCCTCTAAAATTGGAGCTCTTTAAGATTTGAATTGTTGGAACTCAAAACCTAAAAACACTACCCAGCATGTCTTCTAACACCTGCTGATTGAAGCCCATTCAAATTAGCCCTCATTATTCTTCTAATACCTCTCCTGGTTCTGCTTCCACCATCTCAACCTGAAAGACTTTTATTTAACCCCATAACTTCCTGCATACCTCCCTCTGCATTTAAAATAACTTATATCTGCGTTTAAGTATAACTTTTTTTTTTTT
>RSEF01000004.1:61509625-61521918 GCA_003993805.1 Himantopus leucocephalus | reverse complement strand
CTCCACTTCACCTTGGATTTGGGGGTTTGTTTTGTTTAAATAAACTACTATTAAATTAGTTTTCATAATGCATTTCTCAGCATGATTCAACTACTCCACTAATCCTACTGAAGATCTCTTCCTGCTTTGAGTTGACAGTGTATCTGTAATCTGCTTCAATACACACACAGTTAAATGATACGCTGTCTAGTAGTCAAGGAATTAATGTTTCCTAACCCAAACAAAACATGGANTAAATATGTACATGCTTTAATATCCTGCAATGAAATGTACAAGGAAATACTTTTTGTTCCTTTACATAAGAGTATACGTTTCATAGTCACAAAGGAAAAACACTACAAGACATTCACACACAGAGGAATTAAGGTAATTGTTCAGGAAAAACATTAGGAAAACAAACTAAACTTAGCCTTAACTCACCATTTTCACCTACTGTCATGGGAATATTTATTTCCAAATATGATCCTGCACCAACGTTTACATGTACAGCATTAGTTTCCTGTATTGCAAGAAAGGAGAAAAGTCCAAACATTATTTTGAGGCTCACCACATCAACCAGTGTACTTTATGCCTCTGGGCATCATTATCCACACCTGGATTAAGGCACCAGATGACTAAAGTCTTTCTTGACTTCAGAAAAATTACTGATGAACTACCTAGGTGCAATAATAGCAAGTAATGCCATTTTTAGGCTTAACATGCTGTCTTAGGTCCACTAATAGAAACAGCATAAGAAAGCAGATGAATATATATTTCTAACACTACGATTTCTAACCCTTTCAGTCACAAAAAAAGAAGAAAACAGGTGTGCAATGAAGTCATACTACACCCTGTTTATAAGAGTAGCAACAGGGGAAAGAAAAATCCAAACCCCTACGCACACACATCTTTTGTTCCCTTCGCTATCATCTCTCCAGTAACATTAGATATTCATCCAATATCAGAAGAAACGATCTTTTCATCATGGTGAGTTTCATCGTAATGAAAGATTGTACAGGAAATGTCCGGATCATGAATTCCCAAGACTGCAGGAGCTGGCATGGCTTAAGATGTAGCTTTAAGGCTTAACAGAAACTTAAAATAAGCCAACAAATATTAATGCCTCTCAGCCAATATTTCTCTTTTTATTATCTTTTCCTAATTATGGAAGAGTAAAACAAAAATCCCCTAGCTTTTAAAACCACATTTCTGTAATAAACACCTGAGCAAAGTGAAAATACGCACAACCAAAAAGCACAGTGTAATCAAAGAATCAAAGTACACAAGTTATTTTCTAGGTAAGTTTTCATTATTTACCCTATTTTTGGTAAAAAGCAAATCAATGGTGGCATCTGCAATAATATTCATCCGCAGTTCAAAAGCAAGGATCTGTCTTGGTTTCCCAGGCTGGGCAATTTCTGAGACTTTCATAACTTGGTAGTCTGGTGGGAAGAAAAACTTCCACAAGCAATCCCTAGTGAGGAAGAAGGAAGAAAAAAAAAAAAAAAAAAAAAANAAAAAAAAAGAAAAGAGTTGGGTTTATTCACAGAAGAAATATATATATATATACACACACACACATATTTATGCATCTGTTTGGTTCACTTAATCATTTGCCATTTAGCTGAGTCTTTAGACAGCCACTGGATGTGATAAGAAAGAATGTTTGCTTCAAGTCTTCGTGATGGGTACATTCCATCTCATTACTGAAATCTCCCAAAGTTTCAATGACAAGAAGTGATTTTTGGATAAAAGCCATACATGGGCAGACCATAAATGATTTAGAACAAAAATATTTTAGTTCAGATGGCAAATAAACTATGTTTTTCTTCTTATTTCTAATCTTTGGTTTACAAATCTGCTACAAAAACATAGCAGGAAGTAAACTGTTTATGCTTCAATTTGTCCATAAATAATTGATGTAACGCCCAGAAATAAACAAAATACAAAACTTTAGGACCACAGAATGTGAGGGAAATGAAGCCTACATTTCTGCAGACTTGTATCCAAACATGCAACTACATGAAAGGAAAGCCACAGTGATGAAATGCAGACAGCATAGCTTAGGTAAGTCTCAAGGGGGTGGAAGTAAGTCTTCAAGAAGGATAGCAGTACCCTGCACCCAGCACCTGACTGCTATAGCCACTTAAAAGTTAAAAAAAAAAACCAACAAAAACAAAACAAACACCAACAACAAAACCCGCACAAACACCACACAACACACACTGTCAAAAGCCGGGGGAAGCACAAGATTCTATTATATGGTGTGTTGAAGATCGGTATTTGTAGATGCCCTTATAAGAACTGAGAGTATAAAGTCCACAGAACTCCTACAGATCTGTGCTTCTAAAACATTCAGGCACTTTCCAAAATTCTATCTTCTACCCACAGCACAATGCGAAAGCGTTCCCTGGTATGTATCTATGAACTCTATGGATGCTGCAAAGGTACCAAACTACCTTCCGTTTAGCCAGTTAATATTATAAAAAGCATACCATCACAGAGCAAGCTTTCTTGTTGGTATTAAAAATATCATTCACTGACTTCATGTTCCTAGCAAAGCACTGTTCTAGAAATTGGCATTTTCTCTTAAATTCTCTAAGACACTGTCATATCTAATGACTACTCTTTGGTCTGCCATCCTCACACTCCTAAGAGACAGTTAATCATAATAGTTTCACAGGAGAATTAATGGAGGCCAAGAGAAGTATCAATCTGTAATTAATAAGGGAAAAGAGGAAAAGCACTGATGATGTCACTTTTACTTAATAGTCCTTTACTCTCTAAACAATCCCATTGCCTCCACCAGAAAGTCATGTGCAAAACATGGAGCACTAAGTGAAGAATAGTAGCAGAGCTCTGGCATAATATTTTGCCACTAAAATATCTAGATAATAAATACTTTTGGAGATGGTTGATTCTCCTAAGCAGGGACGATTCCCCCCTCACTGTTTTCATAGCCAGATTTGTACTTCAAAAAGTTTTCCCATCAATATGCGGTGTATTCTCATCCATGAGCTAATAGGAGCTTGACAAGTCTAAAGGTAACTAGTTAAAAGGTTAAACCCTTAGGTGTGTAACACTTTATAAACAGTAAAATTACTTTGGCTCACAAAAAATAGGAATATAATTTATTAATTTAATAATAAAAATTCACTGAGTAATCCTAACTTCAGAAGGCCAACAAGATAAATGATGAATTTACTAATACTAAACCATTGTGGCAGGACTCTTTTTTAGCTTGCCTAGTCTATCCCAGACAAATTAGTAATCTGAGCAATTGCACACTGGAAACTTTAGAATGTTTTCTCAATAACAATCGATATTAAAGATTAAAGCTGAAGACTTAAATCATGATAATACCTCTGCCTATCAGCCCAAGGTCCATAGTTGAAGTCTGTTCCTTTTCCACAAACAATGTCCAAACCCCAGCATGGTGGCAGATCCTGTAATTTGCTGTCTTCGTTGTTTGCTTCTCCATCATTACTTTCCTCTGTCTCCTCTGGTACAAGACCTATATTACAGAATATAATAAACAGATTATTAAAGGAAGCTGCTTCAAATTAGCATGAAAAATGTTTCCTAAGCATAAGACAATTGAAGTGTCCTGATGTCAGTTTTATTTGAGACCACTACGTTACGTAAATATCTAGGCACAATTCAATGCAGACTCCCAGGGGAAGAGCACGAATNAGAATATGACCAAAAACGCTCAGGATTTTCTGAAGCACTGTTCACTGATGTCAGTGAAATGCCAACATACATAGCAGTTTTCTCTCTTAAGTATGCTTTTTACCAATACAAGCTTTCATACATCCACACTCAGTTAAGAATCTTACTTACAAACCAAGTTTTGAAACAAGGAAGATTAAGTTAAAATCATTTCTACAGACAATGCAAGCAAATAAAAAGGAAGACTCACTACAATAGACCCAGAGTTACTAGTAAAAATTCAAGCAGTCATTCAGCAACAATCCAAAATTGCCACCTATCCTACACCAGTATACATCATTATTGAACACACTACCTTTGTTCAAGATTTAGGCAATACTTTAAGTGAAGTCAGAGCAAAAGCTTTTGCAAACCAAAAAAGCTCCAGCAAAATAACGTGGTAATATAACGCACTGGCTTTAAAGTGAAAAAGACAAACACCGCAATATTCAGAAATCGATGAATCAAATAAACTTCCCAAAAATCCCAGTAGGTATGGACTGTAAGTTGTTCCCACTACTGAAGTACTTTGGAAACCTTTGAAGTATTTTGGAAACCTCATTTAAGTCGACAGCTTAAAACATAACTTGTTTCCAGAACAAACATCAAGATCAATTGCTTCCATATTGCATATAGACCTGCAGAAGGCACTGCTGACACAGTACCTCTATCTATATAAAACTATTCACTGATAAAAATGTTTGTTCTACATGTACAGTTATTTCATCTATGGAATTCCCCAGGCCTCCTACATGAAATGGTCTAGAAGTTGACAACAACCATTAAAAAGAACGCAGCTCAAAATTTTACTCCCTTCTAAATTTGAAACACGTGAACTCTCTCCCATTTGTTTCAGTGGAATTTTTTTTCATTTGCAGAAAAAATAACTAATGAACTTATAAGCGCACTTATGAATAGTTTTACTGGCTCCAAAACATTACACCAACTGTTTCAGCATTTTTTCCGCATCAAAAAAAAAGAAATTGTCTAGCAAGTCCAAACAAATAAACAAATAGCCTTCAAATCCATTAAAATTTTATCTTTGTATTGAGCAGAAGGTACCTGGTTCATCCATATAGTAATAGATATCAACATCATTGGACTGCATTACAACAAAACCTTCACCCATCAGCCTCGGTGGCCTGTAATGGAAAAGAGTGAAAGATAAAGATTAAAAAGCAATGCGCTGAGATTAATCTTTATGAATTCAAGTAATTTTAAATGCAACATATTAAGCATAATGGAAGAGATTACATAGGTCAGGCTCACTTGTAGCTTGTATGTAGTACACATTTAACCACTGAATCATCAATAAAACTGCTATCTATATCAAGCAAGCCAACAGTGGAGACAAAGTGTATGAGGTACCTGACCAGGAAGATTTTGTGGGCAAGACTCAAGTTTGATGTGATCCCAAGACACCAGGTCCACGTGTCTGTGCTGGTCTTGCCAGCAGCCCGACTGCAGGCTGCCTGCAAGAGCCACAGGCGACCTTATCTACCAGGCATCGGTCTCGTGACACTACCAGAAGAGCGGACGGAATAGACAGAAGTGCCCGCACCACACCACAGTCTGTCCAAATGCAGCTGTTTGTAAGCTAAATTTGAAGTGCAGGTTATAACTTCAGTTCTTCTCTTTCCCTCCATATCACGCTGTGATTCCTGGTCTATCTGCTACCTCAGACTAAATGAGCTTCTGAAAATAAACACTGAAAATTCAAGTCTATCTGGTCTCAAGTCTCCTATCAAAAAGGCAACTCTCATATTGCTAGGCTATGTCTACCCTGATTTGGAAAAAATAATCATTACACTATGATGATTATTATCACATAAAGTAACTT
The DNA here is from genome assembly GCA_003993805.1 of Himantopus leucocephalus. Lineage (NCBI taxonomy): Eukaryota > Metazoa > Chordata > Aves > Charadriiformes > Recurvirostridae > Himantopus > Himantopus leucocephalus. Next base: position 61,516,388 of record RSEF01000004.1, on the reverse strand, counting down.
AAACGTTTAGGTTTCTTCATGCTTGAGTTAACAGGTTCCTCTCCACAAAGACACTTCTCAGGTATTATAAACCACAACCAACTACCAAAGTTTTACTTTCAATGTTTCTTTCCATCAAGAGTTCCTTTCTCCTTGTCCTATATCGTTCTTTCACCTGCTAATTGTTTTCTTACTAAAATAGCACTCTAAACCAAAGGGACAAGACATCTTCAGTAATTAGACCATTAGTTAAAAAAAAAAAAAAAAACAAAAAAAAAGGTTGTTCTTCCTTAATAACATTTCCCTCAATATAAAAGGATCTAAATGATGAAATTAATACAAGAAACACTTCTCCTAACACTACTATATTGGTATATTAGACTCGTTTTCTTACGGTGTTACCACATGTTAATTTACATATTACATTTTATAGTAGTAATAATATGATAATGTAAACATTCTATTTTTACCGCAAAAGATGTTTTTGCCACTTTTCAGCCGCTTTTCTAAATTTTCACCTCTTAACAAAAAAAGAGAATTCCAATGACAGAAATACACAGTCTAAAAGCGCGACTTGTTAAAAGCACATTGCCCATTTTACCAAAACTCAAATGCAGGAAAGCTTGGAAAATATGAATATCTCCAACTTGACATATTCTATGACTCTATTCTGTGATTCTAAATACACTGGAGAAACCACATTACTGTTTTAATAAAAATTACTGGAAAGTATGAATGCGTAGGGCAGATTTAACAATGGTTTACTTCTGCATTCCTAACAGCATTTACCTATACTGACTCAGAATAATTAATAATTTTGTTTTAATCTAAAACACTATCTTAAGTAGAATTACAAAGACTTTTTGAGCTAAGTCTTCTTCAAGATGGACAATTTGACTTAACTCCACGGCCTAACAGAAACTGTCATTTAGCTGTAGGAAAGAGAGAAACATCTACAGGAAAGCTTTAGGAGCTGACAGAATGGCCAAATCCTCCCGTCAAACACCCACTGCTGTGTCATCCTCATCACCTTTGCCATACTCCACTTTCTGGAGGAAAGCTATGAGGTCTTATACTAAATAGATGTGGACGGGGACGAAAAAACAACCAAATCCCCACATGGTAGCTAAACATCTTCCTCAGTCCTTTTCCTCCAATTCTTTTAGTGTACATCTTCACCATGTCTGCATATGTCATTAAACACTTCTTTTTTGCTCTCGCTCTGATCTGTCTGAACTGACTACACTTGTAAAAAACCTTTTGCCTGTTCAGTGTGGTTTTTTTCCCCCAAAGAGGAACGTTCTCTTCTGTATCGTCATGTCTTGTCACTAGTTTTTTGATTTCTTTTTTAAGAAGAATATGAAAATATAAAGTAGATGACTGAAACAGCATATAATTTTTCATTATCAAAGCATCACAGGCCACAGCAAACAACACAGCAGCCAAGAAATGCAGTATCTTTCCTTATGTCAGTCCTAGGATGGTTGTAAGTCAGGTGACAACCAACAGGTGGTGAACCCAGTAGGAAAACCAATTTAGATTTAAGACCAACGTATATTTTCTCAGCTTAAAGTGCACATGAAACTACCTCCACTGAAAACAGGAGAGGAAGGTACCCAATGAGGCTGCCTAACCCACCCTCCGCAGGAATAATTACACCTTGCCAGACTTATCTGATGAAGGTGGTAGAACCCTAGAAACCTCACCAGAGGCCACTTCCAAAAGCAAATTAGATAATGGCAATGAATGCTAATCACCATTAAAAAGTATTTCCCAATATCTATTCTAAATTTCCACTTTGAGCCTGCTGACTTAGTCACTGCTCTGCAAACTTGTTTTGCTTTGATCTGCTTTTCCTAGCACAATTTCTTTTTTTCCTTGGGTTTTGGAGGATTTATTTGCAAAAAGTGATGGAGGCGTTGAGATATCTGTTTGTAATGTAATATGACAGTTGTCAAGGTGGGTTTTTGATGTTTGTATTGATTAGTCAGTCTGTTACAAAAAACAGCTAAGTGACTTGATGAAATTTGTATGTGCGTTGCCTGAAGGAATTTCTGAAAGTTAAGACAACCAGCTTAATTTTTAAGCCAAAGAAGCATAAGAGGGCAGGCTCTAAAGATTCAAACATTCCCATTTCCAGTGAACTGGGTCATTTGTTGAATCTACCCAGTAAATTAGGGCACATTTTCTGCACACATGCCATCCTTCAGCCATCAGAAGCTGCAGGGATGGTAACAGCATGAAGAGAAAATACTTAGCGGAAGCAGGAGAAAAAGCTAATAGTTTGAGTATCTTAATCCTATTTTGGTTTAATCTTGTTTGTTTTCAATATTAGTTGGAGAAATTTCCTTTGTCGTCATGTTGGAAGAGTAAGATTCTGTACACATCCACAGAATGTTCTTTGAAAACATATAAAGGCATATTATGGACGGCAGTATTTGTCTGATACAAAGCCAATCAAGGTTCAGTCAAATGATGTACAGTTTACTTCCAAACATCGTAATTCATTCTCTCGATATTGTTGCTTAGGAGGTATAAAATAGGTATAATCATTTTACATTAACTCATACATGCAATTGTCCAAGGATAGGATACATTATTTATTTTTTGTTGAGCAAATAATGCCTGTGAAAGACTCTGAAAAAGCATTAAATAAGATAATGCAGACAATTATGGCTATGATGTTCATATCATATCAATCAGGGATGTTAATATAGTATGCATATAAATGTCTTGCTGGTTCAAGTGTAATAAAACAAGAATTCTAGAGTCAAATCCCTTCATGCAAGCACCCTTTCTTTTGTTTGACTTATTACCATTGACTTTGTTAAAGCTGCATAGCCCCACTCATGCAGAATACACAGAGGTAAAACGATCAGCGATCTGTCTTCAAGAGATAACATGATTTCTCCTATAGCAAGTATTGCGCAGCTTTTGCCCATTTTTTTAAAATATCTTCCAAACCATATGAGAATCAGCAGTACAGAAGTCAACACCTTAAAGCTTGCCCTAGCTTGCCCCTGAATTTACCCTAGAAATTTAGTGCTGTCACAGCATACAGCTATAGTACCCGGTTGAAAGAAAATAAAAAAGTTGAATGCAGGATGCCCCATCCCTGGAAACATTCCAGGTCAGGTTGGATGGGGCTCTGAGCAACCTAGTCTCTTTGAAGATGTCCCTGCTCATTGCAGGGGCTTGGACTAGATGACCTTTAAAGGTCCCTTCCAACGCAAACCATTCTATGATTCTGTGATTAATCATAGAGCAGAACACACATACACACACACACAAAGATCTACGAGATAGAAAAAAGTAGTTTTCTCCATAAATAAAATAGTTTCAAAGATCCGACATTTAAAACCTTCAGAGGGGTAAAAATGCCAACTATCTAAACACACCAAGAAAAATAAAGTCACAGAAACACAACCAACATTCTTTTCTTTGTTTTCTTAAAATAATAAAATAAAATGGAAACAAAAATACCCAAAACTTACTCATCATTTTGAAGACCCACATATCTTGGACTTGGAACCAGCATGACTCTAACATTTTCTAATTTTCCTTTCACGATGTGCATAAACTGATCAAGGTGGCTCGAAGGTGGTTTTGTGGTATATGTCAAAAAAGCATCATCAAAGTTAATACAAAGTGTTTGCGGCTGATAATGATTCCCAAATGCCAAACGACCCTAAATAGAAAAGAAAATCCAATTACATACTGCTCTTTTTTATATCTACATTTATATAATTTACGTATAATAATGCGTGGACAAAACTCCTGGCCATATTCTGTGCATATTTAAAAATACTATCTTGTACATTAAACTCTCAATATTCTATCTCATACCACCTCAATAACAGTTTTCCTGTTTTTTGTGGGAGGCAACATCAACTTTTAAGGAACGTGTCCAAATATCCCTATTAAAAGATACAGGGAAGAAAAGAAAAAAAGAAGAAAAATAACCCCAAACACCTCCCCAAAAACCAACACACCACACATCATACAACACCCATTACCTAGCTTAATTACTTGGTGATATTCTTGAAATCATTACAAGTCTAAGACACAACTATTTCCCACAACAGAGATGCTGATGTCAGCACCAGCAGGATTTGTGACTGTGTCAAGGCAATGCTGGTGGTGTCATTTTAAAACTTTTCTAAAACATGAAGGAGAACAAAAACTCAAAAAGAATGTGTAAGAAAAATGAAGGGCAAGCCTGATTTTTAAGCGTATACTGCTAAATATTCTCATTATCAGGTGTTTTCACTTACCGTGCTCACATTGACTTTAATGACCGGAATAAGCGATCTCCATGAAGAAGAAGGGTCTTGAGATTCTGTTTTGACTTTGACACTACAGGAAAAAAAATGGGGTTTGTTATTTTGTCTTTTCTGCAGAAGAACTAATGAATGTTTTCTTCTAGGGGTCTTCAGTGCACAGATCTCAGAGAACACTCCTTCCCACAGGGGTGCCCCCTGTAAGGGACCTGCTAGCAGACTACTGCAGGCTCCTCCAGAGCCTGGTAGAACAGCAGGAAGCATACGCAGCTACGCCTTGGGTGCTGGTATACTGAGCTGACACAGGGAGAAAACAAGCGTGCCACGTTTAACACAGAGCAACGGTTCTTAAATAGTTCAATAAATCTTCGTCAGGGGAATTTGGTCTGTTCTAAATATTCCTATTTAGGCATGGGATTTTTCATTTCCCATGATAAATCCCCCTCAAAGGCAGAAGTCCTTCCTGCACCTGTCAATAAGGGCGTAAGATCAAAACATGAAGATACTGGCTTGGCGGCACAGCCCTTACCCAAACTCAGACTGCCACAGCACCCTGCAGCTGCCCACTATGTAATTTAGTAACAAGTGCTGGCCTGGCCAGCAGCAGTGGAAGGACTCAAGTCTCATTAAGATCTTCTCTGCTCCTGGCAATAAATCAGTCTGGTGTGATTATCCTCAAAGGCTTATTATTGAACACGCCACTCCACTACACATAAGCCATGTAGAAGAACTCCTTATAGACTCACACCATGTTTTCTGGGGTACCCCAAAAAAAGGAATAAAATAACAAAAGATGGTTTGTGTAGCTATACACAAACACACACCCCTAAAAAGACAACTTGTGAAATTAGTCCATGTTTAAAGCTCAAAAACCAATTAAATCCTCCCAACACCATATAGATCCTCACGTTTTGTCTGTTCAATGTCTTAAGCAGTTATTACTTCTACTGAGCAATACCATTATTATTCTGCAAGCATAATCCTCTTCAACACATGCTCCCTTCCCACAGCGTGCTTCAAATAGATTTTTCAACCTCTCTCTGAACGTTAAACAAGGAGTGTTTGGTTTTTAATTATTATGGTAGGAAGTTTGAGGAAAGGAAAAAGATTTAGACTGTCAGACTTGTCAGTGCCATTTCTCTCTCAGCTGTGCTTCAACCATTTGGCCTCCAGAGCATATGTTAACAAAACATTACCCAATTAGTTCAGCACTTTGCAGAACAAAGCATCAACAAAATAGCAAAATGAATAATAATTTACCTTTCAAGATTGGTATGTGTTCTCTGCCTCCCATTTACTTGTGCTTTTTCATCATCTTTCTTTGCTGGAATTATTGTGGGATCCAAGCCAAATAGTTCTTGAAGTTGTCCATAAAGCTCAGAACGGTTGTACACATGAAATTCAAAGTCATTCACCATAATATACAGTCGTGTTTCTGCCTTTGGATCTAAACAAATAGTAGGAAAAGAGTTTCTAATTCTATTCCAACATTCCCTTGCAATATTTACAGTTTTTCAAATAGGCAGATTTTGCAAAAACAATCTACATGGTAGTGAACAGCTGCTGAAGTACGTATTAAAAAGCAATAAAAAACTCCACAAAATAATTACAACCTTCCAAGCAAATCACTAAAACTTGGCAAATAAGACAGGTGCATACAAACTATAAAACCTGAAAGGCATTTCACCCTTAGGTCACAATCCAAAAATAAATCCAGGCAGTAGCTGCACAAAATGGTAAATGAGGTTTATTCAGTCTCATATATAAAAAACAACAGACAAAAATCCCTCTTGATGCACAGCACAGAGCCCTCGGTGCCAACGTCTGCTTTTTAGCACAGATATCAGTACTTGCGACCAATTAAATCTCAAAACCCAAATGCTTTGTGGTACAGCAGGCCTGAACTGGGAAAAAGCTTTCTTTTAGAGAGAAACAGAAACATTAATATGCAGAACTAACAAGAAGCATAGTCATTTTGCACAATCGGTCAACACTGTCACAAATTTAAAATTTTAACTGTAATATCAGCTTGACTCTCTGAGACTTAAAAACTAGTTTAACATCTGCTGATCGCATACAGAGCTGTTTGTGACATACTTTGACATACTTTTGCCTTTGATAGTATGACCTAATTATGTAGTTAATGCGAGGAAAAAGCTCACACAATTTCCCCCTAATTACCCAGTTGAAAGAGTGCCCGTTACACATTCACTCAAGAGACCTGAGCTGCTCTAAAACCTGATCTGGTCTTTCTAAGTCAAAGAGACTTTAGGAAGCTGAAGCATCAATGATTATTACAGCAGTCCCCAATCTGTAACTCAGGGGGTACAGACTGAAGACAACATTTCCCATAGACACTAGAAATTAAAAAGTCAGAGCGAACACCGCTGCTGTTGTGGTCAGGGTCAACAGAAGAACTGCAGCTGTCCACGAACCAAAGTTTAGAGACACCTGCTTTATTAAATGCACCCTCTTTGCTAACAAACTCATCTGTCCCCCAGTGC
>RSEF01000004.1:61491273-61509525 GCA_003993805.1 Himantopus leucocephalus | reverse complement strand
AACAGTTTAACATTAATGCTTCGTAGCATCCATTACTGTAATCTACCCTTTGATCATAAACACATATTGACTACCAGAAGTTCAATAGGAAGAGTACACCATAAAGTATTTTCCAAAGCACATACACCAGAGTGAAGGAAACCGTTCTCCAAGTTTGCCCTCTTTTTCCTAATAACCTTCACTCTTCTCTGACCAACCTCAGACCCCGCTTCTTGCTCAGTTTTTATTTCTTTGTGTATCCTCAGAAGACTTGAAAAGTCAGTGGATCTCAAACGGTCAGCAGCAACCGGCAGGCACTGCCACATTCTTCAGCACCTCAGGAAGAAGGCTGAGAAGCCATGTGATTAGAAAGCAGTTATCAGGGAAAAATATTCCCAATAACACATGAACATATTGCATGGGCATGTGGAACAATACTGGATTTTTCTTACCAACAGGAGTAAGCTGAATTTATACCAAGAATATGGTAAACAATTTTACTTTGGCATAACTTACAGAACATGTCAAGTACTCATCATCACTCAAATCTTTTTGAAAGGTCACTTATTTTGCTTCCAGGGAAAACTTTACAATTTGTATGACTGGGTTGGAGGAACACTGAAGTCCTTTCTGGTTCTAAAACCTCTAAACATACGAATTAATTTCTAGTCCTTCTCCTCCCACAAGCTCAGTGGGGAATATAGCAGTCTGCACTACCTTCAACACATTCCTTCAGGAGACAGAGACATACTTCATACAAGCTTCATCCACATTTGAACAGACAAAGTTAGCTTTTAAAAAATTTAAGGTGTCCCCACCCTGAAGTTCAGCTCCTTGCATACAATTGTAATGGTGCTTAACGTTGATAAACTTACCACTGAAAACTGGATTATCAAGTGCAGCCCTTTACCATAGAGGTGATGGCAAGGACACCTGAAATGACCTGAAAGGGAGTTCCCTTATTAAGGCCTCCAAGTATTTCAGGATCCTTCACTAGCCTTCCCTTTGTGCACAAAAAACCCTTCTCTAATATTCTAAATACCTCTCAGAATAAAATAGAATGAGGTTACATTATTTCTACACTAACAGGACTTTAAGTTTATCACCACTATGAAAAAACAAAATCCCGTTCCCATAGCATTTCACATTATTGTTAGGAGCACCCTGCACTTCAGTTACAGAACTTAAAAACAAAAAGCCCACAACACTGGGAAACTAATTGTTATTGCTTATATCTCAGTCTTCATAAGATGTATTTTTTCCAAGCAAAAATATGAAAATAATTAAGGCTTGTGTTTTTATAAGAACCTGGTGGGATTTTTAAATTGTTAATAGCCCTGATTCAGTCTATGTGTTTTTCTATAGGAAAATCTCAGCTCTCTTTTGGTTTTTTGTTTTATGAAGGATCTGAAACAAAGGTATGCATCAGTAATGTCTAGCTACAACAGGTTTTTCCAATCATTCTCTGTGGCAGCTGTAAGGAAGTAATCCTTGAAAAAAACATAAAATCTTTAAGATGCAACATACCATCAGACTTCACAATTTGGTCAGGTACAGGTATTTCTCTTGCGATCAAGCAGATTAAAAAGTATTGGGAAGAATAGACTAAGAATCATTGAAGACTTTATTTTTCCTTTAAAGTTAAAAATGAAAGCATCTCCGTTAAATAATCAAAATGTAAAGTAAGCAAGGTTATTCTTCCTAGGAAAACCGAGTAATTATTTAAGAGAGTATTTTATTCACATTACTTTGTTGTCAGACCTATGCGCCTATGATCTCCTTGGTTACTTGTATTATTTGTCCACTAATTATGCAGTCTTAAATATCAGCAGAAAAGGATAAAGCCTTGCAATACTGCTAAGCCACATAAAAGACAGACACAACTATCTTTATTGCATTAGGTTCAATTCATTTTTTCATTCTGTGAGCCACTAGAGAAATATGTTTTAACTAGCAGATGAAGAAAATTCTATGAAAACCTGTTGGACAATAACCTGTGGTTGGAAAAATCTAATTAACTCTAAGCCTAGGTTCCACTTTTCAAATTAGCCTTCTTATAGTATAAAGAACTTGAATTGTGTCCTATCACCTCAGAGGCTTAGTAATGCCTCAATAAAAAGAAGTGAGCAACTCTTCCTAATTCATATCGCTATATTGAATGGTGTCTTATATTTACCTGCACCATGTGCATGCAGTACTCTTACCACTGTTGAGTTGGTACTGACAAAGCAACATCTGTACAAGCTTGCTGACAAGTCTAAGAAGGGAGATGGGAAAAAAAAAAGCCCTCCAAAGTTCAATGACCCTCTCAATTAGTGCCCTCCTCAACTGTAGAGTTGCCATTTCTGGACNCCCTCCTCAACTGTAGGGTTGCCATTTCTGGACCTCCTTGAATCAGCAATGGAGCTGTGATGCTTCAAAAGTCAAGACAGACGGGGCCCAAGACTCATTCAACCAGATTCTAATCCTATAAATGACTAAGCACACATCACAAGGCTACTTATGTTTCCTCACAGTGTTTTCTGCAGATACAATTAATCTCTTGCATCCAGTGTTAATCATCCTTCTTCAGCCAGAGATAAGGAAGAAAAATAAATGAATTTTTCACACTTCCCCACTTCTATGACCACAGATGTCATCAAGACAGAGCATTATTAAATACTAAAGAACGTCCTCTACCTTTTGCTAAAACACTCACAGCACAACACTAAAACTTGAAAAGTAAAATCACTTCCAGAACAGAAGTCTCTATTTATCAGTGTTATAAACTTCAATACAGGGTCAATTATGCTTAGACTACAGCTAATGAAGGCTACTATTAAGGCTAATAGTTTATCTTAAGAGGGTTCAAGTCTCTGACAACAAATCCTGTATTTATGTCACTGTATTGTTCTAGTCTACTAACACAGATCAACCAGTTAAAAGAACCCATACCTTCTGATGATTCGATGTACTTCAGGTAAATATTAACAAATCAATTACATGCATGTGATCATGCAAAGGAAGCATTTTTCTGTAGGCTACTTGTAAACTTAAACTTTGAAACCTTTTTGAGAAACCTACCATGCTGTTTCTGCTTAGGGTTGTACATCTTCCACCAGCGAAATATGATAAATCCATCTTGAATTCTAAATCAAGTAAGTTAGATAAAACAGAAGTTAAGAGAGTGGTAATCCAAAAATCTTATGTGAAGTTGCATGACATGTCGCCTTATGCATTGCAGAGATCTGCAGCTGCAGCAGTGTACAAGCAATATTAAAGCATGGAGCATTACTGCATAAAGCATACAGTATAATATTATACAATTACTGCATGAGCTGAAACTTGTGTAAAACCCCATATCCATTGCCTTCTCAAGGCCTTCCAAATTTAACAGTAAGAATCAAAATTACAAACTATTCGCTAGTGTGCAGTTCACGAAACAAATTGTTCTCACTTCCAGTAAATAAACGCAAACCACCTGGCCAAAATGAATCTTCCAGACTTAAGAGCGGGAGCATGAGGGAGTGAGAAACATTAATGAAAAAGCAGTTCTCCTTCAAACTCTAAAGTGTTTTCTTTTACAAATACTAAGGACAACTAGAATCTTATCCAGTACTCACTTCTAATTGGTAACATTCAAACAGAAAATGAGCTAACAAGTAGCTAAGAATGTCTAAATACTACTATCAGTCATTTTATTTTTAAGATTTATAAATATATTCATTGCTCATTTGTAAGATGGTATTTTGATACATTATACACACACATTTACTGTATTTGAAATTATTATTTAGAAGAACGACTCCCTTGGAAATCTGTACCTGATAGACATGTCTTCTGTGATGAAATAGATTTCACGAACCATGACTTTTCCAGATAGCACAGAGAATGAAAAGGAACCTAGTGTGAAAAAAAGTGTTTATCAGACATTAAAGTTGTTGATGCTTTATTTTCTGAACAGGAAGAATATAGTATTCAATTATCTGAAATAGGTTTACTGGGTACGTTGAGTTTTCCCTTTGAAAAGACGCTGACTTTCACAGGAGAAGCGAAGTCAGAGGTTCAGAACATACATAACAAAAAGTACGCAACTCTAAAAGGTTCTGGGTTTGGCATCACCCAAGAATACAATCAACCCCTGAGAGACAATAGTCACTCAGGAGCATTCAGGTGCCTTGCAAAGCTTGTGAAAAAAGTTAGGGAAGCTATTTTGAACTTTTATAGTATCAAGCCATTGTATGCAAGACCGTAATTAGAGAAATAAACATTCCTGACAAAATAATTTTTCAATTTTTATATGGCTATAAAGTTTTCAGTCCAAGTATTATGACAAATTGTGTTTACAACAGGAAGGATTAATAAGCATGAAAAGATCAGAAGGTAATGCAATAGCCCATATTTTTCCTAAGGCTTTTCACCTCACTCACAGAAAGTTAAGTAAACCATTATTTTTTTTTAAATTAAAAAAAAAATCAACATTAATCGATTGAAGCCAAGCTGTAAATCATGGGATTTAATTAATGTTATGCTCTTCTTACTGATTAAGTTTATAAAGAACACTATATATTTGGCCAGCTATGTCCACCTGTCTTTCCTTAATAGCAATTTCACAGAGAAATTTTAATAAAAGCCTATAGATCAATGTAGCAGCCAGTAAGTATTTCATCTATATTACTGTTCAAAAAGCTGGATTTGAAGATTATTTGGATTACAGTTCTCAAATTCTTGAGGACATAAGCAAATTATTGCAGATGTCTCTGGCAGGCAAGTGTGGGTGGGATTTTTTGTTTTTAAGTTTTCACTACATTTATGATCAATAATTGCAGAAAAAGTCCAGAACTAAAGTGATCATTACTCTGGCAGGCAGACAGAGGAAAACATGGAAGAATAAATGAAAGGAAATAAAAGTGCCATCAGAGTGAGGTTGTGGGATACAGCCCTCTGTGACTCAGCACCAGATATTTTTGTAATGTGGGTGAGCACCCAAGTGATTTGTACTGACCTGTTTTATTCAAAAATGTTTTAAAAAATTTTAAAAAAGTTAATGGATTTTGATGCAAATGTTCTAGCCAGTATAAATTCTACATATCACAGTCCCAGTATGGATTAACATGATTAGTTGTTCTGACAGCTTATTTAGAAAGCAAGGACACTGCCATAAGAGGGAGTCAAGGCTACTGTGCCCCTCTGAGCCCACTCCAGTGGTTACTACCCACACTTCAGATCCTGTGTAACCAGCCTCAAAGACGTAGGGGAGTGGGAAGCTGCACCCCTTAACACCAATTTATGAGGCAAATTCAGAAGCAGATCAGGCAGGTTCCATGGGGGACTGAGGAGAGATATGGATTTGATGGGTGGACTGTTCAGGGGATGAGGAATGGGTTGGACGGTTGCATCCAGACGGTAGTGGTCAACAACTCAATGTCCAGATGGAGATCGGTGATAAGTGGTGTCCCCTCAGGGATCCATATTGGGACTAGTACTGTCTAATATTTTCATCAGTGACATAGACAGTGGGATTGAGTGCACTCTCAGCAAGTTTGCAGATGACACCAAGCTGAGTGGTGCAGCTGACACACTGGAGGGACGGGATACCGTCCAGAGGGACCTGGACAGGTTCAAGAAGTGGGCCTGCGTGCACCTCATGAGGTTCAACAAGGCCAAGTGCAGGGTCCTGCACCTGGGTTGGGGGAACCCCTGGTATCAATACAGGCTGGGGGATGAAGGGATTGTGAGCAGCCCTGCCAAGAAGGACTTGGGGGTACTGGTGGATGAAAAGCTGGACGTGAGCCAACAATGTGTGCTCGCAGCCCAGAAGGCCAACCGTATCCTGGGCTGCATCAAAAGAAGCATGGCCAGCAGGTCGACGGAGGTGATTCTGCCCCTCTACTCTGCTTTGGTAAGACCTCACCTGGACTCTAGCTCTGGAGCCCCCAACAGAAGAAGGACGTGGACCTGTTGCAGTGAGTCCAGAGGAGGACCACAAAAATAATCAGAGGGCTGAAGCACCTCTCCTGTGAGGACAGGCTGAGAGAGCTGGGGTTGTTCAGCCTGGAGAAAAGAAGGCTCCAGGGAGATCTTATAGTGGGCTTTCAGTACCTAAAGGGGGCCCTACAGGAAAGATGGGGACAAACTTTTTAGCAGGACCTGTTACAACAGGACAAGGGGTAACGGCTTTAAACTAAAAGAGGGAGGGAAGATTTAGACTAGATAGAAGGAATTTTTTTACACTGAGGGTGGTGAAACACTGGAACAGATTGCCCAAGAGGTGGCAGACACCCCATCCCTGGAAACATTCCAGATCAGGTTGGATGGGGCTCTGAGCAACCTGATCTAGTTGAAGATGTCCCTGCTCATTGCACAGGGGGTTGGACTAGATGACCTTTAAAGGTCCCTTCCAGCCCAAAATATTCTATTACTCTATTACAACAACCATTATGATTCCAGAGCTTTGAAAAAGGTGTAATTAAAAATGTTCAATTTTAAGTACACAAAGTATACAGACTAAATATAAAAAAGTAAACTCAACTTAAAATTAAAAAAACTGTCAAGTGAACTTTAATATACAATAATGAAACTTCAATGAAAATGGGGGTGTTTTTCTACCTACACCAAGAATCCTCCCCTAAATCATGATATTGAACTTCTTTTCTTCTTAAATTAAACCCATGCTGATCATTTTCAAATTACTATAACAAAGGAACACTTGGATTTTACTTTGCGTTTTTAGCAATTGAAGTATAATAAAAAGCAGTAGATAAGCAGCAGCATTACAGTAATCATAACTTACCAATATGGATGTAGCCATGTTTATATAATCTGTTAAGAACCAATGTTAAAATGAGTCCAATGTTCCGGGAATTATAATAAGTTAGGTAGATAATCCATCCACAAGACAATATTGTCGCTGTTGAAAGATTAAAATGAATTAAAGTATTTTTAAAAGTACACTGACCTAGATAAAAGCCTTGCCTATTAAGACTATAAAGCACAACAGTGTTCCTCCTACTCTCAAAAAAAAAAATAAAAATTGAAACTGATGGGACACTTCAATGAGTGTGTTCAGAGAGATGCTGTGAGAAGGGTGTGAAGAGATGGGGGAAAAAAGAGAAGGGGAAAGGAAATTCAGAAAAATATAGATTCTTCTCTGCTTTTCCATTCCCCAATATAAAAAAAAACAAAACTGTCCTCCACAGCACCTGAAAAAGGCACCACATATTTCATTACATCCCTTACCATCAAAGAAGTTAAATTTCATAGATCAAATCATAACACGCATTACCCTACATGGTCATTTATTTTAAAACACCCAAAAAAAATGAACACCACAGAAGTCATACTACATTCCTCCTCCAAACTGTGAACTGTAACTTAAATTTCTAGTCTTTCATATCTTAGCACAGGAAACAACAATATCACATCTGAAACCATTTCCTAAGTTGCTGTATCCTGAGAGAAATGTACCAGTTCTTGGGTTAGCAAAAATCTGTCAACAGTTCAAGCATGGAATTTGATAGGAAAAAAAAGGAAATAGCAATCCAATGAGAAACATGTTTAAAAAAAAAAAAAAGAAAAAATTAGGTCTGCTAATCCCCAAAGTAAACTTTAGTTTAGTTGATTAAGAACTAGTAACCTATTTCTAACTACAAGAGTTCTCAAATCTTCCAGAAGGACAAACCCAAAAGGAACAGGACTGCCAGGGAACAGACTAGCTCTAACTCCCTTTACTGATAATTACCATTCAGTTTCACCCAAAGCAGAGTAGGAAAGAAAGCAATTTTTGTATTTGAGGTATCTCTACTCATTATACTAAGGGAACTTTGTAAAAGAAGTTTTTCATTTATGTATACACTTTATACTGAAAAAATCAGATTTAGTGTGCCTTTTATGAGAAATCTGAAGTGCAGAAACGCATATGGGTATGACACCTTCACTCTGCAGAGAGTTCAGGTGATTACTCAAAAAAACCCAAACAACCAACCACAAAAAAATTACAAAAACAACCTGTCCTTTTACTACCCCTTCATTTTTTTTGCAGTGGGATGCTTTGTAACACCACCTGTGCTTTGCTGAAAGATGAGAAGGTAGAAGAGAAAGACTTGCAAGACTGTCTTTTCCTTACTGGGAAATGGATCCAGTGCAGCCAAAATTCAACTAGCTCATACTCTTGAGCAGGTAAGGTGCTTAACATGTGAAACAAACCAAATCTGTGTGGGTGACTACACAAGAACAAGGCAGGGAGGGTTAAAGGTACACCCCAGGAAGGAAACTGCTCTCGCCAGTCAGTGAAGGCACACTCCAAGGACAGTGTTCACCTCCCCTCACTTTCAGATGAGTAAGCTACTCACTGCTCCCTATAAATGTAGGGAGAAAAGTGCAATGACTCACAATCAAAGGGTCTCATTCCAGTAATAAAACTTAACTTGAGATTAAAGTTCAACTACACACTTAACTTCGAGATACCTAAAGCCAAGTGCAGCTTCCAGGCACTACAGTCCTAATCCACTGCCTTTAACACTAGTCTCACCTCTGCCACAAATTGTAGCCTTTTCTTTTCCCCTCACCAAATTTAGTCTCTGCTATTAAGTGACAGATCCCATAAACTCTATTCATCTCATTATTATATTCTTGATTTTAAAAGCCTCTTCACTGAAACTACATTTTGGAAATTACCTACGGAAAGTTTTGCTATATGTGATTTTTAGAAAGTATTCTAGAACTGAGCAACAGCTCTTTGAGAAGCATGTTCATTTCTAGAATTCGACACCTCTTTTACTGGGATCAATAGTTAGCTGGTTCAGGAGAAGAAACTCCTGCTCTGCCAGGGGGGTTGGACTAGATGATCTCCAGAGGTCCCTTCCAACCCTGACCGTTCTGTGACTCTGTGACACTGTTTACGTCTTTTTTTATTCTAACAGGATGCCGTAGGTCAGCAGGTGAAAGCAAAGGAGGAATGGCTGTTGAAACTGGGTCAGTTAATAAATATTACTTTAATGTGTTTTTATCCAGACCTCATAATAACAGGAGGCTACCCAGGTTTTTCTGTTGTGTAATTGTTTCTAGAATACCAGGTGGTTTCTTACAATTGAAGAGATAAGAAGCTCCCTAAAACTGCATAATTGTATATAGGTCATTCTGCCCATAGGAAAATGGGATGGACTGTATTATTTCTTGAAGTTCCACCCACCCTTCTGTGAAACAGAAGTTTGTAACTTCAATATATTCATGCAAATAAGAAAGCTAAGCAAAGTTTTTGGTTTAAATTACAGCTGTTACACGGAATTGCTTATATCCTCCATACTTTTCAAGCAGAATTACTAATAGTTTGCTCTAAGAATCCAGTGCAGAGAGGGAAAACCAGAGAAAGAAAATGCTGCAGGCTGCAATTTAACACTTTTATTCTTTGGTGAAAGACCTGAACATCTCTAAGTCTCAAGTCAAACCTTTCAGAGTCAAATTTTTCAAACCTGTTCTGCATCTGTTCCACATTTTACCATGAGCAACTATCAGCATGGTGAGTTCCTTTATTTTCACCTTCATTACACTTAGAATGTTATGTTGAGTACAAACTTTCCATGTCAACATATTAAAAGTGAAATAAAGAATATTCAGAAAGTACCCTCGGCTAATTTGCCTATGTTCTTTTTATTCAGTTTGGCCTACTGAAAAATCATTCCAGTGCATCAATAGCCAGGAGACATGCTTTAACTTCACAGAAGTCAAAAAATAAAGTTATTTTTCCTGTGCTGCCCCTCACTCCAGGTTTAAGAATCAAGGCTGAAAAGCAGGTATTACCTACCTTTCAAAAAGTCCAAATTCATCACACACTTCTAACACTCTCATCTGGACCTGACTATAACTTAATTTTTATTTTGCTGTCCCTGACCTATCTGTTTGTAGATTCAGAAAATAAAAGTACCTACACACAAATATAAACAATGGCACTAGTGTTATAAAAAAATACCTAAATGAGGCACATTTACAAAAACAGCCCATAACCGAGTACACGATGGTTTGGCTTAAAGGTTTATTGTGGCATACAATTTATTCTACAAGTTATGGCATTAAACACAATAGTCTTTATATCACTATTCAAACTATACCATATTAAATGGCAGATATGTACATATTGGTATAACTAAGTTATTGTATCTGCTTGCCACATGCTACAATGTTAATCCTTTGTTATGCTATTACAGTTAATCACCAGCTTACTTTGGTATTAGAAAAAACTTCTGTCATGGAGAGTAGTTCTCACTGAGTTATTTTGCAGAGTTGCAGTTGTAGAGCATCATCTTTTGCACATTAGACTTATCTCCCAAGCGTTGCAGCACAGTTAGTATTGGAAACAGTTCCGTATTTTTTCTTTCTAAATTACTTAAGTAGCATTGCCATACCTCACTAAGCAGCTGTATGACAAATAAAAATCTATTTTCATTGTTTTGATGTAATTTGGTAAGAAATTGGATTTCGTATGCCAACATTTAGAGAAGCACATTTAAAAGTGCAAACAAAAAAAAACATTTAACCAAAACAGAATAGAGTCACCTTACCTACTAACAGCCAAACAACATTGGAGTCATGTTCTGTCAGGAAGTCTTCCAACTGCGTGATACTTGGGACAAAACTGTCATTTTTTCGTTGATCCATTGCTAAACTGTTTTTGCACCAGCACCTATAGAACTGAAGGCAAAAAAAAACCCAACATCAAAACCAAAATGAGTAACAAGCACAGTACAGTTTGGAGAAAACCGAGTATCTACCATGTTAAATAATCTGTAATAGTCTGTTTCACACAAACATGACTTTACTTGTTTAATTCCTTCAATAGCATCTTCATGATTCTCAGCTACCCCTTCTTCTACTTTAGAGCTCCAGAAACACTTTCACTCATCTCTGCTGAAAGAAACAGAGCTTCCAGGCACATGCCTCCCTAAAACAGATTACAGATCAACAGAATGCCAGAATATGCTCTCCAAATTTAGTACCCTCAGTGCCCTGTACAGCATATAACAACAAATGAATTTATAAAACTGTTGTACCGTAACAGTAAGTCAAAAGGTAACTAATCATACAAGTAAAAATGAGTCTGTATTAAGCTTCTAACATTCAAAAAGTGAGTATGAGACAATACAAGACTGAACCCTTTGCCTCTGCAGAAGGAAAGGCCAAAGAAGACACTTTCAGGAGCGATGGAAAATTCCCATAACCTCCTGATCCACTGTGTCCATTAATTCTCTTGCTTTAGGATGGATTTGCATCATCATATGAAAAAGTAACTACACAGTGTCTCTGTTACAGAGCAGAAAACCAGTCCTTCTGATCTTACACACTTATTCAAACCATCCATAAAGCATCTTGCAACTGGGTTATATTAATTAAGTGTGATTAACAGGGAGTAGCTCAACTCAGTAACACACATGATTACACAGGAATACTTTACTTGCATTAGTTTCATTTGAAGTCTTCTCCCTTGGACACTATCTGTCAACCTTCTCACAGGAAGATAAGCATTAATTCTGCTCTTTTTTTTTTTTGTTAAAAAAACACCTTCCATCTCCTGACAGCCTGTCTTCCTGTCAGTATTCAACCCTCAGAAAAAAATGAGTAGACTTTACTTCCTTTCTTTATGAAGTCTTCGATGCTCTCCATCAAGAGCTCTAGAACATAAAACTAAGTAACGTTCGTAAGACCTTAGGTTTTGAGCAGCATAACATCTTTGGAAAAGTCAGTACTTAGAAGCGTTAGCAATAAAACTAACAATTTATCCAGTTTTTCCTGTAACATCCATACTACCTCTCAGGAGTATAACTTGAAAACAAAATGTGAAAGGAGTAGTTGGAAAAAACCTCTTTAACACACTTGTTTCTCCCCTACATTTGGGTAAATGCAGTACCTTGAACTAAGAGCCTATGTTTTGAACTAAAATATGAGTAAAGTCCCAAGAATAAGTGCTAACAATTTGTTTGCTACCTCTCCTCTAAGAAGAAATAGAATGGGAAGGAAAGAACATGAAAGCAATAAACAGAAACAAACAAAAAAAAAAAACCACCAAAACACCAGACATTGCTTCCAGTAGTGATGACAAAGAGCTACTAACTTAGCTCCCCTACAAAAACAAGTAATAAGCATCACACACACATACACACACTTTAAAAAAAGAAGCCCTTGTTTTAGAAAGGACATTACAATGGCAAATTAAATCACATAATGGCATTGTGATTTGCTTTAAGACATTCACAGTACCTTAATAAAAACCCCACATGTCAACTTGTATTATGAAGCAGATGATGCCTCTGCGGGCAGCCTCTAAGAGCCTTTAACCCATGAATGACAGGGTAACTGGAGAAACCAAAATCAGCACTTCCAGCATAAAGGAAGAAACCACTTGGTCTTTTCCCTTTCTCACCGAGAGACAACAGGGTCACTCTCTTGTGAGCAAGACCACCGTGGAAGCGCTGTTAATTGGTGATGACTGCCCATCACCTTAATGAACACCACCACTATCTCATCCCTCAAGAAAGCAACCTGTGGCTTTTTCCCTAAGAAATTACCACCCAATGCTATGTGATAATGAGGCAGGACGTTAAATATCATTATGCTCTGAATAGGACTGTGGCAAGCCAACTCAGACTGCAAGTCATGGGATCCTGACAGTTACTCATTTCAATAAAGACCGCCTTCATCATTTTTTGTCACCACTATCCAAACCCATAAATTGGGTATCCTTGGAAGTTTTCTGGAATACATTGGCTATTCGCATGCAAATAAACACAGGAATCCCCCATCAGTCATCATGTGTCAATACATCATTTTGGAGCTCCAAAGCTGATCCTTTAACACCCTGCCCCACTGACGGGCACCCCTCACCCTCGATTGAGTCACCTGAGGAAGAGGACAAAGGCAATGAAAGTGTAACCACCCAGAAACAGGCAGCAGCAACACCTGCACTAGATGTGAGCTCTCGGTATGTGTCTCAGAGGAAGCAAGTGCTTAATCCATTTAGATTAGGAAGCAATTCTGGCCACATGAATTAGTGTAATAGAAAGGAGACGCATATAGACACTTAAGTAGTACACACTGTTTATAATGTCCTTGGTGCGTTTATACAGCATGGAGGATGGAGAGGCAGGATCTGGAGCATCACGATTGTTAAGAGGAAGAGATACAGTCTTTTCAGGACCGATACTAGCTACTTTCAGTAACCAGCATTTCTTTCTGTTGACAGTCCTGCACCTATCTGCCTTCATCTTCCATGCCCTACATACTGTACCCATAGATTTAAGTCATGCATACCTCTCAGCTGCCTGCATTCAAACACCCTCTACTACATTTATTTCTATGGGCAAAATTACTTTGCAATCAGACAAAACATTAACCCTTGCACTCTCCAGAAACGTTGACCCAGAGGTTGATGAACCTGTAATTTACATTCATGGTGCTACTCTGTTTTCCTGAAGTAACTGTATCCTTTCCAAATCTTATGAGACAACTCTTGGAAGGATGAGACCTAAGTCTGGGTGGGAAACTGACTTTTACCACCCCTGCTAATACAAGAAAGAAAACACACCAAAGAGGAAGAGAAACCCAGAACTTCATGTTTACCTCTCTGCATTTATTTGTAGGTTTTTCTAAAGGTCTCTACTGTTTTGTGATGATCTCAGTTAACATGCTGGAACACAGTCCAAAACTGTAACAAGTGTTTTGGTTTATTTGCTTCCCCCCCGCCCCCTTTTTTTTTTTTTTTTCTAAGTATTTTGTTGGTGTTTACTCAAAGTCTTCCAGTGGGTGAATGGATTTTANTATGTAACTCGTGGCTCCCATTTCCCACATGAGTGTTAACACATACAAAAAGTATTAGCTTTCTCCTGGAAGGAGCACAGGAGAAGAGGAGGATTCTGGGGCACTGCAGTGACAGAATCCCAATACTCGTATTTATCTTCACAGCAGTGCTTTAAGAAGTTATGTGGTCTTCTTTCCACAAATGAGATATCTGAAGCAAGGAGAGATAAAGCCAAATCCTTTATTTATGATGCCCAAACTGAAATACTTGGGGCCTGTTTTTCAGGTTGTGCACGTTTAGAGCGCTTAGAGTGCTCAAAGCAGACAGTGGACTGGCTTGAAGATGCGAGGGTTCAATATTGCTGTAGATTTGCTCCTCTGGTCAGACAGGCTTTCTTCACAGCAGAAACACACACTTTAACAGACACTTAAAAAAATAAATTTTTATTACTTGTGTCACATATTAATCTATTTTTCTCAGTACTAAGAAGATGCAGGTGATGTTATAATCCTGGGGGGACGCACTTCATTTCCAGCCCACTTCCAGTATTCCAAACTCGATCTGATTTTCACAGCAAACATTCTATCCCTAAAAAGCCAAATACTCAAAAGCAGCTGCTTCAAATCTTTATAAACTTATTTCAGTCACATCAAATAGGTATACTAGTTTTAACCTCAGCCTGACACATTAACACTTAACACCGAGAACAAAGCTCTGCTTGAACAAGAAGTCATTAAAAATTTACAGCAAGCATGCATATATGAAAGAGTTGACAAAAAAACCCTACAACAGAAGCCCGGCCGCCAGGCTCTCAGTCATCAGAGTGCAGTTGCTTGGCAGATACAGCTGCAGCCTTGGGAGCAACAACCCACCTGTAAAAGGTCTGTCCTGTACCTATAGCTGAGGGTGAAGGCAACAGACATTTTATTCAGTGCCCGAAAGCATTACAGTAATATGGGTCTTGGGCTGCACAAGAAAAGGAGAAAGAGAAAGAAATGTCTGTTTATCACATCCTTTGTACCACTCTTTCTGGCACACCTCGTAGAAACAGCTGAATAAAACTCGTATCCAAAGGTAGGAAAAAACCCTAGCATTTCACGATGTTGAGAAGAAACAGTTTTATACAGTTATGATGCAAGTAGGGAAATAACGGATGCTGCCAATCCCCTTATTATTACTAGAATTAATGGGGGAAATAAACCAGGAGTTTAAATTTGTCAGACGTATTCCTCAGCTCTTCACAGAAATCAAGCGCTTACCGAACATATTAATTGATGTTATTAGAGGTTAACTACCATTCTGACGATACTCAACTCCCAACTTGTACAGCAATTACAAGACGGTGGAGTCACAATTACACCCAAAATGACACATTGAACAACAGGAGGTAAATCCCCCTAGACTAAATAAATGAACATAGATAATATGCCTGGATGCTTCACATCTCCAGTAAAGGAGCCATACCCACAGTGGTTCCTTAGAGAAAAGTACAGAAATGGCATTTTTGCATCCTACCCACTCCATCACTTTCAAAGGGTCTGCAGCAACAGCTGCTAAGAAATCAGAGCTTTAGATAATTAAATGATATTAGAAAGAAGTCTCACAAATGTAAACACAACTGGACTGAATTTTCCTCTGAAGGTATCATGACATTGTCAGCACCCAGAGCACATTATGCACATTTCACAAAACAAAAAGCTGCCAACCTTGGCACCTTTCCCAAAACACTCCAGCTAGGTCCGAAGACTTCAAATCCGTCCCAGCACAGCCTAGGAAGTTCAGCTATTCTTTAATCAACAAGCAAGGGAAAGAGGAAGGAAGAGAAGGAAAGTTGTTCTCAGAAAACACATGAATACAGAAAAATAAGCAAAGTGACAGCACCCACACAGCAGTTCTGCCATCCAACATGTTGCATTGGCTTCATACTTTATACCAAATTAAAGATTAGCAGGTTTTTGGTTTTTTTTACAGAAAGAACTAAGATTCAGGCCTATTTTCTTCCCCCTCTGCTAGTGCTTGAAGTAACAATAGCGGTAAACTGTAAACAAACTAAACTACTGCTTTAATTATACTAATGAAGTCTTTCCACAACCTCCTGCAGAAACAGCTGAATTAAAAACAGCACAGAAGAGAGTCACACCTAGTTAAACCAGTGTTTGGACTGCCTTAGTTAAACATAATTTGCACTACAGTAGCTTAGTAAACAACATGTTTACTTAAAAATTAATTAAATCAAAATTAAAGTATATTCAAAGGAACTGTAAGATATAAGATAAAAATCATTCTTACAGTAGCCTACCTGATGAGATTTATTTTACCTAATAGAGAAATAGAAACCACCAGAAAGCATCTACAGTAAAAAAAAAAAATTAAATTTAACACCCTTCTGAGAGCAGTGGGGAAACACAGAATAAAAATCTAGTATTTACTGATTCAGCATCCAAGACAGCAGAAGTGATATATTTTTATCTATTTATTTTTCATAGTACAGCACATGAGTTTTAACACAGAAGAAATCAAAGACAAACTCCTGCTATGGCAACCAACATACAGTACTCCTTGCATCACTCAACTGCTAGCCTAGGAATACTTAACTGAACTTACGATCATTGTTCATTTAATTTTATTTTTTAAAAAATAAAAATCTATTGTTTAGCCTTGCCTCCCAGACTTGTTCAGGGGAGAGGGCTGTTTTCCTGCTGACATTGCCAGCTTTTGATGCTGCAGAACGGAAAAAGGACAAAACCAAAAAAAACCCCAAACAACAGGACCTAAAGGCTCATAACAGCAGAAATAAATAAGAACTTCCCTTATGCACGTTCCTCTAATTGGCAAAAAAGACAATTATTCCTTTTTGGGGCTGGTCTCAACAAAAAGGCAATGACTTTTTTTCCCTCCCCCCCACTTTTTTTTTTAATTTGAACTATAGCACGGTACCTCTGAAATACTCTATGAAATTGAATCTTCCACAGCTTACACATAAGTTTTTCCAGAAGTANTCTATGAAATTGAGTCTTCCACAGCTTACACATAAGTTTTTCCAGAAGTACTTCCTCTAAATTTCTCCTCTGACACATCACCACAATTTAGAGGAAGGGGTAAATCTGCCATAAATCAAACTAAAAATGAGTCTTGTGGCTACATACACCACCATCCTTAAGTGAACTACATACAGGTCTTCATTAGTGTCTGTCCCAGTCCGCAGTGAACCCAAAGATTTCAGTGCAGCAACAAGCGCTACAAGAAGTTATAGAAGAAGATAAGAAGTTACTGGGAGAAGGTAGAGTAACTGTAACACCACTGTAAACACAGGATAACTCTGCATGCTGCTAATAAAGAGCAGTAAACTCTTGCCTATTTCCCACAGGACAAAATTATGCAAAAGGACAATTACCAAAGAGCAGCTGATGCACAATTCACATGCCAAAGTTTTCTAACAGCATACCCAAAAGGGGCGAGTTACTTCAGCATGCCACACGTGAGGATGACAGCTCTCTCTCTAGAGAAGTGTACCTCCACCCAATCAACCCGAGACAATTCACCAAGACCAAATCACCTTATGCATTAATCTGTTCACAGACACTGTCAAATTGTGCAAATTCAGGCCATGATCCTAAGCAAACATCCCTGAACATCCATTTAGTGCCAACTGCCTAATTGGACCTCAGATACTGTTTTTACCAACAATTATTTGAAAAACCTATTAACATACTTCTACAAAAAAAAGGCGTTGTTTAAGAGTTAGTGTAGGAGACCCCTTTCACTCCAGCTTTTCTTCTCAGTTGCCAAAATCTCTGGCCGGATTGTTTTTACTGTCATTAAGTTTTGCACATAAAAATTGAAAAAAAAACCTGCACAGCTACAATAAAAAAAAGCCAGAAAAGTAGAACTACCTAATTAAATTATACAACAGAAGAACTCCCATGGCAACAATAGTGGTCTTTTTCATATTAAACTTGATAAAGTTATATAGAGAGACACATCTGTTGCAGTAAATTACCAACCTTGGAAGTTTTCACAAAGTTTAGCAAAGGTTGCTGTGGAGGTCTTAAGAGAGGAAACAAATCCAGACATAGATTATGACTGGGATATTGGCTATATTCTGATCTTTAAAATACACCTCCACCATATTAACATGTTAAAGCACATCATATTGACAAATTACATCAGATTTTTTTATTGACAATGCGACATGCAAGCTACGTTATCATTACAGCTTCAGACACACCAAAAAGCAGGTGCACTTTGTGTTAAATCAGTGCGTGTGCGCGCGTTACACCCGCTAAGGACCGCAGGCGCTGGCAGAGACCGTCTTTCACCGGCCAGGGAAAGGGAAGAGTGAAAGTTTCCTCACAGGCCAAACAAAACTGGGAGCGCCTCAACTCCTGTCCCCTCACCTCACTCCCTTTCCGCACGGCGCTAACCTACAAAAGACATATGCAAAAGGAGGGGGGGACACCAAGAAAAAACCACTAAACCAAAAAAAAAAAAAAAAACAAAAAACCCAA
>RSEF01000004.1:61426018-61491260 GCA_003993805.1 Himantopus leucocephalus | reverse complement strand
CAAAAAACCCAAACAGGAACCCGTGAAACCGGAGGGGCTTCCCCTCGCACCGCTTCCACGGACAGCGGACGGAGGAAGGGGGCCACGCCGGTACCGGTAACACAACGCCCCGTTGGGCGGAGGAGGCAGCAGGCGAGAATCGCCTCGCCCTCAGCACCGGCGGGCGCGGAGGAGGCCCCAGCCCGCTGCCGGCACCCGGCCCCCTCACAGCCGCCCCGCTCGCGGGCTTTTCCCTCACGGAGGCCGCCGGCGGCGCGGCCTGACAGGCCCAGGGAACGGCGGCGGCGGGGCCGACCCCTCCGCACCAGCCCCCGCCCCGCCTTCAAAGCGGGCCCAGCCCGGTGGGAACGGGAACACGCCCCCGCCCCGCCCGCCGCGGGCAGCCCCCACCCGGTGCCCCCTCCCCCCCGCACTTACGCCATCGCCCTCCGCGGCGGCTTCACCACGGACCCGGAAGCGGCGGCGGCGGTAGCGGCGGCGGTGGCCGGGGCCCTCCCGCACCTCACGGCGAAGGCCGGGCCGCCCCGCCCACAGCGCCGCCGGCACGCAGCGCCGCCGGAGCCAACCGCGAGGCGCCGCCGGGAGCCGGGGCCAATGGCGAGGCCGGCGGCTCGCCGAGGGGGCGGGAAGAAGGGGGGCGCGTCGCCAATCACAAGAGGCGGTGCCGGCTTGGGGGGGGCGGGGGGAGGAGCTTCGCGACGGGAGGGGGTGGTGCCGCGCATGCGCAGTGGCGGGCCCGGTGTGGTGGCGTTGGCTGCCGGGGTGTACAGCTGGTAACTTTAGTCTTTCTTTTTGCAAATATTCGTCTTTTTGATGGATCCCGCCGCAGACGGAGTTGTCCGCCGTCGTCGCCACCACGTTCGGCGCGTCCCGCGAGGAGAAGCAGCGCCGGCCCTCGCTGCCCGCCCGGCCTCCCCTCAGCCAGGCCGGGCCCCGCCGCTGAGGGACGGAGCCGGGCCGCGGCGCCCACCGCTGTCCCCTTCGCTCGCAGCTTGGTCGTTTCTTAATTGGGAGTCGCGGAAGCGTGTTGTTTACCGAGTCGCTGGGTGGTTCCGTGTCCCGGCTGCTCGGTTGGCTGTCTGTTGGTTGTTCCCTCCAAAGCAGGTGGACAAAACTCGCCCACGAAAGACAGGCTGATAAGAAGTTGGTTGTCAGAAATTTTTGAACGCATGCGTGGCCGTGACTTTTACTGTCAGATGTAGTAAAATATGACAAACGCATAGTTTTCTTTAAAATCAGCCAGGCGTGCATCCTACAGGCTTTTGTATCTCAGAAGGAAACCGAAGCAGGAACTGACACTGCGTGTGTGCATGTGTACCTCTTTCCATGTGGTG
Source organism: Himantopus leucocephalus (assembly GCA_003993805.1). Classification (NCBI taxonomy): domain Eukaryota; kingdom Metazoa; phylum Chordata; class Aves; order Charadriiformes; family Recurvirostridae; genus Himantopus; species Himantopus leucocephalus. The sequence goes on along the minus strand of RSEF01000004.1, from coordinate 61,489,926 downwards.
CTCACACGCTGTCAAGACCAGTGCTGAACTCCATGTTCCATCATGCTGTATTTCCCAGGGCTCGGATGGCAGCCTTGGCTACCCAGCCTTGGGCATCTAGATTAGAAGTCTGTTTGTACTGCTTCGGACCTGCAAAATAAACTCTTTGGAGGGGAAACACAGATCCCCTCAGCCAGGATCCTGCTCTCACTGGCCTGCAGCGAGACCTGCCTATGGGTTGTGTGGATTCACTTGAGCCAAAGTGAAGCGGAGCCCAGCTGAGCAGAGGGCTTGTGGCTCCTCTCTACAAGCCGCATGTTCTTGCCTACTGCCCTACAGTGACTCAAGCAGACTGCATGGTTTTCCCTGCAGTGCCAGCTTTCAGCCAGCTCGGCAGTGAGGTGATCCCACTCACTGCACAAGGGCATGGATGCCCCTGGGCACCTGATGAGAGCTCTTAACATGGCGCAGAGAGGCACTGGCAGGATTATCCCTGAGCAGCATCGTGATCTTGCAGTGCTGCAAACCAGAGGTGAACCCTCGCCGCGGCTGCACCCCAGTGTCCTCAGCAGTGCAGCTGGGCAGTGCCACGCTCAGAACAGCTTCAGGCATCCGCCGCCCAGCAGATGAACTACCATCAAAGCAAGTGTTATCTAACAAGGTTTATCCTTCATGTTTATTTATTACATTCTCATCATACTAAGCATAGTAAGAAAAATATTGTTTAAATACTTCTGGTTTTCATAATGAAGCCCCCCTTTCCACCTCATTCCCCGCTGTTGCTAGAGCTGTGCACTCCAGCGATACTCTGACCTGCTGCGCCGAGGGGATGGATGCTCAGGGTCTTGGGACGCTCTTCCAAATGTTTTTATCCACATGGTGCCTGAAGGCTTTAATGAGGACCATGCAGCTAAGTCACATGAGGAAATTTTAGCTCAAAATTAGCACTAGAGTTTGGGGAAGGTGGGCCTTTGCATGGTGTAAGAGATGGAAAGAAAAGCTTTAATGCTGATACAGGCCCGGCTAGAAAAATGACGTGGAGTTAATGTGAGGAAAAATATTTACCCCTCTACTACTTTGAACCTATTTGTTTCACAAAGGGCACTAATATTTACCTTCTCTGTAAAAGAAACCTGCACTTTCTTCTCAAGAAAATATTTTTATGTTTGAAAAGGCCAAACTAGATTTATTTTTAAACTCAATCAATTACAGGGCAGAATGTGTCCCAGAACAACCAAAATAAGGCAGAGGGAGAAATGCTTTCTGTTCTTAGTGTAATACCACAATTTAAAGTTACCAGGATTGAAATAGAAAAGCCGGGGTAGCTGAAATTCTGGGTCTTATCACAATTCCAGTGGTGGGGAGGAAATGCAGAGGCTTTGAGTCTACTTGTGCAACAGATAAAATCAAGAACAGAAGTTATTCCATGTGGTATTTTTAAATAAAGGCCATCTTAAGTCCAACATGCCACTGTGTTTATATCAAAAATTAGTACATGTGCGTATTTATAGTATGCAATCTAACAGCGTGCTTCACTTTGCCTTACGATAGCCAGTAGCATTGCTGTTTTAAATGTCTTTGGTCCCTTTCCTAATGCAGCAATAATAAGAACTCTTTCCAAATTGATAAGAAAGAGTTATTTTAATAATTAGCAGGAACAGTCTTATTTCATTATTAAGTTTGTATGTGTTCAGTTTTCAGATCCCCCTTTTTTTTACACCTGAGGGTTATTCTGTCAGCATCATCTGTCTCGGCCTAAACAAATTCAATCTTGGCAGGCTCTCACCAAAGTGTGGGGCATCGCACATGGATGACCGCAGCAGGTCACTGTGTCACAGCCTGGAGCCGTGGCAAGCCTTTGGTGCCAGGCTTTTCTTTTTTAGGTGGGCATTTGGCATTATATTGAAGTTTCTGAACCCTTGAGTACAGTGTCTTGGAGGCAGGGGTGTTGCATGGGTGTGACAAGGAGCCGTGGTTACCGTGGATTAGCGCTGACATGAGGTTTGTGGATTCTCACAGCACCCCTGCCTGATTGCCTGCTGCTTTTTTGAAGATTGCATTTTTTGGGATGTTTGTCTGCGTTGCTGATTTCCATCACCAGTTTCATTCCTTCCATTGCCTCCCATGACCTTTTGGGGGAGTGTGCACAAATTGGATCCTGATATTTTCCTCCTGCTTTCTTTTCCTCCTCTCTCTTCTTAAAGGAGTTTTCCCTTCATTTTCTTCCCAGTAAGTAATGATGCTGGATTGCTTCTTTCACCTCTTCCTTCTGTACGCTGATGCCAGACAATAAAATATATTTGACATTTGAAATTTATTTGTAGAAATTACTTTTAAAAGGGTACACAAATAATCAAAGCTTCAAGATATGTTATCGACATAAACAAAACCACTCAGGTAATGAGAGAAAGGAGTTGATTAATCTCCTTTTCCTTCTGTGATCCAGTCAATGATTCAGATCTGAAGGACCAAGAAAGCCTCTCTTGACACATCAAGCTGTTCTCGAGGTGGCTTCATATTAACAGATGAAATATAATGCACTGTAATACTTAAAAGTAGAGTAACATAATGACTGTCATATCTAGATTCACACTGGGGGGGGGGGGGGGGNGGAGCTAAGTCAGGAGTTTCTTTCAGTCCTGTCCCCTCTCTAACGTACTGAAGGCTCATTTTGCTTTTGGGGGGGAAACTGGCAGCTTCTGATGGCGTTATGTATACACACACAGCACTCACAGCCCCGCCTTGAATGTTGTCCCTGGGGTATAACTTTTCAAGCTTGCCCAAATTTTTCTCATGGTCTAGAAAAAAGAGAATAGTTCGTCCTTACTTCTTTGCAGCGTATGATGTTGCGTATTTAGTTATCGGCATGGGAATTGAAAAGAGATTTTATTAATGTTGTCTCATCATATAACTTTCAAGTTAAGGAAAATTATAACCCCGTCCTCTACACTTTAGCTTATTTTACATCAGGTGGCATTCCCATTTGCCTCAGAATGTTTATTTTTATGCCTAAAACTCCAAGACTTTCTTTGTAAGGAAAGAGGACTAGTTGAGTAAAAGCATCATCTTTAAATTATTTATACCTCATCTGTTTTGCAGTGGAAGATATTTCTCTGAACATTGTTCTAAAAGCTCTCAAGTCTTTTAACTCCTATGTTTTATCTTTGGTTGATGCCAGCCAAGGGTCGAAGTCAAGCTAACGTGGAGGCTGTCAGAATTTATTTATACAGAACCGGAAGCTGCGGGGTGCATGACACTATTTAACAAAAGCAAAAATGTGACCGGGAACATTCATACTTATTTCTTGGACTTATACTATTTACCCTGTCGGGGCAGCTGGGTTCTCCTGGCATTTTCCAGGGGAACAGAGGAGTTGCTGCTCCAGCTGACCTTACCTGGATGCTCACAGGCACAATCCCTCTAAGAATCAGGCTTGTGCACAGCGGCACTCCTCCTTCAGTAACACGGCAGAAAGCCTCCCTTACCAACAATTATTTTCTTCTAATTAAGCCAGCAATGTCTTACTAAACTGCCATATGTGACTGCTTAAGTAGCAAGGATCTTGTTTCTCTCTCAGCCCGCTAATCCCGGTGACGTCCTTTTGCAGTGATCGGGGACCCCCACCCCAAGCAGTGTGAGAGTGGGCAGGGACTCAGCCCCAGACACAACCACAGAGCCTCAGCCTTCCTTCCTTCTTCCGCTCCTGTCCTCGCCCCATCTCCCACCATCACACTCGATCTGCATCCCCCAAAGCAACCAGACTCCAGCAACAGCCCCCCCACCAGCCCGGGTATTCACCATCTCTGAGTTGGAAGCTGATTCGCCAGCATTGGTTACTTATGAGACAATTAATTTAATCAGGAAACCATAAAGAGCCCCTTCATAGTCTCTATCAGATTGAAAAGTCCATGTCAGGCAATCCGCTTGCAGGGAACTCTCTCGCAGTATCCTTGGGGAACTGTTTTCCTGGTGCTGTGTCCAGCATCACTGGAGACCGCAGAGTGCAGACATGGGTATCTCACACCTCAGGCTGGGCTCCGGCTCGGGTGGACCAAAAGCAGCGCGGTAACAAACTCCAAATTTACAATATTTCCCTCGTTCTCCCAGCTCTGAGAAAATGATCACAAATAAACAGAAAAAAAGCATGTTACTACTGATCTGTATTCTATGAAACTAAAGTCTGTCTTCAGCTGTGCTTTAGCAAGTGCTTTGAAGTTGCTGGAACTGTGAGTATATAAATGGAAGTACTGGTTGGTTTACGCTTTCTCTAAATAACATCAGTGTTTACTATAAAAATTCATTCTAGATTACATTAAAAACAAACAGTGACCTTAGACATAAATAAATATAAATACTCCTTACGCAAAAACTCACTATAACATAAGCCAGCAGCTAGCAGCCGGTGGGTCAGAAACACCCACATCCTTTAGCTTAGTGGCAAAATCTTAAATTCTTTGGTTCTTTTCATCTGAGGATAAAATCACAGACACTCAGTTCAGAAAACAAACAAATATTAATAATTTGCATTAAGTACATAATTTGCCAGAGCTGGAAGTCACTTGTTATCAATTACAGATTTAATTTATTCCATACTTGACCTTTTGGTACTCGCAGTGTCTTTTTTGCTTCCAAAGCATATTTATCCAAGGAGCTTCACTGAAGGTTGTCAGTCTTTCAACGGAAGTTGTCCCATCTCATGGTGTACCCAAAAAATGGTTCCCAAACAGGTTCCTCCTGACCTGGAAGAAAACCTCCTTGCTCTGAGAGTAATCTATTGGTGTCTGGATCTGTGCACCCAAATCTTATGTGAATATAGGAAAAATGTAGAAGGATCAAGCTATTCTTCATTAAATCCCTAAATAAACTCTAAAGGAAAATATAGCTTACTCTACCTAAAGGATACACTGTCATACTCCTCTAAACTAAACAATATAGTTTTCACTTTGATCAGCAGTCAGAATGGTGTATGAGAATTACTAACAAAACTTACTAGTTTTCATTTTAGTTTCTTTGAACTATCATTTTTATAAACCTTTTCCTTCTGATGTGATTAGTAAGTGTGATTGTAAACCAACACTGATGATAAAAACTGCATTTCATAACCAGTGCTGGTTAGCCAAATTCACAGGAAAGCTCTCTCGCATCTCGTTCAGACCTCTTGCACACAGATTATCCTGTGAGGAAACAGACATCAAACCACGTAAAATGAACACTGATTTCAGCAAGCCCAGGGGTTAGCTTGTAGAAGGCAAAAGCTCTTACCAACAACTGGTTAAAAGTAATCTATAAAAACTGTTTTCAGACAGCACTAAAAATCCTATTTCCATGAAAAATTGTTACTTCTAATTTCAGAAAATGACAGATGAAAACAAGCAAACAGGTAGGGATCCCATGATACGCCATCACTGTGTCTATGTGATTACTAAAACACACTCGAGTGTCCTTATGGTGCACCTGCACACATTTTGTCACAAAATCCTTCACTTAATATTTTTAAAACCCACCTTTCTCACCTGTCCCCCACATCACTCGCTAGACATGCATACATGAAGCTTAATTGTGTTACCGCTTCCTTTTTCGGTATGGATTTTTTTTGGTATGGATTATAACTTCCTTACTGTTAAGGAAATTGTTGCTATTAAGGAAGTTATTGCTGTTATTATGGCCCCAGAGATTTCCTTTAGCCTGTTGTGTTTTCCTATGATCTGTTCACTGAACCCATTAAAAACCTGTGCCTGGCTTCGGGTGTGTATTTGGAAGCCCCTAAAGACCCCGGGCATCCCCCCGGCTCCCTGGCGTGGCCTCAGTGCCACCCCATGTGCCACAGGTAACAGCAATATCCAGTGCCGTAGAGCTACATCTTGACTCTTTCTCCTCATTTTGTTTCTGTCTAGTTGCATTACTGATTTATACTGGATTTTATTGGGTGTCTATAGCTCAATAAATAATTGCCTGTAGGTGTCCTGGTTTAAGGTAAAACAGGATCAATTTTGGTCAGTGACTCTGCTTCTAAGCTAGGCCTCTTCTAACTGCTGAAATTAACTGCATACTGTGCAGACAATATTCACTCTCTCAGAGTGATAAGAGCCATGTTTATAGCTGAGCCCAGGCATGGTATGCGGGGAGGCTCTTGCTTAGACTTACTGCTGTAACCCCCAAGGCCAGCCAACTTTGTTGCTTGCCCTGTGGAGGTTCGAAAGCAGAAAAACACAGAGGGGTCCCACCTGCGGGGAGGAGCGGACAGGCCAGGTGACCCAAAACTGACCAACAGAGTATTCCATCCCATCTGCATCATACTCAATATAAAAGCAAAGGGATCAAAGGGACAGCTCTCTTTTCCTCTCCTCGTCCTCTCTTTTGCTCTCTCGCTCTCTCGCTTGTGCTCTTTCGCTCTTTTTTTCTCAAGCGGCTGCCCTTGATCCCAGTCTTGAATACAGATCCGGAATCCGGTTCCCGTGTGGTTGTCATCTTGGGAGCGCAGGACGGTTTTGTATACCTTTCATTGTTTCTTTTGTATTCTATTGTTAGTAGTATCTTATTAAAGTAGTTTTTGTCCTAAACTCGTAAGTCTCTTTTTCCCTCCTCTGCCTCTCTTTTTGGAGAGGGGTAGAGGGGAGCATCTGTCGCTCCTATCTGGGGTCCCCGACATCCCCAGTGGCCGATTTGGCCTAAACCACGACAGTAGGGTATCCAGCAGCAGTTATGTCCCTTCCTTCAGTGTTCACATCTTAAAGCTCTACAGCATCACTTTATTAACAACATATTACATTTTATTGTGTTCTGCTGGTAATAACTGTCATCAGACGGTAGGTTAGCTTTAGCTTTCGTTCTTAAATTTCTCTTATTTTTAGTTATTCCCGCTCTCAAAGGAAGCGCTTTGTGCTGAAACACGCTATTAGAAGACTTCTTGTGCTAGCTGTATAGGCAAATTGTATAAGCTTTTTGTCTAGGCAATCTAAAACCTATTTTGAACATACAATGAGAAGTATTTACCAAGTAAAGTTTCTTTTTTAAACTGGAGACCCCATTCCTGGCCCTACTGGTTATCTAGAAGAATGAACTGGCACACAGCAAGTGGGTGTAACACTCTGTTGCCAGAGAAAGAGGTGAAAGCACAGTCTTTTTGGTGGTTCGTGACTATTTTTAACTTTAATGTCCTTTGTAATTATTTCCTTTCCTGGTTTCATAAATCTGCAGTAGCCTGTTATATAAATCTCATCTATCCCATGTTTACAAATAATTCTGGCTTAGATTCCGCGTTCTTTGCACTTTGGAAATTCCCACAGACTTGCAGTTTGGGTGTATAAAGACATACGCAGGATATCGCCCCATGTTTAATACTAGCTCTGTACAATAAGCCTTTTGTAATGACAAATACCCACCTACATTTCTTTTAACCTCCTCTAGCGTTTTTGTTGGAGAAGCTACTTTTCACTTGCTGTCTCAACGGCTGCTGTGTAGTAGGACAATACTGAGACTTTGTGGGGGTTTATTCCTTTCATTACTCGTTCATTTTTTGGTTTTAAAAAAAAAGGGTGGGGGAATCCAACAGTGAATTCTTCATGTACAAGTATAACATGGATTTTAAGGGGTGATGTAATTGTGCAACTGAGGGAATAATCACGCTTAAGTGCAGGTTTTAGGAAAATGATTTAGAGGTGAAAGAAGAGATAAAGAGGAACAAATCAAGCATATATTGGAAGGAGAAAAAAGGTATCTATGTAAAGGCAATAATTGTGGCACAGAAAAGCAGACCAAAGGCTCTCAAAACTGTGCTCATGGAGAACCATTTAACACAGGAGACCGTGGATAGTCAGCTGTGCAACAAATTATTGTGCAATGCACCTTATCCATGTTCAGCGCTTGAAATGCTCGTGCCCTACGTGACCAAGGGCTTTGGAAGTTGCCTAGGAGATCCTCTGACACATTAGACATCTATAATGTCATCTGTTTCCAGGCTTTTGGGCATAGCTGCTTGTGGAGTTTTACTATGGGACCACAGAGGTGACTACGCTCAGCTAGAGCAGTGCCTGCTTCTGTGAGCGGGTGAAGCGACTGCTGCATAGGCATTTTCCAGGTCTTCTGAGAGTCTTCCTGGATAAACGGGAAAAATGTAAGTGAAGTATTAACAAAGCTGTAAGGACAGTGTCTTAATTCACTGTGGATACCTCCACATGTAAAGGCTATAGAGTCGTATTGGAAAGATACTGCATCTTACCTTCGAGGCTTACAATGTTTAAGGATGAACAAGGTGACTTTAAAAATGTTACTAAAAGCAGCAGTAGAAATAGAAGAGGAACCGCTTCGAGACATACTGCGATCAGGGAATTAATCAATGAGGAGTCAGGACCGGCCATGGAGCTCTGACCCATGGAGAGATCCCGAGCCCTCACCTCAGAGACTGACACAGTGGGACCACGTCGGGAGAGAGAGCAGAGCAGCTCCTGCAAGGCTTGGTCCTGTTCTCGGTGAAATTACTGAAAGTTTTGACCATGACATCCATGGAGGTAGGGTACATGCCCTTAATATTCCCTAGAGACCCAGATGAAATATTGCTGACACATTCGCAGTGTAATCATGATGATGCACAAAGCAGTACAAATAAATATATTTTTATTGGTAATAAAACATTATGGTGAAAACTGGCCAGTGGTAACACTTAGCACTGATCTGAGTGTCATTGCTAATACGCAGGTGACAACCTTGGAGACATATGACTTTGAAGATTTTACCTAATAAATACTTCACAAATTATATTTACAATAAGCAATAAGGAATTTACAAACAAGCAATTTATCACATTTGCATTTGATACACTATGTAGCTTCCCTGCTTGTATTCTGACTATACTATTCTGCTGTTTGCCACTGTGCAAGACTGAGCTGGTTTTTGCCTTAAAAAATCAGCTGCCTTCATTTTTTCTTTCTCACGTGTAGTTAGAAAATGATAGCTCAACATTTTCTGTTTGCACACTGTGTCCTCTCCATCTCCCTGAAGGTCTTAAACCATCCTTGAAAAGTTATCACCAGCAAGTATCCTTGAACTAAGGGTGAAAGTTATTTACTGTCAGTGTTAGAAAGACAAAATTGGTAACCATTTCCGTGCTCTTTCAAAAGCTGTCATCTCAAATGCTGGATGCTTCTTACGGCAGTGGTAAAAATGGCTTTACCCCTGGTATGACGGCAGGTTTCAGCTCAGGGCGAAGTGGAACCTCTCTGACCACAAGCTCATTCACTAGCGCTGGAAGGACATAAACCAAACACCGACTGAAAACCCGCTGAAATTATTTGAGAGAGCAGAAGACAGAACAGTTGATCTGCTTGGGTTGGGCTCTCTCCAGCAGTCCCAACATTCCCACTTTTCCCAGTCTCTGAGCCCAGCAGGGCAGGAGCAGTGCCTGGGTGCCCATTCGAGAGAGATAGGGAAGCGCTGCCTATCTTCTAGCAGAAGGAGCTGCACAGTTTCCCTTCCAGGCTGTGGTTAGCCTGCTTCCTGGGCTCCACACGTGCACAGGAAAGAAGGGTTTGTCTATAGACTTACTCGCTTCCGTCCTCCCCATGATGGCCAGAAAGCTTTCTTTTAAGCAAGGAAAGAGTCAGTAACACTTTGGGAAGTGTTACTCTATCTCTAGGTGCCTTTTCAGGAATCGTTTGTGCTTTTTTTCCAAGCAGAGTGCAAAACGTTTTCTGAACCCGGCACGGTACTGAGCTGGATAGTTTGTAAAGGGAGGGGGGGGTCTGTGAGTTGTTTTCTTTCACCCGTGTTTAGACGTTCCTCTTTCTCAAGTATTCTTCAGAACCATTTGTGAGTTCTCATGAACGCATCTACCTGGCCATGCATAGGAGTAAATCATATTATTCTTTCCAGGGAGATTTTCTTTGTGCTTCAGACAACACTGCATTGTGGCAGATGTGACAAACTTCAACACATTTTCCCGAAGATGCCCAATAGTTAGCTAAAGAAATGCAACCTTTTACTATTTTGTGAATCAAGAAAACAAACCTAGGCTTTTCAGACAAATGCCAACAAATATCAGATTTGCCATGAGTCAAAAACTGGTAGAAAACTGTTCAAAAGCCTACAGATACATTTCCTAATCGCTGTGTGTTTCTTTGGCGAGTTCCTAAAGCAAACCTCCCTTAGAGACACTACCAGAGGACAAGATGTGACATGAGCTTTTCGGGAACACTGGAGGTTTGTAGAGTTTTGCTTTGAAACATGTTTACAGAGTTTACATTTTATTGTGATTAAATTTACATTTACAAGGGACAGGGAAGGAGGGAAACTGGAGATCAAACTTATTATGGAAACAGTTTTCAGTATTAACCATGCAGTATAAATGACTCTGCTCTTACCAGATTTTACAAGTATGACTTGAAATTCTTTAGAAACTGGGCTTCCGCTAAAGTGACAGTATTCCTTTGACTTTGACCATAGCGTTCATTGCTTTTGCAGACTTAGCAAAAAGGAAAACTGCTTACTTTAGCACTAGCACTTCCACAAAGAAAGCAAACCTACTCTTTTGGCCTACTCTATTGTAGATGCCGACTTAGTATTTCAACCCAGAACGAACATCTGCGTCAGTCCAGAGTCAGCTCTTGCTGGCAGGGAGCAGCCCTGTCGCAGCTCTAGATCAAATGGTGTCCCCTAGATGTATTTCTCTTTGTCACTGTCACCCACGGACACAGTCTCTGAAAGCAAATAGCCCCCCAGTGATGCAACTGACCGCTGAGCAGGGTGCATCATCCAAGCACCAAGATAGCTTTTGACTGGCCAAGCTGCTACAGTTGCCACTGTTTTTAATCAGCTCTTTTAACACTTTATATTAATTCCAGATCTAATCCAAAGCCCACTGAAATGAATGAGGATGGCTCTGACAGGGCTCTGATGATAATGACAGAAGTGATGGATTTGGTATAACTATCTGCAATCACATAACCCTCCTGAAGGCTGATTTATTCTTTAATGTTTGTTCTCCATTTTTGTTATGATTCCTTCTTTACCACCTGCTGCTGCATCTCTCACCACCCCCGCCTCACCTCCAGAGCCCTGGGCATCTGTGGTCGTATGCAAGGTTTGGGGATGGAGGAGGTTGATGGTGACATACTGGAAAGAGGCAGGGAGAGCAGGGATGAGGGGAAAGTGCACACTGGCAGAGCAGTCAGCTTCTGATGGGGTGACCCGGCAGCTCCTGCTCCCCTTCCCGGGACTGCTCAGCAGATGCACCTCCTGCAGAACCGAGAGAAGATGAGAAGAGTGATGATGAGGGCAGGGAGCTTGGAAAGGGCTGGGAAGCTGCATCCTGGATGTTTGCCAGCTGCGTTGTTGATCTGTCTTCTGAACAAACAATCCCAGCCTGGGGCCTTGACACAACCTTTCGGTGGTATTAAGTCTTCCTGCTCTCAAGACACACTTGCCTCAATTTGGGTCTGCCTGGGACTTAGAGGTGATGTCTGCTCTGCCTGGCAGGTGCACGCGGTGAAAACTTGCAGCTCTGATCTACCAGTCACAACCAAGGATCTCACCATGAGTGTTAGTCTCACCTCTGAGCAAAATACCCTGGTTTCCTTCCCAGAAAGTCTGTGCCTGGTACACAACTGGGATGAGGTGAGAGCACACACACACACGCTGCAGGCCTTGATCTCACAGTTGAGACCTAAACACCACAAGCAGGTGAGCATCCAGCTTCTTGCCTACTTCCCCGATCATCTCTGATGGTCAACTCTGCCCCAGCCCAGCCCTGCCACTGTGATATGAGGACAGCAGGAGCCACCCATGCTTTCACACAGGGTAGAAAACCACATGAGGATGGAAAATTACTTTAAAACAGAGCTCCTGTGTTTTTGAACAATAATTAGATCTTTGGGTGTTTCTTTCTAGATAGCCTGGGAAAGACAGTTATCAGAGACCTGAAATTAAGAAGCATCATGTTTACTTTTGAGTATGAGAAGGAGGTACTACAAGCTGATAACATCTGTAGATAACAGCAAAACTCAGTACACTCAGAAGGGCTGCTGTTGGGGCGTTGCAGGGGGTATTTGGGGGGGGGGGGGGGNGGGGGGGGGGTGTGCTTTGTTTACATTTTAGGTTCAGGCAAGAGAGTCCATTCTTGTGTGTGCTGTTTTGCTTTTCTTGCTTGAATTTCAGTACTGTGTATTTTAAATTCGTAAAGTAGAAAGCTCCAGCAAGTACTCCAGAAGATTATTATATATTCTTTTACATATATTCTGTGCTGGACCTATTAAAAAGCATCAGCAATTCTCTGAGCTGAGAAAGTTCTTCCTCAGCCCTCCTGGCTCAGTTCCAGTAACAAAGTGACTACTACAACCTTCTGTTCAGCTAACAACTTCTTGATGACCTTGCAACAACCGTGTCAATGCCTTACTGTTACCCAGTTCCCGTAAAAGACATGCAATATTGAATTACATGTGCTGCTTCTTCCTTTGCATGTGCAATGCTAAGGGGCATACTCAGACAAAATATTTTGCATAATTTCATCGACTGTTTCAGTAAGAGCTTTCATAATGAATCCCAGTATCAGTAGAACTACATTGCCTCAAACCTCAGCTTTATGCTTTTCAAGCATTAAGACGCTGCTTTTGTAGAGTCTCTGCCTTTATCCAGACTGATAAGGAGTCTTTACAGCAACCATTATTGATTCCAGTCTGCAGCGTTAGGCGACCATCAGACGATCTATGCAGAAGGTCTCTCCTATTTGTCAGCAGCGGCTATCTGCAGGCAGTCCCATCCCCACAATTCAGGCAGGGAACAGACTACACGAGCTCTCCTCACCCACTCTAGTGTGAAATCAGCTGAGTTACTTCACACAGCCACGGCAGCAGTTTGAATTAGATGGGCTGACTTCTGCGATGCTGTTGATGAGGAGCACTCCAGTGATTTGTTCCACTAGCCAAAGTGCCGGGATGATTTCTGGCAGAGAACAAGCAGCTGTGGATAGCTACGTCTGAAGCTGCCACCACCTTTCCAGCAATGATTGTCAGATCACAGCTTTAGTACAGGAAACACTTAAATTACTGTTGGGATTTAAACCCTGGTATCATCTACTCAGGAGTACACGACATCTTTGTAGTGTACCAGCATTTTCCAGAGCCTTCTCTACATACATGGTCCTAATGGTGGGTACTTTAAAGGGCAAAAGGATCATGCAAATACCCTCAGTAGTAGAGGACTCATTGTCGCTAACATTACCGATAGTACTTATTGTAGACTCAGATGCAAAATCATAATGTTTAAATTGAAGAATGACACTGCAATCCTTACTTGTACGCATAATCCCTATCATCACCGTAATTTCTTCTGCAAAACTGTGTGACTCTTCACAGTAGATAGAAGTAGAACTGACCAAAGTTATTTTTTTGCATAATAACTGAAAATTTGTAATAAACTCACATTATATTTAGCAGTATTGGTAAGTAAGCAGATCCGCTGACAGTGTTGTGCTTCCAAACAGCATGTGGCCCTTAGATAGTACTATCTGGAAATGGGCTGTCCCGCCTGAATACTTACATCCCACAGTCTACTTGACAGCAATGCACCACAGGAAGCACGTGGTTTAACAGGGAGTATTTGCTTTCCCTTCCATTTTACCGGTTTGTAAATTCTTCTTATAGGTCCTGCCTTTCACAGGATCGTACGCACCAGCAGCCCATGAAGGAGAGCGGCTGGCGCCAGCGCAGGGGTTTGCAGGGACTCAGAGCTCAGTTTGCAACAGTGGACAACGGCAGCCCGGGTGCTATGGATATGTGCTTTCTTCCAGCAAGAACTCACCACTTTGGGGTGTATGGCTAGCTCTAGGAAAGCTTTTTATCGTCACCTCAGGAGTGGCAGATCTTACTTATTATAGCTATAGTTTTACCTACTATGGATCTTTAGTAGTTTTTTTTCCATTTGTAGCTGTACTTTTTTCCTTCTGACCTGGCTTGCTCTTTCTGACTGTATCTTGTAGGTTCATCTTATTTTCTCTGCAGCCTGTGAAAGAGAAAAACACATGCAGAGTGCCTCATTCGCTGTACCCCAGAACTTGGAAATTCTCTGGCCTTTTTTTAAATTGATGTATTAGTTATTGCAAGTTCAGAACAAATAAAAACTACAGTGAAAAAGAAGAAAAACATTTTTCCACCTTTGTAAACTTCTTGTAAGTCAATTACCAGTTTAAATTTAAAATCAGAAAGAAGGAGGCCAAATAGTCTATTGTTCTTATTGAACCACATACAAAGAATGAATTTTATTATGATACAAAAGGAAAGAATTTGTCATCATTAACTGTAATGTTTTCGGGAAGGAGGTTAGATAGGAGACTTAGCATCATTAGAGGTTTTTATCTAAAGATTTCCTGCCTCAAGTAATTGTTCTGAAGAAGTAAACACAGAGATTATGTCATTAATTCTCTTTAATGAAGTTCTGTTGTAAGTGTTGTTTTGTAGGCTCATTTGAAGAATTTTAACAAAATCTCTTGAGTTTTTATTTATTTATTTATTTTGCAGATGCTTTGCAAAACTGTGACCAAATAATATATTATGTGTTCACTAGTAGCTTAGTTCTTTGAAATCAAATGAGGCAGCTGGTTATGTGATTCCTTTTCATATTTACCAGTGGCAGTCTCAGGGAACTAACATGGACACAGCAAACGTGGTTACAGATATGGTTGTTTTTTTGATTTTGTAACATTCATTTCTAAGCATAAGCATTTGGTCAACTGGCAGACATATCAGTTCTATGATATCTGTACACTAAGATACACAAAGTCTACAGAAAGTGTTTGTAATAGATCACCTACTCAAACACTCTCAGTATCCAGTGTTTAGTTATTCTAAATACTCTTCCTGTTCTCTGTTCTTAAACATTATTACTGTTAGAAAGCACCATCTTCCATTCTGCAGGAAGCAGAATTAAAACAAGAGAAAGTGTGTTTATTTTAGGTAAACATACACACATACACATTTGTGCACACACCTGCACAGGTGAGCGTTGCTTTGAAGACTAATAGTAGCACCTCTATTAAGAACAACCAACAGTTCTTATCAGAAAAGTCCATTTTCAACTGTTTGTAATTGTATTAAATTTGAACTGCTAACATAGCCTGCAGGTAAGGTTAATGGGGTTCTTTGCTATGAGAATTTCATTTTGCTGTTTCTCAGAGTGGAACACAGGGAAAATGTTGCTGTTTGGTATTAAAAAAAAATAATAAAGATACCTTCTTCTTTGGAAAGTCCTAGTCGTCTCCCCATCCTGTGGCCTAAGGGTTCAAATTTCTCCTGGAATTATTCTGTGTGTCATAGGTGGGCCTTCTGCTTTCATACAGAAGCTGAGCTAAATTTCAGTGAGTTTTAAGGTTCCACACAGGCTGTTGCTAAGGATACATTATGGGCTATACATTACGGGGTTACGTGCTGTCACCATAGGGTACCCGGACGCCCTCCATCTGCCTCCAAGCCTGCCCATGGCCGATGTGCACACCTCTGCCAGCCCTGCACCCCCTCACTTCAAACCTTGTAGCAGCTAAGGCAGGGGGCCCAGAAAGCACCCCAATTTACAACCCAGGCCCATCCCTGCTTCACAGGGTAAAAAACCAGCATAAGGCTGTCTGATGAAAAAAACAGATATGCACACAGAGGGACTGAACTGAAGCTGGCTGATACGTTCAGAGCTTCGTTTCGCGGTTCCTAATTTTGCAGTCTGCACTTGTTCTTCTGAGAGTTAGTCCACGTTGTGCACATAGCCATGCTTTGGGCAATTTATTCTTTCTGGCTTCCTGTTGCTCAAAAGACTGAAGTAGAATAACAGGGACTGGTTCCTTCAACGTTTGGAATATGTGTATTTTCAGCTTCTATGGGAGACTATAAAGAAATTCCAGTAGGTACTCTTCCTATCAGCAAATCTGACAAACAGTACTTTTATCTTTGTCTTTTTATCTGCTAGTACAAAATCCTGATTTCAAATGCCATTTTAAAGAGTTTTCCCAAAAAGATTTCTCCTCAGGTCCCTTAGTAAGATGTTTCTCTAAAGGAATCTCATGAGAACTTTTTAACTGTTCTCGTATGGCAGGTGTGGTCTATTAGAAATCAACTTCAAACATATTTTCCTGAATGAAGCTGCATTCTAGCAGCTATTGGTGGTGCAAGTAATACTCTGTCACCAGTGAATCATCTGATTACAGAATTTGGGATGTTCACAACTGGAGAAAATCCCGAACACCAGAAGGCACGCATTGCTGATGTCCTTAAAACCTGTCTGCCACAACCAACTACACTCCAAAAAGCTCTTTGATTAAAAGACAGGACCATTTGACAAAGTTCTGTCTCTTGCAGAGCCTCGTTGTGCTGAGGAGACAGTCCCTCACAAGGCAGAATAAGTAACATGAGAATGTCATGATCATTATCTCTCTTTCCTGCTGTGTTCTTTGTTCTTGTGGCATTAATACTTTGCAGTATTATTTAACAATTTACTTTTCTCAGCTTCCCCTGTGCACTGTATGATCTGAGTACCTTGCAGGATCTTTCAGTCTCCATTATCTGCTTTTTGTATGGTTAACCTCCAGTCAATAAATTAAATGTACTTCGTTTCCTACCTTTAGTGTAGGACCTGATCCTCTAACAAAGTTTTGACCCTTCTTATTTTGCAGAACAGTGTAAGACTTGTCTTTACTGACTTTATTATGATATTACTTCTCACCTGTAACTCTCAGCAGGGTTTAGAAGCATGGGAAGCGAGGGGAAATAATCTACCATTTGCTTTCTCATTGCATTCGCACAGTGGAATTGCTGGTAGGGAATCTGTAATGCCAATGATTTTTCAAATGCTTCCATCTTCAAAATGTTCATTGAATGCTTTTGTTTTCCCATGCTTACATATGCAGAAAACCAGGTAAAATTTGGTGAAGGACATAAAATTATGACAATTTTTATAACTTGGGAAAAGATCTGTTTTCCAGTATGCTATTCACATGAAAATAATGCTTGCTAAACTTTTTTTTTAAAAAAAAAAAAAGAATGCATCCTCTTTCTATGAATCAGCACAAAGAACATTCTTTTCCTCCTAGAAACTTATACATGCCTTAGGGGAATAACACATAGAATGACTTTCTTAACCATTTTCAGCAGATTCTGCAAGAAATATGAGGGGTCAGACACTGAATGTACGGAAATACATGGAAATATATGGAAACTGATGCCTTCTGGAGTCTCCTGGTCTCACTGCACCAGCAGGAGCAGTGGTGTCGAAGCCCAGAGGGAAGCCTGAATCCACAGTATCCCAATGGGTGCTGGTGTGGCCGTGGGAGGCAGCAAGCGCTCCCCCTGCCATTTGCACTCCTGCTCCCAAGTACCTGTGTAGCACCTGCACCGCTCCGTTAGTGAGGACATCATGGAAGAGACTAGAGTGAGGCTGGCAAAAGAAACCATATAGCAAAGGCTTCATCATTCCTCCCTTGTAAGGTCTCTCTGCTCCAATTTGCCTGCTTCTTTGTTCCCAAAGGCACATTAGAGAAAAGGGAGCGTTTGTTCTGTGTCTGTTTCTTTCTGAATAATGAGCAATCCTTCCTATTATCTGATTAGTGCTTGCTACTGTCCAAATTAATTAAAAAAAAAAAGAGGAAAATAATTATTTTAGTATTCTACAGTTTTGAATACCTCAGACAACACAGCTGCTTGACTGCATGATTTGGGATGACTACTCTTGACTGTCGCAGCTGCAGGCATGTGGAGGACAGTAATGGTGGTTCTGAGCAAGTATATTTTCAAGACAAAACCCATTGCTGGTGCAGTTTCTTGGGATTAGGTTTGCAGGAGCCAAAGTACTACAAGTCCCTGTTCCCTGAGGTAAGACTCCTTTGGAAAAATACAATACGCTGTTTGAGGTGTTTTGTTAATAGCATCCAAGCACGCAGGTAGGACGTAGCTCTCCTCCCACAAAGCAAAAATACATGAACGATTAATAAAAGGTCTTGAATTCAGGGGATTATTCTGCCTGTGACTTAAGCCTGAGGAGGATCATTATCACAAGCCAGCAGAGGATCTATAAATAACCCATGGAGCTGAGTTTAAAGCATTAGTTTAGCCTCTCAGTGGAAATTGAGTGCATTGTCTAAGTGTGGTTAGAGGCAAATATTATCTTAAAGCAACTTATTGTTTTACTTCACAGTGTCAAGGAAATAAGCACTTCTTATTATCAGGACAACTGACATTATTTCAGCCCATCACTAAGACTTGTGGCAGAACAGGAAGAAAGAATGAGGCAAAGCTGCAATTCCCCAGCAAGCACTTTTTCTCAGAAATGGGGAGGACTGGATATACTAATTCTGAAAAGCCTGACTAATAGTTCTGGAAATCAATTCAGTCTACCCCTTGAGGGGCAGGCAGAGCAGAAGCAGCCGAGCTGCAGCCAGCCCCACGCTGCCGTGACCAGCCAGCAGGTCTCCAAGCCACCTGGAATTAGGACTGGGAGAGCAGATTATGCGCCAAGTCACTCGGCTGCTTCACTGAGGTTGCCAGTAGAACTGCAGATAGTGCAAGATCTTTGGAAGGTGGTTATTTGTCCACAGAGAACAAAGCTAACTACTAGGTAGTTTTGCGTGGAGGATTAAACAACCATTAGGTGGTAACAACTTTTTGTCACTAATGTCTTCAGCCAGATTGGAGCAGGTGATAGCCCTCACAGGCCTCCGTCTTTCTATGTATCTGTTGAGGCAGGCAGTCTCCTCTTCCACACCAGATTCTGAAGAAATGTTATTTTAATAAAAGTTTCTTTTATGTGTTTCTATAAAGGGTGTGCACATATGCTATCTGGCCAAGTATTTTGCATCTCCTTCAGCTAGCTGGTTAGCATATAAGTGTTTCCGAGCTTTATCAGATGGTAAAGTTATACTGTTAATCTTAGTCTGTATATTCAACCCCATGCCTGGTAATATGGTCCTTACATCATTAGTGAAAAAATGTTGTATGCCTGCCAATGAAAACATTCAATATTTTTCTTGCTAAAACAGTGATATTACCTCCCAAATTGTTGATAAATGCATATGCAAAAGCCAAGCAGTCCAATACCAAGCTTCTAGAACTGTGATCATTCAAAAATAATGCTTGAATAGGCTAGATCATCTATGCTTACCAATTCAATGATTATTTACTTCTTATTAATGGCTACAAAATTTGTTGCGTTGTTCTTAAGAACACTTACCACCTCTCCGCTTATATAATCTGTCTAGAGATACTGAAGCAGCCTGATACTTCCCTTCCTTACAAGATGAGTTGCAGGCAAGAGGTAACTGGGAAAAAAAAAAGAAGAAAGAGACTTAAAAATAGCTTTTTTACACATAAAAGCTGTATCACTGTACTTGAATAATAGAAATATAATAGTCCATCCAGTGTGAATGTAATGATGTATATACCAGCCTAGGGAAATATGGGCAAGTGGATAAGCCCTACCAGTGCAAGCTACCTGTAGGGAAACTGTCCTTGAAGCCTATGACTTCAGAAGACTGTAATGTGAAGGTGCCATGGCTGCACTCAAACTAGGTCAAACTAGGTCAGAATAGTTTCAGTGAAAAACTCCATTTTCAATCTACACATTGTACAATGAAATTAAAAAAATAAGGGGAAGAGGAGGGGAATGAGTTAGCAAAACCCAGCCACTCTCAGGGCCCTGTGTGCACCAAAAGACTCTGCAACCTCTTACGGTCCTCTGAGGCATCAGGCTGCCTGTCAACACAGCGGGGTGAGAAAGGCCAGCTCTGAAATGCCATCTACCCGTAGCCATATAATGTTGGGTCAGGCTTAGGAGGAAGAGAGCTGTGGGAAGCCGCATCAGGGCTTCCTCCTTCACTTGGGAGGTGCATTTATGGTCAAGGTCTTCATCTTCGGCCCTTGCCTAAGCTATGTCGCAGGTGTGTCTGTGCTCAGCCTTGTACTTGGCTGATCTTGACCGTGCCCTGCTGAATTGACTTCTTGGCTTGATCGTGGCCTGCCCCATCACTACAGGCTTGCCTGGCAATCTGCTGGACTGTGGCTGATCCTGGTGAGTGTTACCAGGTGTGCCCTGCCTTGCCGGAGTCCTGGGGGACTGCACCCAAGTCGGTGAGGTCACTGCCTCTGCTTGTTTTGTCGTCACCCCATAGTTTCTGGCTCACTTTCACTTCTTGCTGCTTCCAATTACCTCTTAACATTCACTAGAGATAGGTCAGAAGAATAGGACAGGAAGAATTACAGGCCAGCTAATGGTGCTTTGATAATGGAACAATTATAGAGTACTCATTTTGTATTCATCCAGAGGACAATAAGGGAATAAAATCAGCCAACGTGGACTTGACCAACACATTTCAAGTCCAGCTCTTCTACTTTATAGATGGAACATCCAGCCTAATGGGTAGTGGTTAACCTGTAAGTATGGTATAACTTCACTTTAATTAAGACTGTTGATATAGTTTTACTATATTAAGATGTGAGTGGTATTCTCACATGAAAACTAAGAAACACTGGCAAAAAGGTGTTGTTATTAGGTAACTGTTGAAAGCTCATATTCAAAATAGTTTCAAAGTTGGCTCTTGACTTTGTCAGACCTGGATGTGGGCTTATTTAATGTTTTAATTAACAGCCTAAATGATAAGCTTTTATGTAACACTGTTTCCAAAAGAAAAACAGTAATTGTTCTAGGAGTTATCAACAGAAATATAGCACGTAAGTGAGGCACTCTGTTGTACTTGGAACTTGGTATGAACTAAATTGGAACATAATGCTTCCTTATTTGAGTACCAATCTCAGTGTCAAAAAGGATTAGGATAAATTTGAGAGGTGAGCCAGCGGTGAGAGGTTTAGAAAATTAGGCCTTTGAAGAAGAGTTGAAAAAAATGGATTTTTTCTGCATGGGAAAGTGAGGATGTGGAGAAAGAAGGATGACATCAAATGTGTAAAAAATTGTCATAAAAGCATGTTAACCAACTGTTACTCTCCATAACACCAAGAACAGAAGAAGAATTAATCTACTTTCTTTATAGGAAGGGAAAAATCCATCTTAAATATTAAGAACAAATTTCTAACTACAGTTTAGCACTAAAAGAGATTATTTACAAAATTTGTAGAATCTGCATTGCTGGACATGCCTAAGAACAGGCAATAGAAAAATCTGTTAAGAGTTACTAGGCTTGATCCCAGAGAATGGAACTGATGGCTGGGATACACCTAGCCCTACATTTCTACAGTTTCTGAGACCTCTGTTGTAGCGAAGTAGATCTTCATTTAAATGTGGTATTCTATAATCAAACCCCGCTACACTATATTATTACCTTAAAATGGTCATTGTCTAGTTTCCTAGGTAAGAAAGTTCAATACATAATTTATAAGTTATTTTGTACACTAGTAAGTGTATGTATGTATATGTAGATGTATACTAATATGCACTTTCCACAACCTAACTAAGAAACTCTCATCACATTTGGCCAACCTATTGACCTCACTGTCTAAAGAGGCAGGAGAGAAAATACATTTAAAAAGCAGCCAGCACTAAGTGGAGTGAACTGTACACATTCAGTATTTCATAATCTGAAAGACCAGTTGTATTTACTGTTATTGCAATCACAATACAAGAACGTATTCCCAGAAGCGTCCCCTGGAATAGAGCAGAGGCTGTTAATACAGCAGCAAGATGGCCAATCCAAATTCAGGGCAAAAGGAGCTGGGCAATGACCCAAATATATTTTCCTGAGCTATGAATCAATGAGAAATGAATGTTGTGGTTGTTTGAGATCAGCTCTCACACAGAATGCTTTATTTTCCTTATCCCCAGCCTGTCCTGATTTTAAATGTATGTCAAAGTTATTTTTTATCCTTGAAAATGAGTGAAAATAATTTAATTTCTCATGCAGAGATAAAGACGTACGCATATTTTATATCAACTAATATTTTTTGCTTTTTGCCAATGCTTTACTTAAAAGCTTATACAACTCACATTTTTGT
Organism: Himantopus leucocephalus; assembly: GCA_003993805.1. Taxonomy (NCBI): domain Eukaryota; kingdom Metazoa; phylum Chordata; class Aves; order Charadriiformes; family Recurvirostridae; genus Himantopus; species Himantopus leucocephalus. The sequence goes on along the minus strand of RSEF01000004.1, from coordinate 61,467,985 downwards.
TCTAAGAAAAAGGAAAGCCCTTGAGACCTCCTATTCCCTGTCTGCACAGAACTGCACAGATGAGGGCAAGCTTCTCATAAATCCCTGCAACCTGAAAGCTGCAGTAAACCTTAGGTTTAACCATGTTCTGGAAGACGGGAAGCCTTTGCAGCTTCAAGGGATGGAACTCTGTTTATCTACATGCTCCAAAGGAACACATTCAGAAAGCAGAAGGCATCAGGCCAGGCAATTTGAGAAGCAACCTCTTCATGCAACTCTCTTGGCTTACTACCCACAATCTTCTTTGTTATCTCCACTTCCATCATCAAGGTTTTCAGAAATGACTTAAGTTTGTGCCCAAGATGTCATCAGTGTGAAAAGCTACCACTTTGCTCATCGTTTTCCACCTCTCCCAAAATCTCGCATGTCCTATCACAGGGAAGTTGTCATCTGTGACAGCTTATGCCTTTTCCGTGTCTTCTCTGGCTGCTGTAAAGAGAAGAAGTGATCATCTTCTCTTTACAGCTGCCAGATAGGACTGCTTTTGAAAGCAATTTCAAGCCTTTTTTGCCGTGGAGCAGATGGCCTGACCCTAAACTTGTTATGAACTTAGATTTTGCTTAACATTTTGAGTAGTGGGTACACTATAGCAATTATTTATGTTCTTTAAGCTCTTTGAAAAAATAAAGCACTCTGTAAGCATTAAACATCTGTATGTATGGCAACATGACTGTTCCCAAGCGAATACTTGCACAATGTTGAAAGGCCTAAAATGAAAACACTTTTAAGCACAAAATTCAGATATACTCAGGTCTCCTTTTTGTACTTTGCTCATGGGCCTTGCTAAGTAATGCCCACTCATCATGCTCATGTCACTCCTCGCAAGTGAAGCTCTTTGGCTGAGTGTGGTATTACCGGGATGGAGAAAGCTAAACCCTGCAAGCTTTGAATAGAAAGGAGAAGCAACTTTGTACTTGCGACCTGGTAAGAAGCTAGGTAAAAGACAAAAAATGGAATCCAAAATTATCTTTTGCGCAAAAAAAACCCAGCAGGAAAGGGAAAAAAAATAGTAAGGAATTTAGTTCCTGAAAAGAAAGTAAAAGAAAGTCACTATTCGTTTCAGTAATTCCATATTTAACAGAGCATTTTACTTTGAAGTCAGTCATCAGCAAACGCAGGTGTGATCCCTTTTCAGTATGCATGTCCTACAATAGGCAAGTACATAGGAACTAGTTTTGTGCAGAAACAGATTTTTAACAGGCTTTAAGACAGATTTCCTGCTGCAGATTTCTCCAGACAAGACTCAAACATACCTCTTTAGCACCTGAGGTGAGAATAAATCTTGTCCATCATAAACAACAGTCTCACAATTAAGCAAAGCTGTGTTTTGTTATCCCCATAAACTCTTGTTTATCATATGTAAACACTGAGGACAGAAGCACTTTCTTAATAAAAAATGGCATTTTGAAGCTAAAATCATTGAAGTGGCTCCACGTGCTGTGATGTTCAGATGAAATCTGAATCAAGGTGATTTTCTCTGCCCGTCTAAATGCCATCTAGCTACATTATCTCTGCAGCTCCGAACAGCAACAGAATGGTAACTAGTAGTCTAGACTGAGGATTTTAAATGTCCAGAAAAGAGGGTGTTTGAAAATAGTTTTAGTTTGCAAATGTATTGTATAATTTTATATTAGAAAGAAGCCACACACTGGAACAAAAAAAAAAAAAAAAAAAAAAANGTGGTCTGATGGAAATAATTGCCACTTAAGAGAATTCAAGTCCTCTGGAGAGCTTATAAAATAGTATGAAGCCAGAATTTTCATTAATTTTCCAAACTGGTCATTGGAAGCTTGCTTTTATTGTCGAATGTAACTAGAAATGGTCAAAACCTTTCTGGATCTTTCACCACTAAAAAAATAATTTGGTACATTCCATCCCAGGACTTGCCATAATGCTGTTAAGCTTTCATTTCTCTGAAGCCAACAGATACCCTCCTCAGATGCAAATGTTGAACCGTATGCCATCAGCATTTTCCTGGCTTTTCTGTCAAAAGATGGTAATCTCATATACCATCTCTAAGCTATATGTTTCTTTTTCACCTTCTTCCTCACGTCCTTCCTTCCTTCTCCCAGGGAAGTGTCCAAGTCTGACAGGAGTCAGAAAAAATCTTACAGTAACCCTTCTGGCATCTAAAAAAACAATACCAGCAGTGGATTCTAGTACAGCTAGTGTCTCAAAATGCTTAATATGCCTCTAATATGCCTGTGATAATACAGAAAAACGTAGATAAAGCTGGAAAAGCAAAATTTCTATTCTTCTGTTCTGCATGACTTGCCAATGGCTGAAGTTCAAGCACCATTGGCAGTAGCTGGCTTTTCTTCACTTCTGATAGCCTTTGACCTCTCTCTGTGTTTGTAAATGCTTCTGTTTTGTTTCAATTTTAAAAAAAATGAACTGACTTTGACAAAAACCCAAGAGTTACCAAGTTGAATTGTTCCTTTTCCCAACAAGGACGCTTGAGGCCAGCTCAGAGGCTATCAGACAGGTTCTTTTAAAACCTCTGCATAAGTTTTTGTATCCATAGCATACATAGAATAGAATAGTTTAGTATAATATAGTATAGACTAGACTAGACTAGATGTAAAAAAGCACTTACACACTTTTCTTTAAGGAAAAAGAAAAGCACAAAGGAAAAATGAAGTATTAAGAGTAACATACATTTCTGAGCTGTAAATTTTTTATCTTGCTAGAAATTAAAACATGACTGGCAATGTATTTAAGAAGAGAAATGGAGCTTTTGGGAAGTGAGCTCTGGACACAAATAATTGCCTCAGTCTTTCAGTTCTGCCTTTGATTCTGTCCCTATTTCAAGGTTTTAAAATACGATTTGTTAGTAAAAAGAACCAAGGCACAACCATCAGTTAAAGTGTTAGCAGCTATAAATGATCTCTATTAGTTTAGTTATGACATCACATTAAAATCATGTTAAAATACAGTGACCTCAGCACTTCTGTGTTTCACAAAATTCTAGAATTCTCCATCTCCATTTTGTTGCTGAAAGTTCTGTCGGAACAAGGATTTTCAATTCCTTTTAGAGCTTCCCTTTCCTGACTACAATGCACCACCTGTCTTTAGGGACCAAATATAGGTGTCTAAATTGGAAAGCTCTCGTTACCTTCCCTAATGTGTGCATTTAGAATGGCTGTTTGGAAGAGCTGCTCCTTTTCTCCATTGATATATAAAAAAAGCTAGCAAGACAGACTCTTAATTCATTACTTAGATTAGATACCAGAAGTTAGGCAGTGTGATAGTCTCCTTCGCTCCAATTCTGCTCACTGCAGGATGTTCACCTGAGCTCTGTGGTAATTTAATAATGATGATGTAAATGACTTGCAGGTAGACAGATTTCAAAGGCTCTCTGCATTTATTACTGCGATAGTTTTGTATCTTGTGCCCTGAAAAGATGACATGTACAAATCAGCTGTACGGTGCTGTGTTACTACAAGTAGTCACTAGACCACAACGATGGTGTTCAGCAGGGGACCGGCCATGGAAAATAAGTTATTTGCACAAAGAGCTAAGGTTCTACAATAGCTTTCTAACACAGGCAGAGAGAGAAGCAGGTAAAACACCTAACTACTTTCAAGACAGGTCCATGTAATTTTAGGGAGAGAATTCTGTAGTGCTAACTGGCAGCCAGGCAACCACACTAGATGCCATGCTTTGCCCTTTTTCTAAGGGCGTGGACCAGCCACAAAGAATACAGCGGAGGATGATGTAATTCTGAGATATTTATCCTTTCCAGACCTGCCTTTGCCTGTAAAAAGGTTTAAATGTTTTTTATTTCTTAATTTTGGGTTAATTCTGATAAGAGGTTTTATGGCTGGGAACTAAGTAGGTTTGTGGCATTATACTTGCTGAAAGATAATAAAGACAGTGATCACTGAATTGCATCTCTGGTTTCCCAAGACTATTCCCTTCATTTTAGGTAGAAGTACTTCTTGTGTCACAAGACCACCACATTTCTCAGCTACACAAATCTTAACACCTTACTTGCTTGTTTACATGACAATTTAGAAAAACAGTCTCTTCTCACATGATCTTGTTCTAGCAAAGCTAGCTAGAAATGTGACATATAAAATAATTCACCAACACCCATATTCCCTTTTAGATTTCAGAACAGTTCTTTTTCTTCTCACTCAGTCTCATAATAAGTTACTGTTTTTCTGAGGTCATCTGTAAATCAGAGTGCAGCACTAAAAAAATCAGGCTACATAAAATTAATAAGTTTTAACAGACATTGGCCAACTTGTAATTTTTTAATATAGGGAAGATCAGAAAAATATATACATTTACTTTTAATACCAAATTTGTGTTTGGAACAATGCCCTCCACCAGTCAGTTTTAATAGGAACATAGGATCTGCCATGCTCCATTAAGCCAACGATCCATCAAGTCCAATATTCTCCACTCCTCTTGGCAAATGCAAGATGCTTCAAAAGAAGGCAAATTGCCTGTCATGCAGTTGGCCAATTTTTCAATTTGAATAGTCCATTGTGCAAAAGCCATTCCATTCTTCATGTCAAGTCCTTGTCCCATATGGTTACAAATGTTAAAGTAATCAAGTGGCATGAATGACCCAATGTACCATGTTAATAATATTTAAGGCCATGTTTATGCTCTGATTGGGTCTGTTTCTCTTGAACTGTCAATTGGGTTTGTGTACAATGTTCCTCACATTCATTCTCATTGCATCTTCTATTTCTACTCCAATTCAGCAGCTGAGCAAATAGACAATATTCACAAGTCCCCACAATTTTGTGTCAGTCTTAAAAAATGAGTTATCATTTTAAATAGATATTAGAGGATATTTCTATTAAACAGCCACTTGGTGTAACAAAACAGCTTGCAGCGACCAGAGCATTACAATAGTGTTTCACTGAATTTCCTTCATTTGAATCACGTTCTATTGCTGCATGGGAGTATCTTTTAATTTCTGATGTGAGAAAAGTTTCTAATTCAGATCTCAATGGTTTGCAGTTTTGACCCATGCCTAACAAATGCTAATGAATTGTTGGCTAAAGCACCTGGTGTGTTGTTAGATACCAGAAACCACAGGAAGATATTTTCATTATTTCTTTTGATATAATTTGCCTATTTATTTATTTATTTATCACTTTCTGGGCATAACATTTTTGTCTTCTTGTTCTCTGCTGTTTCTTTTCAGGATTTCATTTACCATTCAAGGGCCTGGGATATATTTTGCAGTATTTTCACCTTTCTTCTCCCCTCGCTGTCTTGCACCTTGGTTATAATTTAGGAATCAGGGTTTATCAAACCATCTCAGACTTGTTGGTTAGGTCCACCCTCCTACATCAAGAGTATCTTATATTCTGGGCAATGTACAGATATCAGAAGGCAGAGCAATAGGAGAGGACTGGAAAGTAAGGTCAGAAGCAGCACTATAGTGACTGGTACACTATATATCTATTTATAGTCTAGGATTATATTGTACATTCTGTACTATTATGCTCCCTGCAACAGGGCAAAGGGGACTCTATGAGATGGTGACTGTGTATCTGTATAAGAAGCAGAAGGAAAAAACTTTCAAGATAAGTACATGAAAAGAGATGGTAAATGGATACTATAAAATACATCTTTTTCTTTTCTTATTTAGGCTAGTTTGGGTAGAGCTTCCTTTTCTCAGCGTTGCATGGCAGAGAGTATCTGAGGGATCTCATAGCTCTAAGGGACCATGGGAGACAACAAATATAAGAATATAATACAAGGGGGAGAGAAAGGTAGAGGAGACAAATGGAAGAAAAAGTTTATTCAAAACAGGGTGTGTCTGAGAAGGCAGAAGAGAACAATCACAACTTTGCAGTCCAGTAAAACAACATGTCAAATGCAGCAAGGATTGATCCAAAATGCCCAGGTAACATGTCTCTTGACATCTCCTCCCCCTGTTTCAGACAGAATCCATGGCAGTGACAGGTATTCTCTGCCAGGGCTTTGCTGCTGAACTGGCGCCAAATGCCTCGGTGAGAACTACTACTAGCTATTGCTCCACTGTGTGGGGATGGCAGCGTAGGGGACAAGAGGAAAGATGGGCAAAGTAAAGGCGTGTAAGTAGGGAACTCATATGGGAACAGCAAGCTTTATGTGCCTTGGTACACAAAATTTCCTGCTTATTTTTTTTCATGGGATGAAGAATCAGGTTTAAGATCTCAGTTTGTCATATGGATCTTTCAGTTCCTGCAAAAGTCATGGACATCCTAGTGCTTTTCATCTGGATTTTATTTGTGGTTTCAACAAAACTGGATGCTGATTATTTAATTGGCTCAGCATAATCAGACAATGGGGAATCTAACAGAGCTACAGGGAGACACTGTTAAGGAAAGTGTCTAGCAGTCCTTTCATGATCCAATGAGCTCTGTTATATTAATTGTGGGGATTTCACGGGGAGAAAAGGACGAAAATGCTGATACACTCATGTTTGCTTCCTTCCATTCCATCTCAATATCTGCCTTATTTCTGTGGTGGTGATGTCTTTGAAGATGATCGAAATGAACCGTTGCCTCCTTCCCAAAATCTTTTTCATTTTCTCCTATCTCACTGGTTTTGGACAAGTCAGTGTATCATTGTTGACCTTTTTAGAACTTTGCTTGTGTTCACAATCATTTTCACCCTCCCCTTTTTATAATGCAAATGTATGTAATTGGGTGACTTTTATCTGATACAAGGATCTTCGTTACAAAGTGTCAAGAAGAAAGAACAGAGAAGTCACGATACATTTCTGTCACTCATGCATGACTGAGACACCATTTCTATCAGATAGTCATATACTCATGTGCAATCAATCCATTTCTCAGTGTCAGACAAAATGGGCAACATAGCAGATTCACTCTTGCTAAAAGGTTTGCTGAAATTATACCGAATTATGTTAAGCACTATATGAATCTGAAAATGGACTGCTCAAAAATGGACAAAGCTAATAGCCTGTTTTAAAGTGAAAGTGCCTCGACTGTTAAGAAGTTAAAGGGTTCCCCTTTGATGGTTTATGATCTAATTTCAAAAATAGAAAGTTTGAGTGCGTGAGGCTCTTGAAATTTTTTTATCTAATACTGCAGGTTAGTTATTTTTTTATTATTACATATGTAAAGGAGATTTTATTAATTTCAGTATCCAATTTTGGCCACATTTTTATTTTCTCAATTTTCAAAAATACTGTATATCTTGTAATACTGTATTGCTATTTTTACAGGCAGGGTGTATATTCATATGTGTGTTTTTTAACAAGCCCTTGAACAATCTTTGGATCTCTTCAGATGAATTCCATAGATTTCACATGATGCCCACATCAAAGTCCACAATGTGCAGATTCCTAATCTTCCAAAATCTCTGACTTGCCAGGCATATATTTCTGTCGACAGCTGGTTCATCTGATAAAGAAACCATTTGTATCAATTTTTCCTTATAGACTAACTTCGTTGCTCAGTATTCCAATTTTTCAGTGTTTACGTTTTACTATTAAGATGAAATTTTATTTGAGCTCTCTATTAGTATCAAATCCCTGTGTTTTTTTCCCCTGAATCTAGAAGCCTGGGAGGGGGATTTCTAGACAAAGACTTCATTGTTGCAGGCAGTTTCCACACAGCAGCTGTGTTAATGTAATGACAAATATTGGGAGAGGTGGAAATACCTCTATTATGGACATATAAATGCTTTCTGCATGAAAGACATTTCCTTACGTCTGTCTGTCATGTTACTGCAAAATAGTTTGCCTTCTACTGCTCTTCTGCTGAATAAGCATCTCTGGTGTGATTTTCTGAGTTTTAATGTAGCAACTGTAGTTGCCATTTACTCCTAAAAACCAGGACATGGGTGTTTTAAAAATTAATGCAACCTATGGGGGTCTCCTGAGATTTACTTTTCCTCCTTAATTTGTCTGAGGTACCAGTCCAGCTGGATTTGGCCGTGTTCTGAAACTCTGGGAAAATTTATTCTAGCTTTTCATGAATATGGGTTACTGTTTTTATTAAAAGCTAAATATGAAATTCACACTCCACTGAAAGTGGCTGTAACATTTCCATTCACCTGAACTCACCAAAAAAGTGACAAAATCTTTAAAGGTTTTTGCTTTCCTGAAGTCAGAAAGTGAAGTCGGAAATCTGACCTCCACACCTCTGCGTCAGTACCTGGTCACACATGCCGGGGTACCACAGGGACTGCTGAAAGACAGCAATGCTGAGGTTCTGTAACCTTACTTTGACCTCTACAACCATCTCCTCCCCAAAACACATATTAATTGAATGGGACATCTACCTCTTACCTACAACAGTAGAATTATTCTAGTTTTCATGGCAAAAGATATTGCATCTTCACTATACTTTAAATTGGCTTCAGGGAATAAGTACTGTCATGTTTCCCTTTTCCCACACTTTCCCATTTTCTCTGTCAGTCACTCTGAAGATTGTTACCACTAAGTGTAATCTCTTCTCACAGAAACATCCTGTTTGGTTTTTTATTTCTTTCTGTTATTGAGCATCTCTCAACTGCTAGAAACTTTGGCATTTCCTTGCTCCCTTTCCTGAAAAGTGGCTTTTCTTACATACAAGGCAGGAAAACTGTAACAAAAGTATATATAGGAATTATTTTCCTTTCATGACACAGAATATGTATATGGAATCCCCAACATCTGAACTTGTCAGGAGTTAAATGCATTGTGTGCTATGCAAAAGTAGCCTCTTGGCATCTTGTGGCGACTTTAATCAGACAAATACAGAGCTTCACTGTGTCTTATATTGATTCTCATTAATTCCTAATGAATGCCTCTGAGTACATCTTATTTCAGAGATAAGATGTGGCCTCTTCATGAGAAGTTTATTACCAAGAGGCTTAAGACTAATCCACTAGTTGCCAATATTATCTCCTGGTCACTTGGAAATGATGATATTCAAAGTGGTCAGTGTTTGACTGTGCACCGAACAGCAAAACATTTCAACGGTAAAAATTATCTGGTAGAGCTGGAAACATGATTTTTGCCATACCAGATACTGAGACATTTTTTCACTTGGCCACAAATGACTTGGGAGCTCTGCAGGAGGATGTACTCCCACTCACAGCATAGCTACACTACTTAGTAGGATCTTCTTTTAATCGCTTCCTCTTGTAGTTGCCCATTCCTCCAATATAGCAAAGAAGCAGTTTTGGATGACCCACTGAGTTGCTGTCACTCAAATAGTTAGAACCTGTGGTCGAGTGTTATCACCTATTCCACAGCAGCCCATGGAAGGAAAGATTACATTTTAAATCAAGGCTGTTCACTGTGGTATTTGCTCCTCTTCCAACAAGAGGAATTTAATGCTTTGAGGTATGGCAAGTAGTTAGTACCAGATGGTATTTATCCAAGGGTTCTGATGGGATTTAAGAAAATTAGGTTCTGAACTATGACAGAATCAGGTAATCTTTCAGTCAAAATCGCCAGACATCCTGGACAACGGAGCTTTGAATGGTGCGAACCAGGATGGATTTTCTCCTCCTCAGGGAGCCATGCCTGTCACTCAGATTTGTCTTTTATAATGGTAAGCTGCTGTTCAAATTTCTTTCTGCTAAGGTGTCACAAGGGAGAATGCATCCACAAATTAAAATATATTACAATATCAATTCACAAAACAATGTGAAAAATCCACTTGTTTCTTGGTTTAAAATTAATTGTGAACTGTTTTAATTCATCACATGACCTGTCTCTTGCAATTATTTTTATTATGTCCTGCTTCCCCTATTCTGATCCCCACAGTGACTCAAATCCTGCTCCCCCAATTAGAGGAAGATCAAACTGTGTCCAAATATATTCAGACTTAATTACATGCACAGGACCGAAATCATTGGTAATTTGCTAAAAGAAGAGCTACCCTGCACTCCATGCATCCATTGCAACTATCAGTCTCATTAGTTGAAACACTGAATACATCCATGTGATAAACTTTTCTCTCAACCAGCAAGGGGACAGTAGGGTGCTTTGCATTCATCCACCCATATTTGAAGCACTGTCAAAAAGAAAACTTAGCTGTTAAAGATGTTGTCTTGTGACAATAACTTTACCTACACATGGTTGCCAGCACTCCACAATAGGCTAAGATTAATGTCTACATTTTCAAGGAGTATTGACTGACACAGGGACAGGGAAACTAATTTAAGGAAGACAATCCAGACTTATATTTAAACGATAAGTAAAACAAATCTTTTGAAAGTATACTTTTTAAAGTTCATAAGATACATACAGTCCCCAGGGCAATGTACAGACAAGGGAATTGATTCTGTAGTCTCCTTCCTAGTAGCACTTCTGTTAACCTCTAAATTCTACTAGTATGAGTAGAAAGACAGGAATAAAACTTACTTGGCATAGGCTCAGGATCCTGTGGATTTGTTCAAAAGTGTGCAAAGACATTGGATTTGTTTAAAGACATATCTGGCTGGCCTTAGAAAAAAAGGAAATGACAGGTGCAAATATGTAAATGTACACACAATTGCCACTTAATGCAAAAAATAAAAAAGAGTATTCGTCCATTTTGTCTAGGCAGACATTCTGCAGACCTTTGAAAATGTATGTAGTATCTGTCTAATGGTTTTATTGGCAGGACACTTCAGTAGCCTTCTAATATCAATGAGTAGACCACATAATAAAACTGCAACACACAGCTCTGAGGGCCTGGTTTCCAGGAGGTGATCTGACAGTATTTTATACCCACTCACTTTGCATGGGCCTGAATGGCTGCACAGTGCGCATGAAACTACAGGCTCGAGTCTCAGGAATTTATCTTTTCATCTCATTTAAGAGCCTTAAACCATAATATTAGTTCTGAGGCTGGGATCTGCTTACAGATCAGTGACATCACGTCACTCCTCCTTTTTTCTTCATGCTGATTAACCTGTTTAGACTTTCATAGAAGTCCTTGATGCAGGAGCTAAATGTCCTTGAAAACACTGGGTTCTTGGCAAGTAGGCAAATTCCCAGTATGAGGCAAAGGCGGCCAATTTTGCTTTCATTACACTGTTGCTATTCCCACCAACTTCCCAATTTTCATGAAAGTAGTACACACACACGTTAGAGAAGGGTTCAACGTACTGCACGACCTGGATTCTATTTCTAGCATTACCATGAGTGTCTTTTTGCCTCTCTTCACCCGTCACTTCAAGCAAATAAAAAACAGTTTTATCTCTTGAGAGAAGATACTCTTACTTTTTTATAAGGCAGGAAAATAATAATTTGTCATAATCATATGACATACAAGGTTGTTCTGCAAGGGAAATTGTTACCAGAAGTTTCTGGGATCTTGCTGATTCTTAAATCTAAATCACTTAGTTTCAACAAGAAGGTCTTAGTGTCAACAATCCAATTTTCAACAGGCGGGTTAGATTTATTTTCAAATTAACACTGTTGAAATGTACCTCTCAGAGAAATTCTGGTAAGAGAAAACCCCCGAGCATATTCATTCAATGACCTTTTTCCCCACCACTTGTCACAGACTTACCGATTTGCATATCCACTCAGTTAGGTGCCTTGCAGATCTGGAAGGGATTACTGCTATGCTAGTTCTGTCTAAGAATCTGAATGCATTTCCTGATATTTTTGTATACTGAATGCCAGCTGTGCTATCTGCTTTCATATTTCAGACCTTTACTCCATTCATTTGCGTAACTTAAAGAAGCTGAAAAAAATGGGAAAGAGAAATATGGAACTCATGGTTTTGACAATATTTCAAGGAAATTTATTGCTGTGGGTTCTTTAGACAGCTAATTTCAATTTAAAGAGCTATTTTTTGATCACTCCGTTCCAGCTGAAGAATACTGCCAATAAAAATTTTAAAATCTGAATCGTGTATTTCTCATAATTTTGAGGAGGACAGAAAAATTCTACCAGAGAGTAATCGATCCATACAGACAAACCCATGTTCCAATCTAATTCCACCCTGTCTTGATCAAACCAGTCCGGTGAAAAGAATAAGGGATTGTAGTCTGGCTGCAATTCCAACTCGAACATGAAATATTTATGGCATTAAATCCATGTCCTAAAAAACAAGAGCGTGAAGAATAATCCAGCACCTTCAGTAATATAATACCACATCTGCTATGTTTCACTATTTGCTGTAAATCTTTCAAGCCTTTCTGTTCAGTCTCCGTCCTTATAGTAGTATACCTTTCATTATTTTACTCCTGTCTAAGCAACTTCCAGGAAGCAGTTTTCTAAATTAAAATATCATCACTTCAAAACCCTGGAAATTCAAGTCCGTGTTCACAAAATGTACTAGATTGGCAGCCTTTGACTGTGAAGTCTTTAACCAGCTGAAACAACAGACGGCACAAGGTTCCCTGTATTGCTCTGCCTGGTATTTCAAATCTACTCCTTTCTCACTTGCTTTCTGCAGTTTGGCTATGTTGACATCTATCTGATACTTTGATAACATTAAATATTTTTGAGAAGAATAGTGATTTTGGCATTGTTGACATTATTAATGTTTTCAAAAATGTGTAAATGACTCATGAAGAGAAATCCCTTTTCAAGAACATTCGGCCATGCCCAGGATTTTGAAGGTGCAATTTCACTACTATTAGGTCTCTCGCTTGTTCTGGTGTTTCACAAGTGTAGCTTCTGCATTTTATTTTTCTGAATGTGGCACTTCGGTGCCTCAACCATACCACCAAGACACAGCAATGATTTTTAAATTCTTACTGTCAGGTAAGGCAGTGATGACCAAAGTTTAATGAGACAAGGATTTTCATATCCCTGTTCTGATACCATGTTCTGGTAGCAGTCTGATACTTCAAAGTGCAGTAAATTTTCTATACAGAATTTTATTGTGAATGAGATTGTTTCCCTACACATTTCAGTTGGAAATGCAAATATTTCTAAGAATGTAACCATACAAAGTACATTTGAGATTTGTAATGGATCTTTCTGTTGCCATCCTGACTGTTTTTCAGGTAGGGTCTCCTTCAAATGAACAGAGGGGAAAATTTCTCCACTATTGTTGTGCTGTAGAGTTCAAATGCAAGCAAGTGCTGGGCAAAGCTGACCAGAACATAACTGAAGCAGGACAGGCAGGATGAAGAAAAGCACTTAATTTAAATGCATATTAGAAACCATGTAACAGTATAGTCAGAAAGAGAAAAGGATTTCATCAATTTTTCTTACATTATCCTTTTCCTTCAGTATCAAGAAGGAATGCTCACTTCCCTGAAAAATTTGACTGGCATTTCCTCTCTAACATAGGCAGTGAGGGGAATCAGATTTGTCAGAAGTCCATGTTGCAGGGGTATTGGCTAGCAGAAAAAGTGGCCTTCTACACAGCATTTATAGTGCTATACCATGACTTTAATAATTTTTTTGCCACTGTTTCACATGGCTTGCTCAGAGGCAAACTACAGAAACAGTTTAGGTTAAAGTTCTACGGCATGAAATATATGCTGTAATATGTAATATTGTAATTACTTGGAGAGTTATCATCACTTTACCTCTTGAAATGGAGAAAAGTATCATGAAGGCTTCCGCAAGGATGACTCACGAGTCAAGTATTATCAGTGACTTGGATAACTGAATAGACAGTAGTCATTACATTTCATTGTAGAAACAGCAAACCAATCTCTATTTAGACAATACTCAAATCACGAAAAACACAGCGCATAGAACACGTAATTCAAATTAGTGGTGGGAGGTGCAACAGAAAAAGCAAGAATGTGACTTTCTTTAAACTAAGAACCAATATTAACCCCCTCTTTTATCTGTTTCAGAAAAGAAAATAAACCTTGATTTGTGGAAGCCTTGCTCTGAGCATATATTTGGTAAGCAAGAGCATTTCTCATCTACTTTCAGCTGTACTTTCATGTTTTGTTCTCAAGGGAAATTCTAGAGGCAATTGAAAGTCCATTCCTGTAGCCCACTGTACTAAGATAGGATTTTTTTTAGAAAAGGAATACAATATGGACAGTATAATTTTTTAAGTCAAAGGGCCCCTGCAAACATGCAGGGTTTGATGCAAACAGATTGTTATGTGGCTACGCTCTAAAATATATATATAAAATAAATATAACACTGATACAGTATGTATAATTAGGTTAGCCACCTAGACTGTCCTAAATGAATAACCCCAAGTGCTTCAAAGTTACAGTAGCTATGCTATGTGTTAGTTTCTTAGAGAGCAAAATTTGCTCTACCGTGTACGTAATCGCACTGAAGCTCAATGGGTTTTTGCATGTGATGAAAAACATTAAAAAAACCTTCCCTAAATAGTCCAAGATGCAAACTAATTAAACTGACGAAAACAAAACCCAATTCTTTCTTCAAAGCTGTAGCTGAGTAAATTATCTCTGTGAAACTCTTGGTTGGCATTTCTTGTGCTTCGTGAGTATGAATTTTGTACATATGGAAAACAACAAAGGCAAAACCACGGCTGATGCTGAAAACAGTGTACAGTGTGAGGTAATGAGCGTTTTATACTATGATACTTCTTAATGATGCTCGGCAGTGAGAATTCTATCTAAGCAGTTATACTTGGATTTAAAGTCTACTTTCTCGGAAGTAATTGGAAAGCTTACATGAATTTCAATTTCAGTAGGACCTGCGTTTTTTGAATACAGATTCATGCAAATTTATACTGATGGCCGCATAATGCTGCGAAAAAGTTTAAAGCAAGAGCAAAATGGCATCTCAGCAGTACATTGCCAAACGAATACCTTTATTGTATATATAAATCGAGACACGCAGTCTCTGTGTACCTACCGTTCTGCATACTCTGTGTATAAAAACACACATACCCCGCCTTGATTTTAATGGCGTTGCATTTTTGTCACAGAATAGTTTCCCCTATACACCGAAAATCTCATCGTAGTAAAAAAGGTAATACATCTCCATACAGCAAGAATCTTTGCGACGGGTATCTGTAGAGTATAATTACCTCTGATTACGCGCAATGGGCGTCTTAACGTCCTCCCACTGTTTTTTAGTTGGACACCAGGCAGAATTAAAGCAGCCAAGTCTGGGCCAGAGACGTGTGGGACACTTTGGGGATCTCGGCTCGGCTTTTACCACCGGTAAGCCCGTCAAAAAACAGAGCCTCTTCCCACCTCAACGTTTTAACTTCAAACTGTTCCCAGCGTAGGGCGGAATATTTCTCAGGACAACGACGGAGCTTTAACGCGCGTTTGACCCGCCTGTCCACCCCTTTTCTGCGTGGGCCATTTTAGAGAGAACGACCTCGCTGGTGGCAGCCCACCGCCTCACCGCCCCTCCTGCTCCCCTCGGAGCTCGGTACCGCGGGCACCTCCCGGGGACTCCCTACAGCACCGGCGACACCCGTACCTGAACACCCGGCGTGCGGGGAGAAGGTTTTACCTCAGGGCCGGCGGCTGAGGGGACACTTGTAACGGCCCTGTGGCGGCAGCGGCGCCTCCCCCTCGCCCCCCCCCGGGGCCGAGGCGGCCGTTGGGCGGGCGGAAGGAGGGGTGGGGGGGGAGAGGCGTCCCCTCCTCTCCCGGAGCGCCCGCTGCGGTAGGCGGCTGCTCCTGTCCGCCGCGGCTCGCCCCTCTGCCTCAGTAACGATGCCGTCCTAGCGAGGGATGATGACAGGGAGAGGACAGGGGCAGAGCCGCCGCCGCCGCCGCTGCCGGGAGCCCTGTCTCTTGCTCGCCTCCCCGGCACTTCCCGGCTCCGCATCGCGCCGCCTTCCTGACGGGCGGCAGGAGGAGAGGGCGGAGGGGCGGCGGTGGTTTTATGGTGAGGGTTTTGTCCTCTCCAGGTGCTCTGTCCCCCGCCGGGCAGGGCTGTCCTCCTCCTCCTCCTCCTGCCTCCTTCCCCGCCACACACGCTGCCGGACGATCCCGGCCGGGAGCGGGAGCGGGAGCAGCCGGCACCGCCGCCGCCGCCGCCTGAGGGGACCCTGACCATGTCGAGCAAGAGCAGGAAGAGCAAGGAGCAGGGGAGAGTGACCTTCCCCCCGCAGCAGCAGGAGGAGGAGGAGGAGGAGGAGGAGGGGGCAGAGGAAGAGGAGCAGCAGCGCCGGCGCCGCGGCTGGAGAGGCGTCAATGGGGGGCCGGAGCCCCCTCCGCCACCTCAGAGAGCCGTTAAAACCCTCCGGGAGCCCTACGGCTACTACCCGCCCCCGCCTTTTGCCAGCACCATGTAAGTCGGGCCCCGGGGGTGGGTTAAGAGGGTGCTGGACGGTAACTTCCCCAGAGGGGCCGCGGGGCGGTGCGGGGCGGGGGGGAGGACGGACGGACGGACGCGGCCGTCGCGTCCCCGGCAAGTTGTGGCGCTCGGCCGCGGGGCGCCCCGCTCCGTCCCGCCCAGGCGGGCCCGGCAGCGGCAGCGGCGCAGCCCGCCCGGCCGGCCGGGCAGACAACGGGCGCGACCGGTGCAGCGAGGGGCGGACGGGGCCGGTTTGCCACGGCTGAGGCGCGGAGGCTGCGGGGAAAGTGCCCCGAGGGGCATCGTCCGGTCGCTACCTGCTCCCCGGGCCCCCCGCCCCCCCCGGTCCCTCCTCCACAGCCCCTCGGCTTTGCTCCTTCAGGTAGCAGAAGGCAGGCGGGGTGCTGGAGCATCAAAGATTTCATCTCTTTCTTATTTCTCCTTTTTTTTTTTTTTTAATTATTTTTTCCTGGCTACTAGCGTAGCTGCCGAGAAAACCCGACTGTTGGCTCAGCTGAGGTTCAGAGAACCCACGGCACCCTTTTGTACTAGCGGTGCTAATGCATCTCTTCCATATTTTTTTTTTTTTTTTAAAATCTAGGCTGCAATAAACGCAGACTCCCCACAGAAATCTAGGACACCTGTGTGGAAAAGCCTCAGTTCTTGAGATGCGCCTTATCCTGCTTGATCTTGTCTTCGGAAGTTTCAGTTTGTTGCTTTTTAAGATGCAATTACGTATATATAAATATTGACCATGACTAGACTTACTGCAAGAGAAATAAATTCACTTTTCCTGATAGGGATGTTAACTTTCTTTTCTCTGACTTACAAAATGTAGGTTGTCCATGAATTATTCACTTATTTTTATAACATGCTGCAGTTTAGATAGACTCACCTCTGAGGATTACTTGCATATTTTATGCTTTCAGAACAATATTTAATTCTTAATTAAATATTTTAATTACCAGATGACAAACACTTTATTTTGAGTTTTAAGATAACATATTCAGCATTTATAGAAGAAGCCTTAATTAAAATCACCCTAGAGACAACTGTAAAGTACAGAAATAATTAGAGTAGCGCTTAGAATGGGATAACCACAAATAAAAGTGGTTTCTACCATCCCAGTGCAGAAATTCTTCACAAATACCCTGTACCCGGCGATCCAGACTTCAAGTGAAGGACTCTTTCGCACGTCTTTAGCTGTCTGAAAGTTAGTTGCGCGTAAACTGTTTGTCTAGGCTCCCTCTGTAGTTGATGGGATGAGAGAGGATATAGCAGTGGGCAAGCCGGCGTAGTCATTTATCTTCTTTCTTGAGGTGCCTGCCTTTCTCCATTCACCATAAAAAGAGCCTAGAGGATTAGTTTAGACTCGGACACTTTATTTTTAGACAGTTGAAGCTAGCTCAGATGAATTGTAAGCAGCGAGTGTTAAACTTCTGGATCCCTTTTAGGTTACTGACCTCCTAGAACTGTTGACATACTCCTTTCTTTAAGAAATGGGTATTATGCCGCCAGGGACTAAACCTAGAGTTCAGTTTGAACAGCTGTAGGCATTTGAGCCTGGAGTGAGCTCTGTCTGTTGGAATTGCTTCCCAGTGTATAATTCTTGTGGATCCTGTGCTGGGAGTCTATGACAGCAGTGATTGCAAGCCAGTGCCTAGCGGACTGACAAAAGGGCTGACATTAATCAATGTAATAGGAGTGTATTGAACTGACAGGGCATAGCGGCAAAAGACCCATGTTTCCCCTGTTATGTGCCCATGGTCATCCTTGGCATAGCAGCGGGATTTTTCTTCTGGAGTAATGTTTTGTGTTTGGTGCTAATGCCTAAAATCATAGCATATGTTAATGAAATAAGTATGAGTATCAGTTTGCTCATAACGCGCTCAGATTGACACATGTAAGGCTTTAGTGTGCACAAAGTGAGTATGAGAATCCTTTACTGGAAGAAGTTGTAGTCTAAATATTCAGTACTGACAAACAGTGCAAGGGGAAAGAGGCAGGAAGATGTGAAGGAGTTCGCACAAGAAGATGCACTTAGTTGGTATTTGAAATGTCTTCACTCTGGAAGCTGTAACCTGCGCAAGGTGCCTGTCAATGTACAGCTGGCTCCCTCCTGTGCCACATATTGCTGGAAAAAGTAATTAACCTCAGATTCCCACTAAGACTGCAGACTGGATGTAATACTTGTTTCACAAGGTACTGTATGTCCCAGTGGGAAAAAATGTGGACAAAACCTGTAAATTAAGTGTAGTAGGCATTGGATGCCTGATTTCCTGAGTCTCTCTGAAAATCATAGCTTAGTTTCCTGAGTGGAATGACAGAACACAAATAAAGGACTGAGTGTAAAAGGGGCTTTAAAATTCTTTGTTGCTGCAGCCCTATTAACTTGGTTCTTTTCCCGGTGAGATGTTTGCCTTTTTCTCTGTGTGCATAGATGCGCTCCTGTCATCAAAATATGGTCCTTTTTTCCCACAGGAATTCAGATGGTTGGTATTTTCTGTTGAGGAGTTAGTGAAGAGTAATGGTAGGAAAAAGCTCTGCATAATTTGTGGGGCGGGAGGGGAAGGAACAACTAAGTGTGTGTACACCTCCTGATATCTCATTGTGTTTTGTTCCATTTTTCGACTAATTCTTTCCAGTTCGGAGCCAGAACTTCTGTGAACTGACATGAGGACATTTTGGATGATGGATTGTGTCATTTCAGACCAGTGGGAGAGTATAGACCTGAGTCAGATTGTGCAGCTGGCCTGGTTTATGTTCTGCTGTTCAGCTGAATTAGCCTCCCTCTTCTGGAAAGCCCAGGCAGTAGTTCACAGAAGGGAAAAGGAAGCTTTCATTTAATACATTTTAGATTTGGTGCAGGGATTCCCAAAATGTGTGGAACATGCACAAGCTTCCATGCAAACATATGTGAATGTGACACTATTTTTACTGGTGAAGAAGCAGATTTACCAGCAGCCTCTTCTGGCACGTGACTGTAGCAGAGCTTGGAGGGATGGCAAAGCCCTCATTTGGGAGAGACAGTGGGAATTGCCCCTCTGACACTGCCCGTGGCCCTGCACAGAGCCAGGAGCTGCTGCCTCACATGGAACAACAGTCTTTTCCTGTGATGGTAACAACGCAAACATGTGAGATTGCTTAGTTTAAGAGATCTCAGGAGTCATAAGCTAAAATGCTGCTCATAGGTATGTGCATGTCTGAGCACTTGCTTTTGGGAGTAAGGCAATTATCAGTCTTTAATTTTAAAACCGGGACCTCAGAGGTTACTTTTGGCAGAACAAGAGGCACAATCCGCATCTCCTGTGCAGCTGACTCTGGTGTTGTTGCTTTTTAAGTGTGTGTGCGCATCGGTGTTTCCGTGATGTACTTATCTGAGCTGTCTATAATCACTGGACTCCATTTCCTTTTCAGGGCTAGAACAGAATCAAGATCACTGATGTTGTACTGCAGTTTAGCAGTGGGGTGAACTGCTTGTAAATTGTTGATGCCATCTTTTATTGCATTTAATAGTTCAGGGAGAATAACAGACTGTTCTTCAGTACAGATGTTAGAAAATGGCTCTACATATCTGGGAAGGCCCAGAATGAAACCTCTGTTTCTCCAACTTCTCGCTTTTTTTCTTTGGGTTTGGTTTTTTTTTTAGTAGCTTATGCAGTTTGCAGTGTGAAAAAATAGACTTTGAAACAGGATTATAAATCTTTTTAACTGCCGTTGATGAGATAATGAAAGAACACAAGGAATTCTCAAGTCAACTCTTTGTCCCATGTTTCTGTCCTTCAAACTTTCAGAATTGTTGAATGTGAAAAGGAATGGGTAGGCTAACAGAGTAGAAATCTGTAATTGAAATAATCCATGGTAGAAGCAGAGGAAACACAAGAGACAAGTGGCCATTGCTTGTTTAGTGGAATTTTTTTTAAAGTATTTTTTATTGCACATAGAAGGTCCTACATTTTAGATGAAAATATTTAAGGTAAACACAAATATGTTATAATGTAGGATAGGTTTTTTTGTGTCTTATGACATTACCTGGTATGTAATGAACCAGTTAGTTGTTCAGAGTGTACCTAACATTGCTCTATCCGAAAACTTGTGATACTTACCACTAGGTAAAGGTCTTGAAAGGTGGTATACTTCTTTAGGAGCTGTGGCCTCACTGATGTGAGAGTTCTGCTGCAAAGCTGAAATGGAGGTGTCGTGCTTTCGTATTATTCAACAAAAGGCTGAATTAGGGTCCTATCACGTCTTGGTTAATTGTTAATCATCGTGTACTGAGTTATGTTGATTTACCGCTATCACTGAAGTTATTGAGAGTTTACCTAAGTAGGAAGCAGTGAACTAGACTTAAGCTGGCAAATGGCTAATGGTAGCAGTATACTTAAGGAAATAAACTTGTAACTTAAGACCATCCTTGTTTTATACTGATGAATGAATTATTCTGAAGGTTGGTGTACCAACCTAGAAGTTTCTGAAGTTCTTTCTTGCCAGTGAAGCTCTTCACTTCCTCAAAACAGCTGCCTAACTAGTGCATGCTTAGGGCCAAGTGAAATGTGCCCAGATATGGTGGAACTGGTGTACTTGTTAACATGATTGCTCTTCCCCAATTCCATCCTTCTTCTTAGTGCTGAGCAGCAAACAGAGGCTTGAAGCTTTATAGACCCCTTGGCCATTTTTCTGCTGTGAAATGTGAAAAATAGTTGGGGAAAAAATGGAGTGGCTCAGCTGCTGCTTCATGCCAGCAAAAGGGGACTGAATTCTCTCACCTTCCTGCTGCATACCACATAGTGTGATTATGCAACTTGTGTACTAGGACTACAACTTCCTTAACATCATGGTGCATCTCTGCTGAAGAATTAACATAAAATAATGGGGCATTTTTCTTGCTTGGTGTTCCTGTGGCTTCTTTGCCGTGCATTCTACAGACTTTTAATTATTTCTGTTCTTTCAACTATTTGGAACAGTTGGGAAGAGGAGCATCACGATTTCCATCTCTCCTTCCCTCTTTTAATGTAAGTTGTCAGCTCCTTACAGAGACAAGGTTGAGAATATGAACTTTAAAGGATCTAGGAAATAGAACACAAATAATTAATGCACACTTAGTTCTATTTTAATCATATTTTTAAGCCAGTCTAATGATATTTAGAGATGTGACTTGAGATTTTGTTGTTTTGATTACTTCCATTGGTAAATATTACATATAAAATGTGCTGAAAACAGTGAAATAGTTAAAACTACATTTTTTACCATTTTCTTCATGCTTTGGGATAGCTTAAAAATATTAGATGTAAGAACAGGAGAGCAGAAAACGGAATAGGGGACCTTGTACCTGATGCTTCTTGCTTGCAGTACTCTGACCAGAGCTGCACTGGCTTCAAGGTCTTTGAATTTGCTGAGGAAAAGAGGGAAGAAGAGGGGAAGGAGGTCTGGATGAACCTAACAGCCTGAACCTAACTGGTTGTGTGGTGCGATACAAGATTTTTTGCTTTTTATTTTTTTTAGGAGGTCTTCACGATATTTTAGTCATTAAAATACCAAGCAACCTGCATCTTTATTTTGAGAAGATACTGCAGTCACTTCAAATATATCATTTCTGTCACAAGATTTATAGCTAAGGAAATCTTCCTTATTGGGAAGATATTCTAATGTAACACCTTTGGAAGGATATATCTCTTTTTACAGAAGTCAGATGAGTCACTTCAGTCAGACAGTGGGTTCTGAAAGAAAGATAAAACAGAAAATAAGTGTCGTATTTCAAAATATCCTGAAAAATTACACTGAATATATAGCGGAAAATGTATTGTTATGTATTTCATAAAAGATAAATGAGATTCAAGGTGGCAGTTCAGAGCCTTCTTAATCAAGAAGTCAGCATGAGTCAATCTGTTCTCTGTCTTTTTTACTTTTTTTTAATATACATACTTTTTTCTTTATAGCATTACAGTAAACAATTACATTTCTGTAGCTGTATGTTTTTAGATGTGGAGGAAGAATAAAAACATAAAAGCATAGCAGACAATAAGATCTGGTTTGAAAGGTAACTATGAAAAGACAATATTTCTGGGTTTATTTCTGATTTTGTTGAGGAATAAGGTAGTAGCATACCATGGCTGTTCGCCACATGCACTCTGGGCTCAAATCTTTATATCTGAGTACTCCCAAATATGAAATATGCCTGAGCTTAAAGACATTGAACCAGTTCTGTGTTTAACAGTCACAAATCCTCTCTGTTATGCAGCCTTTTTCATAGACTTAAAGAGTACAAA
Source organism: Himantopus leucocephalus (assembly GCA_003993805.1). Lineage (NCBI taxonomy): Eukaryota > Metazoa > Chordata > Aves > Charadriiformes > Recurvirostridae > Himantopus > Himantopus leucocephalus. The sequence continues at coordinate 61,445,557 of RSEF01000004.1, read as the reverse complement.
AGTGAAAAAAAAATGGATCATGTCGTATTTGCCAAAGCAGTTTTGGCACATATTTCAAGAAGTAAATACCAGTTAGCATTGCTTGTACTGCAGTGCCACCCAGGCGATTTCTGGTAGTCCAGAAATACCAGCCACAGGTGAAAATGTAAAAAGATTAAATGCTCCGTCCCAGGAGAGACCTGCCCTTAGCAATGAGTATTACAATCTCTTCACTTGGTCTGCAGTGGAACTGCCCATTTGTGTTAACTGAAATGTTCATAGCACGGACTAGCTTTTACAATATTTGTAGCTGTGATAAAGCGATTACGATTTTATGTTTTGCTGAATTTATTACAACTGATGCAGATAGCTGGAAGGCCAGACTCTTACAACTTGAATGGAATTAGTTATGCCCAATGAAAACCGTTAGGGCTGACGTTGCTGCACATGGGGAAATCCAGTGATGCCAAGAGGCGTATTTTGTGCAGTGGAAATATAGCTAAGCTCATTGTTGAAAGATCACATGAAAAATAAAAAAGACTGTATTTAGAAGAATGTTGCTCAGGTTGTGGATTTGAACCAGCAGCAATTAGGATATGCAGCTTTTGAAGCTGCCCATGCAGGTTACATTACGTTCACTTAAATATGTAGTCTTTGTGTGCACCAAAGGTGCGTGTGCCGTTTTTCCCTCCATTCTGTCCTTTCGCAGACTGACGGGGTTTGCTTGAAAAGGGCTGTTTAATATTCTGTTTTGCCCTCAGCATTCATTATGTGTACCCACATCTCTCCTAATGCACATTACCTGGCTTTTGCACTGAGGGTAGAAGGATTAATTTCCTCTTCAGTTTTTTCTGTCTGGCCTTTTACTCGTCTCTGAGTTTCTCACTGAAGTGAATAAATTAATTTTCACAATGCTCCTGTAAAATGGGAGCCAACTGTTCTTTTTTATAGATGAGGAACAGAGGCATATAGGACTNAAACAGAGGCATATAGGACTTAAGAACCCAATTTGAAGTTTCTAAGGCCTGTTTATCTCTATGTAGCATATATATAATGTTATACGTATTCAAAGCACACCCTGCATTAACTCATGTATTGTTCTATCANGAACAGAGGCATATAGGACTTAAGGACCCAATTTGAAGTTTCTAAGGCCTGTTTGTCTCTATGTAGCATATATATATATAGTGTTATATGTATTCAAAGCACACCCTGCATTAACTCATGTATTGTTCTATCAGCTGCATGGGTGTCTCTGTGCCCATCAAATCAGCTCAAGTGATCTCTATCCCTTGAGCTAATGGATTAACTGATAGCAGCTGGAGGCTGTCTTTCTCAATATAGAGCTGGACTGGAAAGGAAAGGGAGATTGCTGATGGGTTTCACATTTATTTGCAGACAGTAGTGAAGGAGGGTTCTGGTATCTATCCTAAGTACCTTTTCAGGCCTTTGGCCTCTGCTCTGGCAGGCATAAATGCTTCTTTTCTTCCCCCAGCTGTGGCCGCTTCAGCTTGATCCCGTCTATTCTGTTCTTTAAGACCTCTCCAGGCAGTTGTTTCCTGTTGTTTTCTCCAGCTAGGTAGTGTCTGCTCCTCAACTTCTTGTCCTAGGTCTCTCTTCTTTGCAACTTCTGGTTTTGGTTCTCTGAGCCTCCTCTCCCCTCTCTAGTTTCCTTACCTAGGTAGATCCAGCTCAGCATCTCATCTGTCTGTTGTCTCAGCCCGTTCCTGTTTGCTCCCCACTGTTCTCAGCCGGTATCTTCGTTGGTTCATAATTACACTTTCTGTGTTCTCCAAATTAGCTTGCCTACCCCTTATTTTCTCTTGTCACCCTTCTCTTTTCTCCTTTTTCTGCTTTTGCAACCAGTTTTTGAGGGGAGTTCACAGCTTCCCTGGTTCTGAGTTCCCTTTCCTAAACAATCTCACTTTCTTACACCCAGGTTTCCTCTTTCCAGCGCAGCCTGCCATCCCAATTTTCATTCGATAGCTCNCATTTGATAGCTCTTTGACTTACCCATTTTTCTTGGTTGTATTACAAGGATGCATGCGGGCTTTTAAAAAAAAATACATATAGTCATGTAATAACATTAGATAGCTTCTTCCTTTCAGCTCCGGGAATGGTAGATGTATAGTAGAAGTAGTCCTAACATAACCCAACAGTATTGCGGAAGGCCAGCTGGAGTGAGAGCTGATTCCAGTCTACACTGGACGTGCCCAGAGTCTGGAGTCTGTGAGCAGCTTAGTTACTAGCATCCAGAAAGTCTGTTGAACGTGTATGAACTGTTGCTTTCCAAAGACTTATAATTTGACCAAATTGACTCATGAGTAGAATCTTCCCGATTTGGTTAATGTTTCTAGTAGTAACACTAGAAGGTGTGAGATCAGGCTTCACTGTGTATTGCTTGACAAGACATCAGGAAGAAAATTTGGTTTTACCTCTTATGTGAACTACAGTATGGTAAGCATAAATATTGCCTTCCTTAAACCGTCAGCTTGAGTGCCTATGGTGGATAGTATTCACTACTGAAAGTAGTACAGTAGATGTGTTTTCATTTTATACATATATATCACTGAAGTGTGTTGGGAGGGATTTCTGAGGAGTAGTGATGTCTTACATAAAATAATTAAAAAAAAACCAACAAAACTTGACCATGCTAACAAAACAGAAATAGCCTGTGGCACTGAACCTGTAAGTGCCTTCAGGCTGCAGACAAGCAAGCATGAAAACAGAAAGATCACGATAAAGAATACTTTTGTCAGTAGATGGGCAAATGACAAGGGACAAAATAAGTCATTATTTTTGTAGCCACAGGAGAAGTGGAAGCTACAAATAACCAACACAATGAAATTCTGTTACTTTTTTGTTTTCTCATTAGGTACATTGAAGAAAGTCCATCTCTGAGACGTATGACTATGATGAGGGAAAAGGGAAGGCGACAGGCCATTAGAGGCCCCGCATTCATGTTCAACAACAGGGGCACCAGTCTTACAGCTGAAGAAGAGCGCTTTCTAGATGCAGCGGAATATGGGAACATACCTGTGGTGCGCAAAATGCTGGAGGAGTCAAAAACACTGAATGTCAACTGTGTTGACTACATGGGCCAAAACGCCTTGCAGCTTGCTGTAGGGAACGAACATTTGGAAGTGACAGAACTTCTATTAAAAAAAGAGAACTTGGCACGGATTGGAGATGCCCTGCTGCTCGCAATCAGCAAGGGCTACATTAGGATAGTGGAAGCAATTTTGAATCATCCTGGGTTTTCAGTAAATAAGCGACTGACTCTGAGCCCTTGTGAGCAGGAGCTCCAGGATGATGATTTTTATTCCTATGACGAAGACGGTACGCGCTTTTCTCCAGATATCACTCCCATAATTTTAGCTGCCCACTGCCAAAAATACGAAGTCGTGCACATGCTATTGATGAAAGGAGCAAGGATAGAAAGACCTCATGATTATTTCTGCAAATGTAATGATTGTACAGAGAAGCAAAAGCATGATTCTTTCAGTCACTCTAGGTCAAGAATAAATGCATACAAAGGACTGGCTAGTCCGGCTTATCTGTCCCTCTCCAGTGAAGATCCAGTACTCACTGCTTTAGAACTCAGCAATGAACTTGCCAAGTTGGCTAACATTGAAAAAGAATTCAAGGTAATGTGTTTTGGTGTTTCTCACTGTTATTGTTTTAAAGTTGCTGCTACTTCGTGATGTCCTTAGATGCTTGAAATTATTTTCTGTGNCAACATTGAAAAAGAATTCAAGGTAATGTGTTTTGGTGTTTCTCTCTGTTATTGTTTTAAAGTTGCTACTTCGTGATGTCCTTAGATGCTTGAAATTATTTTCTGTGTCTTTGCTTTTTCGATTGCAAATGCTTTCATGATATTTATTGTCTGTCATTCTTGATTTTGAGTTTTCTTTAATGAAGTGAAATTGCTTTTGCACCTAGTGTGTATGGAGAAAACTGGAAAAAGGGACAGTGTGTATTCTGATAACTTTGCAGCAGATGGGAAACAATTTTGGTTGCTGTAGTAGACAAAGATCATTTTTAGTTACAAATGCTGAGTAATATAAGTGCAGAAAGCAGAAATATTATGCTTTTCTTGAGCATGCTGCAGCATTGACCTTATTCCCTCTTTTTTATTTGTACTAATTTTGAATGATGTCTCCAAATTGTTAAGAATACAGCAAGTGGGGTTTTTTTGATGCACCTTTTAGAAATGTCACTTGTTCAAAACCATCTGTTAGACTGATTACACATGTAGGTTCCGTTGTCTGGTTTTGAGCTGTATCTGGTTTAGTATGTCAGTGCCCTGACTTTTCTATATATTTCAGCTTCTCCATTGGACAATTAATGACTTAGTTAACTGTTGCCCAGTGCATTTTTTTTTATGATTTTGCAGTTCTATTGAATACCTTGAAAACGTACAGTAACACCCACCTTCCTCCTTGCCCCTGCCACCCCCAAACCCCACAAAAAAAATCGAACCCCAGTAGACTGCAATAAGAAAAGCTCAGCTTGGGGAATGGCAGGTTGTTCTCAGTAAGTAGTGATATTAACAGCATTCTATCTAGTTTTAGCAAAAAATTTACTGGTGCTCTGCAGGGACAGTGTTGGGTGCCACTTCTTTGTTTAATATCCTCATAAATGATCCGAGAGAGGCAAACAATGCATTAACCTTTTCAAACAACAGCAAGCGTTGCTAACACTGTGGAGTACTCAGAAGAAATGTACAACAACTTGGAGAAATAATAAATTAATAAACTGAACCTTACCAGAAGAGGAAGAAACAGTTTTAGATTCCTGAGAAAGAATAGCTCCAGACATAGCTGAGTGAATAAAAATATAATTTTAAAATTAGGTGTCAGTGCTGAGAAGGATTCATGTATTATACCACGCACTAATGAAGTGTAAAAGTCATCTTAAACCTTTCCTCTCCTTCCTTTGCTGAAGGAACCCCCTCATACTGTGCTGCGTTTTGTGTAATTTGGCAAATGGATTGAGTACTTCCGCATTGTATTTATTCAGGAGTGTAGGAAAAATGTCAGATTTTTCTTTTTCCTCTGCTGAAAAAGTACTGAACTGGGAAAGCTCGTTGCAAACATAAAATTGAAGAATTAGAGAATTTTGTCACATGCACAGAGCCTGTTGGCTTGTGTGCTTCACACAATGGATTACAGGTATGTGCCTCATTTGCAGATCATGATAGAAGGTTAAATCTCTGATGTGTATAACTCAGTCCTGTTTATCTCAACTACGCCAACAATGTGAGAGCCACAAGGTCACCAGAATTGTGTGCCCAAGATGGACGTTTATGGCTTTTCTGACTAACGCTTTGGTGGTTGTGGATACAAACCTTTGGATATTGTCCCCCCGCCCTTTCTCCTGCAGTTTCGTAGAACTTTTCTTCTGGGTTGGCACCTTAGAAACTCCATCTTTTTCTTTGTGATGCTGCATACAAATTTTGTTATTATACCTGTGTTCAGAAACGCTGGTGGGCTTAGGGACGCAATTTAAGGGTTACGCAACTCCCTAGGAATCCAAAATGCAATCTCTGCTACCAAAAGCTAAATTAAGGCAAGCTGTGTCATGTTTTTGTAAGGGGTGGATGTAGATTATTAGAACTGAATAGAAAAATTTCAGTAAAAATACAAATTCATGGGAAGCTCTCGTATCGTAAGTACTAATACCATGAATACAAATTTCATCAGAAAAGGAATAGCTTGACATTTTGGAGGCAAAAATGTGATGGTTTTTTGTCGGACTTCTCATTTCAAACCAGAACTAAAAAAAATTACTTCATTTTTAAAAATATTAAATTGTCACAGAATAAAATATTCTGGTTTTCAGTTTTTTCTTTTTTTTTTCCTTTTTCTCAACTGTTTAGCCTCTCTTCATTGGTATTTTGGGATGCCTAAGAGCACAAGAAATCCACTATTTTCAGATTCCACTGGTTTTGAATAGCACTTACACAGCTGCTAACCTTGCCAGGTGTATAAGATAATTCAGTTTTGGCACCTACAGTAGAAATTGTTCCTAGCTCCTTGCTAGCATGGAAATTCCAGCTTCTCATCGAAATCAAAACATTGCAGTGAAATAATTATTCTCCTTACTGACCTCACATCTGTCTGTCTTCCTTCCGATTCTTACGCATCTCAGGGCGTTCTTTCTGTTTCTACCAAGCTTGGTAGGAGAGTTACTTGTTTTTCTCTGGCATCGGTGGTTGGCCACCCTTCCTTGGGAGAAGGGCTAGTGGAAAAGGGAGAGAGGGAGGAAGAAAAAGAAGAGGCAAGGATTTTTCTAGCCTCACAGTTAAACCAAATTCAGGAAGGGCTGAAATTGCGCAGTTGATGAGAAGACTCTGTATTCCACTGGAGCTGTGGGCTGGTATGATGGGGCTGCTTGTGGCATCGATGTAATACCAGATGCCGCATTGAGAGCTGTAGAGGTAGATCAAGGAGAAAGCAAGCAGCACTTCTGTGTCTTACAGAACTCTATTGTGAGAGCTTGCCACACTTGATGTAAGTCCAATTTGTAACTGTCTGTTCAGTGCTTTCTTTTCTATAGGTATGTAATCTGAATGTGTTTTGCTAATAACTGTGTGCTTTGTCATGTTCCAGAGGAGAAGGCTTCTAGTCCGACATTTGCATTCCCTATGAGGCAGAATGACTGATAGAATGCTGGTGCGCTCTTCTTTAGGATCATCACTGGAAACGCTTAAATATTCCAATAAAATTCAACCTATAGCACAACACTGAGCAAAATTGCTTCAGGGTAAAGAAAAATGGACAAAGTAGTTAATCTCCCACAGAAAATGGACAAATCCGTTTACAGGGACTTTTGATGATATTAATGATTTATTCTTACTATTTATGGTACATTAAGGCCCATAGCATTTCCTGTGCACGTTTTCAGCAATGCACTTCCTGGATGTGGAGCGCTTGTACAGAAAATACTTTTCCGGGTGGTTTTCCCACAGAGAAAAAGTATAGGGTGAACCTGTTTAAAAATGCTTGAGGGCAGAGCTTCCTAGTAAATGCTTGCTAAATTGAACCTTACATCTTTTGTGTATGCAAAGTCCAGTCTGCCTCTATCATTTACAATTTACACTAACAAGTTCTGCTGTTCATGTGCAAACCAGAGTTTGCACAAGTGTATTAGAAATATGGGAAGGTGGCTTAGGACATTCATGACAGTCAATTCCCCATAAATATTAAAAAGCTTTATTAATTACACCGATTTTTAAATTTTTTTATTTTCCCTTCAGAAGTAAGGAGGAAGTATTCAAAGAAACAGGTGAACCCTCATTTTTCCTGGAAGACACATGTAGCCAAAAATAAGTACTGAAAATGAGTAAAAATAGATGGGGAAACGGGAGCCCTAAAGGCCATTTAACCTTCTTTCATCCTCAAGCTTCCTTACTTCCTACTAATTTGTGAAATCCTTGTTCCAAGCTGCTGTTACTCCTTTTGCTCTTCTTCATCTGTTTTATTGTAGTTTCTTCTTGACACCGTTTCCCCTTTTTGTTCTTTGCATCCACTTATCGTCTTCCCCTGTTTTCTTCTACTCAGTTCCCTCTTTGGATTTCCTTTTCTCTTGTCTCCCTTCTAAGTGCTCACCTAATTGTCTTTACTTTTTTTTTTCTTTTAATCTCTATCTTCCTCCCTTTATGTTCTTTATTGCATTTTCTAATCCTGGTAAAGCATGGCTGGCTTGTCTGAATGTGCTGGTGACTCCTCTTTATGTCTGGAAACCAGTTAAGGGAACAGCAGAGATTATCAGTGCCTGGCTTTCAAAGCAGTAAGACATCATTTTAGTGGCCAGTATTGCAGCGTATCATCCCTGTGACCAGCGCAGGAACTACAGTATTTCTCTTACCTTCCTTGGTGATCCTAGTCCACATTCCAGGGGTTGACAGCAGGATTTCAGCTGATTTCAGAAATTCCAGTTTGTTTTATCTGAGTCAAGACTGCTACCAAATCATAAAAAAACTCTTCACTCTTTCATACTTACTGCAATCACACCAAATTTCAGTCTCTTAATGCAGCTGATTAGATTCTCTCTTGTTGGGTTTTTGGGAGTGTTTTATATGTAGTAGAGATAATTAGAAAGCAAGCAGCATTGTTGATGAAGTTCTGTGTCATAAGATGCAAAACCACAATTCTGCTTCACTCAGAGCGTCTTCAGCAATTTTGGTATTTATAAGAGCTTTTATAACCAATGGGTCTGCTCAGAAAATGTTTTCAAAGTGTATCAAATCTGCTTGTTCGATTCCTTTCTCTTATTGAAAAGGACAAAACCTGTTAAGTTAGAAAAAGTTATGGAGTGGTGTTCTACTGGCATCTGTCTTTATGGGTGGTTGGACATCTCCGAGGTGTTCAGTGCTTTGTACCTGATAGACTGGCTAGGGAAGCTCAGTCTGGAACTGTATATTGTCTTTATGTAGAAAAGTGTTCATTACTATAGTTGGAGAATCATGTTTTCCAATCCCCATAGCACCACAAAATACAAATATTCCCAATTTTTATGTTTTCTTGTTTTTCTGTTTTTAGCAGACCTTGCCCATTGTGGCTGCTGTGGGTTACTAAAGTTAATTGATATTAACCCTCCTCCCTGAGAACTTTAAAACTGTTACTGCACAGTGGTCGGAGACTTTTTAGCGGTCAGAACAGCTGATGGAACTTTCCTTTGGCATCACCATAGAAAAAAACAGGACAAGGTAGCTAAAAAGCCACATGGTAGTCTCTGTATGCTAGCTAAACACTGTCCTGTGTAAGCAAGCTCAATTCTCCCAGTAGAAATTGTGCTAGCTGATATCATGTCAGAATTTGGTCCATCATAGCAAGGATGAAAAAGATCGTAGTCCCGCTTTATGTAGCATAAATTCCTGTTCCCAGTTTTGCTAAAAGCTCCTGCTGAAACCAACGGAAGATGTGGACGTGCATCTAAAAGCGGAATCTGTCAGTGTTCCAAGTAAATTTACATAGTGTTATCTCAGCTGAACTAACAAAGAGTGTTCAAGCTTGATCTACGTTTAGGTCCAACTTTTAAAAGGACAGGGCCTAGATCCATAATCATTAGTGCAATTATGTGCTTGATTTGCATATACAGTTCCTATAGTTATATATGCAAGCTGTCTATGTACATGATCTCAAAACAACCTTTTAATATGTAATACTCAACATAAATCTATGGTTGCATATAATGCGTGCGAACTAGTTATGCAGCTGTGCATGGTCACAACCCGTGGTGCTCACAGGAATGTGGCGCTTTCAATAGAAAACAGATATATATGTTTTGTTTGACTGCCCGTAACTGCTCAGTATAAGTTTTCTTTGGAATAGTTAAAAATCTTACGGGTGAAATCAGCTGAAGATTTTTGTTCCTATGCTTCATTCTTTGAACAGATTGATATGTTCTTTTGTCAAAATTCTCAATGAACTCACAAGGTAGTCTTTAATGTTATGAGTGAGAAGAGAATATGCAGAGTTGGACAGGCTGAGATCCAACCATTGATGTGTGCCAGAGTCCTCTGAAACTGCTCGTGAGACACAGTTCTGTAATTCCAGTCATCATCAGTTGTCCATTATGTACTGGTGTCAGCTGCAGTATCTGTGAAATGCAAAATACAGGTTGATATTTTTGATGTTACAAAGACGTCTGTGTAACCATTAATTTTTTTAAGAGCTATCATTTAAGGTGATTTAGCTAGTAAAACCAACTGAGTTAGTTAGGTTGTGAATTAATTGAAGAAGCACTTTGTTGATCCAGGAAGCCGAGTCCCTTTATTATGACAAAAAATAGGCCAAGAACCCCACTGTATAAGCAGGTCTATTGGTGCCTCACTCTGTTTGGTGTTCCCCTGAAGATTAGCTTCACGTTAAAGAATTGGCAACTTCCACAGTATGTAGCAGGGCTTTTCAAACACAGATACTCCACAGGGAGAGTTCTGGTAGCCTTGTTTGGAATACAGAAGAGGTGAGTGATCTGTTGGCTTCATTTGTATCTTCTCAAGAGTAAGCAGAGGTGTATGCGGCTGACTGAGACCACAGATTCTGGTTTTTGCTGTTTCCACAACACCCTAGAGCTAGAAGATTGTTTGAGAATTGGGTCCCATGGTTACAATGTGGTTAGTGTTTGTCTGTTTAATTCTGTAAAGCAATCAAATAGACTGAGATAAATTTGATTTGCTAATACCTAAGTAAGTAAAGACCTGGAGAGGGAAATCTGACAAGTTTTCTTAGCATAAGATTCAAAGCCTGAGTCAGGTATTAACAATGCACATACTGGTTTGCAGTTCTCATAACAGCATTTGTAAGTAATGTAGCCTGTATTTAATCCTTAAATTTGACAGAATAAAATTTAATCCATCATATCTTTAATCTTATCTGGCAATAAGCATAACTTTTATAAGCAAGAACTTTTATTATGAAGAAACATGCAGCACTGGTAATTTTTCAGTAGAAATGTGCGTACCTCTTAAGTAGTAGGCAAACAGTCCATGAAAAGCAGTCTGTCCTTCAGGAACTGGCAGGGCTGTTCACAGTGGATGGGTGTATTTTTTGGGATGCCAGTTAATACAGTGTGAGCTGTGAGGGCAGGAGCTTTGCACCCTCTGCCAGGGTCAGTCCAGAGCTCTGACACACTTGTGGGGATGAGTCTGCAGTCACGAAAGAGCGGTGAAATGAAACAGTCTGTAGTCTACTGAAATAGCAGTCTTCATGTGACACTACTGTGACTATAGCAGAAACTTACTTGAATGTTTACCTTTTATGAACCTGATGCTAGGCTGTACTTGTGTACTTGCATGTGTGAGAGACTTGGTTATAGCTTAAACACAAGGAAATAGACTTTCCTGACTTTCACATTGCAAGTTGTTAAGAAGTAACTTCTTGGCAATGTAACTTCTGGTATTACATTTCTGTGTTACATTAACAAAAAAGAGAATAGTTAAATGGTAAAGAAAATGGACTGAACCTTTAGCAAGAGTAACTATTGTTATTTCCTAACTATTAGAAGTCCACTATTTCTCCTTCTCTTTCTTCACATTTAGCAAAGTAATCATAGAATCATAGAACCATAGAATGGTTCAGGTTGAAAGGGACCTTTAAGATCATCTAGTTCCATCCCCCCTGCCGTAGGCACCTGAGAAGAGACCTTGTAAGTGAAGCCACTTCCCGCAACTGGACAGCTGATGTTCATGCATGCAAGGACAAAATTCGGATTGTGATATGTCATAAAGCACTTGAATAATACAAAAACATCTAAACTAAACTTTCTTAAATGTTAATGAGATGTCACCTTTAAATATAGGATAGATAGAACTAATACTAAAACAAATACTTCTTTTTCTTGTAAAGTTACAAGTGCCTGTGAATTCAGGTGAGAAAGAATGTAGTTTCTCTTTTACCTATATAGTATCTCTACTAAAGTCAGTGCACTTAGGGTATCCTCCCATGCGCTGCAAATAGTGGATTTACAGCTATTTTAGTGCTAAAGAAAAATCAATTACCAGTCTTATTTTTGTTGAATTAACATTATCCTGTATCTGATGATTATCATCGCTTTTGCTCAACCATCTCAATAAATGCCTTTCCTTAGCTTAGCTTCCTTAGAAATGCGCAAGCAGCTCTTGCTTGAAATTGGAAATTTAAGGGAGAGTATTCAAGTTCTCACAGATACGTAATAATTCTGTTGTGAAAACAATATAAACAGTGTTAAGAACATAGGACTTTAGTAAACTGAAGGCACGGTATTGTTTTTGGCTTTACTAGACATGTCTTTAGTGTCTCCTTTGTCTTCACTGAAGAAAATACCCATCTTCTCCCTACATTGTCTTACCTCTTTGTGCTTTGCTTAACATCCTTTACAAGCCTGACTTCTAGCAGTTTATACTTACAGTTCTTGACCTGTATAGTGAAACTTTCTTTCTTGACTAAACTGTCAAGAAAGACTGTTCCCCTTGGTCTTTTTTAAGACTGCTGTTCTAGCCACCATTCTGGAGTCTTCCTCTGCAAGGTTTTTGTCTTTGTAGGCTCTGATGTCTAATCACTTTCACATCTTTTACGTAAAAGCCTTCTCTACATTCGGACCTCCATGCTTGTAAGTACATTTCACTCCCTTGACTAGCTTTCTTATGAGACTTTGCGTTTTTAAACGTCTTAAATCTTAGTCATATGCATGCTTGCTAATCCTTTCACTGGATATAATCACGCATCCCTGTATTATTTTTATAATTGGCTCTTCTGTACTGTTCTCCTTGGTTACCAAAAACAAATCTAAAATAACCTTAAATCCCGTTGGTTCACTGACAACTGAATTAATGTCATCTATGACCAACAGAAATAGCTGAAAGCTATCAGGGAAAGCTGATGGAGCGAGGGCAAACAAGAGGGAGATTACAGTGATAGGAAGAAGAATGATTGGTGACAGATACAGACAGGGAAGTGAAAGAGAGCAGGAGAGGAAGGCACAGGTGGGCAGAGCTCTTAAATAAAAGGGTTGAGGTTTACAGAAATGTCTCTCTAGCTCGGCTGTGTTGTCAGTGGAAAGGTCACCTCGTAGAGAACGGCTCAGGAACATGTCTTTGAACTGTCCTTTGAAGAAGCTGGTTTCTGTGTTGCCGATACAGGATATTTGGGNAGCTGTGTTGTCAGTGGAAAGGTCACCTCATAGAGAACGGCTCAGGAACATAATGTCTTGGAACTGTCGTTTGAAGAAGCTGGTTTCTGTGTTGCCGATACAGGATATTTGGGGTGTTCTGCCCACGCTGCTGGTGTTCAAGCGCATGCCACAGTTATTCTATGCAGTTACTTTGTAACCCACTGTACACACTGTTGGATGTGAAGGGGTTCCAAGGGTAAGTGGGAAGCAGAGTAGGAGAAAAAAGGGAAATGAATACGGTATACATCAGAGTAAAGAGTAAGCAGCCATTTTAGGAGTGGAGAAAGAGCAGAAATATATTTGTAGCCTGGGAGGCAACCCTGTAAGAATTATTTCGCTAATTGTCTGCAAAGTTTTTGCAAGGGTGAGGTTAGTATTTCAAGAGTTCTGGCCCTGGTTTGTGCAATTCTTATTTGTCCATTCAACTTCCCCTTGGTGCCCATCTGCTACTATGTAATGTTCCGATGCTCTGTTAAAAAGCTGTAGTGATCGTCTGTTCAAGGGGCTACCTTGTGTCAGAGAAGAAATGATACCGCTATACAAGAGCTCTGTAATGTCTGATACACTCCTAACTTGACATACTGTGTAAAAGTCCCACACTATTAATTTTTAACAACTTGTACAGGTTCTTTTTCCTTGCCATTGACTCCCAAACATATTCGTCATGGGCCATTTTCTCTAACTCTTATGTTTCAGAATGACTATCGGAAGCTGTCTATGCAGTGCAAGGATTTTGTGGTTGGTGTTCTTGATCTCTGCCGAGACTCAGAAGAAGTGGAAGCCATTCTGAACGGGGATTTGAATTCTGAGCCAGTTGAAGCACAGAGACACAGAGCATCACTGAGCCGTGTGAAGCTGGCCATTAAGTATGAAGTCAAAAAGGTAACTCCTCATAGCCAGTGCTTTCAGATGTTGTAACAGGAACGCAGTGTCATCTCATTATTCCACAGGTGCTATGAAACAGTGGTCAGATGCATTACAGAGACATAGTTTGTGTAATCAAGATTCTCACAAGGCAGAAGCTGGCAGAAGGGGACGACAGTGAAACAGTTTAGTTTAATCTACTTTCCACAGCTGAGAATTGGCAGGAGGTTTTAATGACATAAATCAGCTCTGCTAGCAGTTATACACAGTTGGTCAGATCCTTCTCCTGATTAATCCAAAACAAGACATTTCAGTGGAGCTAGATTTTCACTCACTAAGAATGTGTCTTCCTGATGGTCTGTGTGATAATATCTAATCCAAAGAGAAGGATGTATTGGTGAAAGTGTTGGTTTCAGCCAATGAAAAGATCTAGTCTGTTCATTATTTCTTTTTATTACTTTTGCTTTCTACCTTAAGTAACTTAATTGGGCAAGTAAATTCTGGGAGGTAAGTCTTGCAGCTTTCTACTAGTCTTCCTATCAACACATAGGTCTTTTTTTGAAAAAAAGGTCTTACTACTTTGAAAAAGGAAAAGATCTAAGTTGTCATTAAGGATATTATTTTTTCATTTATTTCAAAATGTGACAGTATATCAAACAGCTCATCTGTAACTGTGTGGGTTGTAGTGAGAAATTCTACATGATTTACCATGTGTGTTCCTTTAAAAAATATTTTAAAATTCAGTCCTGAAAACGTATGGAATATATTTGTGGTGAGGTGGTCAGTTCATTTCAGTTCTTCATCTTTGCACCTGTATTTATCAGTCTTTTGTAAAGTGCAATGTGTTTTCACTTGATACCTCTCTCAAAGTAATTTTAATGAACAGATATTTTGTGAATGAATGAGTTTAAAAAAATGGAGCTGTGTATCACACATTTGACATAATGCATATCCATTTATCTTAATGGTTTTCAGTGTACAGCTATGGTGTTCTCCTAGAGATCCCAGTACCCTATCACAGAAGATAGTTAATACTGTGTCCTACTGTGAGAGGACTCAACAAATACAGCAATGCCTATGTGTTATTTACAGCTATCTATTTAAATGGTTAGCATCATTTCCATTCTTAACAGCCATTATAGTTTCATCATCTCTACAAGACGTCTTGTGTCTTTCAGAATAAATAACACTGTATTCTGTGGCCACCTGTTGAGCCAATCTGCCATATAAAATGAATTGTCAGCAACCTGCCAGGACAACTGGGAAATGTTGGTGTTCATTATGTCACCAAAAGATGGTTAACAAAAATTGTAAACACACATCCCAAACAGCAAATCATTGTTTCCAATATAGGATTTGTCTACAGCAGATAGATGCATATTAATAACCAAAATTCAAGGTAAATATGTACAAGTATTAAATTAATTAAAAAGAAAAGAAGAAGTAAAGAATCAAAGTGCATAAGCATGTTATCATACCTAAATAACATATGAATTCTTAATGCTGTTGCATTTTAACATTTACCAAACCTTTGCTGAGACTCATGTCTCAGCTTTCTTGCTGAAGACTGTCATTTTCTTCTAAGAGGTTGTTGTCACTAATGAAATTCATTGCTGAGCAAAGGGCCACACAGGTCCGTTAAGAGTAACAAAAATCTGCATAGTGAAGAAAAAAAAAAAAGACAATCCCATGTAGCAAAGTTGTTTCCATCTCTTTTAAGAGATGGTGGAAAAGTTCAAGGTTTTGGCTCCAATTAGTGACAAATACAGTTCAGAACCTACAAGACTAATGATCTTGGTGGAAGGAAATAAATAGATGGTGCAGAGGTGCAGAGTTGTTACTGTATTCATACATGTGCTGTTCCATGTAAATGGCCATTACAGAGGCCGTGACAAGGCTTGAGCCAGGAAATGTCTCTGCCACGGTGGTGCTTTGATGCTGGGATTGGCTCCGTTACAACTGTGGCACATTATAACGATATTCTGACTGTAGAACAGATTTAGATGTGGGAACACCACATGAGATGCTTTCAACCCTGTAACTGTAGGAAGCAGACAAAGGTGTGGCTTATGTTTCTTAGCTTTCAGTATTTCTAGTTGCACTTCTGGGTCAGTTCACTGTTGCAAACAGTACAGCCAAGCAAAACTGCAGGTCCATGAAATGGTTAATGAGCTGTATGCCCTTTTCAGAGGGAGGAGAGACAGGAAAAAGCACATAAGTGAGCAAATGCGCTCAGAAGTTCACTGCTAGGGAAATGGAGTTTTTAATTCTATTAGTAATGAAACTCTCACTTAATACCCTAGGCACTGCATTAAAGAGTAGCCCATCTTGTAAACATGACATGATTTTGAAGCTAAGGTTCAGGCTGAAACTGCAGCCCCAATAGTGAAGGATTAAGGGAATTAAAAATCCAAGAAAAACTAGTTAGAACAAGTAGTCTTGCTCTGTATGCTGAATTGCTGCTGCAGTCGTGCTTTTAGTGTTGTATCTTAACTCTGTCTTTAGATTGCCAACAAAATTTCAGAGAAGTTGCTGACACGGGGCCAAGTTCTGCTGTTCTTGCTAAGATAAAAATCAGAGTGGAATTTCCAAGTGAAATCAATAAGAGTTTGAGTAAAATCACAGGATTTAATTTTCAAACACTGACATTTCAAATTGATAGATAAGAAAGAAGATTGAAAATTCTCTTCATGTTGTGTGTTTGTGTATCAGAGCATGCCAGGATCTGTTCCTGCTAGATCTAAACTCAGTCATTAGGATATTAGGGATAAATAACATAATCACTCTTAGTCATACAGAAAAATATTTACGTACTGACTGACTGGTTCACGGTCACGAAGCTGAATGCATCTGAAGTGTTACAGTCAATTATGCCCAGAAAAGTAGCAAAATTAAAATTAGGATTTTTTTTTTAGTGACCAGATACTGTCCTTGCGCATCTTTGTTCACTGGGGTTTGGATTGGATCCTGAAATGTTACATAAATGTGATAATATGATCAACATGTAATAAAAGTAAAAAACTGCATGGAAAGTAGGATGAGAGAAGAGAAATACAGAATAAACAAGGTTGTAGGATGATGTGATTGACAGGTGAAATGTGATATGAATCTATTGTTCTCAGAGGAGATGGAACTTGGGGGGACACCCATATACAGGGCGCAGGAGGCAGACAGAAAAGGTTGCAGCTGCTGTAAGTAAAACCAACAACATCATAAATTCACGTATTTTAGCAGAGCTAGAGAGAAGGATGAATTTTGGAGCTTTTAGGGATGGGAGAAGTGACATGAGTTGCTCTGAGGACTTGGAAGTGGTACATATTGTGCAGTTGCCAAAATTAAGTTAGTTGCTAAGATCTTCTTGAGAGCCCTCAGACTTACTGCCAGAGAAGAACTTGCCATAACCATTGGCATTTTATTCACTAATTCCTCCCTTTTCTGTGGAAAATTATAGCACAGGCAGGTCTCCTCTTAGCATCAGATCAAAACGTTGATAGACCGGGAGGAATAAACCAGCACACAGCTCTGGATGAGATGCAGGAGGGCCCGTGGGCTGGTTCGTAGCCCTAGGCAAGCTCCCTTAAAGCTCCTTTGCTGTTTCTTCCCATTTCCTCTGGTAATTGGAGGAATGAGGTGGGTGTTTCTTCTCTCTCCTCTTCTCTACAGTTTTAAGCCTGCTTTTTAAAAATGTCTTTGTAATTTGAAATAATTATTTACTTTCCTGTCTTTGGCCACAGTTAATCTGCTGTGAGATTTGTCCCTTGATGTCCTGAGTTGAGAATGAAAGAAGAGAGAAAGAGAAAGAAAGAATAGAAAAAGAAGAGACTAGGGGCGTATATGAGAATGCCCAAACAGTCTCTTTTTTTCAAATGGGCCAGGCTGGCAGTTTTTATGGTGCATAAGCTTCACTGGTGACAGCCTAATAAAAAGAAGACAAATGTAATTCAAGTTGACATTAATTTCTTAAAGACTTTTAAAATCTTTTTATTTATTTCTGTTGGCCATACCACTACAGGTACAAACTGTGTTAATATGTGTTAATAATGAATCATACACCAAAATACTTTGCGAGTTTCATTTAGGAGCAAAGTAGATTAAAATATGAAGATTGCTTCCCTTTTTCAAGTTCATGCAACAGCTTCAGATTCCTCCTCCTGAGAGTTTTAAGGTTCCCCGTTTTCATTGCCAATGATTTAATTTGATTTTTTTAAGAAGTCTGCCCTATTGTACTACTGTATGCACTTTTTAATGAGATTTGGAATATAAATGGAGTTTTGCAGGCAAGACCTGGCATACAACAGCGTATATAGTACATTATGATCTCAACAGAGTACAAAGGATAATAAAATGGATATCCAAGGTTTACAGTAATTTTTTTTTAAGTACAAGCAACTCGGATCAAATCTCACTCTTAATCCAACATGGATTATCAGAGTTACCAGAATTATTTTCAAATCCTTTTTGTGCAAATGCCTAGCGTTCTTTATTCTGATTTACTAGTTATTGTCGACCAATGCGGCAACTATATTACCAGATTTCTGTAAATTGCTGTGATAACTAGGCTGTTTACCCTCGTGCTTGACTGATGTCCCACATGCTCTTGTGATGTGGCAGTCTCACAGGACATGGTATGTATAATAATAATAGTGATAATAATGAGTATGATAACACATTAAAAATGGACTTAACCAGAAATGGACTTAACCAGTAATGTAAATATAATGGGCAAAGAATATAGGGAGCTGTAGAATTCTTCCCTCCCACCCCTTATGTTTCTTCAGTAGCAGCACCCAACATGGACTACACGCTCCTGGTTACACGACAGGGGTGGCGGCACCATCTCCTCTGTGCACATTGCTTCATTCTAAAGAAATACAATAGTACTTTAAAAATAGAGCAATGCATGCTCAACCTTCAACAAGCTCGACCAAGAGGCGATTTTAGTAAAATAAAACTTAAAGCGTATCTAAACAAATGCAGTTCTTGGCAGCAGCTTGTTTTGTAATTCCATAATGAATTTGGGAATCATTCCCTTTCCCGGTCAACATACTGAAATCTTACTGAAGCTAGGAAAATAACACTTGCATGTCATTTGCTGCATAGGAGAAAGATGGAAGTCAACTGGTTTTTGTTTGGGTTTTTTTTAGTGGGTACTAGATCCTTAATATGTGCAAGTTTAGTATCTTAATGTTTAGTATCTTTTCTGTTTCAATTTTGGGACACCTAAGGAAGAATTTGTGGAAGCTAAGGACCAATGAAACTTACACAAAAGGGTCAGGAGAGCAAGTTTGTGATGCAATAGCTGTCTGAGGAGAAGCTGAGCATTAATCCTAAGCCTATTTTTCCACTTGTCTGATTGTCTCTTCATGACTAGATCCCAATAAAATCACTTGATGCCCTATTTCNAAGCACTTGGTTCCTTGATAACATCTTGGCTCTGCTTAGTTAAGGTCAGTTGAAATTTTACCATTGTCTTCAGCGGGCATCAGAGTTCGGTCAAAAGAAGGTAAGTGTATTTGAAAATTGTCTTTCACATGTCTGTGTCTGGGTACAAGAAACGTTAAGTACCAAAACCAACTTGCCTCAGTAAATTTTAGACTGAAAATGGTTAAGGAGGTATGTGGAGCCTTTGTCAAAGAACCAAATGGAATGGCAATGATGTTTGAGGAGGTCTGTGAAGATCATGCGCAGGAAGGGGAGAGGCTAACAGTGGATTATGGTCAGACTGGAATTTTCAGTCTCTGCAGGAATTCTGCATGTACCTTCGATCAGCTTGATTTGCTGAGAAATTGTTGGAAGTTAGGACTGAGGTTCAACTCTGACAGGATCCAGTTGGGTATGTGAAACTGTTCTAATAATGCATAAAAGGCTACTATCAGCAATGGCTGTCCACGCGTGCAACCTTGTCNATGTGAAACTGTTCTAATAATGCATAAAAGGCTACTATCAGCAATGGCTGTCCATGCGTGCAACCTTGTCCCCAAAGTGCTGCTTTAAATCAGCTCAGCAGTTTCTTCTTTATTTATTAACCTTTTTTTTTTT
>RSEF01000004.1:61397223-61425918 GCA_003993805.1 Himantopus leucocephalus | reverse complement strand
TTTTTTTTACAGTTTGTGGCCCATCCAAACTGTCAGCAACAGCTACTGACTATCTGGTATGAAAATCTCTCAGGATTGCGGGAGCAGACCATAGCTATCAAGTGTCTGGTTGTGCTGGTTGTGGCATTGGGCCTTCCATTTCTAGCCATTGGTTATTGGATTGCACCATGTAGCAGGGTACTGAATTTCATCAATTACGTATCTTGTACTATTCTGGGAGCTGCTTTTCAATTTCTGGCATTCAAAATGCAGTATTGTACCTCTAATTCTGCTGCTTCCAAATTTTAACTAATTAATGATATTTTTAGTAATCCCTAGTCTTGAGCCAAAAGATGCTATTTGATTTATTTGGACTGTAAAAGAGGGGATCGCGGTGATGAAGCGTGAAAATAAATTGTTGTTAAGTTTAAAGAAAGAAAAAAAAAAACCTTCTCTGAGAGCTTTTTTTCTTTTTTAAATTTCCGTAGATTGTGCTCACCTCATAATCTTTGCTATGCAATTGTATTTGTATCAGTAACACGGATTTTTTGAAAGTCACCACTCAGATTCTGTATTAGGTCTCCTCTGGTGGCATCTTAAGACCTGATGCTGTTCCCGTATAAACTATTAGCAGGACTTAGCTGTTGACTTCACTGATGCAGAACTTTAATCTTAAATAAAATATTTGATATTCCTGCCCTAGGACATCTGTTTACCAGGTGAACCATAGAGCAGCAATTAAATTAAACACAGTATTCCAGCCATGTGGTAGGGTATATTTATAAAAGAGAGCAACTGTGAACTCTTACCTCTTTAAAATTATGTGAAAATATATAGGTGCTTTCAGCTTTCCTGATGATCTCACAATGAAAATAACAGCAGTTTTGTTGAAATCCTTATAGTCTATAGCATGTGAATTGTCTGCAAATGAAGCATATTGATAGATCATTGGTAAATCAGAAAAAGGAAGTTTTCTCTGTTACATTAACTTTTTAAAAAAAATTTAAGTAAATTTACTTCTGGGCTGAATGTGGTCTTTCAATTTTATTTCCTTAACAAGTGTACAGCAAAGAAATGTGAGTTTCATTCATTTATATTTTGCCCTTGTAGTTCACCTCAAAAAGGATAAGATTTTGCTCATCTCCTATGTATTTGAAGGGAACCTGATGTTTTCTGTGGGTTAAAGATTTATTTACTTTAAAGATAAACCTTTATTAAAATAGTATAATTGTTACTCTTATTCTCTGAAATGTCACTTTCCATTAGTATCTGTAGTAAAGATATTCCTCACTCGCAGCTTCATATCGTAGAAACATATTAATATATTTTAGCTGGTATCTAATATGGAAAAATGACATTTGTCCTTGAGCTTTAATTCCCAGCGCCAGAAACACCTGACATTTTTCCTAGTGCTCATGTCAAATAAAAGTACTGTACATTCAGATCAGTTGTTTGATATTGTAATTTCAAAATGCTTTCTAAAGGTCAGGAGCAGGAAGGGAAGCCGAGATAGTTTGCCCAGGTAGTAAATGCTATTTAGTGTGTGCTGGTCCACTTAGTTCATAGTAGCTAACCCCAGTTTCAGGAAAACCATTCCTTGAAATAAGAAAGCTATTCCAGTTCCCCATCTGCTGAACTTTTTTTTTTTCTTCTTATACGATACTGCTGATGATGGAGCTTTTCACAGGGGATTTTGGAATATTGCGTAATACTGGTGATGTATGTCATAGTTTATCTCATTAGAACTGTATATTAACCTTAATAAAGGTCGGACATTATGTGTGGAGCACTATATTGTCCTATTGTACTGAAGGAGACAGGAAACCTTTGGCCTTAAGAGGTGTGCACAACTAAGACGAAGAAGTCTGTCTAGCATCTGCCTTGTCATACCTTGTGCGGAGCTGGGACAAGCATTGTCCCGCTCAGGCCACAGAAAGGAGGTGTATTCCAAAGGTACTACTCCTCCCAAAGGGAAATAGGCTGGGAAGGACAAGTAAACCTACACCTGCGTTCCCCCCAAGAGATCTCCAAAGAGCGTTGTTAAGGAATCTCAGTGCCATCTCTGTGGCAAATTGCTGTCTGTGGGGCCATCTCCTTCACACCCGCATTTTTTTGAGTGCGGGGTGGGGAGTTGCAGCAGCACTGGCTGCATGAGACCTTCACTGCCTAAATAAAGGAGACTGGCAGTTTTGCCCTCGGAGGAGCGGGCTTAGAGCTTGTCACTTCTGACGCTGGCTTGCATCAGAAGGCTTGTACCGGTGGGATCACAGACGCTTCTTTTTCATACAGCAAGTAACAGCGACAGACCCATTGCTCTTTCCAGTGTGGTCTTCTGGAGGCAGCCAGTTCTCTCTTCTGGTGCAGACTGCGTCTGCTGTTGTTGTTTTGTCCTTCTGCCAGGTGCAGATGTGAACGAAATGAGCTGAATTTATTTGACAATAGTAATATTTCTGATCTTGTCCTTCTTATTCCATTGTGATGGAACAGACATCATTTTTAGTAGACACAGGTTATTTATTTGGGACTTTTTCCTTTGAACATATATTCTGTGGATGGAATACAGTAGCCAGAGATGAGAAGATGAGCATTCAGTTTTTCCCAGAGCTATAGTCATAGGCAAGCTAGTAGTATGCTCTTGTTGGTAGTGAAAGCATATTTTATTTTATTTTATTTTTCCATGGGCTTGCTTCTGCTCCCCATTGGTATTTGCAGGCTTTAGATTAAACTCTGGTCACAGCTATTGTACGTTTGTAATTCCTTGGAGCGTTTCCCCTCAAACATTGCCATCTAGAGTTTATGGAATAACACGAACACTCACTAGCAGGACAGCATGCTCCATGAGGCTGCCTGTGGGAGACTTTTGTCTGATATGGAGAAGCATCACAGTGCTTCATATATCAGTGCACTTGGAAAAGTATCCTTTAAAAAATTAGATTTCAGACTGTCCTGAGTTCTGAGTGCCCATTTATGCTTCTGGAATGCCTGATGAAAGAGTTCATTTCTTTGAAAAAACTGACTGCTTTCATTCTGCCTTTGCAGCTTGGAAGAATTCTTCGAAGCCCATTTATGAAATTTGTGGCACATGCAGCATCCTTCATTATTTTCCTAGGCCTGCTGGTCTTCAATGCTTCAGACAGATTTGAAGGTATAACAACGCTACCGAATGTCACTGTTACTGATTACCCTAAGCAGATCTTTAGGGTGAAGACTACCCAGTTCACCTGGACAGAAATGCTGATCATGGTATGGGTACTTGGTAGGTATATTGCCCCTTCATCTTTTTGTCAACTGTTTTCCTGCAGATATAAATTCTAAAAGAAAGGAGAGATGCCCAGGTCCCAAACCTTTTCTCCAACGGCTGCGCCATTAAAATAAACCCTTAGGGCAGGTAACAGTGCATTAGAACTGGTGAGAGCATCAGAGTATCTCTGTGCTCCCCCCTCTTGCAGCATGGGGTGAAATTTTGTTTGCTGATTTGCCTCACTGTTTGGTAATTCTGGTATTTGTAACGGGAGCACAGGTTTGCTGAAGAGAACGCCACAGAAATTATCCTTTACTGAAATGGTTTTGTTAAGTAGCATCAGGAAGCCTACGCTGCTGTATGTGCCAGAAGGTCGGAAGTTCCTACTGCTCGGTGCTAATGTGCTGGCACATCAGTGCTTATGTGGTGTTGCTGCCTAGGTAGCGTTTGGGGAAATCACAGTTTCTACCAGTGTCAAGGGGCTAATGAGTCAGTTCCCATTATTCAGGTTTTTTCCCAAACCTGATTGGCTGTCACGCTGTTTGAAACTCTGTATGGCAAGAAATGCTGTCTTCTAGCATTTCTTCAAAGTCAGGTGCTTTACATAGCAAAATCTCAGTTAGCCACATGATAATGTAGCATTCTCAGCTTTTAGAGGCTGTGGAAGAGAAAGGAAGTGTTACTGTGGCTGCTACATTAAGGAGCCTCGCTCTGCCTTTTGAATCGCCCGTATCTCCTGATCTAAGCACTGCTTTATCTTAAACTATGTTAGGGTAGGGAGATGTATGCTGCCTTTTGGTAGTCACAGCATATACTCATGGGGAGCAGACTCATTAGTTGACAGAAGGCAAGGACTGAGATTTCGGTGGTCTCTAGGACTGAGTCACTGTGAGAAACAACCACCCTCAAGCAAATCCAGTGCGTGGCTGCTGCGTGTATGGTTGGGATGGCAGCAGTACCCCTCTGAATACACAGCCAGGGAAACAGGAAAACAAGTTGTGGAGTTGTGGTTTTGTTGTTTGCTTTTTTTTCCCTAAGAAACTTTTTTGAAGTAAGAAAAAGTCTTGATTCCCTACAACTAAATCTCAAGGTTATGATGAGGCTGTGATCTGGATTAATGCCACATAAATTAATTTCTGAGTAGAAGCTTGAGTAAGAAAACTGAATTACATATAGCCAAATTCCACTTTCTATGCTGAAAAGCATCTTATTCTGTAAAGTGGAGAACCAGTAGTATAGTTGTGCCATTTATATTTGGTCATCTGTGTAGTTGGGTAGTTGTGCTCCTCTGTAAAAATTAATCCTTCTCATTCAGAAGTGTTTTATGAATGTAAATGTTAAGGAAAGGAGCAGAGTTCTTCCACATAAAACATTTTTCTTTCTTTAGAAGTACAGCATACGGTTACATCCGTAGGCCGTAATACTTTCACTGCAAAGTTGTGGCTCTATGCTACCCTGTATGGAGATGTCTGAGTGTCTGGGATTTATCCCCGCATATCAGTTGCCATTTGATCAACTTGTTGAAACCAAGAGTGCCTTACTCAAGGTGTACGATGACTCTGTGACACTGCAAATAAGTGAATTGTTGCTCCACTGGTACCACCTGGTTTCATGAAATGGGAGAATGCAGAGAGTTTAGATGAAAAGAGTTTGGCAAGCAATGATATGGGTTTGGTTTTTTTTCATTTCTTGCAGGTATGATGTGGTCAGAATGCAAAGAGCTGTGGCTGGAAGGACCCAGGGAATATATCTTGCAATTATGGAATGTTTTGGATTTTGGGATGCTGTCCATTTTCATTGCCGCTTTCACAGCGAGGCTTCTGGCATTCCTGCAGGCCACAAAAGCACAACAGTATGTGGACAACTACATTGAGGAGAATGACCTCTCTGAGGTCACACTTCCTCCAGAAATAGAATATTTTACTTACGGTGAGTATAACTTTTCTGCAACACAGATCTGAACACAGAAAAACTGGTAGGATGCACTAGCATTTCAAAGTCTTAAAAGGAAATTTGCTTGTTTGTGTTCATAGCATTGTCTAACTGTTTCTACCTCAGTATTTTTGTTTCTATGCTATTTAAGCAATAGTTGTTATGGCATTAATTTGACAAATAAGTTTGCTGCTATATTAAAACCAAACAATAGGCATGAGGACAAAATCAGTTCAAATGTAGCTGTCCATAATTTTATTGTAACTGTTTATCCTATAGCTAAATTTGACCCTCTTGATTTTAAACATTTGCAAGCTGTATTTTATTCTTGGTTTAGTGCACAACAGATAAAATTTTGATGTGAAATTTTTTTTGGTTGGTTCATTTGTTTGATACAGTTATTCATATTCGTAAAGATCTAGCAGCATTTCCTGCTGCAGGAAGGATGCTGGCCCAGTAAAGATCTGCTCAAATAGAATAAAGTACTAAATAGTTAATGCAATGCAGAAATTGTAATTAAAGGTGTGATGAATCTCTATTTGCAACACCAGCAAAGGCTGTATTTGCTGCTGATGGTGTATTTTATCATATGCTTTATGAACTTCAATATATTATAATAGCAGACTTGGTTTTGTTATTTACGTTAACTGCTATATAATCATAGAATCGTCTAGGTTGGAAGGGATCCTTAAGATCATTGAATCCAACCATCAACCTACCACTGCCAAAACCACCACTAAACCATGTCCCTCAGCACCATGTCTACCCATCTTTTAAAAGTGATAAGGTCAATCTAAATTCGTACATATATAAATATACATTTAGATACACATGATATTTTGATACAGAACATATTTTAATTCAGTGTTATTTTGCTAAGATGGTGCATTAATTCACATAAACAATTTATGAATTTATAAATTTTATTAATAACGCAAATGTTTCTGTGCATATTGTGTGTAAAAACCATGATCCTACTTCCATTGAGGCAAATGGCAAAAATCTTCATGTTTTCAATGGGAATTAGGTTATATCCTGAACTTGGAATGAAGGCAAAAGCTTAGTGTAACTAACAAATGAAATTGTTCATCAGCCAACACTGTTAACTTCCCATCAATAAAACACAAAATATGAATAAATTTCTGGCTTTAGCATAGTGCTTATTAAGATAGCTAATAATACAGTCATGTTAAGAAAAGCAATAAGGACTTATTTATTGTTCTGTAGTTCAAGTTAAAATGCCAACTGTAGAAGAAAATGTCAAGTTTCTTGCAGTATAGTTTTTCTCCTAGCAAAAGGTAATGTAACTTATATTCATCATTTGTGACTTAAAGGAAATAGGAATAGAGTAGCAACTAGGCTCTTCAAGTATTTGTCTCAACTAAATTCAGACATGTTCATGGAAAAATCCTATCAAGATTTATTTTTAAACATTGTGATAAATGAGTAACTCCTTATATTTACCCCTGTATTTCGTATCTTCCAGCTAGAGATAAATGGCTCCCATCTGATCCTCAGATAATATCTGAAGGCCTCTATGCAATTGCTGTCGTTCTTAGCTTTTCTCGGATTGCATATATCCTGCCTGCAAATGAGAGTTTTGGGCCCTTGCAGATTTCACTTGGAAGGACTGTTAAGGACATCTTCAAGTTTATGGTCCTTTTTATTATGGTATTTCTTGCATTTATGATTGGAATGTTCATACTGTATTCCTACTACCTTGGAGCTAAACTAAACCCAGCCTTTACAACGTAAGTATGAAGTTATGTTTAATTACAAAGTCGATATGAAACTTTTAGTTTTTCAGTAAGGTAACAAAGTCTCTGAGATACCGTATGCTGTCTCCTAGCAATAAAATAAAACTGAAAACAGTTGAAGTCGGAGAGAAATAGGGTATGGAAGGGCTTCCTAATGGAAGGGTTAATCAGAAGTTCTTGACAGGAGTGCAGTAGTTTCCTTCCTATCAGCCCCTGTTTTAGCTTTATTAGATCAGGGAAGGTCTGCCCCCTGCAGAGTTAGACTGGAAAATTACGAGATGAGGTTATCCTTCATCTCAAAACCTTTCTAATTCCTGGACTGTTGTTTTGCATGTATTGTTACAATTATATCCTCTATGATGGATAGATGGAGCACTAGAGAGAAGTGGAACATACTGTGAAAAATATTTTCTTGCGTGTTTGTTGTTTTCGTCAGCGCTCTACAAACCTGCTTCACAGACAAATGACTTGAGGCTGTTTATCACTTCCTGTTAGCACAACTTACATTTTTATTTGTGTAGTTAGTAATAATGCCTTTCTCTCTTTTTTTTTTTTTTTTCTACAGAGTGNAATATTTGGTTTGTCTGAAGTAACCTCTGTTGTCCTCAAATATGATCATAAGTTCATAGAGAACATTGGTTATGTTCTTTATGGCATATACAATGTAACAATGGTGGTAGTGCTGCTCAACATGCTGATTGCTATGATCAACAGTTCATATCAAGAAATTGAGGTGGGCTCTGTGCTCAAGTTGCTCCCTTTTGTTATGTTGAAAAAGGGCAGAATTATTAGGAATTATTTCAGTGAGTGCATTTTGATATGCAAAAGTACAGTGAAGAGATTACCTCAGTAAAGGAGATCACAAAAAATACCATGATCCTAAGACTGACTTTATCTAACAAGCCAGCCAAGCTGCAGAACCTTACTAGGATATGGATTAAACGTATTTTGATGTGTTCTTTAATGGAAATCTGTGTTTTAGTTCTAATCCTCAAACTTTTCAGCTAAATTTGCAGGAGTGTTAGACACTTATACACAGCAGGGCTACATGGACAGACTTTATTACGTTTATATGCCTCTGTACATGGAGTATGATACAGGTGCTTATTGTCGAGATTGTTGTGACTGAGTCACACTTTGAAATGCTTACACGCTTTGTTTGCAATACTTGCTTTTTTCCACTTTAGGTACAATATTAAAACTTGATTCTAGGTTTACTGAGCCTTGCCATATGCCTTGAAAACATAGGGGCAGTATTTCTCCAAATCTGCCAAATGGCTCAGTTGAATGAATACTCGAATTTCACAGAAAGTTATTGGCTGCATTGCTTATTAAGAGATATATTTTATTTGAATTTTGTTATGATGACAAAGTATCTTCATTTTTAAAGATAATTAATCGGAGTATTTAGCATCCAACTCCAGTAAAAAATTCAGAAAATTTAAAGTAGAGAAGATACTTGGGNTGAATTTCACAAAAACTTATTGGCTGCATTGCTTATTAAAAGAGATATCTTTTATTTGAATTTTGTTATGACAAAGTATCTTCATTTTTAAAGATAATTAATCAGAGTATTTAGCATCCGACGCCAGTAAAAAATTCAGAAAATTTAAAGTAGAGAAGATACTTGGGTTTTGAAAATAAATCCCAAGTTGCTGAAATGAAAGTAAAAGTATATTTATAGTGCCAGTTTTCCAGACCATGAGTTCGATACTATTCAAAAAGTACTACATTCACGTAGAGGTGGGCACACACCTACACTAGCAGGAAAAAAGAGATTATCTAAGACATAATGCACAAATGGATATGTCATTTCCAGTATTTTCAGTGATTTCTGGGAAATGTCAAGAAATTCAACAGGAGAAAACTAGTTATAATAAACAAATTTTTCACCTTTGGAGTAAACCAAGTCCAGCCTTGGAATACTTCAGTAAGAATATATTAGGACAAAATCAGTTTGTCAGTTTTTAGCACGATTTCTTCACGACAACAAAGTTTCTATTTTTTGTACTCCACTATAAATCAGGTTTACTTTTCATGGTTATGTAAAAAGCTGTGAGTGCTAGCATTTTAAACCATGTCTGCCTTGAAGCTAATAATTCATCACTTGTGTGAGTACCAAATTCATGTGACCACTTTAATGAGAAAAACAAGACTTTAAAAAAATGAAAGAAGTTCCACTTTAAATAGCAAGGAGTTTATATGTTGGCTTTCACTCAGTGCAAAAATAACACTTGTTTAAATGGTTCACGTGCTTTAACTAAGTATTGTCAATGAGATGTTGCCATGAAGACACAACTGAAATGTAGTTAAAATAGACTTGATAAAGTGATTGCATTTTGCAGAACAACTGGGAGTCTTACTAGCAAGCAAATAATGTTTCATTTAAAACCAGAAAGGGTCAATATTTAAAAGAAGTTTCATTTGGAAGAAGTTTTGCATTTCATAAAAACAAAGCATGTACCCTTTTTTGTATTTTAACACAGGATGACAGTGATGTAGAGTGGAAGTTTGCTCGTTCTAAACTTTGGTTATCGTATTTTGATGATGGAAAAACATTACCTCCACCGTTCAGTCTTGTACCAAGCCCCAAATCTTTTTTCTATTTCATCATGAGGATCATTAACTTTTCTAAGTGCAGGAGGAGACGGCTGCAGAAGGATATTGAAATGGGAATGGGCAATTCTAAATCTAGGGTAGGTACTGAAATCTTTTCATTGCAGTGAAGAATAGTGTGTCCATCACAGCATTCTGCTTTTCTTTAAGTTTTAGGGTATAATCTGTGCTTCTGATGGTAGTATGCTAATAAGTCAAGCATTTGTATTCATAGGTCTGTATTTCAGACTGCCTAAACATACTGCATAAAACCAAAAAATAGCTATAAATTTTCTTAGGATAACAAGGTCCAATGACTGGAAAAACACAATTAAAACAAAAATAACTGAGTATTCAAAGATGCAAATAATTCCCACAAGGAATGACCTAAATACTGAGTAAAGATGCTTTCAGCCTCCATTAGAAAGATTTTTAGTTCAGGGTAAAAAAAAAAAAAGTTGGGGGGGATAAGGAGAGAAAACTTTTCCTTTCACTGGGATAGGAAAAGGATAAAGTGTGGTCAGTATGATATTCACTGCCTACTGTCAAAGGCTGTGTTCTCAACAGAAGTCAACAGGAAAAAGGCAGGATTGGTGGTAATAATAATAATCTTCAGCAATTTCATGACATTCTAAATTTGGGTATCTAAATGTTCTTTACAAATACTAATGGAATGCAGTGTCACAACACCCTTGTGAGAATTAGATAACAATTTCCCTTGTTTTACTGATGGCAAACTGGGGCACTGATGGGTTAAAAAGGATACACGTGGCTTTTTCTATAAGTTAGGCTCAAGGCCCTGTGTATTACAAAGACTGAAAGCAATACCTTGAAAATAGTTTTTATTTATTTTACTGTAAATTATCAGAAATGTCAAATCTAGTCATCTTTTCTGAAAGACCCCTCTGGAGCCTAGGACTTCTGAGCTGTTGGTGCTACTGAATCTTCAGTAAAGAAAATATTTTCTCCAGTTTTTTGTAGGCAGTGAAAGTAGGTACATGTTTATAAAAATGTCACTTTAAATCAGCTTAGCTAGATGCACTTTTTTGTACTAACTGCTCATCTTTTGCTCTCTAGTGCTCCCAGTGCCTGAACTTGATTCGTTCTTTCCAGTCACTGTACAGAAGATGTGTTTAAAAAACAAAACAAAGAAACCTCAGCACCCTGAGATACACTTTTATAACAAAACATTCAGTAGTGCTTACAAATCATACCACAGTACTTACTATCATGCTTAGAATGTAAGTCACTAAAGAACTAAAATCCTGTCTGAGTCACTGCTGATACTGGTCAGGTGGAGCTAGTTTTCTTGAACTACAAACCAAATTATTTTTCTCTGGGAAAGGCAGCCCACAGCCTCCTCTGTGTCAGGCTGGGCTGGCACACTATGTATTACAGTGTACAAAGGTAAATCCTGTCCTGCTCCCTAATAAAAATGGTGGCTGAGCTGGTGTCTCATTGCCCACAAGAAGGTGGGCAACCTGGAGTAGGTAAAAATAGCCTACTTGTGTCCCAGCTTAAGTGACAGGCTGTATGCTGTATAGTCACAAAACCCATGACAGTTACAGAAAGCGTCAAATTTACTATATAGATGCAGGCTGACTTCAGTTTGGTCCCTTACCCCACCAGAGAGGTCAGGTGTAATGGATTCAGTGACTTTTAATTGTCCGCATAGAAAATTAATGACAGATGCAGATTAGGGGATTGAGCCTTCTTCATGCACGTTTTTTACTTCACTCTCACCAGTGCACCTGAGAGAAGACTTAAGTCCCTGATTTGGTAGTAAAAAACCTTCTGCATTGGTCACAAAGCCATCTTGTCCAAGGTGGGTTTTTTCCCTTCTGTTTCTGCTACCAAACTCTTTAATTATTTTGGGATCTGATGGCTTTGTGATCCTTGAATAATTGAACAATGACTATTTTTCTAAACGTATTACTATTCCTGAAAGTGGTGCTTTGGAAAAACACTTCAAACTAAACAGAAATGGTTTTGAGCATGTATTTGTAGTTAACCGTATACTTAAGAGTGCAGATCGACAACAGCGCTTTGTTAAACCCAGTTTAGAGAGTCTCTCCTTGCTCTAGCCACTCATTCCTGCCTCCAAGTCATCATTCATTATTTCTTCAGCTGTGCAAGCACATTTGCTTTGAAGTTGTGCTGGGAACAGGATGGATAAAATTATAAATGTTTAAAAAAACCCCAAAACCAACAAATAAGTCAAGGAAATCTCAGTTTTTTTGGAAATAATATTCTGATATCATGACTATGGAGACATCCCCAAGACATCTCCAAGAAAAAAAGGCACTGAATTCTAACTGCAAATTCCATAATATATTTTAATTTTGTCTTATTTCTTCCTAGTTAAACCTTTTCACTCAGTCGAACTCCAGAGTTTTTGAATCACACAGTTTTAACAGCATTCTCAATCAGCCGACACGCTATCAGGTAAGTACATACACTGATCACTGTTTTGAGTAATAGAACTGTGTGAAGGTACTAGCAGAATCTTGTGTTTCAAGTACAGATAAAGAAAACCTCCTGTAGAAATCAAACTCCAGGATGCTACTGGAAAAAAATACAGTTACTGTTCAAGCCCCATTATGTGAAGTGTTTAAAAAAA
This sequence comes from Himantopus leucocephalus, assembly GCA_003993805.1. Classification (NCBI taxonomy): domain Eukaryota; kingdom Metazoa; phylum Chordata; class Aves; order Charadriiformes; family Recurvirostridae; genus Himantopus; species Himantopus leucocephalus. The sequence continues at coordinate 61,413,794 of RSEF01000004.1, read as the reverse complement.
AAAGGCAGCCCATACAAAACTTAAATTTTCCTTTAATGTCCCGGTTTGGAAAGTGTGAGAAGCAAACATCTGAAACTGATTTCTGGGGAAGGGATGTGAAAACATTGAGCTGACTAGCTTAGCACTACTTTCCCTTCCTTTCTTCTTGTGATCTGAGATGTCACATTGCACATTCCTACAGATGGGAATGCTCCTTTCTGGTAAGAGGAGTCTGTCAGATATTACACACCTGTATTCTTTCCAGCTCAGAAATAAAAGAGTAAGTAGGAGCTGTCATTCCCCTAGTGAAAATGTTGAAGTATGTAATCCACCTGTGCAAATTCTGTTAGGCAAGCTACATTAGATTAGGTGTGGTAACGCAGTAAAAGAATATTAGTACATACAAGGAACCCTGGCAGTTACAGTGTAAAAATACAGATCTAATCTTAATGAGTCCATTAAAGGTCACATTGCACTGTCATGCTGTAAAATCTCTTTCTTTCTTTCTAAAAGGTAAATGTTTATCCCATGCTATTACACATCCTTTCACATGTGAACTGAGTTTAACAAAGAGTAGACCTATTCTGAAGCTACTTAAAGCCTAAATTAGGTGCGTTTAGACATATTTTTCCTGTTGTCCTGTTCCCTACAAGAAGTTGTGGTGCTCTGTAAATATGAGGTAATTGGATGAGAAAGGTGCTTTATTGTAATGATGAATCTCAGCAGGCCACCAAAAAAGCCCATATGAGGCAACTGCTTGATCTGGGGCTATTCATTCTTTCACTTATACAGATGTGAGAGAGATAGTTAAGAACAAAAAGTGAAGAGTGTTTAAATATATATGCTCAGCTGATTATATAACTGTTTTAATCTGGCAGCAAATAATGAAAAGACTGATAAAACGTTATGTTCTGAAAGCACAAGTGGACAAAGAAAACGATGAAGTAAACGAAGGTAAGAAAAAGACTGCTTTTGCAATATTCAGAGACAATTTTTATCACGTTGTATTAGGAATCAGTATTACAGTGGTGCACGGAGGTTTCGGGTAAAAAGAGGGTTCATTTCTACTTCAAATGCACTGAACTCAGATAGGTAGTAGTGGAAGTATGCCTGTGACGACAAAAATGGACAAGTAGGACCAAAGAAGTAGAACTGAGAAATATTATGGGCCTCGTTTTACAGGTGGAAAACGAGAGCACAGACATGACACAGTTACAGAGGAAATTTGTGAGGAAGCCACTGACTGTATTCACACTTCCAGAGTCGTAGTCAGAGCTGCAGGACATCTTTCTCTCCGTTTCATTCATCTGAACACACAATTTACCACTTTACACCATGAACTACTTGTATTACCTTCCTTCCTAAAGCTGTGCGGAATATTCATCTGTGAAGTTGCACATCATTAAACAAAGCTGCATAGAGTTAGCTGCATGGTGAGAAAAATGACAACTGTAGCCACTAGTTTAGTGTGCGACCGGAGATCTTTTGAGAAACGATGGGTCTGAGCTTGGTGGCTGGTGACAGTGCAGAACTTGCCCGGTAGCAGTGAGGGGTGCGTGCTCCAGGCTCACACCCTGTCTCCCCATTGGAATGAGACTAAGATGAATGCTGTCCCTTCCTTCAGCCTTCTAGGAATGAAACACAGGCCTACAGGCCAAAAAAGAAACTCTTGAGCTCTGGGCAGGTCCCCAAACAAAATAATAGGGGTGTGTGCAACATGGGGCATATTTACTCTGCACTCTAGCTAAAAGATTATCAGGCAATAGATTGATGTCCCTTCCAGGGCTGGCTCTACTCATGGAAATGTAACACCCCAGCAGTGGTTTTGTTCCCATAGGCTGGAGGTTATAACCATCTTGGTTCAGCCAGTAAGAAACCTGTGTGACCGCCACCAGAAACTCATACCTGCTTAGCATAGGTCTGGGCTAGTTTAGTTGGTTTTGGTGTACTGGGAACACTTACCCAAGCCCCTCTGCCGGCAGCCTGGTAGTCTCCAGTTGGTGCGCAGTGATGAACAGCTAGGGATCAGAACAGCTTTTACTGGCATGGAAGCATCATGCATATATGATGTGAGGGGCCTGAACGGGCTGCTCCCTCAGCTAAGGCAGCAGAGCTTTTATTTTACTTGTTAGTTACTCTCAGCTTACCTGTAACTCTCTGCAGTGAGAAGCAGGGAGCAGAGATGAAGATAAGAATTAAATCCCACTCTGCGCCTTCAAAAGGCAGCATAGTGCATTGAGTGGTATCTTGACTCTTCCCCATCTTATGTGGCTGTACAGAGCTGAGCTCGTGCGTGACAAAAGCAGAGAAGCTCCCAAAAGTGTCTTCCTCTCAGTGTGTCCCTCTCCTGAATCCCCATTGCTTTCCTCGTTCCTGCTCTGTGATGAGGGAAATCATCTGCCTAGCGATGGATGAAAAGACTGTTCTCTCACCAGCAGCGCCAGGGGTGTACAAATCTCTCCAGTTCCCCAATGCCTGGGTGGTATTGGCATATATGTTTTTAGATAAGCAAGATGGTGCAGAAGAACCGTGGTTCATGGAAATCATGGTTCTTGTTTGATGACGGGTTTTTGTAGAGGAAAGTCCACTTTAAGTGAGTCAGCTAACCCCCGACCCTCAGTGTTCAGCTGCATAGCAAAGGTAGTGTCTGTCACGCCTGTCTCATTGGTACCCAAAGTATAGATCCAGCCTTTGAGGATACAATTTTTGAAGTCTGCTGTATTCTAAATAGAAAACTTCTGCATTCTTATGTACTGCAGCTATTTTAAACAGTAGTCTAGGGATTTTTCCCTGGTTTGCATCACTAGAGAATTTAGGTATTCTTTGATAGTCTTTATTTCATAGGTGACAAATAATTTCCTGCGGTGGCTACTTTGTTAGGAATTTACATCTCACGCTTGCTGGAAGGATAGTACCTGAATATTTTAAAAAGCTTCTGCTCTTGAACTGAATATCCTATAATGGAAAACATGCTGTTGCTTGTTTTGAGCCTGGCCTTGACGACTGTTTTTATTTAAATGCTTTTTTTGTACTTGTGTCAAATTGTAACATAATTTAAAATTGGTTGACTTTTTCTAATTCCAAGGATAATGGTAAGGAAGAGGAGAGACTCAGAAGCTGTGAGTTTTACTGCCAGCTCTGCCACACTTTTCCTGTGTGATCTTGGCACATCACTTCAGAAAAAATCTCTTTGCCTTTTTCTCTCTAAAAGGGGGATACTAATATTTACCAGCTGCTCAGCAGTGTTGCCGTGATTAATTCATTAACCTGTGTAAAGCGCTTTTTGAATCTTTGGTGTTCTGTATACGTGTGGAGCACATTAGAGTCCAATGGACCATGCAGATATCTTTGGTACTGTTTAGGGGTGGAGACACACTCAGTCTCGTTGGGAGTGAAGAAGAGGTAAAGCCTCCTGCCCTGCCCCTGTACCTGCTCTCGTGAACGTTTTGAGATAATAATCTGAAATACGCGCTGATGTGACTTAACAGAACATGCTGAATCAATGTTAGACTTTGCTAACGAGTATTTCTTTCAATGGTTAATACAGGTGAATTAAAGGAAATCAAACAGGATATCTCCAGTCTTCGCTACGAACTTTTGGAGGATAAGTCCCAAGCAACAGAAGAGTTAGCAATTTTAATACATAAACTCAGTGAGAAACTAAATCCTAATATGTTGAGATGTGAATGATTCAACAAAGGAACCATGGCTTTGACTACAGCACAACTATTTATTGGCAATAATATTTCAGTATCTTATACTTGAAAAATGTATTGTAGATTTTTAGCACTAAATAACTTTATGTACAGCTTCTCTGGAATTTAGTCTTAGGAAATTTTATTAACTCGCCACAAAAAGATCGCTCTCCATTTTAATTGTCTAAAAGTAAGAACTATCTTTTTTTTTTTTTTGCATTTATGCATTAAAAAGGTATAATGGTATCGACTGCTGGTATTTTAACAGGTTTATGAATACATATTGGGAATTCTTTGCACTAAATTTGCAAGAAAAAAAAAATATAAAATAACAGATACAGCGTAGTACTCTGTTCCTTGCAGCAACTGGGTACGGATAGGATTTTTCCTAATACAGTAAATCAACTAGAGCTCAGTGGAGGATTACTTGAAATCTGTGTTCTCTATTAGTGACGGTAGCGCTGCCTGTCAGCTGAGAACTCACGGTATGCTTACAAGGAATTAATGAAAATCAGGTAAGCGTGAATGTAATTGTAGTAGCACTGTTTAACATGTATGTATATACACGTACCCACAACTGCCCTTTCTTAATTCCGCATATTTACTTCCCAGAGTCAGGACTAGACTTTTTTTTTTTTAAAAAAAGAAAAAACAAACAGCTTTGGAAGGGACTGTGACCTCGGTCCAAAGCTACTCTTTCTGTGGTAGAAATGTTGGGGTTTTTTTAACATTCGGACTCCGTGCAGGGCTGGTATTTTGTTACACTGTTCTAAATAACGCCTCCGATGCTTCGTTGTTAAATAAAATATTCCTCCTCCTTTGCCGACCCTCCCTCTCGTCCCGCTCGTCCCCCTTTCCCCGCCGCCACCCGCGACCCGCGCCTCCGTCCAATGGGGGCGCGCTGCTGCCTGTCGTCCCGCCCCCTCGCCCGCAGGCCTAGCCAATGGGAAGCCGGCTGGGGCGCCATGTCGGTCGCCGGCCGAGGTTGCCGCGGTAACGGGAGCGGCGGGGCCGCGGGCGGGATCCGCTCCCCACGGCGCGATGGAGCTGAGCCTGGCCCGCGTGGACTACCTGCAGGTGGGCCGCGGGTCCTATCGACGGGCCCTTTACCCCGGGGGAGCGGGCCGGACCGGCGGCGAGCGGCCTGGGCCAGCGGGGGCGGCCGGGGGCTGCGGGGCGAGGGGGGGCGGCCGGCGGCCTCACGGGGAGAAGCCCGATGGAGGGTCCCGGTGCTGTGGGCGGCGGGGCCGGGTCGGGAAGCGCCTCCCGGTGGGGCCGGGGCCGGGCAGGCCTCCTTTCAGAGGCGCCTCGGCCGGGCCGGGACACCCCTCCCCGGGGACACCGGCGGGCAACCGGGCCCGGTTAACGGGCGTTGTGTTCCCACAGGTGGGAGTGACGGCTCAGAAGACGATGAGGCTCCTTCCCGCCTCCGGGCGAAAGGCGAGGCAGAAGGTGGGGGCTGCGGGCAGCGCGGGGCCCGCCCGGCTGCGTCCCGCCGGCCGAGGGTCCCCTCGGCCCCTCAGTGGCCGCCGCTGGGTTTCTGCGGGCGGTGCCTCACGGGGGAGAACTTTGGAACCGCGTTTGTGGAAGGTTTGGGAAGAAATAGGGGAGGAGAAGAAGAAAAAAAAAAAAAGGAGAAAAGAAAAAAAGGTCTGAATTTGTATTTGGGAAACTTTGCGAACCAGTAAGGAATTTTCCAAACTTAAGGCATTGCTGCAAACCGCCAGGAAGTTCGTGCATGTTTCTCTCTTTCTGTTTTGCTAACGCTTAAGATGAAATATGTCTATTTCAGTTTTCCTTAATGCAGCTGCAGGCTAAGGAAACTTAGTTAGGAAAACGCAATAGAAATAACAGCGCTTTTTTGTTTGTTTGTTTTAAAAATAAAATCTCGATACGAAAATACAACTGTTCCCAAGTATGCCTCTCAGGAGGAGCGTGCTGCGTGATGGTTGCTGGTGTTTACAAGTAGAAGCAGAAAAAGGACTGTAAATGCTGTCACTTAAATGACTCTTTTTAGGCTTTAGTGACCTATTTAGAGCATAGCATACAGCTATGCAAATTAAGTACTGTAGAATTTAAAGTATTTAAATATAGGAAAATACAATTAATATAGGAAAAACATTATTTAAAAATGCATGTAATGAAAAATAACGATGTATTATACTTTTGAAGGTGGTTGTTGGAGATCAGGATGGGGTCGTTACATGTTTTGGCATAAAAAAAGGGGAAGCTGTGGTAAGTGGAAATGTTCCATTTTAAAATTTTATTTTTTAAATGTTCTTCCTAACGAACTTTGAAAATCAGTTTTTTCTGGCATAGGAAATAAGATACCTGTGGAAGGTGTCTAGGTAGAGCTGTGGACTGATACCTAGCTGCGATGAAGGCATGCTGATTTCATGCCTGGGCAAGCACATGGTCCACCATGGTTGTAGAGTCAGATACTAGTGTGTATCATCACAAAAAAAAAGTCAGTTTTAACACCTTTTGCTCTGCAGTTCAGTTGGGCTTAAGCCTGCATGTGTACTCAGTTACCGTGACTGGACAAAAAACCTGCAGTGATTCACCAAGTCGGTCACCTTAGGGGATTTTGGGAAACTGATTGCTTTTTATGAGCTTTATGCCCAGCTTAATAAAAATGTATTTTTTTTTTTTTTTTNTTTTTTTTTTTTTTTCCCCCTTGAGGAGGTTCATAGCCATCTCATAAGTACTCTATATCAATACAAAAAAATCTATGTAGTCTTCTGGAATAAGAATGCAACGTGTAAGAGGGAGTGAGCGTGTGTGGTGTTCTGTAAAAAAAAACCAACCCAACGCTAACAAAAAAAACCTTACAGCTAGCAGCAGTACTGAAATTTTCCTATGGATGAATAACAATGAAATAATAAAGTCTTAAGTTTATTGTATTTTACAGCTTTTTGTATTTATTGACTTAAAAAATGCTTGATTTCTTTGTGATTCTGAACAGAAATGTACAGATTGTTTTTTTCTGCATATAATCCGTAGTATCTTCATTTTGCCAGAAATTGTAAAGCAAACTTACTATTGTTTATGTAAAAAGATTACTATAAATACAATATTACGATAATGAAAATTGCTTTTCTATTTACAGCCAGTGTTCAAGACACTGCCAGGCCAAAAAATTGCAAGATTGGAGTTGGGAGGAGCTCTTAATACACCACAAGAGAAAATTTTTGTGGCTACAGGATCAGAGGTTAGAGGTTTCACAAAAAGAGGGAAGCAGTTTCTTTCATTTGAAACTAACCTCACTGAAAGCATCAAAGCTATGTATGTATGATATTTTGCATTTTTTCATACCTGTAGCAGATTGTTAGTTATGATTTTGTGAAATAATCTTTTACCGTTTTGTGTGCTTGTTGTAGGTAACACTAAGTGCCACTCCAGCTTTAGCTTGTGCCATGGCATGTAGAAAGGAACTCAGAAAATGGTGGTGAAGTTTAGAAAGTGTAGGGGGGGTTGGGAGGGGTCTGTAGGTACTCGCATCAGTGCAAATGCAGGTGAGCGGAGCTGGGGTTATTGCCATAGTGTGTCATGTCCACATACCCTTCCTGCAGCAGAACAGGAACAATTTTTTTATTTTTCTTTTTGGATCATGATGTAAGATGCTGCCATTTATAAACCAGCTTGAGAAGAATTAATATCATGAAATTATATAAATGAAATTTCTTAGGATTTATGTGAAGATAAAATAGGACATTTGACAGCTATAGAAATCATACGATTTTAGCATTCGTAAGAAACTTTTTTTTTAATAGCTGGACCAGCTTGCGGGGCCCACTAACGCCTTGAATCTGCAGGTGGCAGTGCATGTATATAGTAAGGCTAAAAGATGATCGCTGCAACTATACTGGGAAAATGCTACAGGAACTGTTTTCTTTTTCTCAGGCATATTTCAGGAGCAGATCTCTTTCTTTGTGCGAGCTATATCTATAACCATTACTGCGACTGCAAAGACCAGCACTACTACTTATCAGGAGATAAAATCAATGATGTTCTCTGCCTTCCTGTAGATAAAGTGAATTGCATTACACCAGTACTTGCATGTCAGGATAGAGTCCTCAGAGTTTTACAGGTTAAAATATTTGCTTATTTATTTTTTATGTATTGATGCCATAGAATTGGACTAACTCTTAAGGGAATCAGCGTATCAGCATGGCTTAAACATCATAAGAATAAGCATGGTGTATCTTTCTTTGTAGTGTTACTGTCTGTAATGCTGGTATTTTTTTTTAAAGGAAAATCATGATTGTAAACTTGTAAAATGAGGATTAATAAAACCACTATAAATAGGCTTTGGAATTCATAGGTGGAAGTAGATAACAAATTGGTCCCTTCTAACTAAAAGTGCTCACATAAGGGAATTAAATGTGTAGGTCTTCATCAGTTGGGAAATTCTTGTTCTCACAAATTACTGTTGTGACAAGTCTGAGTCATATTAAATGGTTTAACAAATTTATTTGCCAGACAAATTTGCAGATTATTTTTAAAATTAACACATTTCAAGGGGCCTATATTTTATTTATATAAATTTCACTCTGTTTTGGCTTATAAGTGGTTCTCCCATAGGTATTGGGAGTTTGTGTAAGTGAAGCATATCCATTACTATAGTAATAATTTTGCTTGTGGGGTTTTGGTTTGGTTTGTGGTTGGTGTTTTGTGGTGGTTTTTTTTTGTTTTGGTTGGTGTGGGTTTGTTTGGTGTTTTGGTTTGTTTTGCTTTTTTTTTTAATATAACTCAAGATAGTTCTCTTTGGTTTTAGGGATCTGACTTACTGTATGAAGTAGAAGTTCCTGGACCACCTACTGTTCTTGCTCTAAACAATGGAAATGGAGGTAACAAGATTTTGAATATACATGTAACTAAGAATTGCTAGTCACATCCGTCCATGGATGGATGAGAATATTGAGTAGAGCGCACAAAAACTAAGACTGTGGAAGGATCAAGCTTAAAATAGTTTGATCATCCTTTTTGCTAATCTGTTCTAACCTAATAGAAATCGCTTTAGGGTGTTAATCTGGTGCTTAATTTAGTTTCAGTTAGATTGTGCGACAATGACATTCAGAGCTGGTTTGGAAAAGTAGTTCTCGCTTGCTTATGTCTCGGCACGATATTCACTACTGGATGTGTGTTCTGAATGAATCTCTTTGTTTCTCTTCTGTAAAGGCAATTTAATAGCCTACCTTTGCAGAAATTTAAGATGAATGGTTTATAGGCAGAACTCCAGTGCAGGGGGGCATTCATACACAAAAGACTGTTAGCCATGAAGAAATTATCAGAACAGGTGCAGTTTTCCTGTATTTGTTTTTAAAGCCTGACAGTTCTGTTACGTGACGCTAATGTATTTTCTTTTACCCTTTGGCTGTAGAGTGTGTAACTGCACAATACTTTCAAAGTTTTTAAGTTGGAGTACTTGATTTTGTCGATTCTAAATTCAGTTTATGTGTTTAGGTGATTCTGGAGAAGAAATTGTGTATGGAACTTCTGATGGTAAACTGGGTCTTATCCAGATTAGTGGTTCCAAGCCTATACCTAAGTGGGAAATTGGAAATGAAAAAAAGAGAGGAGGTATGTGTGTCAATCTCCCACTCTTTAGCTTTCCAGCATATCTGAAGCTTTATTACGAGTATAATAACCAGGAAATCTTATTCATAGATACTTTGGAGGCGTTATGTCAGTATGCAATATTAATAAGAGTAAGCTCTCTTTCGTTCTTCTGATTTTCTTATAAATAATTCTAATCCGTTTGTCTTGCTTTGGGTTTTCTGTTCATATTACTTCCAGTACTTTAGTATACTTTTTTTTTTTACAGTATTTTTAAAGTGGCATTTGTAAAACGGTATTGATTCATATATGATTACTTGAGGCTTTTATTGTTTTGGTGACCATTTCTAAGTGCAAATATACCTGCCAGATTTTTCAGGTGTTCAGTGGCCTTAAAGTTTCTTCACAGGAAAGGTTAGCATCTTCCCTGCAAGACTACTTTTTTTAAAAAAGACATTATAAGGGGTTTTCTTATGGAATGGCTGGAATAAGGATGGAATAAGGCTTTCATTAAAGCTCCACAATGAGACTTAACCAATCAGAGCACAGTATGACAGTTTCCCTGTTTTAGCCTTGGTACGCTGCTTGTGCAGCATCTAGTGGCCCGAACTGCTTTGTAAAGGAGAAGACCAGGAATAGAATATAAGACCAGGAATAGAATGTATATGGATATATTTTTTTAAAAAAAATTTAACTTTGTCATAAAAGCTATCGCTAAATTTTTTTTTTTTGTTAAATGCTTCCTAGTGTGTCCTTACTCTTCATATGAAATATGAAGGAGTCGTAAAAGTTAAATTCCATCTCGTCTTTCATATTAATTCTTGTACAAACTCTCTCACTGCTTTTTCCTTCTTCCAGACCTTAACTCTCTTTCCTGTGCAAACATGATTAGTTGTCAGAGGCTGGTTCCAGACGCGCTAGTAATGGATTTGTCTGCTGACGTGTCAAGTGGCAGTACCTAGTCCATGTTTGGCACAAGTCAGAACCCTCTTTCTGTCACCTTAGACAGTAATCATAGTTGTCCGTTTACCAATAGTTTTAAGTCAACTAGAGGAGACAAAGAACGCTTGCTTCTTCAACTGGCGAAGTTACGGTAGTGTGGACAGACAAATAGTTCATCTGGGAAATGTTTGACAAGGGAGGGTTAAACCCCTCAAAAGTAAGTGATTTGAACATCAGAAGGGGTCTCTGTGCAGTGCTTTTCACCAAGGGAACTGTATTGGTTTTGATTTGGAATTGATTGCTGTAAAACCCACTGTACAACCTTGAACCTCAGGCACAGGAGAGAGACTTCAGCCCTCTAGTGGACTCATCCAGAAATGGCATTAATAAAACCTTAATAGCCGACCAAGAATCTCTTTCTATGTAATTGAATGCAGCCTGTGTATCGTTGTGTCATAAATGAATAAAGATTAAGTGAATGGTTTTGTTTTCTTTTTCATTAGGTATCTTATGTATTGACAGTTTTGACATTCTGGGAGATGGAGTTAAAGAATTACTCGTTGGACGAGATGATGGAGTACTAGAAATCTATAACTTTGAGAGTGCAGATGATCCTGCCCTTCGATATGATCATGTAAGCCCACATTCGTATTCTTCTTTGGTGAAAAAAAATAATTTAAAAAAACCCCAAACCACTGGTATTTCAAAACTTAAAGTATATACAAGATCATTACTACTAAAATGTTTTAAATTTGAGCTCTGTAATGTTGACAATATGAATTTCAAAGCTAATATTTAAGAATGAGAAAGTGCAATAGTCCTAATTTGAGCAAAAATGAAAATAGTGTACAGGGTGTATTAAAGCTCTGGCTCTGACTGCTGAAGTCTCTGCTTAGTGAAACCTAACACAGCGCTTCTCTGTCAGTGAAAAAACAACTCCATGTTGTGTGTAGTCTGTTTTACGTGTAAAATAATAAATGTAAGCTGTCAGGACTTTACTGAGCATAATTACTTTGGTTATGAATTGTTTAAAATAGTAGATTTGATCCATAGTGAGTATTTTAGCCTTCAGTCAGATTGCTAATTCCTGGTGGAAAAATATTGAACATCAGTGTTTTGCATTAAAATGCTTTTTGTTGTCTTTGTTATGCAGGGCAGAATTGGAATGCATTTGTTAAAACACCCCAATTTAGCTGCGATAGTCATCAGCTGGCTTACTTTTTTTGTAGGTCTAGATATTGTGCATCTATGTAGGTATTTTGTGATGCACATAGAAGGAGGAGCACAACCCTTAAAACCCCCACAAAACCCCCAAACTTCTAAAATGAGTGCAGTGACGTTTCCCTCTGCTTGAATGTATTTATTTGAAGGCTTTATCAGAGAGCATTGCATCAATCCAGGGTGGCTGTGTAGGAAAAGACGGGTATGATGAAATTTTAGCATCCACATATTCAGGTAAGCTTCGTATCATTTACTCAGGAAATGTTGCATATGGTGATGTGATAAAAACAACGCAGGCTATGTTGTTAAAGCAGCTCACATCTCTTAAAATTTTTGTTCAGATTGGAACCAGCATGATGTTTTGTTGAAAAGATCTCTTCTAATTTAATATTTACACTTCGAAAAATGTTTCCTACACTTAAGCTGTGTTGCTGTATTTTAAGATATTCATGTGTTCTGCTGTGCAACACAGTGGCTGGTTTTTCTCTGGTGTAGACTGCTGCCTAATTGTGGTGAAATAATGAATATGTTTTGCCTGAAGGAATTATTTATGATTTTTTTTGTATTGAAAGTATTGATAGACATGCATATCTTTTTTGTTTGTTTGTTTTCCTTTCTTTTTACATAATTTCCTTCCTTTTCAGCTTCATAGGGCTTTAAATGGGGTTGGTTTTGCTTTTAGTTGAAAATAAAGCTTCCTTATGTGAGGCGTCTCAGCAGCCGCTCTGTAGGATTTGAGCTATTGGCCTGACTGTCACAGAGGCCACGATAAACCTGCTGCATATGTTAACTGCTGGGAGCTAAAATATTGCTAATTCTCTATGTTCAGTTATCTTCAGTGCTAAAAAATTAGCCTACTGAAACCTCTTGTATTCAAAATCATGTATTTCAGCAAGATACAATTCTCAGTCAGTTATTGAGAAGTAATCGTGTTCCAGTACCTCTTTTAAATAGTTTTTGGATGATTAAAAGACTCTTGTACCTCACCTCGTGTGAACTGTTTTGGCCCACAGTGTTATTGCAGCTTATCATACCCAAGTCTTTTGTGGCTTCTTTTTGTGCCTGTGGGAATGTTATAAAGATCCATGAATCATAGAAGAAAAACAAAGCGAAAGCCCATGTTCACCTGTGGTTTTCAAAGGTAAAGTCTGGTAGGATGTGCAGTGGACTGAGTGTGGCAGATTTTGGCAGATCAGGAAAAGTGCTTAGAGCAGTAGAAGTTACATTTGAAGCCTGGCAGCGTAGGACTCCTGTGGATTTTTTTAAAGTTCATGCTCCATTATTGGGCTTTCTTGGTACTTGAAGTAGATAGCTAGGAAATGTGAAAGATCGTGGACGTGTCAGGTTTTATGGTGCGTTTTGTAATAATGCTATCTTGCTGTTCGCATGCATTAGATGAGGTAACTGGAGCTGTAAACACCCATTCAAGTCCGCATATTGTACCTGAGGTGTCAGGATATAATCGACTAGTGCTTGCTTTTATAAGTAAATGTAATTAAGTAAACAAAAAGGAGATTTTTTTTTTTTTCACTTCAACTGGCAATGTTCAGTCTCAAAGCACACTGTGCAACATACAGTTTGCTATACACACGTTGCACAGGTTTTTCGTTTTGTTTTGTTTTCAACTATAGTACTGCCAATTATTCAAGGTTTTGCCAGAGAAACAGAGGTGGGAAAAAATTTAAGGGCTCAGTTAAAAACTGCCGCAGAGGGATTTATTGCTTGAAGGACTTAATGAAAAAGAATAAGTAATGTTTTCCAATCTCTAAGTTAAGAATGAAACCCGTAAAAAATCATGCTCAGTGTCTAGATTAATCCTGCAAAGAAAGGATTAAATTAAAGTCTCTATTCTCTCTCTCCAGCATCTGGGGCAAACATCGCTCCACACATACAAAAGCTGAGTGTAGACTTTTTCTTATAGCTTATAAGGAATATAAACTTCATATGTTGGTTTAGGCTGGCTGACAGGACTAACTACAGAACCTGTCCATAGAGAAGGTGGATCAGGTGAAGAACTAAAATTAAGTCAAGAAATGCAGAGCAAGATTTCATCCTTAAGGTAATTGCACTGGAAAGAAATTTAAATGCAAGAATTGAAATGTTAAAAGCTGAAATGTCATCTTCCCTTCCTGTCTCACTGGATTTTCTGTATCATTAATGTATCTAGTAGTAGATTTAAGCCTTTTCAAAGTAGAAATGAATAGCAGCCTCATTTCACAGTCTCTTTCTGTTTTGCCTTGACACGATGATATCTTAACGTCTTCTTCCTCAGTATCAGCAAGATAAGATTCCCTTCTTCCATGCTGCTTATAGCTTCTAAATGATGGGAAGAAAGTAGTCCCTAGCATATAATTCAAAATGTGTTGTAGTCTTGAAGGGTAAGAAGTTGTCCTTTCCTGTGACTCATACAAATCCCTTTTGGCAAGGTACAGTAGAATCTACATTTTCATGTGATAGAGTTTGTATTTTATCTTTGTTTTGTATGTGGAAAGGGGAGTCACCAGTCACTTCTGGTTGGAAAATTGTGGACAGACGACAAACATGATTGCCTTGCAAGCTTAATCTACTTAATTTCTGGGGTAGCTTTTATAGTTGTTTTTTTAAGACGTTATACATGTTTTCCTTTTTCTAGGAATGAGTTGGAACACTTACAGATTAAAGTACTTCAGGAACGTGAAAAATACCAGCAGTCTTCTCAATCCAGTACTGCTGTTTCATCCGTACCTGCGTTTAGTGTGAATGATAAGTTTACGTTAAATAAGGATGATGCTAGCTACAGCCTCATCTTGGAGGTGCAGACAGCTATAGATAATGTGCTGGTACAAGTGAGTGTCGTTTTGTTCTTGTTGGCTTTCTTGATGTATAAATAAAACATTTGGAGATCTTCTAGTTTAGAAAGCTGAGTTATAGTATCTTAAGTATATGGGGTTTTAAATGTCTGAATTGTTGTAAGAGCGAATGGAAGTGTATAGCCTTGCAATGTTGAAGTAACTGTTGTGAATGCTTGTTAGGGAACAAATACAACTTAAACCTTTATGGAACAGAGCAACATTACAGTAACTACCAAAATAGATCAAAATGCCTGCCTAGCAGGTTTTCATGTAACTTTCGTGCTTGCTTTTGCATGTCCCTCCTTATTTAAACTGCACTTAACTCAATCTTAAATTTCTCACTTGCCAGTTAAGTACCCTCCGTAGTGGAAAATTAATTTTAGTATGGTGTGGGCCACCTGTGCACTTCCAGTGTGGAACAGCATCTGATTTGTGTGCAATTGGTGATAAATACCCAGCCAAGTAGAGCAGCCTTAATTAGTTATTCCTCCTACTGCATCAGCTTAAATTAATGTTATCTTTGGTAGTCAGAAAGACTAGTGGTACTGAATTACCTTCGTTTGGGATATGTTTGGGGAGAAAAATTTGACAAGGAGGAATTTGTGAGGTGAATTTGCCGTAACAAATGGGAGAGAACTACTGTAGGATTTTATTTTTCACTTCTTAATATGTCTTATTTATTAAGGATGTTACTAGAGCAATGCTAACCTACAGCTAATTTGCAGCTCTATAGCATCAGCTGTTTCTATAGCTAAGTGAGGAATAATGAAATTGTTTAATCTAGCTCTGAACTTAATTTCGAGTTTAGAATTTATGGCTTTTTCTTTAGAGAAATATAAAGCAATATCCTCTATTCCTCTGTTGTGAGGAGACAATAACACTGTTTTTAAGATACCTTTTAGGAAGTATGTTGCATATTTATCAATGTTTCCTGACACTTCTGTGAAGTTATGAAGCAGTACCAAATCAAGTAATTAATCATTCTCATACCCTGTAATCTCATTTTTAAAACTGTGGTAGATTTAATTTTAGTTTCAGTGAAAACACGTGTAGATAAAAAGTGGTCTGTGTCAGAAGTGTTACTGTAAGTAAAAGGATCGTGAATAATTATGTAATATGATCCTTGGTTTCTTGAATGAAGATTGTAATCCCCTTATTAAAATAGGGGAACACTTCAATCATGAATATACATCATATATAAGAATAAAGTGTATGTTCACGTCTGAAAGATAGTTACACATCTTATACAGAAGTTGTTGTAAGCCAGCCATGCAAGAGTTCAGGACTCCATAAGAGAGTAAGAGAAAGACCCTCGTGTTACTCTGGGATTAAGTAGTAAGCTGTGTGTCTGTTAGGCTTTTACGTCTTGGATGAAGCAATCATTGCCTCTCCTTTATTAAAATAATTGATGACAGTTAGAGGATAAATGCATTAGAAGCTACTCAGGAACTTAAGCTCTTTATTTTTCCTTCCTCCTGTGTTCTGCAGAGTGATGTCCCAATAGACTTGCTGGATGTGGATAAAAATTCTGCTGTTGTTAGTTTTAGCAGCTGTGATTCTGAGGTAAGTGAAACAAAAGAGATTATATTTATAGAGATCACATGATGAAAGCTCTTAATATTGTATATTAAAAATAGAGTTTGGATGTATGTATTTGTAATTTTAAATGTATTGAGTTAAACTACTCTTTTGCAATTTTGGAGAGCTCAGCTTTGTTAGAGATACTGCAGAATTAGGAGTTAGTGACAGGTCCTGACATAAGGCAAAGCTAAGTATGCGGAAAAGGATCCAGGAGCAGCTGCTCTCGTGCTTTTTTTCCTGCCTGATCAGGAATGTGAAAGACACCTTCAGAATTACTCTCTTTGGATTTGCCAGTATCACATACATTTACTTCAAAGTCATTTAGGTGAAGAATGTTGTTTCTTACTTACTGTGTCTCTTAAAAATCACTTCAGAATGTGAAAATTCTGCTGTGTGGGCAGGCATATGTTTAAATGCATTTTTTTATATAATAATTATAAACTTAAAGAATTAGTAAAGATGCTTAGGGCTAGTGGGAAAATCCAGAAACTATCTTAGCATTATGAAAATCTTCTGTGAAGCCTTTTTCCTTATAATAGTCCTCTAAGTATTTTAGTGTTAAGAACTCAATTTGCACGTTATTGGTCTAGCCTGGAGCTTTCAGAAATCAGCTTTTTATTTTAAGTTTCTTGTCATTCATGATGATTAATTTAGCTTTGTTTTTTAGTGTGTTTTCTTACTGATCTTATTTAGGATTTTGGATGTTGGACTGATGTTGCAGACGCGTGGGGCAGGCAGACATGCATTCTTCAGATGAAACATA
>RSEF01000004.1:61372417-61397123 GCA_003993805.1 Himantopus leucocephalus | reverse complement strand
AATCCCTGGGCAATTAAACCCTGGTGATCTGTACACCCGCTCTCCACGCGCTGTCCATGAGTCTTTCAGTCCAATGGTGATTTTTGGTCTGGGGTCTTTCAACATCTTATTGGATTCTTTTTCTGTGTCCAGGCTGGCAGGCTCTTACCTTGTTGATTTGCAGTTTCAGCCGAGGGTTGGAGCCTCCTTATCTTCTGGTTCACACTCCTTGTGCACCTGCACTTGATGGCAGAACATGGAGAACTGAAGAGTCCCAGACTTGGCAAAAACACTACCAAAACATCAGTGTGATTTCACCATCTTTCCCATACTAAAAGACTAAGCACACCATTGTACCAGCTGCTAGGAAAATTACTACGGAAAAATAACTATCGTGGCCTAAAGGCTTCAGCAAATCTAGCTACTCGTGCTAAGTAAAGCTAGGCAAATAGCACAAGCCACACCATATTATAATCGAAAGTAATTTATTCTAACTAAAACTTACTTATTTATGCTAAACAACTAGTATCTCTCAACAATGCATCTGTGGTTGTCTGTTTTGTGGTGAGGTCGCAATAATGGACCTAGTGTGCAGAACTAAGACTCTTATTTCCCAGGTCCCCTTAAGAAATGCTGTTAGTGTGCTTACTGATTCTGAGCAGGTCACTTCAGCTCTCTGTGTCTCAGTTTTCTTATTTCAATTTAGGGATATGACCCTGGTCACCTTTACTATTGAAAATAGTAGGTAAAGAGTAAATAACACAAGGAAAATAAATCAAATGCATTCATGATACACAGAAAGAAGTTTGGTGTTTTTTGCTCTCCCACTAAAAACGTTTGTTAACTTGCTGTCTTGCGTCATCAAAACGCTGTACTATCACTCTTGCATTTGGATCCTGATGTGATGGATTCGATCTGCACAGGTTCTACTTCCACCTTGCTGCAATAGATGGAGGATGTCCAGCGATCCTGCCACGTGGAGTTCATTCTCTTTTTGTATTTCATCTATGCACATGCAGATGATACAACTCTTAAGTTCTGGTGATTTTATTTCCAAAGAGAACTCTTTACTAACTTATTTTTATTCAAAACATTGAAGTGAATGTCTTCCCGCAAAACACTGCTTTTTGAGTACTGAGACCCTATAAAATAGGGGACATAATCAAGGCTGTAAAGCAAACCTATGCTTGAACTCCAGTCTGCTCTTTTGTTTGTATAAAGCTGTTTCAGTAACTCCTGCCTACTTTCACGGCTGTGTTGGTGCTGTGGGGGGGACACTCCTGTTTCTTGTCAGTTCTGTGAGTGGCAGATGACTCAGTGCAGTCTGTGTAACTGATCTCAGCAGAGAAGCGATTGATGCGCGTCAGAGGTGTGGAGAGTGCGTACTGTATCTTGAATGCGTTTGTACATCCTGCTTGTTAGGTATTCTGACACTTGGACTTAAATCTGGCCTCTTACTTTACCAAAAATAGCTCAGGAAGAACTTTGATTGCTATGAAGAGGTGAATGTGTATTTTGAAATTGAGTTTACTCTTCTAAATTTTTTGATCTATTCTTTGCTGCCAACTGCTACCAAATATATTTTTTCCTTAATTAAAGAGAAAATGGGGCCACTGAAGAATTAGAAGTAAGTTACAGACTTTTTATTTTAGCTGATCAGAAAGTAAATTAGTGGGGTTTATTTTCTTAATATTTCATTCATCTAATAGAGCAACACTTCATGAGACAGTACTTCACTAGTTTTAAAACATTTGTGATCTGCTCTATTTATAGTGGCACTATCAAGTAAATACAGTACTTTAAATATTCTTCAAGTACTACAGTCCTTTAACGTGTTTTGAATACCCCCCAATTTTCAAAATGATGGTAAGTTAATCTTTTGCCTTTTGTTCTTTTTTGTGGGTTCTGCTTTTATTTCTGCAGGTTCGATCAATTGAAGGACAGTACGGGACACTTCAAGCATATGTAACTCCAAGAATTCAACCAAAAACCTGCCAAGTTCATCAATATCAAATTAAACCACTTTCGCTTCATCAGAGAACTCATTCTATTGACCATGACAGGTATTTGCAAAGAAGAATGAATGCCTTTTTCTCTTGAAAAACTGATGCAATCCAGTTGAAACAATGTTTACTCTATATACTTAAATATGTAATTTCTAACCCCTAACCTACAATTTTGAGCCTGTAGTTCCATTTTATGGGTTTTCTGACAGGAAATGTGGATTTAATGGGTGTCTGCTTTCCTTGCTGTTCTTTATCCTTGTTTTTAGGTTATTTTTCATTTTACTGACCTGGATTATAGTGCAGCCCCTGTGTTAGTAGATCTGAGGGTGTGGTAGAAAGGAAACTCCCCTGTGTCAGTAACCTCAGTCTTCTCAGTTTCAGCCTCATTCTCCCCTCCACCCTTTTAATGTAATTCTTTCCCACAGCTACTTTGGCTCCAAACCTGAGCCAAGACTTCTTTTGCCCCTTGTCTCTTTGTTAGGAACCTACTATTTTATGCAATTTCTACTCGATTTTTTCCCCACCCTGCATTAACACCTTGTATTGCTTGCTTCAACAGAAAACTGAAGGAATGATACCAAATGCTTTTACTTAATGTGCAAATGAGCTCCATGATGCCTCGTTCTTGATGTAAATGCTATATCTGTGGTTTACAGCACGGGAGACTGTTGAGGCTCCTAGTCATATTCGCTGTCTTGTCAGTTATTTACCTTTGTCATAAGTTTCAGGTTTAACAACTTGAAACGGGATATGTCAAAAACTTCCAACTAGTGTCTTATCCAGTTCTGACGTGCCTACTATGAGATAAAACTTGAATGTACGCATAGCTTTTTGTCTTGAAATACAGAAAAATAACTTTTTCTAAGTAATTTTCTAAGTAATACATAACTACTTAGCAAGATACCTGACTTTTTACAGGGTGTTGATTAAAAAGAAACCACCACGTGGAACTAAACTTTTTTCATATGGATAACCAGTGCACTGACAGTGCCCCTCCTTCATAACTGTTAACCTTTTTTCTTTTTTTTTTTTTTTTAATTTCGTAATGTCATAGACCCATGAATACACTGACACTCAAAGGCCAGTTCAGTTTTGCCGAAATTCACTCCTGGGTTGTGTTTTGCTTGCCTGAAGTGCCTGAAAAGACTCCTGCTGGAGAGACTATCACCTTTTATTTTCAGAACACCTTCCTGGGTACGCAGCTTGAAAGTACTTACAGGTAAAATACAATCACTAAAGCACAGTGTGACTATGCTGGGGCTTTTGTCTTTTTCATTCTTGACCAGTCTACAAGTGCCGTTTCACGCGCATACTACTGCTCACCTTTCCACCCCCAACCCCATCAAAACTCCCATTAAGGAGAAGAGGAATCTTTCTTAAAACAGATTGTCAAACATTAGTGGGGTAAGCGCTATCCCGTAACTTGCGTAGGGGTTTTCTTGAAGTTGATCCAAAAAACCAAAATTGCCAGGGAGGAAGGCCTTGATATATTTTTAGGATGGTGGCTTGCTTTTAGAATTTAAAGAACCTAGCTGTAGTGAGATTATTTTGTAATGCCTTTTGTTTTCTTACTTCCTTTTTTTTTTTTTTTATTGAGGAGCAGAAATAACTTAAAAGGCATTTAATACTCATGCTAACAAAAATGTGAATAAACATTAAGCTGAAAACCTTCTTTTGCAACTTATATTAGGCAAATATTATTTCTGTGTTTAATACTCTGTTCTCAAATTAATTAGTTATATCTTCCTTCAGCAAATTATGTACATCCACCAGAAAATGGAACTGTAAAGTGGGGAAAAAATTAATTGTTGTAATTATACAGATTCCAGCCTGCTCCCAGCCTACCATATGTGTTGTCTACTCATAATGTAGGAAGTTGTTGGGTGGTGTATTTTGGGGAGGAAGGGGAAGAGTGTTTTTTCTCCCTTCTGGTATTGAAGCTTGCTGTTTGGCTTCAAGGTATCGCAATGATAAAACTTAGGAGGAATGAATACAATCGGAGATCTTGCTTGTATAACCTTAGTGCCATGCAATAAAGGTAACTGCTTTGTCTATACCTGAGATTTGTGTATATTGCTTTGTCTGATTTACTGGAACAAACTGTTCTCTGACAAGATTATACTGGGAATAGGGAAGGAGGGAATAGCATAGGTCTGTATACAGCCACCTGATACATGGAGAATCATGACGTTTATAGAGATTGCTTTCTCTGATTTGGGAATTAATTTACAGGCCTTCTGTTTTAAGGTAGGGACAAATCTAATGCATGTGTATGTGTTTAAGTTTGTTCATTTCAAGTTTTTCTTCCTTTATAGAAAAGGTGAGGGATGTTTTAAGTCTGACAACATTTCTACAATATCCATCCTCAAAGATGTGCTTTCCAAAGAGGCTACTAAAAGGAAGATTAATCTCAACATATCATATGGTAAAACTTCCTTCTCTATTTTTTTGTCCTTGACTTAATTTTATATTCTTATAAATGGAATATGTTCATTTGGACATGGAAAATACTCATTTGCTTGTTGGGTTTGGTTTTTTTCTTCCCTACTAGACATAAATGAAGAATCGGTGAGGCACACATTAAAGCTTATCCACCCTAAATTAGAGTATCAGCAGCTGTTGGCCAAGAAGGTTCACTTGATAGATGCTTTGAGAGTAAGTATCTGAACTCCCGTGGAAGGATTTTTATGGGGGATTATGTTGTCAGATACCAAGCTGTATGGCTCAAGTCAGATCTGTGTCATACTGGTATCTGTTCCGTTTCTGTTCCCAGGACATGTATTTTAGTTATCTCGGAAACAGACTTCTTCAGGGAAAATTCCCATTTGTACTATATAACTAGTGAATAACATGTAGGATTACTGACTGATGTTGAGGATGCTTAAATTGGACAGTAGAAGGCAGCCAGCTTTATCATCTAACGTTCTCTTTTTGCCTGCTGTTATTTTCTAGTTCCTTCTTTGTCTCTTTCCACTCACCTTTAAAAGTTTTTTAGATCTGGGGATGATTATCCAGGCCAGGTGTGACATCCTTGCTTTGGAACTTCATGCCAGTGTGTCATAATTTCTGAATTATCTGCTTTTTAATCTCTTGCTTAATACCCTCCTCAACAGTTAGTCTTTGGGAGGTACCAGTTAGGCAGCTTGTCTCAGTTCTTGGACTTTTTCCAACAACCAGGATTTTACTGTCAAAAACCTGCCATTATCCTTTTGGGCTTGTGTTTTGGTTTTTTTTTGAGGGGGAGGGGAATGAAAATGGACAACCAATTCTCTCTTGTTGTTTGGGGGGAATCAAATACTAGTCGTCCTAACTCTTTAGTTAGTAGAAAAAAATGAGTACCAATGAGCATGGTGTGTATCTCTATTATCACTAAAAGTATTTTACTTGGGCTTGATTTGGCAAACCAGGGAGGCAAAGAATAACAGGGAATTTATTCTTAATGCATGTTATCTTTGTGCAATAATAATGATGTCGCACATCTTGCTTGTTTTAGGCTCTTTTTAGATGGCAAATCTTCTTTGACAAATCCTTTTTGACAATTTTTTTTGTCCCTCATTTTCTGGATAATAACTTATTCATAGGCAGTAAAATAATCTGGTGATTGATAAAAGCTGTTATCCCAGCAGACTCACGATGCGTAGCATAATTACCTTTCTTCTGGGACAGAGCAGTCTTTCTGTGGGGGATAAAAAGATCTATACTGTCGACCATCTTAAATTGGTCTGACGGTAGACTGGGGCGTTTTAGGAGAGGTCTTGACAACTTTTTGCTGTCACAAATTGAGCNATCTGGGAAAGAGCAGTCTTTCTGTGGGGGATAAAAAGATCTATACTATCGACCATCTTAAATTGATCTGACGGTAGACTGGGGCATTTTAGGAGAGGTCTTGACAACTTTTTGCTGTCACAAATTGAGCAATGCTTTCAGAGTGTACTTTTGCCTTCCAACTTTAGCATGTGCTACACCTTTTAGAATTAGCTCATTCTAAAAATGAAGACGTGGTGAAGGCTTTGAGCCTTCATTAGGCTTGAATTCTGTAGGGGCTGGGCTGTGGCATGATCCTGTGCTGGCAGTACTCGGAGCTGGAAGCTGTAGTACGCAGGATTTTGAGCATCTTAGTCTATGGAGTGACAAGTAACATCTGGCATTTCGTTAGAAGACTAGAAAATGAGGCACTTTGACAATAACTCTTGCTAGTTTAGAAGGGGATTGTCTCTGAAGTACTTCCTCCTGTCAGACCCAAGCTTAATTTCGTCTTACTTTTATGCTTATGTTACTTAACTGCTGTTAATTCTTATGATTTAAAATGTCTTTGAGGAATTACAAGTTCATGAAGGAAATGTGGACTTCCTGCTACCAAAATACCGCAGCATTTTGGAAGAGGCAGATCAGCTGCTTGAGGAATACAAGAGACAACCTGCACATCTGGAGAGACTTTATGGTTTGTTGATCAATTCAACTTTTTATTTAAATGCAGCTTAATGTCCAGAGATCCCGCTGGACGTGACTGAAATAGTTACAAAGTCAGTATTAGCAGAATTGAAATAATTTGAATTGTGGATACACTTGGGTAGCATCAGGACAGGAATAGGTATGTATGTATGTCTGTCGGTCTGGTCATACTGCCAAGGCTGCATATTTACACAGTGGTTTTGATCATAAAAATCTGACGCTAAAGGTGAGGCAGTAAAACATAGCGCATACTGAAAATGGTTTGTATACTACTACAAACTTGGAGTAACTCTCCAAAGTTTCTCAAGAATTGTTCACCTGAGAGCTTCTAAAATTGATTTGACATCACGAGCGTATCACTGAGAATGAAAATACCAGGATTATATGCAAGTGAGTGTCCACTTTTTGTTTAATAGACAGCTTTTTATATTCAGATGATCTTTGCTTTATGGACATGATTAAGGATCATTTTCAAATTCAAGATGGCGTTTAAGAATGTATACAAGTTAAATGAGTGATTAAGTTCTGAGTGGTTAAGTTTTGCAAGACATCAGAAAAACAGAAAAATGCACAGGGGGTGGGAAGGGAGACTCGTAGAAGACGATCTAATTTAGTGAAGGAAATTCTGTAGCTGCCTCTGGTGTTCCCTGTACAGCTCTCAGCTCAGAGCACCTTTACTAAGGTGATGTACGTAGAGCAGAAGCAGAGTCCTTGTTGCCCATCCTGTGATAGTTCTCTCTCTTTAGTGTTCCAGATATGGGTAATGGGAAGGCAGAAACATATACTTTGGAATGAAGCCGGAATGTGGGCTGTTCTAAGAGCCATTTGGGTTTGTTTGAAAGTAAATAGTTGTTTAAAATGTGAAGTTTTTAAAAAAGAGGCTTGTCTCTAAACCCAGAATCGACTAGAGTAGTTGGTGCATAATAACGAGTTAAAAGTAGAGATACCTTGCAATGAAAACAAGGCAAATAATAAGTCCTGGGATTTTACCTTTGCAGGTATGATCACAGATCTCTTCATAGATAAATTTAAATTCAAAGGCACCAATGTGAAAACTAAAGTTCCTCTTCTTCTGGAGATTCTGGATGGCTGCGATCAAGATGGACTGATTGCTTTTTTTGAGGCTGCAGGCTGACAAGGGAAAAGCAGAGCCATTTTTCTTTCTTTTTTTTCTTTTTTAAATCAAGGCATTCACTACCAAGTCCAAAACACTTTTTAAGAAAAACACTTTTACTGTCATCTCTTAGATTTTACTCATATTTATTATCAGACTGAATACGGTAGTCAACTTTTGTTCACATAAACTGTTGTGTATGTTAAATGTGCGCAGACTTTCTATGCACGCAGTTTTCTTTGTAGCTAAAGAAAACTTATTCAGATGTAAATACCAAATCGATCCCCTTTTCGCAAAAATGTTTTCAGTGCTGTTCCAAGACCAGGTGCCCTTTGTTCTCCCGGAGTAAGAACGTATGAAGAAACTGGTTTAGAAGAAATCCATGTGCTAAACCACGCGGGACTGTGGGATGTGCCTGCTGCCCTGAGCAGGCGGTGCGAGGATCAGGGGGTACCAGGATCAGGCGGTAGCAGGATCTCGCCGGACTTGACGCAGCCGCCGCGCGCGTGGGAGAACTCGCTGTGGATTTCAGACTCGCGCTGCTTGTAAAGCCGCACGTCAGCTCTCGGTTAGAGAGTGGGTGGCATTAAACCTCCTCCCTGCGCCTCCTGTCTCCGCGTCCTTCATTTCCAAACTCCGCCTGAAATTCCCGAATTGGAAATCTGGGATTCTTCCTTCCCGCCGCGCGCCCCGCCAGGCCCCGCCCCCGCCACCTCCCGCTCCGCCAGGCCCCGCCCCCTCGCCCCAGGCTCCGCCCTCCGCTCGCCCCCGCCCGCTTTGGCCCCTGCCGCCGCCCGTAGCCCGCGTGACGCGGCGTGCCCTCCTATTGGCCGATTCAATAGTCGCGGGCTACTTGAACGGCGAGAGCGGCGCCGCGGCGCGAGACTCGGCGGCGGCCGCCGGCGCGACTCCCGCTTCTCCCCCGCCCGCCCCGGCCCGGCCTGGCCCGGCCCGGCCCTCCCGTCCCCGCTCCAGCCGCCACCGCCACCATGTTGGCGGAGCAGGAGAACCAGGAGAACGTTCCCCCGGGCGGCAAAGCGCCGCCGCCCGCCGGCACCCGCGTGGCGCTGGGGCCGCTGCGGGGCGGGCAGCAGCGGCCCGGGCTCCCGCCGCAGGTGAGGTGAGGGGAAGGGGGGGGGGGGGGGNGGGGGGGGGGGGGGGGGGGGGGGGGGCGCCATCTTGGGCCGGTGGGAGCTGTCAGCGGCGGCTGTCAGCGGCGGGGCCGGACCGGGCTCTTGGCGGCGCTGACCGGCCGCTCTCCTCACAGGCGGCGCGGGGCGGCGGTGAGGGCCATGGCGCGGCGGCGGGGCGGCTGGTCGGCGGGCAGCAGGCCTTCACCATCCATGTGGACGAGCCGGACGGGGAGCGGCGGCGGGGCGGCCCGGTGACCCAGAAGGAGGATGAGGAGCCGACGGCGGCGCTGGGGCTGCGGGCGGCCGTCTGCGCCCTGGGGGAGCGGCGGCCCCTGGCCCCCCTGGGTGGTAACGCCATGGACCTGAGCTTCGGTAGGTGAGACCCCGCCGGTGCTCCGGCAGCCCCCGAGCAAGCCCTGCCCGGGAGGGTGGTGCGGGCCCGGGCCGTGGGCGCGCTCCGCGGGCCCCATCCCGCCCGCTTCCCTCTGCGCGGGGCCCTCCCCCCGGGAAGCGCGGGGTGAGCGGGGTTGTGCCGAGGTGTTAGCGGGGGAATGGTTCCCAGAGCAAACTAGAGGAGGGCTGGAGATCCTGAGGGTGTTTGGGACGTAGGGTGGCCTGGTTCGGCTCGGAAGATACCTTTTTTAGTTGCTGGAACCGGTTCGGTTCCTTTGAGCCTGCTATTACCACACAACAGCTTTTCAGTCCAGCTGAGCTATCAATCACTTGAGCCTCTACACGTCTAACCCCTGCTCTTTGTAGGCAGTTTTATGCTTTTAATCTTAACGAGGACAAGGGGTAATGGTTTTAAAGTAAAAGAGGGTAGATTTAGACTACACACAAGGAAGACATTTTTTACGCTGAGGGTGGTGAAACACTGGCCCAGGTTGCCCAGAGAGGTAGCGGATGTCCCATCCCTGGAAACATTCCAGGTCAGGCTGGATGGGGCTCTGAGCAACCTGATCGAGTTGAAGGAGCCCCTGGTCATTGCAGGTGGGTTGGACTAGATGGCCTTTAAAGGTCCCTTCCAACCCAAACTATTCTATGATTAACTATTGGTACCTCATGAGAGAAACCAGATTACAGACAAGAAGAGCAGCCCTTACAGCCTTACCCAACTCACCACTATAGAGTTAGAAGGGGACTTTACTCAGCCGGATCCTGAGACTTATGGGACTTTTCTCCCAGGTAGTACCCTGTACTGGTGCAAGTGTGTTGAGCTCTTCCCAGTACATAAAAAATAGGAGCTGTCAGATCCATCTCCTGTAATACGTGCATGAATATCTGAAGGCTGATTTCATCGTATTCCACTTCTGCAGTCTACGAAAAGCTCTGGTACTCCAGCCCTGTTTTAAGCTGCAATAGCTAGGCTTGCAGGAGTCACATCTATGTAACAAGGTAACACAGGATGGGCTGAGCACTACATAATTGCAAGAGATTTTTCCATCCCATTATTCTTAGGGGGAAGAAGAGAAAGGGCAATGGGAAGCTTCCCTATTGCAGTAACGTGTTGGCTTCCCAAGAGTCTCCTCAACACCCAGTCTAGTTGAGTGATGGTCTGCCCTCTCTGCCTGCCCAGGAGGCAAGAGACCCAGCAGCCCTGGGGAGCCACCATCGACGAACTACAGAATAGGGTAGTTCCCTGTGCTGTGAGGGAATGCTCTGACGGTGCCCCTTTTAACATGGCTATCATCTTCTGCTTAGATTCTCCAAGTATTATGGATATTTCAATAACCTCAGAAGCAGAAGAGAAAAAACCAAACGTTAATAACGTGCCAGACTACATCAGCGATATCCATACGTACCTTAGGGAAATGGAGGTGAGCTGCTGTCTCTTTTCTTGTTTGCATATAGCTTATGGGGGAGGAATTTAGGGTTCAGAAATGCACTTAAACGTTAGTTACTACTACAGTGACTAAAATAAATCTTGCTAGAAATAGAGAAATAAGATGCTGTATTCACTGTTGTGAACACCAGACTGGTTTCTTGTGATAAAGTTGATTGTGCCATGCACTGAACAGACACTGGAAAGTAAGATTATGGAAATATAACTTACTGATCCTAGACTTACCGTTGTTTACTTCTGATCTGTTTAAACTGTGGTAAATGGAGCTTAAACAGTTGCTTCCCTACCAGCACTTAGTCCAAACTCAATCTTCTCTGTCATCTAAACCTACAGGTGAAATGCAAGCCTAAAATGGGTTACATGAAGAAGCAACCTGATATTACAAACAACATGCGGGCTATTCTTGTGGACTGGCTGGTGGAAGTTGGAGAAGAATACAAATTACAGAATGAAACCCTGCACTTAGCTGTGAATTACATTGATAGGTTTCTTTCTTCAATGTCTGTTTTGAGAGGAAAACTGCAGCTTGTGGGTACTGCAGCTATGCTGCTTGCATCGTAAGTGAAATTGCATAATTTAGAATTCCACCTGGTGGTCTCATACAGATGAAAATCTTGTGGCTATCACATTTCTGTTGCCTATAGCTAGGCTGACTCGGGAGGGCTTCACACTAGAAATCAGGCATTATCCGCCTAAAAGCTTGGCAGCTTGTACGAAACTCTGCAAGCAAGGTTCTAGGCTATCTTTGTAGATTGCCCTAATGTGAGGATTAATTATTTCTAGCTGCAGCAACAGCAGGCTTCTAAACAGTATTTGAGGGAATATGTATGAGACATGTAACAAGAAATTGGCTTGCACCAGTTACTAGTTTACGGAATTCTTCTGGAATTTCGGTAATTCTGAGTCCCAGATTGTTTAGTGCTAAAATATCAAGCTTTGGTAGCTTTGTAATTTCAAATTCTGCCGATTCAAGAGCTACTGAACCAAGTGCGGCAAACTTGTTTGGTAACAGTGCCCAGCTACTTCACAGGTCAGAATTTAAATTAGCATGCTGGCTTTCATTAAGTGTTGCTGATTAGTTGGTTTTCTAACACTCAGTTATTTGCTCATGCCTATTTCTCCTGGCAGAAAGTTTGAAGAAATCTACCCTCCTGAAGTAGCAGAGTTTGTCTACATCACAGATGACACCTATACCAAGAAGCAGGTTCTGAGGATGGAGCACTTAATTTTGAAGGTTTTGTCGTTTGACTTGGCAGCTCCAACAATCAACCAATTCCTCACTCAGTATTTCCTACATCAGCAGACAAACGCTAAAGTGGAGAGCCTATCAATGGTAAGTAAGAATTACTAGCTCGGCCCGTGTAACTAGAGAGTTCTGTTGCTATTAATGCACTTAATAAGCTCCATTTCCAAGTCCCAATAGAAAAGAAAAACTGAAGGATTCTTCAGTCCAGGCTTCCCTGCCTCCTCCTATTTTTAAATGCATAGTCTCTCTGGGAGAGTTCTGGAGAATGCATACATTATGCTGCGTGCTCCTCCAGAAGTGGTGCCACATCATTGGAAACTAACGCTCCTGTTGCCGCTCACTGTTTGAGATACTCTGTTCCTATCGCAGGCTGGCACTTGGCCTGGCTCAGGCATGCATGCCTACTCAGAGCAGGCAGAGATTGATGAACTTTAATGTGGGGTTTGTTTCACTGCTAGATGTTTCCCTCTTTCTTATCTAAAATTGCCATGCCTACCCACCCGCTTTGGCTAAAAAGGACTTGTGTTTTGTTTTTCCCCCTCAACAAGCGGTGAGCTCTAAATCCAGAGGCTAATTTCTAAAGCAGAACACAGATAAGGTTTCAGCTAAAATGATATTAAATCCTAACTGTATGGCAGGTACCAGAGCTCCTACATGGAAGCCTTTGTCTCATTGTACAGAGGTCAGACCCAACTACTCTCTTCCCTCTAGATCTTATATACCTCTAAATATAAAATGCAGTGTTGAGAAAGCATGTGTTGGGAACGCTGTTTGACAGTAGTTAACAGTAGATGCTAAAAGAGAAGGTAAGTGGAAACGAGTAAAAGCTGTTCCTCCAACTGATGGCAGGATTGGAAGCTTAAATTAGCGTTCTAGTGCAACTGTTAAATGCTTTTCCTTTTGGAAGGAGATGATTCCCTTTCTCTGGTTTCCCTTGCAGTACCTCGGGGAGCTGAGTCTAATTGACGCCGACCCTTACCTGAAATACTTGCCATCAGTTATTGCTGCTGCAGCATTTCATCTAGCAGGCTATACGATCACTGGACAAACTTGGGTATGTAGCACTAAAACTTGAGCCTTCACGTACCTTCATGCATCTTTAGCGTATTTGTATGCAGTTCTGAAAGCTGAGGCTCCACACCCCCAGGCTGTTAATTAGGGATTGTTCCCTGTAGTATTTGAAAAATGGGGGAGGGGGGCAATGCACCTTTTCTTGGAAGGAAGAGGCATGTACTGATGCACTCTGTTCTGGTGATCCTCTTCAAAGCTGTGAGCAGCTTCCTTGTTGTCATGGTTTGAGAAACCCACAACAATTTATTGTCGTTTAGACAATTATTCTATCACCCGACGACCCCTCCCCACCTGGGAAGGGGAATCAGGAAAAAACAAGGAAACCTGGGAGTTGAAATATAAACAGATTTAATAGAATAAGACTACATAATTAACATTAATAACACTAAAGAACCAGTATTGATCCTGGTACGAATATAAAATATACAAGGATTATACTCAGCCCATTCTATCAGTAGAAGCTGTGCACTCCCAGCAGTGGACAGCAAACGTGCAGTTTTCCCAAGCATTAGAAGAGAAATTAGTCCTGTGTGCCTCAAACCAGGAAACCTGTGATGAGGAAGTGGGTGGTAAGAAAGCCGAAGCACTGGAGGCAAGGAGTACTTGCTTAGAATATGATTGTTATCAGGATTATTGTAAATCTACACGAATTGCTAAAATCTGAGCAGTGAGTGTTAAACCGCTTTATACTTGAGAGAACAACACTGCTAACCTACTTAGAAGAACAGAGTTTCAACAGGAAGCTAAAAACTCCACCAGTGGTGGTCAGTGTAAGCGAACAGAAACGTTCAAATATCCCTTTTCCTTTCCTTTTTCCCTCAGCCGGAATCCCTGTGCAAAGTAACAGGCTACACCCTTGAAGACATCAAGCCTTGCCTCATGGACCTACACAAGACCTACCTCAAAGCAGCACAGCACACGCAACAGTCCATAAGGGAAAAGTACAAGAGTACAAAGTGAGTATCTGCAGAGACGTACGATAAGCTGGTGTGTTACGCCCCAGCACGTAACTGCGTAACGGGGTGGGAGGGTGGGTGCATCTTGAGTCTTCAGTCAGACTCAACTCACCAAATCTACCACCTAAGTGAAATGGTGACGAGACTCCCCAGGTTTTTGCACAACGTTTTGTTGAGCAATACTTCGTGTCCGCCGCCAGGCCTGCTATCACTGCCTGCGCTGTCAGGTAGAAACTGGAGGAGTTTTCTTGATGTTCCTACAGTTGGTAGGTGGGAGATATGGTACCTAATGCTTCTAAAAATCTGTGTCAGCATGGCAGCTGACAAGCCCCGAAACGTTTCCTGCCTTGTGAGAACTGTGCTTTGCTGCAGTTTATATGCTGCTCTTTACGGCAGAGAGCACGTGAGCAAGATGACATCCTGCGTCTTTTCTTCCCCCTCTCTAGGTACCATGGAGTATCGCTTATTGACCCACCAGAGACACTAAACTTATTGTAACAATCAAGAGACTGATCTTTTAAAAAGATGTATATTACCGGCAAATGATGTACAGTTTTAAACGTTTCAACACTCTAGATGTGATCACTCAGAATATTAATACAGGTTTTGAGGAGCTTAATTATGAAGTTAGTTTTATGTGGTTTTACTGTAAATCTTTTGTACATGCAATCTTGTTCAAATATTTAGCTGGGGTTTTATAAAAATGTTCTCTTCAAGCACGGAATTAACCATGCAGACCAAGTGAAGTCTGAGACTGCTTATCTAATTATAGACTGAACATTAATATTAGCAGTGCATTATCACAATAGGGCTTTTTCTCCTTCCAAGTAAGAATGACTTGGACTCCACAGCAGTATTTGTAGCATTTTTATACTGTCTAGTTTAAACTGAGGTTTAGTATAGAGCCAAAATGTGGCTTAACGGCTTTAGTACTGGAAGAAACTGTATAGCTATGAGGAGAATGCCGTTCTGGAATCGACTCTTGTGAGGCTCTTTAGGATGTGCCAGTTACTGGAAGCCTCAATCGCTATCGCGTACTGCCAGATCTCCATCAGGTTAAAGGTTGAATGGTCTGCTGCAGGGACTGCACGGTGAAAACCAGTATACCAGTTCATACTTCTCTCTTCCAGTACGTAGAAAATGGTCTCGCTATAGGTATTTTCTAGTCAAAGTGTAAAACTGATACTAATTTAAACCCGTGGAGTTCCCACTGACGTGTCAGCTGTCCCAAAAGCCTGTCAATATCTACTAAAAAAAATTATAGTCATCAGTCTGCTCACCTAGTACCTCTTTGGGGGCGGCAGAGGGATTAAACTGCAGGAGGGTGAACTACTGCTCTGTGCCCTCGAGAGGAAGGAGCGTCTTCTGGCATGTATGGGCAATGCGCAGAATTCTGTACATCCCTCTTGCTTGGAAAGGGTTCCTCTGCGGCATGCAGCAAAGATGTAGACCAACCAGTCTTATTTTTCCTTAGTTCTAGAACTGTTACATGAGCAAACTAGCACATAGACATCCACTTGATCTAATGCTGATTACCTTCAACCTGTGTAAACAGAATGATGCTGCCCTGTACCTGCTGTTCTTCACATGTAAAGCAGCAAGTGTGTGGAAGTGGGTTTAATTAAGCCATTTCCAGGTTGGCTAATAAACAATTTTTACATCTGATGGTGGTGGTCTTGCCAATACCTTAAAACCACTGAGGGGTAGTACTACCATCTTCAACTGGCATTCAGTTCTAAAGCTTTTTGGCTGCGAAACTTGTGCCACCTCAACTTGAAGCTGATGCAACACTGTCTGTCTGGTTATCCAGACAGCCAGCAGGTAGCAGTATAAATTCTTCACAGATGTTGAACAGCTGTTACGGTGTGGGCTATTTAAAATAAATTTCAAAAAATGTATCAGCCCTCTGTCAAGCTGACAAGCACGTTATAGCGAGACAACTCGCATGTCTCGACTGATCAGCTAAAAACTTGCTGTTCTGCCCCTGCTCTGCAGTCCGAGCCCTCTGTGAACCAACTCAGTTACAAAACCCCTCGAGTCAAGGCTAAAGTATGCAGCAGAGGCTGCCTTTTTGGGCCAATTTGAGCTTTTTAGGATGCACTTTGGCTTTTATACGTGTTCTAATGTTTAATGAAGAACCGTATTTCATTGGTCTACCATGTTCTCCAATAGGCTTTGTTTAGCTTAATTTCAGTAGGTTGCCACTGAAAAGCTAAAACTAGTTGGGGGAAAAAAACACACAGTGTATCATGTTTGGTGCGTAGTATTGGGAATGCTCTAACCTTGCAGGAGAGGGAGTTTGTGTATAATACAGGATTTGCCGCAGTTGCGACATCAGTTTGTGACCTTGGAAGGCCAACTCAGAGCGCCAACCAGCAATTATTCTTTGAAGACAATAGAGCACAGCGCTCTTCCTGAGAAACTGGGTTCTGTCTTCCCCTTCTTTTTTTGTGGTGTATACTGGAAAACTTCCAAGGCCACTGAGAAATATGAACATTGGAAGAGGAGTAACTTAAAGGAAGCTTATGAATTATTTTTCCCAGAAAAGAGCAAGTAGCAGTATTTAAGTGAAAGTACTGCAGTGGTTTACAGAATTAAATTACTGCTTAATGAAATGTCTCCTTGCTGTTTTCAGCTGAAGTTCTGTTACTGTTCCAATAGCACAGAGAAAAAAATCTCCCTTGCTCCCTGAGCTTTACTTTCAACTTACTGATAAGATTTTCTCTACAGCCTAAAAAAAAATGCTTCAGTCACGGGCCGGCAGCTCTGCCCAGTATGACTATGTGCCACCTTCCTCAGCAACAGCTCTTGCAGCTGCAAGAAGTATCATGTTCTTCCATCTTCTAATTTTCCTAAGTTAATATAGGACGATTCCAGCTCTTGCTACTAAGCTTTGAACAAAATATCCCAGGTTGTACTGTACTACTCTTTTGCCTATCCAGTTTAACTTCTCGTCCTTTCAAAATAAAGCCTCTAAGGAATGTAGGGCACAAGATGGCATGTGTGAAGAGAGAAATAGCGGTGCAAAGAATACCGTTCTTTTTCCTGAAGAAGTTTAAGGTCTCGTGCTACTGCAGAAGTAAGAAGAAACTGAATCTCCACCCATTCTTGTACTCCCAACAGTGACTTTGGGCTGGAAGAACTGACGCTAAGAACACACACTGGTTTAGCTCCTGGAGGAGTGAGGCTTTGTGGTTGTCCATCTCTGAAAGAGCACAACTTGATTAAAGCTTTGCTTGGCTGGGACCAATTTACTATGGGTTTTTTTTTTTTTACATTAAATTCTAAACCTAATTTGGGGAATGTAATATCGGCATGGTAACTTCTCTCCTGTTCATGTTTCATTAAATACTAAGGTCACATGTAAAATAGTCCTACTTTGCTCTTGTAAATATGTGTATGTTTCCAATTTGACTTGGTTTTCAAACAAAGGTGCTAGGTCAGATATTTTGGAAACCTCCTTGTCTCTTCGCTTTGCCTGATTCTAAATCCAGAGCATCATTCTTTGAATATAGTTCAAGCAGCATTCCTGTCTGTTGCATGTAATATTTAATTAAACTTTTTACAAAACTCCATTGCTGAAGTATGAGTGGCTTCTCTATGAAAGTTTTGCACAAGTTCTATGCTATTTTGTTAAGTACACGCATTTCTGTTGATTTTTATTCAAAGCAGTTTCAGTAAAAGGTAAGACGTGGAGCAAGGCGGGCAAGAAGGTTTCAAGTCATAGCACACCATTTGGCCCTGTGAAGAACATTCCGAGGTATGAAACACTTCCAAGGTGTGGCAATAGCTATCTTAATTAGAAGCTTTTCCTGGCATTAAACTTGAGCCATAATTCCTTCTCCCACCTGAATTCCGACTATACACAGCTCAGTTCAGTAACGGCAGAGGCTGTTTTGTTAGGAAAATTGCGTCTTACCACTGTGATTCAAGTTGTAGAACTTGCATCGGTTCAAGTTGAACTAGTGAGTTTTCTGCTGCAGCTGGATGCTTACCATGGAATTTCACTTACATGCAAATTTTTTTTATTTAAAGCTGTGTACAATAGTTTTATAAAATATACAGAAAAGCAGGACCAGATATGGGGTGGGAGGAAATAAAATTATCTACAAAAATAAGTTCAGTGACAATAGACCAAATTATGTATTATACAGTATTTCCGAAGGAGGGACGATGGCTTTAATGAGCAGCTCTCTTCTTTTTCCTCCTTTTGTTAAATGCTTTCTTACTTGTATTTTCTTGGTTTGAGTTGGTCTGCGTTCTGTGAGCAAACAACATTTGTATCAAAGAAATGTACTGAATAGTTTTATTTCAGAAGAACACAGGCTGATCATCTGTAACAGGGCAACCATCCACCACCACACTCAGTGCAAAGTTCAAACTTAGTTTCTAGAAAGCATACTCCGCACAACAACGATGTTTTCCATGGCTAGTGCAGGGGTACAGCAGTAAATATCACTTCTTGGAGATAAAACATAAGATTAGCTGTGGGGGAGCATGTAGAATAGCTGCAGCATCTCTAAGGAGCACCTGATTCAAATACACTTTTATGCTCTCACTCCCTTTGGAGTAATTAAGATTAATCAAATATCTATACCCATTTCAGACATCTGCAGGTCAGCCAGGAGGACCAGCCTCCTAGGGCAGGAGCAGACTGGCCTAGATTTAGACTTCCTCGCTCTCAGCTATCTGGAGTCCTCTTGGTCAATGGAGACCTTTCTTGGCCTTGCCAAAATCCTGCGCTTCCTGAAAACACTCCTTACAAACTCCTTTCCCCTCCTAATTTCACAGGATGGTTACCTTGTTTTCTTCGGTGGTTCCTGTGGTTCCAGAATGACCACTTCTTCCTCTTCACTGTCAGACAGTACAATAGGTTCATCTAAAAAAAAAAACCAAACAAACAAACCACAAACTAGTGATCAGT
The DNA here is from genome assembly GCA_003993805.1 of Himantopus leucocephalus. NCBI lineage: Eukaryota > Metazoa > Chordata > Aves > Charadriiformes > Recurvirostridae > Himantopus > Himantopus leucocephalus. Next base: position 61,378,399 of record RSEF01000004.1, on the reverse strand, counting down.
TTTGTACAACTTCTGTTAACTAATAACCACAGCATTTTTAAAGAAACATTCAGAGTGGCTCGTGTTTAACTTGGAGCCCTTCACATACTACAGAAATCAAGTTTTCTTTTGAAGAAAACAGAAGTGACCAGCTGAAACAAGAGTAGCAAATGGGTGTAACTCGGAAGTGGACAGTAGCTACGGTACTTCTCCTTTCTTGCTAAGGACCGCTTTCACATCTGAATTCTAGACTGTTAATAATGTGATGTAATAAGCATCTCTGATAACAAGATAAATACTTACCATTCTTAGTTTCCCTCATTGTACTTGTATCCTCAGTTTCCATTTTCTGACATTCAAAAGCAGTAACTTCACTTTCACCTTCCTCTTCCGCTGCTTCTTCCCTGTCAGATTCTTCAAGCTCTCCCCAGGAGTTCTCTATTCCTTCCCCAATTTGGGCTGTCCCGGGAGTGTGCAATATTGGTTTGGCAAAACTGAAGTAGTTAAGAAAAACCTTGGTGTTTGCTGGCAAGCAATTTGTATTCTGAGAGCAAACCAGTTGGTTTTTAAGCTGTACCTTTTCTCCCCAGGGGAGAACATCCTTAAAGAGGAGATGCGAGAGAGTACTTCTTCTCCAGCTACCGTAACAATCAGTCACTTCAGACCTCAGTTTGGCACTTTATACCAGGAATTAAGTTACCCAAAGGCAGTTAGAACCAGAAACAGTATGATGGTGATGTTTCCTCTGAAGGCCACAAGGCTACCTAAGTTGTGAGGAACCTTGGATGCATGTTTAGCTTCTAGCAGTGCTAACGCAGCGGGTGGGAAGCCTGGTTTTCCCCTGAATCATACAACAGAAAAGATACACTTCTGAAGGAGGGTCAGCTTTCGTGATGATTTCTTCTGCTTGTTCTTCCACATTGTTAGTATCAACAGCAGCGCTTTCCATTTTGAAGGCAGTGATCTTTTGATTCGGTATAGATTCTGCAAAGCCAAACTTCCCACCTTCTTTCCTAGTCATTCAGTGACAGACATTATTTCAGGATGTTTCACACTTAAAAATGCTTTCGCTTTTCAAGTTCAAATATACAAATACTTGCTATTTAAAACAAACAAGTGAAAACAATTTGCTGTTCAAACTACAGGTTGACATTACTTTTTAGTATGTTTCTTAAAAATACCCATTTCCCTTCCTTCCCAAAACACTCACCTAACTTTCTGGTCATTCTCCAAGGCTTTTTGAATTAGTTCTGTTATTTCTGCAACCTTAACAGCTGTTATTTTGCTGCATCTCAGAACCTGTTTGTTAAACATACAACAACAGTTTACAATCATGAAAGCAGGATGTTTTTAACTGTAAAACCTCACAGGAGTCAGAAACACTTAAAATACAATATGGCATCTTAGTATGAGGGACTTGGATACACTACGAGTTGATGCAACAGGTTCATACAGCAGCCTCTAGTTATTCAGCCAAATCACATGGAAAAAAAAGATGCGTATCTGACCAAACAATGTACCTTTTCTACATCTCTTCTTCAGCATGATGCAGAGTACTACGCTTTTCCAGTAGGACTAAAAATACATCATCTTTTCCAATTATATCAGACAGGTTCATTGATTTCTTAGCTTCCAAATGTCGAGGATATTTCATTATCGAGATTACAGCACAGGAACTAGTTTATATACAAGAGAAAGACTGGTCAAGGCAAAGATTTACCTGATCCTTTACCAGCATAATCCCACCACTGGACTGCATGGTACAAATTTCACGATGTTTATTCATGGCAATTACAAGGACACCATCCATTACACGTTCCTCACGTTCACTTGGATCCACCAATAAATAGGTCCTAGAATCAAGTTTAAAGGCAACAGTAAAAATTTGAGGTGAGTTACTACTATTAAGATAATTAAACAAAGGAATTGGTTTATGTATTAGTAATTATGGGTATACTCTCCTCCCAAAAGTTTTCCACACCACCTGTGGAAAGCTGCTGGTTAGGTACACTGTGCAGAACACGCAAGTATCTCCCCCATGGCATCTCACTTCAGATAAAATGTTTTAAGAAATTGGCTTCTCACTATAAATATTTTTAGGACTTTTCTAAGTTTAAAGTAATTTCTGCAGAATCGACAATAAGCTGTTTCTGTCAAAAGACTGAAAAATCTTACCCTTGCTGGAAGAAGGCAAAACTGACACAAATAGGCATGTGGTGGATACTCAAGGGAACAGGATCACGTTCCTCAGGAGTGTACTGTGAAAAGAATTGGCACAGAAAAAAATTATTTATGAAACACATTTAATTTTGAAGTTACATACTGTACAAAGATTTTTAAGAAATAAAAAAACAAAGAAAAAAAGGCTAACAAATGTTTAGTCATCCAAGTATTAAAAAATTCTTTTTACTCCTCTTGTGCGGTTCTTACTGTTTACTACTACTGTTTCCTATATAGGTAAATAGAGCACATTTGTTAGCTTTATGCTTGATTTGGTCAAAATACTGTAAAATACTTATCTTTTACAATTAGTATTCCCATAAACTGAGGCTGATAAAATTCTGTATTCAGCAGGCTTCCTTACTATCCTTTCACATTTTGAATAGCAACACATCTACCCTAAAACTTAAGTACGTTGGAGTTTATCTGCTTACACAAACACTTAATTCTCCCTTTTAGGCAGAAAGAAACAGCTACCTGCGGTGCCACAGCTTTTATCTGGTACAACTTACCACAGTTACTTCCTCTCCTTGCACAGACACATCTGGTCTGCGAAAATGACACAGCGCTACAATTCCTGCTATGCTGGCAGCATCAATAATGTTACCATCATGATTTAACAGGTGCAGGTCCAGACGAATTTGCCAAACCTGAGAAAAAGCATACAAAACTGCTTGGTAATTTGTGATGTGATTCTACAGAAGTTATTGTTTTTCAAAACAACTTGATTTTTTGAACCATAAAAAGAACCAGCATATATTCTTCAGGTCTTTCTTTAAGGAAGATGAAAGATCTCAGTATATTCCAAGACACCCAGTGTGCTAGATTTAATTATGACAAAATACATAACACTTAAGTACAATTTAAACTTGGTTCTGCAAAGAAACGTTTGATTGTGAAGGGTCCCAACTACTTCAGAAAGCCTATGCAGAGATGCAAGTTAAAAATACCTGTAAAGTCAGATGTGTGGATCTTTACATTAACCTAAAATCAGAATTTCTAGTTTCCAAAACAAGACAGAGACCACCTAAAACAACACTACATATATCTTTTAGTTTAAAACCACTTGAAATCAGTAGGTCTGCATACCTTTTCACCAGCAACAACGCAGAGAGATTCAGTATCTATACATTTGGAATTTCTCAGGCATCGTTCTATTAGTCTGTTCAGTTTCACTAGTAAATCTGATTGCCTGTTAAAAGAAAAACAAACCCAACTAAATACGATTAACGCTATATACCTATATACTTACATGTATCAAAACAGTGGCTCTTACATCATTCTTGCTTAGTCTTTTTAAGAAAACTACATACCTGCCAGGCTCAAAACCAGGTGCAGCCATCGGTGAGAGCTCAAGATTAAAGAAAAGTATACCTTCTGTAGGCCGATTTGGCTTGGGGGGAACAAGTTCACAAGAGACTTGTGCAAGAACCCTGCAAACGGAAATAAACCCCTAAGTCATAGAATTTAGCAGGAAAAAACTCCTACCACTAAAACCAAAATACATACTTTGAAAAATCATGTGTTTAGGCTTTTAGTTTGTATTTTTCACTCCTGACAGTTTCTCATTCGATGTCTGTCATACATATGTAAACTCTGATGCACAACTGAGAGAACTGAATGTAGAAATTAGAACATTCTCCTGTCTTTTAGGATTAAAAATAGACTCAAATACATGAGAATCTATAACTGTTTATGTAAGTGCATATATTCCATTTTCCCACATCTGGTCCCTTTGATCTGGGAAAGAATGCAAAATGTAATGTGAGATCAGCGAATATAGGGATGAAAAACTATCATCATTTTCTATTTTATAAGTTATTTGTAATCGACAACCAACACGGNAAGTGTTTATGTAAGTGCATATATTCCATTTTTCCACATCTGGTCCCTTTGATTTGGGAAAGAATGCAAAATCTAATGTGAGATCAGCGAATATAGGGATGAAAAACTATCACCATTTTCTATTTTATAAGTTATTTGTAATCGACAACCAACACGGAAACCCCATCCCTTCCCTTCCCACTTCTCCTCTATGATCCTATCCTTGAATCGTTAGGACTTTTAGGCTTTGGTCTTTAAAATGTGTTTAGTGTGGTCTCAGCGGGCGTTCAGACGCCTAACACAGAACGATACGCACTCCCTTCGCTTCCGCAGCTTTGGAAACGTAACGCTTTAAAGCGACAGCCACAGCGGCGCCTGACAGGCTTTCCCCAGGCCGCGCCCCCGCTCCCACCTCGTCTTCCCCAACTCCACGATGCAGCAGCCGTAGTCGGCGCCGAAGGAGACGCGCACGTTCCGGTAGTCATAGCACTGCCGCCCGTCCAGGCGCTGCGGGCCCAGAGACAAACACACCGGGTTAATGCGCCATACCCAGCCGGGGGGGGCGGCTTTGGCCTACCACCGGGCGGTGGACAGGGGCGAGCCGCGCTAGCCCCACCCCGGGGCGGGAAAGGGGACGGGGACGGGGACGGGGACGCCGCACCTTCCTCTCCTCGATGGCGCGCAGGAGGAAGCGCCGCTCGCAGTTGGAGAGCGGCGTCGCTTTCATGGCGGACCCTGAAGCGCGGCGCGCTCTGGAACGGCGGGCCGCGGCGCCGCGCTGGCGTCATCACCACGCGACGGCGCCCCGGCGGTGCGTGTCAGTGCGCAGGCGCCGAGCCCCCCTCAGGGCGGGCCCCGCCCACCGGCTCTCCCCTCAGGACTGGCCCCGCCCACNGGCGCTGGCGTCATCACCGCGCGACGGCGCCCCGGCGGTGCGTGCCAGTGCGCTGGCGCCGAGCCCCCCTCAGGGCGGGCCCCGCCCACCGGCCGCTCCCCTCATGGCGGGCCCCGCCCACCGGCCGCTCCCCTCAGGGAGGGCCCCGCCCACCGGCTCTCCCCTCAGGACTGGCCCCGCCCACCGGCCGCTCCCCTCAGGGAGGGCGGCGCCCGTGAGGCGCGGTTGTTCCTCACGGAGTGGCGGGNGAGGGCGGCGCCCGTGAGGCGCGGTTGTTCCTCACGGAGTGGCGGGCGCCATCATCGGTCATCGTCCCTTACAGCCCGGTAAAAGATGGGTACAGGGGCCTGCTTCACCGCAGAGCAGGGCCTGGGACGGAGTTGTTGCAGCAGCCGGCCCCATCGCGGCTCTCCCCGCGCGTCTTCAGAGGCCCTGTGGGTTTGCGCCAAAGTGCCGGTCGTCGGGGAAACCGTCCGGAATTAAAAAAGCGCGGCTGAGGCATTTCGAGTGGTTAACGCTGTTGAAGTGCCCAGTCTTGAAGGTGTGCGTGCTCCTGCAGGTCCTGGAAAGCAGCCGAGCTGGTAGCGCGAGCAGGGCAGTTAGTGCTGTTGGCAAAAATGCAACAAAAGCTTCAAATTTGTCAGAGGAACACCCTTCCCTGTTGTTTTCAAGTCTGTCAGAAGAACATCCTTTCCTGTTGTTCTGAAGTGTTGCCCGTAAGTAAAAACTCAAGGCCTTTACAAGTGGCCATCAGCTTAGTTTGAGTTGAAATGAGAAAATCGATTACTGTATCATCCCACCAACGCTAAACCCCAGACACGCTGCCCCACTCACACAAAATTGTTGAACTCGATTATAGTGTCTTTTTAGACCTTGTTAACACACTGAAGTGCTAGTGCAAACTAAAAAGTGAGTCGCATTTCAGAAACTCCAAGTTTCTGCAAGTGAGGACGACTGCTGTCTTGATTTTTCCATGCTGGTTTTATATTTTCAGATTAGGATAAATATTCAGGGTAAAAGAATATTCATGAGATTATAAAAAGGTGCTATTGCTGTAGGGACAA